>CM028677.1:7561449-8251449 GCA_016760335.1 Gastrodia elata | reverse complement strand
ATTTTGAGGTAGAAGCTTAGATAAACCCTTAATATCTTTAGATTTTAATCTTAGATCCTTGTGTCAGAACAACCTAAATATTATAGATTGAGATCATTCCTTGCAATATTATCATATGTTGAGTGATATTCATGTTACATCCATGGAACCTTTGTGTAGTATTCACCCTAATAGAGTGTGGATTCATTAGTTTGCATTCCTTGAATTATAAATAGAATTGTTAGAATAAGAATTATTAGAATTATTAGATGGAGATGATAGTGTATATATATAGAACCAATTTATTTCAGTAGAAGATAGAGTTAGTTGATTTATCCTGAATAGAACTGTTGTGTCTCAGGTTTATCTTAGGTAATTAGATAAGTATAGTTCAGTTCAGGATAAGCATTCCAAGTCCAAGTGTGTTATAAGTAGGCAATTGAATAATTTAGTTTGAGAGAATAAATTGTAAGAGAATTCTATCCCTTATCTTTATGCGTATAGATAAGTGCAGTTAAACAAACTAAATGTTTCATGTTACCTTTCTTAGGACACCATAAGTTATACTTATAATTAGGATATTTAATAACTTAGTTTAAGAGAATAAACAATAAGAGGATTCTGTCCCTTATATTTATGTGTATTAATAAGTGCAGTTAAACAAATTAAGTGTTAAAGCCACCCTTCTTAAAAACATACTAGTTATGTATATGCATTCTCCCCATGTGGTGATCTAGAAGTTAGAGAGAATTAAATAATCTTACATTTAATAGAGTTAAATCAGGAGTCAGAGTTCATTTAAGTGAATTCTGCACAATGGAGATAAATAGAGTCATTACTGAATTTTAATCGATTTCGGAATTTGATGATATTAAAATATATAATTATTAAAGCCTTGGCATATCATAAATGCATTCAGCATTAGCAGAGCAATGTGCTCACCTAAGGACTCTGTTAGCGGAGCATTCGCTCACTTAGGATCTAAGGGGTGTCATGTGACACCTAGTCGGCATATTTGTGATATATAGTTCTATGGCATATTCAAATGTATATGTTTAAATTTAGTGGTATACAACATACTTTTAATTTATTATTTACTCAATTTTAGTTTCTTTATTATTTTCTTTACTTTTAGTACTTAGGTTTTAGCCTCAACTTCAGTGTACTTTTGGATTTGTATTATTTTAGACTTTTCAAATATTTTAATACCATTTATGCAGTTTTATTTAAAGTACTTAAATGTAAATATTAGATAATTATAACTATTTAGCTTAGATTTTGATGTGTTAGACTCATTGTCTAACACGTGGTACTTTTGGATTCGGCAATTTGGTAGATCTAGAGGAACTTGTGGAGCTAATTCAAGAAGCATCACAGGAGATCCAGGAGGAATTTATGGAGCACTAGAGGACTCTACATCAGCATTTACATTTTCTGTATTAGTTTACTTTCAACACAATCATTATACTATTTTCTTATATTTTTATTTAAGTAAACTATTTGTAATAACTTTGGATGTATTTTTTTTTTTTTGAGATGAACGCTTTACTTAGCTTCTATGATGAATTATTTGGATGTATGCTTTAGCTTCTGTACTATGTATTTACTACTACTTATACTTAGTATTGTGATGTGATCAGCATAAGTAAAATACTAATACTCATGTGTAACAACCCAAGTTGTTACCTAATCTGATTAAACATAATTTAATTCCTAATCTTAGTCTTAGTGCTCTAATTAGGTCATTAGGAGTCCTTCACCAATACTTAGTCCTAATCAAGAGTCAAATGGATCGAATCCTGATTTTAGAAAAATCCAAAAAATTGAGATTTTGACCTGTTTAAATTGACATCAAATCAAAAATCAGACTTAACCATTGCGCTCATTACCCCCGAATTAGCTAAGGTGATGTTTTGGTAGCAATCGGAAGTCATCGAATATTTTAATAATATTTAAATATCCCAAAAATTAGGAAAATTAAATACTCGTCGGAATTAAAATTCAACTTCACCGTTGCGATCCCTACCCTCGAATTAGCTAAGGATGAATTTTTGGGATTTTTCGGAGATCATTTATAAATATAATTTTTGAGATTAATTAATTTAATTTACTCAAATCAATTTTTATCTTCTTTCCCTCCCCCTTCTTATTTATTCTGGCTGGGCCACACCTTCATTTAATTCTTTCTGAAAATCTGATGCCTCCCTCTTTTCTTTTTCTTTTCATCTGCTACACCCCTGCCTTTGTCCCCATCTCATCTCAACCTCCTGCCAGCCCCCCCCCCCTTATCTCCACAGTTGGGATGGGACAACCCATGCCCAACCCATCCAAAGCCAGGCCTTCTCTGCCATTAAAACAAGCTGAGTTCCTTTCCTCTCCTCTTTCCCCCATTGCTGTGTTTGCTGAAGGAAGGACCTCTCAAGCTCTCATGCCTCCCTTAGAAAATTTGCCATTGCCGAAGCTAAGGTACTCCCTTTCCCCCATTGGATGTATTCAATGGATACTTCATTTCACTCTTATACTTAGTTTGCATCCTTACAAATTTGTATTTAGGCTATGGAGTTCATTAGAGCCCTTTAGGCTTGTAATTTTACGAAGTTGTAGCTGCTCTGATTTTTATTCTTTCGACATAGCTAGTGATTTAACTTCACTATTTGCATTGATAACATAATTGTTTGGTGTTGATTTGAATATTAATGGAAAGGTATTGGAAAGACCTTTCCATCGGTATATGGCACCGCACATAAAGTGCTCTAGGTTGAGAGTATTTGAGCCCGAAAGATGCCCTGTAGCGGTTTTCGCACAAGCGAAATCACCATCGGGCGCCACAGCGCCCGAAGTTTCGAATCTAGGTCAGAAAAGTTTAACGAAGCATAAAAATATTTTTTTTATGAAATCCACCGCAATGCGTTGCAGCGCCTGAAAGCGCTCCAGCGCATCGCAGAGCCCGAAGTTTCGAATTTGGGTCTAATAATTTGATGACGCGTAAAATCATTTCTTTGATGAAATTAAATTTTCCCACTGTAGCGCTCGCAGCACTTGAAAGCTGCTGCGCCTGAAAGCGCTGCAGTGTGCCACGATGCCTGAAAGCGCAGTAGCGCGCTGTAGCACCCTAATTTCGGACAGTTTCCGCCACAACACTGCAATACACCGCAGTGCGTCATAGCGCCAAAAAGCGCCGCAGCGCGCCATAGTGCGCTGTCGTGCCTGGCTTTCTGCCATAAGGCGTCACAGTGCGCATCGCATTCAGAACTGTTCAATTTGGCCAAGAACTGGTTAAAATGGTCAAAACTTCATAGTTTTTGAATTTTAAGGATCCTATAACCCTAGTGGGGCCAAATTATATCAAATTTGAACAAGTTTAAGTAAAATTAGGAACTGTATAAAATTGTATGAGAATTTTATATATGGAAAGATTAAGTTTTGTCTCCCTTTTGAGAAAATAGAACCATAGATATTGATTTGACCATAACTTGGTCAATTATACTCCAAATCCAGAAATTTACAGTGCTAACTAGCTTAGAATTTCAGTGTCAATAGTAATTTAAAATAAAACTTAAGTTTTGGACCCTAGAAAATTAGAAATGACCAAAATACCCATAACCCTAATTAGGTCATAACTTGATCAATTGAAGTCCAATTTGAGTCTTTCTTTGTTAAAGTACTCAGTATGATATATGAAAGCTATAGCCACTGAGTTTGCTGAATTTGGACATCAAATAGAAAAGTTAGCTTTTTGACCCCTCTTAACTTAGAAAATTACTAAACTGCCCTTAAAATTGTAATAAAATTGAGCACTGTATAAAGTTGTATAAGAATTTTAAATATGTAAAAATTAAGTTTTGTCTCCCTTCCGAGAAAATAGAACCCTATATATTGATTTGACCACAACTTGATCAATTAGACTCCAAATCTAGAAAATTAAAGTGCTAACTAGCTTATAATTTCAGTGTCAACAGCAATTTAAAATAAAACTTAAGTACTGGACCCTAGAAAATAAGAAATGACCAAAGTACTTATAACTCTATTAGGTCATAACTTGACTGATTGAAATATAATTTGGGTCTATCCCAGTTAAAGCACTCAGTGTGATATAGGAAAGCTATAGTCACTGAGTTTGCTGAATTTGGACACTAAATGGAAAAGTTAGCTTTTTGACCCATCTTAATTTAGAAAATTACCAAACTGCCCTTGAAATTGAAATAAAATTGAGCACAGTATAAAATTGTATGAGAATTTTAAATATAGAAAAATTAGGTTTTGTCTCTCTTTCAAGAAAATAGAACCCTATATATTGATTTGACCATAACTTGGTCAATTAGACTCCAAATCTAGAAATTTAAAGTGCTAACTAGCTTAGAATTTTAGTGTCAATAGCAATTTAAAATAAAACTTAAGTTTTGGGCCTTAGAAAACTAGAAATAACCAAAATACCCTTAACCATAATTAGGTTATAACTTGACCAATTAAAGTTCAATTTGGGTCTATCCTAGTTAAAGTACTCAGTGTGATATATGAAAGCTATAGCCATTGAGTTTGTTGAATTTGGACACCAAATAAAAAAGTTAGCTTTTGACCTCTTTTAACATAGAAAATTACCAAACTACCCTTGAAATTAAAATAATTATAACTAATTCATTAGATATCAGAATTTTGTGTTCTTAGACTCTATGGACTGCTTGAACAGTAACAAACAATAAACTGTATAAAATTTTAGATTTTATTATGTAAAATTTACTAAATTGCCCCTTAGGTTAAAAACCCTAGTTTGGACCTATATTACCCATTTCTTATCCAAATTGAGTGTACCTACTGTCTATCTTTATGTTAGACAATAATGAATCATTTGGCAGTAAGCAATTCCAATTTGGAGCTCTAAATTAAAAAATAGTTTTTTGGACCCTTAAGTAGGGGCAAAATGATCATTTTACACAAAATTTAGGTTAAGCGCTCTTAAGCCATAATTTATCTCTTAAATTACTAAAATCAATATTAGAACTGTGTTAGTATCTCTTAAAGTGAATAAAATTAGCTTTTCCATAAAATTTGTTAAATTCCTAAAATTTCTCTAAGTCTTTTCCTTATGATCTTTCACATCACATTAGGACAATTTCTAAGACTAGGACTAGATCACAGGTCTGATTTCATTCATTGGATAAAATGGGTTATTTAATGAATGAATCCTTAGTTTTAATAATTTATAGATTTTACAACTTAATTTTGATTATTTTGTCTCTTAACCTTAGACTCAGGATAGAAGAATCTTCTTATTAAGTTTGACTTTGCTTAACAGGATTTGCCTTAATCATTAGATCACATTTAGACTGAAACCTTAGACCTTTAAACTTTACCTTTGTGATTATATGATTAAGCCTAAGCTCATGGTGTTTAATCTATAATCTCTACCTTAGTATATTTTGGTCACCTTTTATTCTAAAATGTCTAAATTCATTAATAAGGCCATAATAATTTATGATTTAACTTATAGTCGACATTGATTTGATCATATTAGGGCCTAGCTAGTCCTAATATTTTGTAACCTATAAAGCCATATTTCTAAGTTACACTTGATAGTAGGAATTAGAGATCCTGAACTTGTGTAACTTAGAATAGTCATAATAGTTTAATTAGACAACAATAATATCACTATGTGTAGAAGAGTCCCTTGTTTACTACTTGATTTTTGTGCTATGCATTTCTTGTATTTTGTGCTTAATTCATTGGACATGTCATATAAGAAAACTTAGTGCATAAAAATAAAAACTTAGAATAATTAGGATAACAGTTGCCTTGGGTTCAGTTATGTTCTAGTAGGTTTTGGTGCACATTTACCTTAATGAATAAGGATAAGGAGTAATAAGGATGCTTAATATTACTCATTGAGGAGTGTGTGTTAAGCTTAGATATAGTCTTGCAGATGTGCTTGACTACTCATCTATTTCTAAACCTGTCCATAGAAATAAAAGTAAAATAACTTAAAGATTCTGTATTTATATTTACTGCCTCATCAGTTATGCTGTTCTATTCTGTCTGTCCTAACTCAAAACTAATTTGGAATTTCTATCTGCCCTAGCACTGAAAGACTTTGGGAATTATGCTGGGCTCAATTGGCCAATTTTCTGATATGGCAGTTATACATACCTATTTCAGTTTAGTTTACTGTTTACTATATTATTAATGCATATTATTTTCTATTAGCTGTACTTTACTTATCTGCTCACTTGTACATATTTATAAGATGCTAGATTTTGCTGCTTACTATGTGTATCACTTTCAGATTTACTATTTTTAATCAGCATATGTCATATGATCATTAGCATATTTAGAATTAGACTTTTCTTTGAAGTATTTTTACTTACTGCATTATATATGTATGCATATTTTTTACTTAGTTTGTATGAGGTGTGCTTTCTACTTTAATTCCTACTTAGTTATAAATGCTAGATTTATAATTTACCCTGCTCCTTGTATGCTTACTGCTCCTATGCTAAATAGTTGTTTTAATTTTGTACTTATAAATGGTGATATTAATAATTCATATAAAATATTCAGTCTAAAATATACAAACAATTATATAATAATATTTTCTTTTATAGGCTATGGCCCTAACATTATGAAATCGACAATATTAGATTCAGATAAGTTTGAGGAGTTGGGTGCTGAAGAGGAGGAGAAATTTATTGAAGAGGAGCATCAGCCGGGCGATCCAGAAGCTACCTAGTTTTCTTTTTGTATATTATGAGGATGAGAGACCTTTTATTTCAGTCCTTTAAACTATTTATTAAATGCTGTAATAATATAGGTACCTTGTGACTATGTTTACTTTTCTGCACTATATTTTTTTGAGCTATGTTTCATTTTGTTTCTCAATTGAGGTATGATGAAATGGATGTACTATTTGTTTTATATGTTTTTGCACTCTGTACTGGGTTGATTTAATGACTAAAACTTTATATTTAGTCTGTGCATATCCTTCCCATATTAGTGGATTATGGATCTTATTTAATCTAATGATAAGTGAGGGATTTGCCAGAGTGGTACACCACCCCTTAGGTCTAATCTTGTGGATTAGGGGGTCGAGGTGCCACATCATGTGTATTGGATTTTCATTCCACTCATAACCTAATGTGCATATGTACCTAACATAATACTTAAGATAAGGATTTTACACTTATCTTAAGGATTAATACTCAGCTCTCTTTCCTTTGAGGTTGAGTATCAGCATGTTCAGCAGCTTAGTTATTACATAGAAGATATTCGGGGAGGTTCAGTAGTTCTTCACAAGTAACGCACCGTTCCGCTATCAATTGTTAATTATTTTGTGCACAGTGATGAGACAAGGCATTACATGGTGAGCCCAAGAATAAGGATTGCTGGCAATCTAAATGCCATTAAATTCATGCCCTAGCTTCAATGAGATAGGTTATAGAGAATAACATTGTGTAAGACTATTCATGCATGGCAAAATTGGGGTCAAATCGAGCTTTATAGAGCTCGTTTGACCCCACAGGAAGGATCTCTGACTCATGATATAGGTAAATGAAATTTAATCGGGAGAAAATTGTTGAGTAATTGCATGAAATAAGGTGTACCTATTAACGTCTTCATCGGCTGGATAGGGATAGATCGAAAGATGGCAGCAGCAGCTACAGTGCTTCACCGAGTTCATAAACTATAATAACCCAAGGTTGTTATCCTAGCTATTCTAAGCTAAACCAAATGCTAATTCTCATTCAATTAGACTCAAATAACCAATTAAACATAACTTTGGGACTCATTTCAGGAATATGACTATTTTGCCTATTTTAGGATCCTAAGAATTAGCTAAATTAATTTAATTTTCAAATTAAAATCTGATTTTATTTTTGAATTCCTCACTCCTTAATTAGCAAAGGGTGAAATTTTGGAGATAATTTAGACCTAAATTGGATTAAAACTAGTGGAATTAATTATATTAATTAAGGTTTTATTAATATATTTAAATTACATTTTTATTAAATTCTATATGACTAAGATTTGCTGTCAAGACAACGGTAGATTCGCTGCAGGGTCCCGACAGTGGGGCAACAAATCTAGCCCATGTTGGGCATTGCACAAATCTCAGCGTATGAATCAGATGGTGCTGAGGAGCCCGTGCATGGATTCATCAACAACCGCAGGATTGCGTCTGAGATATAGCGACTGATATTATCCTCGTAATTCTGTTACTTAGGAGGCAAATCAAGCGATTGAATTCCAATGGCTTTGAGATTAGATGAACATCATCCTTCAACCAATGTTAATCTTTGTCTTTGCTGAGCCTCTCACTAGACTGGGAAATCCCCTTTGTACAACCACATCATAACTTGTTTGCCACTCCCTTTGCCTACTTGGCTCTTATTAGCTGAACTCCGCTGGTGGATCGAGAGGATGAACCTTCCCCATTCATGGTAAGCTCAATTGAATCTCAGGCAGAGCCCGAACCATGGCTCTAAACCTCAGAAACCACCCTTAATTCTTCCCATGATCTATATAAAGCCCCTGAGCATCACAGTGAGTTCATTTGCTCAGTATGACTCACTCATTTTCTCTTCTTCCTTCTTGCTAGTTCCTGCACGTTTCAGATGGTTCCAACTACTATTTCTACTGAACATTGGGTTAAGTTTGGTTTTCAGATTCCCTGTGCTACTTCCTGGCTTAATCTGCAACTTTAGCTTCCCCCAATTCCTCCTAATTGCGTCTGCCCCCTCAGTCTAAGTACTGCCTCTTCCCCATCAAGTTGAGTGAACTCGACATCAATTGAACGCACTAGGATAGTTTTGTGTTAGGCTATAAGGTTACTCTTTTTCCTGGAAGCTCGTGTATGCTTCAAGACTTCTAGTTCAGTCCATATAGTTGACATTGCTATATGGAATGAACCAGGTGTATCCAATGAAGTTGAAGAAGCTTCACTGAACTAGCATGCTCGAGCCTAGTCCTTATCATTTCATAGTTGTTTGTGCAAGCTAACTAAACACATTGTGATTGTTCTTGGGATCTGTGCTAGCTCCGATCGATCACCCTGATCGATCGGGCTTCGGCACTGCTCACGGCTGAGCCCATGTAAGGACCCAGCAACTGGGCACCTCCCGAGTCTCAAAATCATGGGGTTTCAATTTGTCTCACCTTCTTGATGGTGTAAGGATCGAGCCCCAATTGAATGGTTGCCTCTGTAGGAATAATTAACTCCCACAGAAAACCTTAGTGGAAGGTCACGGTTGAGTAAGTTATCGGCGTCTCCGGCCACCAGGCAGAGGGCTTCCATGATCAATCGATGCATCTTCTCCCATGGTTAGCCTAAATATCAAGTCCGGGCCGCGGCATGGTCTATCGATGGAGAAGTCATCAAATTAGGGTAACCATAGTTGGTCTATATGAGGAGAAGGCGGGGAAGGTAAGCAGTAGCGGGTCAGGTCGAACCCCCACCCGTGTCTTTTAAATTTGGGCCAATGGTATTTTGCCGAATAATTGGATTAATTTTTTTTAAAGAAATTAATTTAAAATCTAATTTAATTATTTAGCCTATGATATCTTAAATAAAATCAATCAATCTAAATTATTTTAATAACTTTAGATATACTGATCCAATTAGTATGATCCAATATATCATTTTGATTAGAAAAATATCAGGAATCTAAATCTAAAATAAAGTTTCACTTTATAAAATTAAAATTTTTAATTTAGCTTAATTTCTCTAAAATCTTAATTAATAAATAATTAACTCCTTTCTTGGCCAAATGTCTTAGTTAATATCTCTAAATGTTCATAAGACAAAGCAGAATATATTTATGCCACTGGGAATATTTAAGAATTGTGAAATCACTAATCACCTCATAATTGCCCAAATTAGTGATTAAGCTTAATTAATTCACTCAAGCTCTGATTTGTTAGATCTTGATATATATCATCTCCATATGCTTTATAGAGCTCATTAGTGAACTTAAACATTAATTTTTTAACCTAATATTATTAATCACCCTTAATGAGCTTGGTATTTAATTTGTGCTTATTAGGTCTCCCTTAAGTGCAATTTGATGATTAAGGTGTCAATTCTTTCATTAGGTAGTAATGAACCTATTTGAATGGATTAGAATCAATTTAGAATCCTAAATCATGAAATCCCAATTTTACCATTAGGAGGGTCATTTTGGTCATTTTGGCCAAAGATGGTTTAAGAGCCCTTAAACCCTAGAATTTAAACTAAATGCTTTAAATTAGTAAGATAATGGTTTAGAATCTTTTCAAGAGCTTTTAGACCTAATTGATGGATTCTAATTATTAAACTTTAAAATCCCCTTAGAATTTACTTAAGAATCATCAAACCCTTAAGATGATCTTAGATCTTCAATATGAACATATTAAATAAATATACAAGCTTATCAAAATAGTGCTAGTTAACTTAACTACCATCTAGCACAATTCTAGTGTCCTTCCTATATCTATGCCTTAAGAAAATCTTAAGTCAAACCCTAGTAAGATTTTAAGCATTCAATTTGAACCCTTAGACCTTATATTCTAATAGCTTAGATCTGTTGAGTGATTGAGCTATTCAATACATGGAGTCTCCTTAGAAGTTGTAGCCATCATCCTTAAAATTCTTTAGGAATCTCTTAAGTGCTAAATTCATTGAATTCTCTTCTTAGTGGCTTAAGTGATTCACCCTATGGAATAATGAAATTATTATATAGATTAAATCTAGTTCTTAGAAATATAAGTTCTTACTTGGTTATTTTGTCTTCTAATTTTAAACTTCAACCTTTCTAAATTATGATTATATTTTTCTTAGCTTTTAAAATCTTCTACATTTAGATTAAGGCTTGGTGAGAAACTTTAGATCCCTAGATGTAGCACATTAGATTTAGAGCTTAAACCCCAGATAAGAGTTTAATGTTGAATCATTAAACCTTGATCTTTCCAAATTAAGATTGGGCATGGGTTAATAAAATACATTAATTAACTTGTTGATTAGATATTAACTTTTCATAGACCTTACTTCTAATTATGAATTAGAACTTGTTAAGTTATAGTGTTTAACCTTAAGGCCATGAATCTGTGATTATTCTTGATAGTTGGATATTGGAGATCATAAGTGTAAAAACCTAAATTGTTACTTAAGTAAATTAGGACTAAATCAAGTCATGATTATGATTTTAATACTCTAATTAGGTCATTAGGAGTTCACCACAAAGACCTAGTCCAAATTAGGAGTCAAATAGATCAAATCTTGATTTTGGGAATTCCAATAACCCTAGAATTTGACATATTTAATTTGACATCAAATCAAAAATTCAACTTTTCCATTATGCTCATCACCCCCAAATTAGCTAGGGGTGATGTTTTGGAAGTATTTGGAAGACGTTAGATTTTCGGCAAATATTTTAATATATTTTAAATACCCCGAAAATTTGAATAATGATACTCATCGAATCAAAAATATGTCTTCACCGTTGTGTTTCTCACCTCTCAACTAGCTAGGGGTGATTTATTGAAAAATTTTGAAGCACATATAATTAACTAAAGTTTATTAAGGAATACATAGTAAATTATATTTAGTATTAGTATATTTAAAAGCAACTAATAGCATCGTTTGCTTTAAGTGATGTCGTTTCCTTTCACTAATTTTGCTGTCCGATTGGGCAAATCATCCGGACTGTCTGGTCATTTGATCAGACAACTGAAGTATCTTGTCCCCACAAGAGTTCCATGTGGTGAGGGTCGCGATGCACGTCGCCTTTCCTCCTCGCTATGCATCGTCCACCGCTTTGGAATAATGCTAAGGGTCAACTTAATGACTGCATTGATCATTTATTCAGTTTGCATAATCAAATCTCGATCGAGGTTGATCAAGAGGATAGAGCTTCTTCCCGATCCCAATCATGTCGGCACCGTAGATACAAGTACTCCTTGATCCTGTACTCCTTCCATTCGAAATGCTATCTATCATTTTTGCATGCTTATTTTATGAATTCTAATTTAATGTGTGCGATTCAATTGAGATGGAATGGTTCCAATTGGGATGGAATGGATCTGATTGGGATTATTTTGCTAAGGACATACAACAGTACTTCATTTCACCTGATCTTCTTGTAAAGTATTTCTTCTAATTTGCTTATATCATATTGAATATGATTATCATTCTATTTTGATCATAATCGAGCTTAAGCTAGGCCGAAATAGAATTTAAATTGCGTTGGATATGATTAGAATTTTGAAAGATCTCTGTGGTAAACACGCGTATTGTCAAGGTTTATGCAATTAAATTGAAAGCCCTTTTCTATATCTTCATTTTAATATATTATTTTCTACCTAATTTTGTCTGTACTAAGAGCATTTTGGAACCCTAGATTTCCATTTGAAATACCTATCGGGGACGAGCTACAGTTCTCGAACCGGCCCAGACCAAATCAGTCCAGCCCTGACTCATGGTGCTTTGAACCAGGCGATCTAAACTGCGCATCTGCCGTGCTCTCCACGTGTCCTCCGCGGTTTGGCATGTGGCAGTTCTGTTTGGGCTATGTCTCGACCAAATGATGTGATCTGTGGGTTCCACGGCGGTCTTTGTCGCATGTCGGACCTTGGAATTCCTTCAAAGTGGGTCCCGCGTGCCTTTAAAACTGTATATATATATATATATAATTATATAATTTGAATGAATAAATTATTTTAATTAACTTAATTAAGCAAATTTAAACTTAAGCATCAATATATTTCAATCCAATGACCCAAATATATTAAAATGATATGCCATTTTGATCAGCAAAACTTAAGGATGATCATGGCATTATCAATTTTCCATTTGGAGGTACTTTTCACATGGTGACATTTAGGACCCCTATATTCTGACCTAAATATCCCCAAGCTTCAAACTATCATAATTTTGCACATACTCACCCAAACATATCTAATATGGGTCTCATTTTAATTAGGAGACTCCCAGGAATGTTCAAGTGGTTCTAATTTTTCAATTGAGTGTGTATTTAGCTTGATCACTTTTAGGATCCTACCATAATTACCTCTATTAAACCCTAAAGCTTCATTTGATCATAACATGGTCAATTAAGCTCCAAATTTTGTCTTTCAATATATACCATTTTGATCAGAAATACCTAATAAATAGTAAATTGCAAGAATAATTAGAATTTGATGATTAGATTCCTTAATCAACTTTAATTGCCCAAAATCTTGATTAGTAAATATTAGCACATTTAGTAATTCAAATTGAATGATTCAAGTTTTTGATAACTCATAGAGTAGATTAGAGCGTAGTGGTGTGGTTAGTTTTATTATTTTGTGATTAATTTTACTAATCACTCATTAATCACTCTTAACCCTAATTAGGTCATAACTTAACCAAATGGAGTCCAAATTGGTTCTAATTCTAATTAAAGTACATAGCATATTATAGGGAACCTATAGCCACTGAGTTTACTGAATTTGAACTTTAAATGAAAAAGTTAAGTTTTTGACCCCTTTTAAGAAACCCTAATTCACATATTAGAACCCCAAATTTAATTTGCTTGTAAATTTATTATTAAACCTCAGAATTTAGTGTTCTGAGACTTTATGAAATCCTTGAACAGTAAGTATTAATAAATTGACAAAAAACTTAGATTCCATTAAGTAAAATTATCAAATTATCCATATGAGTCAGATTCCTTAATTTGATGTCATAAGATTTAATTCTTATTCAAATTAGGTGTAATTACTGTCTATTTTTATGTTAGACAATAAGTAATCATTTACCATTGATAAATTCCAATTTGAGGCTCTAAATAAAAAATAAATACCTTTTTAGACCCTTAAGTCAGGGCAAAATAACCATTTTGCCCAAATTTAGATTTAAGTGTTCTTAAACCCTATATTCATGTTTTAATCACTAAAATTGGTAAATGAAGTTATTCTAAATTTAATTCATTTGATTTAGGCCATATATCAAGTTTCTAAATAAAATAATTTTCACCCTTTAGTAAATTCTAAGTATTACTAAGCTCTATGATGTGAAATTCATCTCGCATCATGCCTCTCTTATCTTTTTTAATTCTTCTCTTAGAGCTTTCAATTCATCATTAGTAAGGGTTAGTGGCTTGAGTGTTCATCTTAGCTCCTTAAGATCTTTTTCCTTAGGAATTAATAATAGAACTTAAGTTAGACTTTATTAATTGAGTAAATTGGGTTACTCAATGGGTGAAATCTTGATTTTACTAGTTTCTAGATGTTCATAATTTTCTTATGATTATTTGATCTTTCAACCTTAGCTTTAAGATTAGAGATTCATCCTATTAAGTTTAACTTTACCTACAGGATTTTCCTTAATCTTATTCTATGAGATTGCATTTTAAACTTTAGTCCTTTAGGATCACCTTTGGATTAAGTGATTAAATTCCAATATTTGGAGTTTAATTCTTAATCCTTCCATCTTGATTTGGGCGTAATCAAGATGGTTTGGGTTACTTAAATTACCGAAAATAGGTCGATTGATTTCTTACTTAACTTGTATAACCGACATCGATTAAATCATAATTAGGACCTAGCTAGTCCTAATTATTTTCAACTTATAAGGTCGTGAATCTGAGTTACACTTGATATTAGGAATTGGAGATCCTGAGCTTGTATAACTTAGAGTAGATAGAATGATTAAATTAGATAATAAAGGATATCATCATATATTTAGTACAGTCTCTTGCTCACTTTGAAATTTGATGCATTACTTACCTTGTAATTGAGCTTTATACCTTGGACATATATAGAGGACAAAGGATATTTGATGAATATCTTATGTCAAATTTGAAATTGCATAAATAACATTTGCATTTTTACTGGTGTTTTCAATTTTTCTGACTTTCAGTTCAGTAGAGTGTAGCCTAAGTAGTTTTCCCCTTCAATTTGTTTGACCCATAATTGACTTAGTACTGCAGTTGCTAGCAATCAGTAGTCTATCCATGCCTAGCCTTATATGGTAGTCTAAGATGATGTGTAATAGACTCATTGCCCTCATGACTTTATTAGTCAGGTTATGATATGACAATACTAGTTTTAGGTGCACTTCTACTCAGTGTTTTCTGCCTTAGCCCAAAAGGCTAAGTGAATTCGTGCTTATTCAGTTCAGAGCTTATTCCTTAGCCCAGTAGGCTAAGTGGTGCTATTGCATATCTGCAGTTGAGTGGCTTGGTTAGCCATATCAATTTTGAGTTCCGTATTTATTATTTTTAGTAAACCCTTATGTATTTCAGCACTTTCTTAATTACTGTCTTATTCTTTTAATATGATGCTTAGTTTGTTTATTTATTTAATTAAGTATTAGGATACTAGCTTTACTTCATATGTATAGTTAGGATGCTAGTCTTGTACTTATTCATAGGATGCTAGTTTGCTTATTTGTACATATTTAGTATGCTAACTTTAATTATTTATAGGATGTTAGATTTGTATATTTGATTATATAGGATGTTAGATTTATTTTTAAGATGTTCATTTCATGTTCATTATGTTATGTAAATTCACTTTAATAATAAGCATGTTTTAGGATGAGTTTCCTTTCAGTTATTAATATTTATACCTCTTTTTATTACCTAACCTTATTACAGCTATGCTTGAAGGTATGTGATTGCTTCCTCTTTTATTTAAGTTATAAACTTATTATTTATAACTTCATTTTCATTTCATATACTTTCTTGCACCTATATTGTTGCTTAGCTATTAATTAATAGTGATATCTATGAGAATATAATAATTTATTAGCCTAAAATGTACTTAGATATTTTGTCTAATAAAAATTTTCTTTTGTTGGCTTGGGCCCTATTATTATGTAACCGATAATGATAAACTCTAAGCTATTTGAGGTTGTGGAGCCGTATGAGGATCTGTATTAGGAGAAGGAGTGTGCTACTGAAGATTCTTAGATCCTTAGATTTTACTTCTTTTGCTTGTGAGGATGAGCATTTATTTCATTTTCTGCTTAACTATTAAAATGTGTTATAATAATACAGGTTCATTTTGTATTTTCTTTTACTACACTTATTCTGAGTTGAATGTTTTCATTTCTTTATTGGATGGAATGGATGCTCATATTTGGCTTCTACACTCTGAATATAATTATTGTATTTATCATTTAGTGAAATATTCTTGTAAGTAGAAATTTTCTTAATTATATTAGATTAGAATGATTGTCTGATCTATCTATAAGTGAGTGACTTGTCATTTAGTGACCACTTCACCAAAATCATATTAACTTAAGAGTTAATAGGACCACAGTGGGGCTGGGGTGCTATAGTTAGTATTAGGGAACATCTTTAAATGTCAGATTAGAATTTATATTCCTTTCTATCTAATAGATTATTCTTCTGCCATACAGTCACTAAATGAATGCTTGAAAACATCCATATTATCATAATCAAATACTCATAATAAAAGGCATGAAATTGAAAATACTTCCATAAAAAGTGAAACTTAATTAAGTACTAATTTAACAGTGATAAATTGTTTAATAACTTAGAATATATATATTCATAAGATCTCTAGGATCAGAGGAACTGAATTATTAAACCTTGACCTTTATACTAAGAGATTTTAGTTAATATTAAGGAAATTAATATCAATAGATCAAAGATATGGAAAATTCAAAATTGTGTGGTAAACAAATTATTCAGCACACCATCTTATCCTAAGAAGACTAGATCTTTCTCATTTGATTAATCGTGGCTTAAAAGCGCGTAGAATAAATCTTAAATGAAATTGAATATCCTGATCACATCCTTGTTGATTTAGCGGCTTCTCTTCTAAAAGATAAAGTGAAAACCTGATGGAATAACACTTCTTAGGAACTCCCCTATAATTGTAGAAGAAAATATTAAGGTGTTACATACATTAACTTCAGTCTCTGTCTATATACTAAATACCTATGATAGGATCTTTATCAATTTTAGCAGCTATGTTATACTTAGTATCTTTTCTAGTGTAATGAATTTATCCTTTGAATAATGAGAACTCAAGAAGTATTGTAGCTCTTCTTTCGAGACTAAGAGAAAATAAAAATAAATAATTATATTAATTTCAAAATGAATCGTGCAACTTCTCCCCTCAGCGCTGCTGATATATCAAGTAACAATACTGATGAAGTTACTTTGCTCAGGAATATTGTAACTTCCATGTTAGAAAACTGGATCCAATAAGCAGTGACTTTCCAAAAACTAGTAGCTGCTCTTATTACTATGAATATTGGTACCTCCTCTGCATCCTCTACTCCTTATATCCTTCATACCTCTCATTAGTCTACTAATGAGTTATTTAGAAGTTTCTTAAGATTGAGACTTCTAATATTTGATGGGAACGTATCCCCCACAGATACTGAGACTCAGCATAAGACAATCAAAACGGACCGAAAGCACAAAGATAATTAAAAGGAAGCTAGCACATCAATGGAACTAATGCATGGGTACACTATACCACACTCTTGTGGAGAGTGATATTATTATAATCATTATGTGAGGTCGTCATGACCACAAGTATATTCATTGAATCGCTATAAAGACAGTGGATGGAATTTTAATCAATCGTTCTTGTCGAAATCAAGCGTTCCGTACCACCCCACTCAAAAGTAAGGAATCAAGGATGACTTTAACATCGCCACTGCTTGCGAAAGAGTATCCAGCTGTCATGGAGCAAGTAGCTGCTCCTAAATGTCAAGTACAAAATCACCTGGGAGCAAATGAAGTTAATAACAATATTGTATCAGGTGCATCTATTTAATCCCGTCATTATTGTCAACTTTAAGTCTTATTATTTTATAAAATTTAAATTTGTAAGAATTAACTGTGGTCATTCTTTAATTTGAATATACTACTTGTAAGCTTAATCTATTGTTCTACATGTTTTATCTTTGATTAGACAATTGCCTCTTCCTTAATTTAATCAATCAGATCTTAGATTCTTTTGGCGAAATCATACTTTTGTAACTTATAGAAATAGTTCCTCTTTTGAGAAGTGACTTATCCAATTGGATGAATAACTTCTCATTCCTTAGGTTAATTGATCTGGATCCTTGAATCTATGGTTGGATAAGTCACAATTATGATTTGAAATGTTAACCTTGCTTATCCCTTAGATTCAAAGCACCTCATTCCCTTGGGATGAGTATTCCCATATCGTTTGAAAAGAGTAATTATAACCATAGAACCTCATTTAATTAAGTCATAATTATGACTCATAATAGTAACCTTATGATTGTATCTCATCTTAATTGATGAGCGGTCCATTGCCTTGATCTATTTTATTAACTCTTACAATTTTAATGTATCAAGTCACCTTATGAGACTGGATGCAATAAACTTCTCTCTTTTATGAGGTTAAGTATTCAAGTTGGATAATCATCCTCTTTATCTAAGTATCATTCCTTAACCAAGGACAAATAATTGGTTAATAATAGAAGTCTTAGAATGGATTAACCTTATGGTTAGTTCATCTGAGCCCTTACTAGTGGGAGGTTACATTATGTTTATGATGTTCTAACCCTTATATGTAAGCTCATAAGCATAGTTATTATAAAACCTGCCCCATTGGACTTGGTCTGATAATGGTATTTTAACTAGCTTTTAACTATAGAACCCTTTCTAAATCAAAGAATCATTATTCTTTGAAAACTTAACTTTTCTTTAAGTCGCTAAGTGTCTGAATTATACATCTTGAAATAGAATTTATGGTTAATCTTAAGAAACCTCTTTAGTTAAGTCACTGGTGGTGACTTAGTAAATTAACCTTGCATTTCCTTTGTCCATCTTGATTGGATGGTAATTCTTTTCTTCTTTATTTAAGTGATGAATGCCACTTAAGCGTATCATGCCTGTTTGTGGAGGATCTTATTTCCTTTGAATAAGAAAATCTCTTTTCCAAGTAGTTTAAGTTAACTCTTAAATGTGTGCCTAGGTCATGATATGACATAAGTATTTATTTATCATTCCCTTAGAATAAGCACTCCTTCAAGCTAAGTTAAGTTTAACCCTTAGATTCTTAGTGATTTAGGTCACATATTGTGATTTAGATGTTAACATCTAGTTTTAGAATTTTTGGCATAAGTCATAAGATATGACTTATGGTTGTAGCATTAGTCCCTATTAAGCTTCCTAGTACTTATCCATATGGATAAATGTGTTTCTTATTGTAACCAAGTCAAAGCTTATGACTTGTGTTAATAACCTTTCCTCCAAATCGTTGGTGTTAAGTCATCATATGTGACTTAATGTCTTAAGTTTTCCCTTAACCTGTAGGCTATATATCCTAAATAGATGTTGATCCTTTTTGCCTTAGTAAATCCCCTTATTAAGAGATGAATGTCTTTTTGTTAGCTCAAACCTAGTGTGGACTAATTCATATAATTAGTTCATCCCCATCTTATTCCTTAAGTAGAGTTTAACAATCAATCCCTTTGCTTCATTATTTGACTTAGTCTTAAAAATGGCTCTTTAGTTAACTTTTGATCTTATATTTTAATAAAGTAAGTAGTCAAAGAATGCTAGTTCTTTGATGCCAAATCCTTAGATTCCAATTTATTGTATTAGAATCATTCGTATCCTTTAATCTTTGTTAAATCTTATAATGGCTTAACTAGTTGCCTAAGCTTTCTTAAGTATTGAATTTCACTTAAGTGTAAAACTTCTAGGATCTTAAATCCTAAAATTATCCTATACTTAGTATGTGATGTCACCTGCTAATTAATAGTCTTACCATATAGTGCTAAGTCATATGTTATCACTTAGGAGTTAATCCATAGACCCTTAAGGTTATATTAAGCTTGGTTGAATGTTAGCTATTCCTTTATTGCTATCCTTATTAAGTGATGGTTATCACTTAGTTTAGTTAGTTTTCATTAGCCTAGAATTCTGGTAAAGTAGGATTATGAGGGACGAGCCTTAAACCTTAAGTTTAAATGTTGGATTCTAAAATTTGGAAGTTCTTGAGCTTGTAATCTTCTACCAATTTTCAAATGGAAGTAGTTTGATACTCCCATGAACCTTATCATGAGTTAAGATCCAGTGCTAACTCACTCTGGGTTGTAGTTAATTGGCTGACCTAGTTCGCACTTCTTATTCCGCTTAATCATGCCAATCTTCATGTTGGCCAAATTCTATATTAAAGAAATTATCAGGTTGCTCGGTGTTTCCTAAGTGATCGTTTCCAAAAGAAATGAGTGTCTTGATCCTTTTTGCCATCGCCCCCTTGTATTCTAAGAGGATGACCTGGTCTGCCTAAGGTAAGCCCATATTCCCAATAAATTATTCACAATACACAATGTATTCTGTGTTTCCTCACTTAGAAGCTGCTTAAAAGAGTATCAGCATATTATCTCCATCTCCCCAATGGGAATTCAATCACATCTATCATTTGTGAAAAAACCTATCAAAATCATGGGTAAGGATCAGAATTAGCTAAAGAGTCGAACAACTCTTTTGGTCCACATCATTGGAAGAATCATCCTCCTGAAGAAAACCACTTGAAAAAAAAAAGTATGTTATGCAATCAAAGTACCAAAGGCCATTTGAAGGTCCTAGTTCTTCCTTAACTCCTTATTATTTTAATTCATTATCTGTTATCTTGTATTGTTCTTTCTATTTGAGTGATGCCGAGGACGATATCATTCTTAAGTGGGGGAGTCTATAACAACCTTGGTTGTTACTTAAGTCAATTAAAACTAAATTAAGTCATAATTATGATTCTAGTACTCTAATTAAATTATTAGGAGTTCACCACAAACACCTAGTCCAAATCAGGAGTCAAATGAATCAAATCTTGATTTTGGGAATTTCAAGAACCTAGGAAATTGACCTATTTAATTTGATCTCAAATCAAAAATCCGAGTTCGTCATTGCGCTCATTACCCCCATATTAGCTAGGGGTGATGTTTTGGAAGTATTTGGAATTCGCTGGATTTTCGACAAATATTTTAATATATTTTAAATACCCCGAAAATTTGAATAATTAAATACTCGTCGAATTAAAATTATGTATTTGTCATTACATTTCTCACATCACAATTAACTAGGGATGATTTATTGAAATTTTTTGAAACACATATAATTAAATAAAGTTCATTAAGGAAAACATTATAAATTAAATTTAGTATTAATATATTTAAAAGATACTAACGATGCCGTTTACTTTAAGTGATGTCGTTTCCTTTCACTAATTTCGTCATCCGATCGGGCAAATCATCTGGACCGTCTGATCATTTGATCAGACAGCTGAAGTATCTCGTCCCCACAAGAGTTCCATGCGGTGAGGGTCGCGACGAGCATCGCCATTCCTCTTCGCCATGTGTCATCCACCGCTTTGTATTGATACTTTATTCAGTTTGCATAATCAAATCTCAATTGAGGTTGATCAAGAGGTTAGAGCTTCGTCCCGATCCCAATTGTGTCGGCACCGTAGACACAGGTACACCTTGATCCCGTACTCCTTCCATTC
The DNA here is from genome assembly GCA_016760335.1 of Gastrodia elata. NCBI lineage: Eukaryota > Viridiplantae > Streptophyta > Magnoliopsida > Asparagales > Orchidaceae > Gastrodia > Gastrodia elata. Next base: position 8,229,999 of record CM028677.1, on the reverse strand, counting down.
GAAATGCTATATATCATTTTTGTATGCTTATTTTTTGAATTCTAATTTAATGTGTGTGATTCGATTTAGATGGAATGGATCCGATTGGGATTATTTTTCTATGGACCTACAACAGTACTTCATTTCACCTGATCTTCTTGTAAAGTATTTCATCTCATTTGCTTATATCATATTCAAAGTTGTAACAACCCAAGTTGTTACTTAGGTCAATTAAGAATAATTTAAGTCTTAATTATGATTTTAGTAGTTTAATTAAGTCATTTTGAACCTACCTTTAGGATTTGGATCAAATCAGGGATTAAATAAATCAATACCTGATTTCTGGAAAAAACTCAAAACCCTAGAAATTGACTTTTTATCTAAACCTCAGATTAAAAATCTGACTTCGTCATGGCGTTCACCACCCCTAAATTAGCTAGGGGTAAAGTTTTGGATGCATTTGGAAGTCATTAAAGTTTTGGCGAATATTTTAATACTATTTAAATACCTGAAAATTTGAATCATTAAATACTCGTCAGATCGAAAATCCGAGTGCGCTATTGCGTTCAGCACCCTTCATTTAGCTAAGGGTAATTTATTGGAAATTTTCTCGATACAATTAATCATATAAAATTAATTAAGAAAATTGTATAATTTAATTAAAATTATTAATATTTTAATAGGATTAACGGCGCCGTCGCATTCCTCTTAACACCGTCCCCTAAACTCTAATCTCGCCGTTTGATCAAACGGGCTCTGCAGTTCGTTCGATCTGAGGATCGAACGAACGGGAGTCATCGTCTTCGCGTGGCTTACGCGTGTCACGAACGACGACGCACGACACACCAACTCTTCTCCACGCGTCTCGCGCCGCTCATCCACCGCTGATCACTCCCTTAAAAATCATTGGAAGCTTCAGACATCGGTTTACACCGTAAAGATCGGATCTCGAAAGCCAAGAATCCTTGTATTGCAGTTAGGACCTCCGAGCCGTCCAATTAGGTACTAGCTCTCTCCTACTGATTCAATCATTATTCATCTAATACAGTTTCGAAAGTTTATTTCAAGTTATTGATTGTCAATCTATCGGGGCAGATCGAACTCTAACGAATTCGATCGATCCAATTTAACAAAAATTGAACAGTTCAAACTGTTAGAGGCATAAAGCCGATTTAGGGTTTGATCCGCAGATCATTCCAGTCCATATCTGGCTAGGTTTAGATCACCTACGGGTAGATCTAGTCACGTCTTAGCAATTTCTGGGTGAACCAAGTCATGCCATGGCCGAAGGTTGCCGGAAAAGTAAACCCTAGCGAGGATCCTTTCGGTGCTGGAGCGAGAAGACGAAAGAATCGGGTCGGGCCGGGTCGACCCGGGCCCGACCCGCGCATTTAGAAGCCGTGCATCCGAGGGACAGGCATCTTGCATCCAGTGGCTGCGTACCTGTGGTGGGACCCACATCCGACCGACCGCGTCAGACCGTCAGGATTTGATCAGCTGTGGGTCCCATTCAAGCCACCCGTCGAATTAGAAGCCGCCGCGTGGACTTTGTGGACCCCATATGCAGAGTTAAAAATTAAATTTAAATATATTTAACAGATAAAATTTTAATAAATTAAATTCTGTTAAACTAAATTTATTTAATTAGATTTAATTTAATTAATTAAATTATAAAACTTTAAGTAATTATATCTTAATATTTATAAGTCCAAATCATATAAATAAATATACTAAATTTATCAGTAAAATTCAAGGAATATTTTGAGATTGTCAAATCTCAATTTGGATAAATATTTAAGATAGTGAAATTTAGGGGTATTAAATTAAATCAAAATATGTTACAAACCTTCATTTAAACATAACTATGTAACCAATAATCCAAATATACCCAATACGGGTCTTAAAATACTTACAAAATCCTAAGAAACATTCTAGTAGTATTAACTTTGCTGTTTGAATTAGCATTTGACTAATGACATTTAGGACATAACCTTAATTAGCTTAATTTGACCTAAAACTTCAAATGACCATAAGTTGGTCATCTTAGCTCCAAATTAGGTAATCCAAATACCAATTTAGATCAGCAAAACCTAATCTACAGAGATCTACAAAAATATTTAGGATCCAACAGTTAGATTTGCTAATCACCCATAATTACCCTAAAACTTAATTAATAAATATTAGTAGTTTTAATAATCTAAATTGGACAAATAAAGTTTCAGAGAACTCCTAGAACCTATTAGAACCTAACTATAGGGTTGAATTAGTGATTGGGTGATTAATTTCACTAATCACTCACTAATCACCCTAAACCCTAATTAAGCCAAAATTTAGCCAAATGGAGTCCAAATTAAACCTACCACTAGTCATTAGAATCAATGGATCACTTGTGACATACAGCCACTGAAATTATTCAATTTGGAGACTAAATGACAAAGTTAGGATTTCTGACCCTTAATTAAGAATTCTTAATTACCCTTTAAACCCTAGATCTTAGCCAATACACATCAAAATTCAATAATTTAAGATTCAATAGAAACCTTAGGACATAACCTTTAATAAACTAATAGAAAAATTATATGTTGTTAGGGTGAATTTACCAAAATGCCCTTATTGGTCAAGTTCCTTAATTTGACCCCATAAGGCTTAATACTTAACCAAATTTAGAGAACTTGCTGTTTAAACTTATATTAGACAATAAGTAATCATTTCGCATCATTAAAATCCAGAATTAACTACTAATTCATAAAAGTAAGAATTAGACCCTTAAGTAGGGGCAAAATGGTCATTTTGCCCAAATTTAGGGTTTAATATTTCTAAGTCCTAATTTTATCTCTAAATCATAATAAATAGTAATTAAAGTGATTTAAACTATGATTTAGATAATTTTAAGTCTTAAATTAGAAAATTGAAGAAAACCCTAAAATAAGTTTTAAATAAAACTTAAGTAAAATAGGAGAGATCTTCATTTCCTTTGAACTTCTTAGATCATCCTTTAGGTCCTATAACTTTAGTTAGGATGTGTGTCTGAGTGACACTCTTAGTATCTAAGAGCCTTAATTCCTAAGAATAGGATTATATCTTAGGTTAGAATTCATTTAATAGGTAAAGAGGGTTACTCATTAAGGTGAAACCTTGATCTTACTAATTTATTAGATTTTTCATAATTTATTAATTGATTATTTGATCTTTTAACATTAGAATTAGGATTAGAGATCTATCCTATTGAATATGACTTAATTCAATAGGATTTGCCTTAATATTTAATCTGTAAGATGGGATTAAACCTTAGTCCTTTAGTATGGCCTTGTGATTAAAAATTAAACTTCATTCTTTGGAGTTTGATTCTTAATTCTTTAAATCTTGATTTGGCTAATCAAGATTTATTTGGGATTTATAAAATAATAATTTAGGACAGTTGATTTAATTATTTTAATTTTATAGGCGACTTTGATTCAGTTATAATTAGGATGTGGCCAATCCTAATTATGTTTAACTAGTAGGTTCGTGATTCTAAGTTACACACAGTGTAGGAATTGAGGATTCTGAATCTTATGTAACTTAGAGTAGTTAGAATGGTTAAATTAGAAAATAGGTGATATCATAAAGTTTGTGTAGTGCTAAATTATTTCTTTGATTTAAAATTTGCCATGCTTTTTCTTTATCATTTGAGCCTTTTAACACCTTTGGACATACTTAAATACTTGATACATATTTTATAACATACTTTGAATTTCATTCACATTTCATTTGCATAATTTTAAAAGAAACATTAATAAACAATATTAGACTTATGATTTATGTTTTGCTTAGCCTGCCACTTAGTATGACTTACTTTAGGATTGCTTTTGCCTAGGGAATTTCCCCTATGGTACTTTACTTTAGCATTGGGATGTTTCTCCTATTTGCCCTTTAGAGACTTTGTGGATTTACTTTAGGATCTGGGATGTTTCTCCTAGATGCCTCTTTTGGTGGAACTTTACTTTAATCTGGGATGTTTCTCCTAGATTATTAGATGGACTTTACTTTTTGGCAGACTAATTAAGAATATCTCACAAGTACGGTAAATTAATCAACATTACTTACATTTACTTTTCAGACCTTTTACCGTTACTTTACATACTTTCTTTACACTTCATACTTACTTTACTTTACTATTTCAGTACACTTTTCTTTCTTTCATATTTTTTATTTTCTGTAGTTCCTTTTTACATTTCAGAACTTTTTATACGTCAGCCATTTTACTCACTTGAGAGTATGCTAGAATGCTAGTCTTATACTTTCAGTACAATACTTTTACTTATACAATTACTGGCATGTTAGTTTGATCATATTCCTTAGGACTTTTCTTTGTACTGAGTAGAATTGCCCTTGTACTTTACTTATATTATTTTGCAACCTGAGTTGAGGTATGTTTCTACCTCAATACTTGCTCTTCCTTTCTTTGTACTTTACCGCTATATTATGCTTAATTTTAGTTGTGATGTCATTAAAATACATTAAAATTCATTACCTCAAAATGTACTTAGACATTTTGTCTAACAAGATTTTTATTTTGTTGGCTGGGGCCCTACCATTATGAAATCGATAATGGTAGATTCTGAGCTTTTTGAGGAGATTGAGCTTGCAGAGGAGCAGATCCAGGAGTTGATCCAAACTACTGAGGGACCTTAGTCTACTTACTAGCTTACTTTACTTTTACTTTGTGAGGATGAGTGACTCTTTTCATTTTAGTTTTCTTTAAACTTTAAATGTTTGTAATAATATAGAACTATTTGTACTTTACTTTCCTACATTGTATATATTCTGAGCTGGATGTCTTTATTTTATAGTATGGGTGTTTACTTCAGTTGATATTTTTCTTTCGCACTCTGATACATTATTAAGTGATTGTTAACCTTTACTTTATTTAGAAAAGCACATTTTTTTTTCTTAAGATTGGATTGGAATCTTAAATTCTAACTTAATGTTAAGTATGAGATGTGCTTAGTGACGACCACTCCTTAAGCCTATGATTAGAAGGGGCGGCGGCCACAAAAGTGATTGTCATTCTATTTTGATCATAATCGAGCTTAGGCTAGGCCGAAATAGAATTTAAATTGCATTGGATATGATTAGAGTTTTGAAAGATCTCTATGGTAAATGTGCATGTTATCAAGGTTTATGCAATTAAATTGAAAGCCCTTTTTTATATCTTCATTTCAATATATTATTTTCTACCTAATTCTGTCTGTACTAAGAGCATTTTGGAACCCTAGATTTCTATTTCAAATACCTGTCGGGGACGAGCTACAGTTCTCGGACCGGCCTAGAACAATCTGGTCCAGCTCTGACTCATGGTGCTTCGAACCGGGCAATCTGAACCGTGTATATGCCGTGCGCTCCATGTGTCCTCCGCGGTTTGGCAAGTGGTAGTCCCGTTGGGGCTACGTGTCGACCAAATGATGCATTCCTTGGGTTCCACGGTGGCCTTTGTCGCATGTCGGACCGAAGGATTCTCTTAGGGTGGATCCCACGTGCCTTTAAATATATATATATATATATATATATATATATATATATAATTATATTATTCGAATGAACAAATTAATTTAATGAACTTAATTAAGCAAATTTAAACTTAAACATCAATAGAATTCATTTCAATGACCCAAATATATTAAAATTATATACCATTTTGATCAGCAAAACTCAAGGATCATCATGGCATTATCAATTTTCCATTTGGAGGTATATTTCACAAGTGGCATTTAGGACCCCTATATTATGACCATCCCCAAACTTCAAATTATCATAATTTTGCACACACTCACCCAAACATATCTAATATGGGTCTCATTTTAATTAGGAGACTCCTAGGAAAGTTCTAGTGGTGTTAATTTTTAATTGAGTGTGTATTTAGCTTAATCACTTTTAGGACCCTACCATAAATGCCCCCATTAAGTCTTAAAGCTTCAATTGATCATAACTTGGTCAATTAAGCTCTAAATTTGGTCTTTCAATATAGGCCATTTTGATTAGAAATACCTAATAAATAGTAAACTGCAAGAATAATTAGAATTTGATGATTGGATTCCTTAATCAACCCTAATTATCCTAAATCTTAATTAGTGAATATTAGCACATTTAGTAATCCAAATTAAATTATTCAAATTTTTGATAACTCATAGAGTATATTAGAGCCTAGTGATATGGTTGGTTTTATTACTTTGTAATTATTTTTACTAATCACTAATCACTCTTAACCCTAGTTAGGTCATAACTTAACCAAATGGAGTCCAAATTGCATTTACTCCTAGTTAAAGTACATAGTGTGTTATAGGAAAGCTATAGCCACTAAGTTTACTGAATTTGAACTTCAGATAGAAAATTAGGTTTACCCCATTTAAGAAACCCTAATTTATATATTAGAACCCTAAATTAGATTTGCTTGTAACTTTAGCATTAGATCTCAGAATTTAGTGCTCTTAGACTCTATGAAATCCTTAAATAGTAAGCATTAATAAATTAACATAAAATTTTGATTCTATTAAGTAAAATTACTAGATTGCCCTTATGAGTCAAATTCCTTAATTTGATCTCATAATATTTAATTCTTATCTAAATTGGGTGTACTTACTCTCTATCTTCATGTTAGATAGTAAGTAATCATATGCCATTGATAAATTCTAATTTAAAGCCCTAAATAAGAAAATACTTTTTTAGACCCCTTAAGTTGGGGCAAAATGATCATTTTGCCCAAATTTAGGTTTAAGTGTTCTTAAACCCTAAATTCATATTCTAATCACTAAAATCAGTAAATAAAGCAATTTTGAATTTAATTCATTTAATTTAGGCCATAAATCAAGTTCTTAAATAAAAAAACACTAATTTTCACCCTTAAGTAAATTCTAAGTTTAATTAAGCTATATGATGCGAGATGAATCTCGCATCACACCTCCCTTATCTTTTCTAATTCATCTCTTAAAGCTTTCAATTTATTATTAGTAAGGGTTAGTGCTTGAGTGTTCATCTTAGTTCCTTAAGATTTTTTTCCTTAGGAATTAAGAATAGGCCTTAGGTTAGATTTCATTAATTGAGTAAATTGGGTTACTCAATGGGTGAAACCTTGATTTTACTATTTTCTAGATTTTCATAATTTGTTTATGATTATTTGATCTTTCAACCTTAGATTTAAGATTAGAGATCCATCCTATTAAGTTTGATTTTACCTAATAGGATTTGCCGTAATCTTAATCCGTGAGATTGGGTTTTAAACTTTAGTCCTTTAGGATCACCTTTGAATTAAGTGATTAAATTCAAATATTTGGAATTTAATTCTTAATCTTTCCATCTTGATTTGAGCGTAATCAAGATGGTTTGGGTTGCTTAAATTACCCAAAATAGGTCGATTGATTTTTTACTTAACTTGTATAGTCGATATCAATTATATCATAATTAGGACCTAGCTAGTCTTAATTATTTTCAGCTTATAAGGTTGTAAATCTGAGTTATACTCGATAGTAAAAATTAGAGATCCTGAGCTTGTGTAACTTTGTGTAGATAGAATAATTAAATTAGATAATAAAGGATATCACCATGTGTTTAGTAGAATCTCTTGCTCACTTTGAAATTTGATGCTTTGCTTACCTTATAATTAAGCCATATACCTTGGACATATGTGGTGGACATAAGATATTTGATGAATATTTTGTGTCAACTTTAAAATTGCATAAACAACATTTGCATTTTTATCAGTGTTTTTAGTTTTTCTGACTTTCAGTTCAGTAAAGTGTAGCCTAAGTAGTTTGCCTCTTCAGTTTGTTCGACTTGGGACCGACCTAGTACTGCAGTTGCTAGCAGTCGGTAGTCTATCCATGCCTTGCCCTATATGACAGTCTAGGAAGGTGTGTAATTAACTCTTTGCCTTCATGACTATTAGTTAGGTTCTGATATGGCAGTACTAGTTTTATGTGGAATTCTACTCAGTGTTTTTTGCCTTAGCCCAACAGGCTAAGTGAGTTCGTGCTTATTCAGTTCAGAGCTTCTTCTTTTGCCCATCATGCTAAGTAGTGCTATTGTGTATTTTACAATTGAGTGGCTTGTTTAGCCATATCAATTTTCAGTTCTGTATTTACTATTTTCAATTTTACTTTACATATTTCAGAACTTCCTTAATTACTATCTTATTGTATTTACTAGCTTTTTCTTATAATTGAATGCTTAGTTTATTTATTTATTTAATTAAGTATTAGTATACTAGCTTTACTTCATATGTATATTTAGGATACTAGTCTTGTATTTATTCATAGGATGCCAGTTTGCTTATTTATGCATATTTAGTATGCTAGCTTTATTTATTTATAGGATGTTAGATTTGTATATTTGATTATATTGGAACTATTTATTTCATGTTCATTATCTTATTTAAATTCACTTTAATCATAAGCATATTTTAGGATGAGTTTCCTTTTAGTTATTAGTATACATCTTTTTATTAGCTAACCTTATTGCAACTGTGGTTGGAAGTATGTGCTTACTTCCTCTTTTATTTAAGTTATAAACTTATTGTTTATAACTTTCTTTTCATTTCATATGCTTTCTGACCTATATTGTTGATTAGTTGTTAATTAATTGTGATATCTAAGGGAACACAACAATTTATCAGCCTAAAATGCACTTAGACATTTTATCTAATAAGATTTTTTTTTTGTTAGCTGGGGCCCTATCATTGTGAAACCGATAATGATAGATTTTAAGCTATTTGAGGTTGTGGAGCCATCTGAGAATCTGCATCAGGAGGAGGAGTATGCTGCTGAAGATTCTTAGACCTTAGATTTTACTTCTTTTGCTTGTGAGGATGAGCATTTATTTTATTTTCTACTTAACTCTTTAAATATGTTGTAATAATACATGTTTATTTTATATTTTCTTTTACTAAACTTATTCTAAGTTGAATGTTTTCACATCTCTATTGTGATGGAATAGATGTTCATATTTTTCTTCTGCACTCTGAATATAATTCTTGTATTTATCATTTAGTGAAATATTCTTGTAAATGGTAATTTCCTTAATTATATTAGATTAGAATGATTGTATAATCTATCTATAAGTGAGATACTTGTCATTTGGTGACCACTTCACTGAAATCATGTTAACTTAAGAGTTAACAGAACCACTGTGGGGCTGTAGTGCCACAATAATCTTGTACTATCTCAGAGTAGATAGAATGAACTAAGTTAGACAATTACAAATATCATGTGTTTAGTAGAGTTCTTGCTTATTTTGACCTTTGTTTCCTTGCATACATTGTATTGGAACTTTATACCTTAGAAATTGTAAAATACCAATTTTTTCAAATTTCATTTTTTTAATTTTTTTAAATTCACAATAGATTGATAAATAAAATTATAAGATTGTTAATAGTATTTATAGAAAATATTTCGTAATTTATTTGGAATTTTTCAAACATTTTCGTCATTTCCTGATTATTTTATTATTTTATTTAATTAAGAAAATGTGCTTATTATTTGGAACTTGGATTAAAAATCTGATTTCACTATTGCGTTCATCACCCCCAAATTAGCTAGGGGTGATGTCTTAGAAATTTTGGAAGCCGTTAGATTTTCTCGAATATTTTAAAATATTTTAATACCCAAAAAATTAGGATAATTAAATTGATCTCGAAATCAAAATCTGACTTCATCGTTGCGTTCCTCACCCCCAAATTAGCTAGAGATAAAATTTTGGGATTTTTCAGAGCTCGTTTAAATAACATAATCCTAATTATTAAAATAATTAAGTATTAAAATAAAATGGTGGGGCCTATCACCTAATTAAATCAACATCATCTCCTCATCCAAGCACATATCAATCTCCTTCTTTATCTACACTCAAATAGTAACCATTGTTTCCTTACATTCTGTTAGAAAATCTCAAAGAGCTAAGGCAAATCCATTCTAATCTAAAAGCTACTTTCTGTTCCTCCCTTCACCCGATTGAACGTACACCCCTCTATCTTTTGATTATTTTTCATTACTTTTCAATTAAGATTAAGACCACTGCATGTCTCTATTAAGCCACCATCAGACTCAATCGAGCTTGATCAAAGGCTCGATTTCACGTTAATTGGTAAAGATAAACAGCAAAAATCAATATATTTTTTCTCATACCTACTGCTAGGGCATCATGTTTTGCGGTGTTAACGTGTTCTCATCATCTTGATTTTGGTACAGTTGGAAAGGTCTCGAAGAGAGCTTTCCATTGGCATGTGGTACACCAGGTGAGGAGCTTTATGTAGGGAGAAATTGAATACTAAAGTTTAATTTGTTTTTAATATTCGCATGGCTACATAAATTATTTTAAAAAATTTTATTTTTCTTCTTTTCTTAAATTTTTGCTTATTCAATTCATTTCAAAACTTCAAAGTCTCATAACTTTATAATTACAATTCCAAACATAGTGATCCAATATACCATTTTGATCAGAATAATACAAAAATTAATATGATGCAATCAATTTTTCTATTTGAAGATTAATTTCATTAATTATCATTTAAACTAATTAGCCCCATTAATTCTAAAATTTAAGAAATTCATAACTTAGTTAATTTAGCCTTAAATCATTTGATCCAATATATCATTTTGATCATGAGAATGTGTAAAATACTAATATGTAAGAAAAATTTAGTTTCTATAATTATATTTCTTAATTTTGTCTAATTACTCTAAATCTTAATTAGTGAAAATTAGCATATTTAGTGATCCAAATTGAGTGTTTCAAGTTTTTGATAGCTCTTATAATATATTTAAACCTAATGGTGTGATTGATTCTGTGATTTTGTGATTAATTTTACTAATCACCCTTAACCCTAATTAGGCCATAACTTGATCAAATAGAGTCCAAATTGAATCGACTCCCAGTTAAAGTACTCAGTGGGTGATAGGGAATCTATAACTACTGAGTTTGTTAAATTGAGACTTCAAATGGAAAAGTTAGATTTTTGACCTCTTTTATAAAACCCTAATTTACATAATTAACGTAAAACCTTATTTTGGTCATAACTTATTCAAAAGACCTCATAATTTAGAAATTTTAGATTCTATGGAATCCTTAAGTAGTAAGCAGCATAAGTGTAACAAAAATTCCTAATTATTCCTAAATACAATTAATAATCAACCCTTAATGAGCTTAAATACTAATTTAAGCTCATTAGCCTTAATCTTTGGCCAAATTGGGTGTTCTTAGTATCTATCTTCTTATTAAATAGTAAAAAAATATTTGGCATTAACAAAATTTAATTGGGAAGTCTAATTCTTAAAATTACTTTTTGGGCACTTTTAAGAGAGGCATTTTGGTCATTTTGGCCAAATATTAAATTAAATAAATTTAAATAATTTAAATTTATTTTTTATATCTTAAATTAGTAACTTAATGATTCAAAATTAATTTAAAAATATTTAGTTAATGTTAAATTAATAAATAATAAATCATATTAAATCATAAAATATTAAACTAATAAATTAAATTATTATTTGGTAGATCAAAGGAATTGATATAGTTATATTTTATCAAGATAATCAAGTACGTAGATCTACTTAAAAGTTTTATTTCAGCATACCTACTTTGAGCTATTTTCACTTGAATCTTGCTTATGCTTTTTAGTATGCTTATCGCTTATTAATTTGCAAAAATATTATCGTAAGGCATGTGATAAAAGATGAATTGTATTATATTATTGTGGCAGTTATCTTTGGAGAATGGAAAGCAACACTGAGAATCTGTACAGATTGGGCCTGCTAGCAGCCCCTGGGAGTCATATGGAGGGATTTAGCTCTTTTTAGGAAGTAGGAAAATTTAGAGGAAAGACACACAATCAGTTTCTAATTTTGAATAAGTTATCGATGGGTAGCGAGAAAGCTTCCAAAATGTTATGTCTATGAGTTTACCCATTTGAGTTCAGGGGTCTACGGACTCGACTTTATAGTACATATGCTTATGATAAAATTTGTTTCATGTTTCTTATATATTGAATTTGAAGGCTAACATGTAGGGCAAAAGTTAATTTCATCTGTCAAATGCTTTATTTTCTTACTTGTGATGTAAAACTTTCTTCATATCACCTTTACATTAATTTATGCATATTATAGGATGCTAGAATGTAATTCTTATAAGAATGGTCTACGTATTCTTGCCTGACTGGCATCTGTTGATAATATTTCAGGTTTTGATAATTAAGCTTTAAGAAGATCTTCTTGCATTAAAGATAAAGATAAAGTCTTGAGAAGTGAAGTCATTTTAAAATTTCAAACTTCTTTTGCCACGGCATAGGTCATGCTACTTCTCTTTCTGCTAGGCCTTAACTGATCTCTGTCGATCCTAATTACAAACCCATTCACTCCATTATTCCATCTCCCTTCTTCAATGTGGTGCCCCATCCTTGTCGTGGTCATGTTAATACAATATTAACATGATTAAAGTAGAGACGATCATCGTGCGATAAATCTCCAACAATAATTGAGTTAAGTTTTTAGTAAAATCAGTCTTAGTTGAAAGACATGTTGTAATAACCCAGATTGTTACCTTAGTTAATTAGGACTAATCTCAATCTTAATCTTGATCCTTAGTGATTAATCAAGTCATTAGGAGTCAACTACCAAGACTCAGTCCAAATTAGAGGTCAAACGGATCAAATCCTTATTTTGGGAATTTCAAGAATTCTGAAAATTGACCTATTTATTCTCACCTCCAATCAAAAAATGGACACCGCCATTGCGTTCATTGACCCCAAATTAGCTTGGGGTGAAGTTTTGGTGGCAATTGGAAGTCGTCAAAATTTGATGAATATTTTAATAATATTAAATACCCCGAAAATCGAGGTATCAAAATACTCGTCGGATCGAAATTTTAACCTCGCCGTTGCGTTCCTCACCCCTCAACTAGTTAGGAGTGAGTGTTTGAGAATTTTTGGGAATTTTCAGGAATTAATTAATTAAATAAAATTAATTAGGGTTATTATGAATTTAAAATAAATTATGTTTATTAATTTTTATTAAAAATTCGCGCTCCGTTAAGACGCCCGACGCCGTCAGCCCATTTCTTCTTCCGCCGTTCGGGCCGTCCGTCAGATCAGACGGACTGTTCTGAACCGTCTGATCGTGATCAGACGGTCTGCGTTCCCCCGTCCCCGTCCCGAACCCTAAGGCGCCACGCGGCACCCCCGCCGCTCGCGCGGCCTATCCATGGCGTTCCCGGACTTTGGAGAGTCCGCCCGTGGCCATTAAGGACCACCTCTCGACCTCCCCACCACCCGACGCGTAATCGAAGCCGCTGGAAGATCCGGAAGAGCCGTTCGAACCCTACCCATTCGACGCTCATTCAGGTACCTACCTCTCCCGATATCTCCTTTAGATCAAGCCTTTCAAAGTATGCATGTATTGTTATCCTGATATGCCGAAATCACGACTTATTGTCGATAGTGTCGAGTGTGAGGGTGAGGTTAGGGAGCCGGGTTCCCGTAAGGTAGCCATTAGGGCTTGATATAACTCGCGACCTAGATGGCTCCGAGGCTTGCTCAACCCATGGTTGGGAAGCTCTCGTCGACCTCTTCACGATGGTAGGCGATTCGAGGTCCTCCGGCACCGGGGCAGCCGCCTAAAGCGAAGCCCTAGTGCCCTGTCGCGGCTGCAAGCTCGGGAAGACGAAGCGACCAGGGTCACGCCGGGCCAGCGCGCCCCGGCCCGCTCCCATGCGGACCCGTCCTCGGGTGTGAGCGCGGGCGTCAGTGGGCCCCGCTCCGCGGCTCCCGCGCTGCCGCGTGTGCCTGGTGGGCCCCGCCATTGTGCGCGACCGCAGCGGTGGGTCCCACACGCAGCGCAGCGGCCAATCATGGCCCGCCGCGTGCCCCGTGGGTCCCACGGGCTCTGCCGCGCCCTCTCTGTGTCCGCCACGTGGCAAGTGGCGGGCCCCGCACAATGATGACCTGCATAAAATAAATAATAATATTAGTATTATTTTTATTGTTAATTAATGTTAATTTAGGTTTATTAGTAATTAATTTAGATTAACAGTTCGTTCATTAATACTAATTAATGATAATTAGTCATGAAACCTGCAGAAGATGAAGCGTTAGATAATTATATATATATTATATATATATTTAGATACATATAATCTTTATGTATATATAAGTATACATATAGATTAGTACAGGATCTATAATTAATTATTAGTTAGTAGTAAAGTTAATTAGTGTTACAAATTAATTAATAATTAATATTAATTAGATAGGTTATGTTAATTATTCAATATTATATAATTAGTTAATATAAGTTAGTATTAGTTGATAATCTTTAATATAAGTAATTAGTTAGGACATAAAAACATATATGTATGTATAAAGACAGAACTTTATGTTATAAATCAAAAATTTAGTAAATTATTAAATTCAAATAATTAATTCATTAAATAATTGATATTAAAGAGTATTAGTCTAATTAAATTAGTATTATTTAAATAAATAAAAAAACAGTAGAAATCCTTTGAATATTAATTAATAAATGATTAACTAATTAATAAGTTAAAAATTAAACTTAATTAAATAATAAACTCATAATTAATTAATTATGAATAATTAATTAATAACTAGTTAATTAAATAATACAGTAAATGATTGTATAATATTAGTTATGTAAATTAATAGTAGTTATTTAAATTAATTTTTCTGCTAATAAAATTAAAACAGTAAAGTTAATTTTTAGGCAAAGGATTAATAATTAAATATGATTAATTAATATTAAACTTAGTTAAATAAGTAAAGTAATATATAATTAATAAGAAATTAATGAATAATTAATAACACTTAAAATTATTAGTAAATATAGTAAATTTAAATTTTAACTTTAGAAATGAATAGTAAAATAATACAAATTACATTTTTGAATAGTAAAACTTAAAAGTTTAATAATTTTTTGTAGGATGATCCAAACATAGCCAATATAGGTCTTAAAATACTCAGAAAAATTAATAGAATCAAATGACGTAATGCAGAATTTAGTTTCGGGGTACGTATAACGAAGTAGCATTTTAGGACCTTTTTAGGACCCATAACTTTTTACCCAGTTATTAGAACATAGTCAATATGGGTCTTAAATTACTCAGGAGAACAACCCCATCACCGCAGTAGTATTAGTTTTCCCATTTAGACAACAGGATGAAAAGTCAACCCTATAATTTAGAGTTGACTTTAGTGAAAAATGACCAAATTACCCCTAGAATTCAAACGACCATAACTTGGTCAATTCAACTCCAAATTCAAAAATTCAAGATGCTAACTAGTTTATAATTTTGATGTCACCAATAAACTGAGATAATATTTTGGTTCTAAACACTAGAAATTTAGAAAATGACCAAAATACTCCCAACCTTAGTTAGGTCATAACTTGACCATTTGAGGTCCAAATTGGGTCAACTCCCTACTAATATACTCAGTACATTATAGGAAAGCTATAGAAACTGAGTTTGCTGAAATTGAACTTCAAACAGAAAAGTTCAGTTTTTGTCACCTGTTGACCGACTCAAATTTACCAAATTGCCCTTCAAACTTAAAACATCCATAACTTAGTCGATTGACCTCAGAATGCAGTGTTCTTAGACTCTATGGAATCCTTGAACAGTAACCTACAATAAACTGCATAAAAACTTAGTTTTTATTAGAGTGAAAATCACTTAAATGCTCTTAAGTCAAAAATATTAGTTTGAACCTGTAGGACCCGTTTCTCGTCTGAATTGGACAAACTTACTGTCTATCTTCAAGTTAGACAGTAAGAAATTATATGGAAAAGAGAAACTTCAATTTAGACACTTAAATCAAAAGTTGACTTTTTAGACCCTTAAGTTGGGACAAAATGGTCTTTTTGCCAAAAATTTAGAATAAACATCCTTAGCCTTTAATTAGTCTTTTAAAACACTAAAACTAACTTTATAACCATATTAGTGACATTTAAGTAAGTAAAATCCACAGTTAGGTCAAATCTCTAAATTATCCTAAGTCTTTAACACTACACCTTAAGGACTCTTCTTGAGACTAGGACTAGATTATATGGTTAATTTTATTCATTAAAAAATAGGGTTTTTTAATGAATGAATCTTTGGTTTTATTAGTTTATAAAATTTTCAACTTATTTGGATTATTTTATCTTTTAACCTTAGATCTAAGATAAGAGATTCATCATATTAAATTTGATTACTTAATAGGATTGGCCTAGATTATTAGATCACTTTTAGAATAAAACTTAGATCCTAGGTCTTATCCTTTTTGGATTATGTGATTAAGCCCAATCTCATGGTGTTTAATCCATAATCTATAGTTTATTAGTTTTAGTTAGAATGTCTAAAATCATCAATTAGGTCATAATGATTTATTATTTAACTTCTAAAGTTGACTTTGATTTGGTATATTAGGACTTAGCTAGTCCTGATGTTTTGTAACTTGTAAGGACGAATTTCTAAGTTACACTTGATATGTGGGAAAATGGTGATCCTGAACTTGTGTACTTTGGAATATTTAGAACGGATAATAGAAAACAGATGGTATCACCATATTAGAAGAGTCCCTTACTTGATTTGATACTTTGGGCTACGCATTTCTTATGTATTTGAGCTTACTTCATTGGATATTTCATATAAGATAATTTTGTGCATGAAAATGAAAACTTAGAATATTAAGATACTTTGGGTCCGGTTTATGGTGATTTTGGTGCACATTTGTCCCGATGGACAGGGGTAAGGTGAGATCAGGATGCCTAACATTCTCATTGAGGAGAGTGTGTTAGGCTTGGGACCTGTATAGTTTTGCAGACGTGCTTGACTTCTCAGTTGTTTCTAACAGTTGTCCATAGAAATAAAAGTAAAATAACTAAAATATGTTGCATAAGTATTGTCTGCCTCTTCAGTCATGCAGTATGTTCAGTATGTTTGCAGATTGAGATGTATATATATATATATATATATATATATATATATGTGGGCCAGTTTAGCCAAGTTTTCTAATATGGCAGTCAGTATACAGAGTTGATGTGCAGTTTTAGTATTTGGCTATGTTTTGGTATTATTTATTCAGTCAGCTATTTACTTGTACAGCTTATATATAGTAGGATGTTAGATTTTATTGCTATTTATATGTATCACTGCTGATATTTATTATTATAATTTGCAGATTTCATTTGATCACCAGCATGTATTAGGGTGTAGAATTTTCTTCCAGCATATGTTTAGTTACTTATATTATATACCCTGTTTTGTTTACTTCGCTTTTGAGGCATGTCTTTGCCTCTTTTGTTTAAGTTATAAATGTTAATTATAGCTTTTCCTCTTTCTTATTGTATTGCCAGTCGCTCCTTTATATATTGTTGCTTAGGAAAATTGTGTAAAGTGGTGATATTATAAAACATATAAAATGTATCAGCCTAAAATGTACTTAGACAAATTCTCTAATCATATTTTCTCTTTTTTTAGCTGGGGCCCTACATTGTGAAACCAACAATGGCAGGCATAGAGCAGATAGAGGATCCCGTACCTGAGGAGGAGCCATACCTAGAGGAGGAGCAGCAGCTCGGACCAGAGCATATCTAGTCCTTTGATCTATTTGTGAGGATGAGTGCATTTGCATTTCCTTTTTATTTGAATTTTAAATGTTGTAATAATACAGGTACCCTTGACTATGAATTTGGACTTATATGCTTATATTCTGAGTTATATTTTGCACTTATGTTACATTGTGATGCTTGGATGTCATTTATTGCTTCCGCACTCTGTACGTTTACTTATGTAGTGACTGTTAGATTAATTCTATGTTAATCCTTTTCTAATCAGGTGGATTGTGGAATTTATCTTAATCCAATGGTAAGTGAGGGGTTATCCAGAGTGACACTCCACCCTTGGCTTAATCCTTCGACGGATTAAGGGTGCGGGTCGCCACACATGTGACCCCAACATAGGCCTTAAATGATCTCTAAAGATTATCGCGGTTGTCCCATGTGTTGGACTCATGCACTAGATTCGTGCGGTCTGTTATAAGCCTTTATAATAAATATTTAATAATTATTTAAATTATAATATTTAATTATTTAACTACTTCTTTAATTTAATCAAAATTAAATAACTAAATGAGCTTCGAAAAATCCTAAAAATTCACCCTTAGATAAATAAAGGGTGAGAAACCCAAAAATGAAGTTGGATTTTAAATTAAAGTTCAATTTAATTATCTTAATTTTTAGAGCATTTAAATATAATAAAATACTCATGAAAAATTCAACGACTTCCAAAAATTTTAAGAATATCACCCCTATATAATTTGGAGGTGAGGAGTTCATTAGCAAACTCTGATTTTGATTCTGAGGTAAATTATATTAGGCATTTTTTAGGTTATTTAAAATATTCAAAATATTCATCGAACACAATTCAACTCCAAATCACACCAAACTTCAGGGGCAGGCTTCTAATGTTAACAGTAATGCACTAGTAGTTAAATTGAGCTGATTAGGCTACCCAATAATAGGTAATAATACTAGGGATGTTACAGACTCTCCCTCTTAAGAGAGGTGTCATCCTCGATGCCCTAGAAAATTCAATATAAAAATAAATAGAATTAAAATGGAAATATTACAAAATACCTGATAGGAAAGAACTCTAAGAAATTCTTTCACATATCCTCTTCTTTTTCCCACAGGCTTTATCAATTGAGTGATTCTATCAATGGACTTTAATCATAGGGTTACTACAGTTCCTCAATAGCTTGAGGTCTCATCACAAAATTAGGTTTTACGATGAAAGTTAGATCTGACTACAGGAATCTGAACTTGCAAACTTGGATCAAGCAAACACCTTCTTAGTGACAATATGTGAAACACATTGTTCATAGCAAAAAAATCTTTGCGTAATTCCAATATGTACGCAGATATTTCCTTCTTACAAATCAGTTAAAAGGGTCCCAAATATCTTGAACTCATTTTTCCTGACATGCCAAACCTTTGAATACAACACATCGGTCTAATTTTCATATAAGCTCGTTCCCCAATTTGAAACTCTAAAGGTCAGTGGTGAGCATCATGATATTTCTTCTATTTATCAAGAACTACCAACATAATATTCTTGATCCGTAGAACCTTTCTGTTAGTCCACTTAGCCAATTCAAAACCATAAAACTAAGTATCTCCCACTTCAGTCAAAGCAATATAAGTATTACATCTCTTCCATAAAGCGCTTTATTTGGAATAGTACCAATATTGGATTGATAACTATAATTACAGGTGAGCTCAACTAAAGTAAGTTGATTTTCTAAAAACCCATAGAAATCGAATACACAGAGGCATAGGAGGAGATCTTCTAAAATTTGGTTTACTTATTGAGTTTGACTATCAGTCCGAGGATGGAAGGCAGTGCTCAAAGCTTAATTTATCCCCAAGTCTTGCTAAATAGCTAACCAAAATTAAGAAGTAAATCTACTATCTCTATCTAAAATAATGTAGTTCAGTGTTCCATATAAATAGATGATCTCATTGATGTAGAGCTTGGCTAATTTCTCTATAAAATTTGTCTGGCAAATCAAAATGAAATGAGATGATTTGGTGAGTCTGTCAACAATCACCCAAATTGCATTTGCACCAGACTTACCTTTCAGTGATCCCATGATGAAGTTCATGGATATGTTAGACTATTTCCATTCAAGGATCTCTAAAGGCTTAAGAATTTCACCAAGCTTTTGATGTTCAGCCTTTACCAATGAACATGAATGGCACTTCGAGATGAAAACAATAATGTCTCTCTTAATGCCAGGACACTAGAAGGACTTTTTCAAATCCTGATACACCTTACTGCTACCTATATGAACATTGTAACTCGAGTTATGGGCCTCATAAAAGATCTATAATTGTAAATACTTAGGAACCCATAACCTTTCTTTCTAAAAGATTATACCTTCAGCATCAAGTTATAATTTAGATCTCTTCGCATTCTCGATATCATTTTTGAGCTTGGAATAATTTTCATTTTTCTTTTGAGTTTTGACAATCCTTGATCTTAGAGAGGATTCTAACTAGAGAGCAAACATAATTCTATCCAAATCTGGTGATTTGATCAGCTCAAGATTCAACCTTTCAAATTCTTCAATTAAAGTATCATTTCACAAAGAGAAAACAACGTCACTTTATGACTTAGGGCATCAGCTACTATGTTAGCTTTATCTGGATGATACTGTATTTCTAAATCATAGTCATAAATCTAATTTAGACATTTATGCTATTTATAGTTAAGCTCCTTTTGTATAAATATATACTTTAAACTCTGATTATTAGTAAATATTTCACACTTAATACCATACATAAAGTGTCTCAAGATTTTTAGAGCAAAAACTATATCTACAAGTTTAAAATCATGTACAGAGTAGTATCTCTCATTGAGATTTAGTTATCTAGAGGAAAAGGCTATTACTCTTCCATCTTGCATCAGAACACAACCAAGTCCCACCTTAGAGGCATCAGTGTAAACCTAAAAATCTTTCCCCTCTTGAAGTAGTACATAGACTTGCATAGAAGTTAACAAATGCTTCAACTTTTAAGAAGTTTTTTCATGATATGAGTTCTAGATGAATGGCACTTCCCTCCTAAATAATTAAGCTAACAGTGCTATGATTTGAGAGAACCCTAGAACAAACCTTCTGTAATAATCGATAAGCCCCAGGAAACTATGAATCTTGAGTACAAATTTGGGTTGCACCCACCACTAAACATCATGGATCTTCTTTTGGTCAGCCCAAATCCCTTTAGCATCAATCATGTGACCCATAAATGCCATGAAATTGAGCCAAACATTGCACTTGGAGAACTTAGCAAAGAGAAAATGGCTTTTAAGCAGTTTTAAAATAACATTAAGATGCTTCTCATGCTCAACTTCAGACTGTGAGTAAATTAGAATATCATCGATGAATACTATGACAAAGTCATTGTAAGGCTTTAGAAAATGTTAAATCAGGTCCTTGAATATGGATGGAGCATTAGTACGTCAAAAATGCATGACTAATAATTCGTAATGACCTTATCGCATCCTGAATGCAGTCTTAGGAATGTTTTTCTTCTTTAGCTCTGATTTGGTATTAACCTGATCTCAAGTCTATTTTGGAAAAGACTTTCACTCTTACAAGCTGATAAAAAAGGTCATTGATTTTGGGCAGGTGATGCTTATTCTTCACAGCCTTCTTCTTTAACTCGCAGTAGTTTATGTACATCCATATTGAGCCATCTTTCTTTTTCATGAGTAAAACAAGGACTCTCCAAGGCGACATACTAGGATGACTGAAGCATTTCTCAAGCAGTTATATCAGTTGCTCTCTCAACTCTTGCAACTCCTTGGGAGCTATCCTATATGGGGCTTTTGATTGAGGTTGCATTCCTGGAATCAGTTCAATCAAATAGTCTACCTCTCTCAAAGGAGGTAGTCCTAGTAAATCAGCAGTGAACACCTCCAGGAACTCCTTAACAGTATTAGTGTCCTCCCCGGATCTATCTTCCTTAGCCTCACCAGTCATGAGGCGCTCGACTTCTACCGCATTAATCAGAGATGCAGTTAAACAAAGCTTACCTACAAAAACTTCATGTTTCTTCCCACCTATTAACATGACTTTCTTCCTTTAGCAGTATATGACGGCATTGAATTTGCTCAACCAATTCATGCCTAGAATTATGTTAAAGTTTGTAATCGGCATAGCAATAACCTTCGCTTGGAAATATTAGTTGCTAATTGGAATGTCTAACATACAAAACTTATTAGCGCACATTTTAGCTTCAGATAGCATTTGCACACGCAAGGCATTGCCCAAGCTGAAATGTTGACTGTTGAGAGAGATGATCTAATTCTTAGTTATGAACAAGTGACTAGCACCCGTATTGAAAAGTGTGTCATAGGGTTGGTTATTAATAAGCGGAGTTCCTATGATGAAAAATAAAACCTTATTTAAATACAGTTAAAGCAAAAAGTATGAAAGTAAAATTATAGGAAGGACCAATAGAATATGTAAAGAAATGTAGAACATACATGTGTTAACATCATTGTCTTCTTGGGTGACAATGGGTATCAAATCATAAACACGGGGCATGGCAAAGAGATTGAGCGACAACCTTACCCTTTGCATTGCTCCTTGCCTGAGCTTGCTTTTGGGCGGGTGCAGGTGCTCCCCGAGGGTTCTGAGCACTTCCACAAGATGGAGGTGGGATTATAGCGAGTGAGAGAGCTTGAGCATTGACATGAGTAGGGTTGTGAACTATGCCTGGGTGATTGATCTTCACTTTATGTGTGGTCTACACTGCTCGACAATCCCAATATATGTGGCCAATTATGGAGTAAGTAAAACATCTTTTACCGAAATGGTAACATTTATGGTGGGGATGCGACTTTTGGTAGCGAGCACCCTGCTTTCCTGAATGATGCTCGATTATTTGATAGGCTTCGGTCATTGTGAGCAATTTCATTTGAATGGCTCAGACTTGTGGGTTGCTAGGTGAATTCACTTTTTCATCTCCCTATAGGTTTGATGATGCTTAATCATTCGCGCTCCTTCCAAGAGCTTCAAGAAATTGTCATGGTGCTAGTACATCAGGTGGTCCTGGATGATATCCTTCTGTCCCTTTAGAAATCAATTAGACATAGCCTCTTCAGTGTGAGTTAAGTCTGGGGCAAAACTAGACAGCTTCCAGAACTAGATTTTATAGGCCAAGACTATCTTGTTTCCCTAACTCAACTAAATAAAATCTTTTTCGATGATCATCTGAGAGGATGGAAGGATGAATTCATCCCTGAAGGTTTCCTTGAATTCCTCCGTGGAGATATCTTCAATGCTAACTTTTGAGAAGCGGATTTGAGTTTATTGTCTCACTAATACTCTGCTTCTTTTGCAAAGAGGTGAGTTGCAAGGCAGATGGCCTTGCTCTCTGGGCACTTAATACTAGCCAAGTACTTTTATATAACTTTTAGCCAGTTCATAGTATTTATCAAGGAGCTATTGAAAGTAGGAGGATTCAACCTCATAAAGTTATGAAGAAAACCATCCACAACCAGCCTGAATGCCTATTAAAAACTAACATGAATAACTTATATAGTAGAAGTAGGTGGAGGAGGAGGTACAACCATCTTATCTGTAGCTTGAGTCTGAGCTTCCACCATCACTTTTATCATCTGCATCAAAGTTTTAAGCTCGTCTGCAATTGATAATGAACTGGAGGTAGCTTCTTTTATAATAGAAGGAATAGGAGTACTGAGTTTAGGATTCATACTAAAGAAGAGAAAGAGACAATTCAGGAACTTAGAGAATAAATGATTCTCATTAATACTAAGGTTTTTGAATACAAGATTGGAAAATGCTAAAGAAAATGATAAATGAAAGCTACTATAAATGACTAATACATTCACTTGTAGAATGTGGTATATAAAAGGATCTCAAAATCATGAAAGATAGAAGCACGATAATATCTCTTACTATTACAAACCATCCTAAGGTAGGTATTAACCCACCACTCCTCGGCATAATTGTTCAAAAGCTGATCCAAAACTCTAAAGAGAATTGGATCGGGACAATCGTTAACATGAAATGTCTCGGTCACTCTCTATAGCCACTCTCTAGCTAACTCTTGAATGCAATTGCCTCTACAAACTGATGACATGTGGATCTTGTTGAGAATGTCTTCTCGTACAATCTTTTGTACTTGAGTCAGTTTGGTGACCTTCATCCCATTGTTCAAATAAAAACATTGTACAGTAGTCTAAATCATACCCGTAACTCGACATTTGAGAGTTATTAATGATTTAAGTTAAGTTAAATTTATTATTGATATCATAAGGTGTTTACTAACCTATGGTGAAATATTTAATGCTTTTATTCAACTTTTTTGAGTTATTTGATTTGGATAGATATGTTCACTTAACTTATTTTACTCAACATTGGATTTGATACCAACTGTAATGACCTTAATATTGAATCAGGAACCCAATCCAATACTAGAGCATTACCATAGCACTTAAAACTTAATTAGTTTAAAGCTAACTCACTATTAAGTAATAAGTGAAGGGTGAGGAGCTAAAATATGAAGTTGGATTATAAATTAGAGATCAATTTAATTATGTTAATTGTTTGAGCACTTAAATATTTTAAAATATTTGGGGAAAATTTGATGACTTCCAAAAATTCCCAACTTATCACCCCTATCTAATTTGGAGGTGAGGAGTTCAATAACAAATTTTGATTTTGATTATGAGATTAAATAAAATTAGGTGTTTTTCTGGTTATTTAAAATATTCAAAATATTTATTTAACACAAACAAACTCCAAATCGCACCAAACTTTAGGTGCAGGCTTCTAATGCTAATATAAGTGCACTGGTAGTAAAATTAAGCTGATTAAGCTACCTAATAATGGGTGACAACATTAAGATTATTATAGATGGTGAGCTAGGAGAGAAGGTGGAAACTTGAGAGCATATTTAAAAATCCTCAGAATCACTTTACTTTTATTTTCATTTTTGTGAGGATGAGAGAGTTTCCTTTCATTTATTATAAATATTATAAACTTTAAGTTGTATGGAATGTATTATGTATTAAATCTGAGATGAATATTTTTCTTTTATTTTTTGGATGAATATAATGAAATGAAGGTTTATTATTCTTAGAAATACATTTATGTTTCCTTTTCTTATAGATCCTTTGCCTTTAGTAGTGCGTAATAGTGGGTTATGAAACACTAATCCAGGGTTAAGTACTATAGTGGCACTCAGTGTTGGGCCATAACTTTTAATCTAATTTTGGGCCTTCATAAGTACATAGTCCTCATAAAAATCTAGGTTCACTGACTTCAGTCATGGAGGCCTTTCCCTTGACTATAAATATTTTAAACTATTTTTGCTCATATGGCTAAGCCTCTGGTGCCAAAGACCCGCGTCTCTCTATTTTGTAGCTGGAATGGATTCAGACACTTTATTGATTGAGTAAAGTGTACCTTACGTGTTGCCCTGTGTAACAATAAGTGCACCCTTTGTGACCTTCCATAAGTCATCTAGAAAGCTTATATTGTAGCCCTTCATGGCTAGCTGATTAACTAAGATAAGGCTCCTCGTCTGACACGACATGTGTCCAACTTCTCTTAGCTTCCAACTACACTGCTTAGTACCTGGATGTTCATATAAACCTTACCTATAATATCACATGCCTTGTTATCTCCTAGATACACCTTTCTCGAGTCACCCTTGGTATAATTCTTGAAAGCACTTTCATATGAGTAGCATGAAAGAATGTGCCCGAGTCCACCACCCATGATTCCATGTTGACGAGTGATAGGATCAATACATCCTAATCCTCTTTTGCTAAAACATATATAGTGGAGCTCGGATCCTTGCTCCCACCACTTATGTTTTTTAGGATAGGGCAATCCTTCTTGAAGTGTCCTATTTTTCCATTGTTCCAGCAATTTGGCTTTACTTTTCCTTGTCTTGACTTTCCTTACATTGACATAGACCTATTTCTATTGTGTCTTTGATCTACAATTCTTTCCTGACTCTTAACATTTAATGTTGAAGTAGATTCCTCTCCAGAAGATCTTTTCTACACCTCTTTATTAAGCATCAGCTCAACAATGTTGTCAATTTTTAGCAACACATTTCCTAATGAGTTGCTGATGGCTATCACTAGCTCATTCCATCTAACTAACAGTGAAGAGAGGAACTATTGTTGCAAAAACCAAGAAAAAAACTCCAAGTGCAGAAAAAACTTCTCGTAGCGGAAGCGATTTACCAAAGCACGCTCAGAATATTCGAGGACCGGGGTTGTGTTGACAGTTACCAAGTAAACTGAAAAATCACAAGCAAATAAGAAAGAAAATGCACAACATGCACAAATCATCTAAACACCCAAAGAATGGGAAAAACTATGGAGCCACACTACAAGAATCCATTAGAATATGACTTGAAGATTACAGAGTTACAAGAGCTATTCACCTTAGCACATATGCTTTAGCTTTTACTCTAAAATAAAGACAGGAAGTAGCAGCTACCTCCTAAAGTTACTCCTCCAACTTGCATGCCCTTGCTTGCTCTGCAGCTCCCTAGGGTTTAGCTTAGGGTTCTCTAAAACAACCCTAGTGTTGTTACCTATCAATTAGTGGCCTAATTAACTCTAATCCTTTTCCATTAGTCTTATAATAGTATCAGGAGTCTCCAATTCAAATTTCATATGATTTAGAGATCGTTTGGCAATTCCAACATTTCCTGGTTTTTTGATAATTTTGAGAATGCCTAATTTATTTAAACCTCAGAATCGAAAATAGAGTCCACCATTGGACTCACCACATCCAAATTAGCTAGGGGTGAGATTTTGAAAGTGCTTGGAAGTCATCAAAATTTCCCTAAATATTTTAATAATATTTAAATACCTAGAAAATTAAGATAGTTAAATTGACCTCTGATTAAAAATTTGATTGCATTTTTGGGTTCCCCACACCTCAATTAAATAAGAGTGAATGTTTAGGATTTTTCGGAGTGCATTTGGTTATTTAATTTTGATTAATAAATATGATATAATAAAATAATTAATTAAAGTAAATTATTTAATATATATAATATATATTTCTAATTTAATATTAATGGAATTTTTAGACCGCGGGAATCCGCTGCACACTCTCAAACAACACGCAGTGGATCAATGCGATCAGAACTGTAGGATGTATTTAGGATAGATCCAATGGCGCTAGGCAACCCCGCTGCATCCGACCATCAGATCAAGATGCTAATCGGACAGTTTAGATGGGTGCCCTATACATTGTCCCCATGATCATCTGTAGAGGCCTGCTATGGCAGGTAGGCATACGCTCGATCACCATTTGGACCCTTCTACGCACTCTTAACCTCCCAATTTTCTTCCTTTCTGGTTTTGGCATTTGCTGAAGTACTCTTGAGCTCTTGGGAGTGCCTGTGAAGCTTACGGGAACCTTTCAAAGGATTGCCGAAAATCTGATTCTTCTTCCATTTCTAGGTACCTATCCATTTAACTTCTCCTTAAATTGATTTAGCAATCATGTTTAGTGTGCTTTAAAGGTTCGATCTGAACCTAGATCAGACTCGATCAAATTAGCTTTAGCTTGAATCGATCGAGTTCAAGGCAATGAGAATTAGGGTTCCATCTTGTGAAACATAGGGCATCATCTAATCTCCTTCCTATGCTAGTGTGCGGGTCGCACCCAGAGACCACCGGAATCGGATTCGATGGTAAACCTTAATTCTCGATCCTGCGGCTCTTCTTTTGGGACAAAGCGGTCCTCACGTTAAGTGAGCCCGGTTCAATTTAAGTGTCTAAACCGAACTGGCCTACCTCTATTAACCCGTGTCGTCTCTCGTCCTTCATGGAGAAGGCGTGTCGATCTATGGGATCGACACGTCAGTGCATGGATCTCTGCGCTGCACCAATTTCAGTGGCCGCCGACATACCACGCTTTCAGTGCCATTTTGTCTTTTTGTACCGTATGAAATTCTATGCCGACGGTTAAATCAATTGTAAATTTAAATTAATAAATTCTAATTATAATTAAATTCTTAATTTAATTATAACTTTAAAAATATAAATTTAAATAATACAAAATTATATACCGTTTTGATCACAAAAATGAGTAGATCAATAATATGCAACCTAATTTTTGTTTTGATGAATATTTTAATTAGTCAACATGTAGGATTAATTAATAAATTATAAATTAATTTCTTCTTCATTTCATGTGACCTAATTTGATCATTTAAGATCCAACGTAAATGATCAAATAGTCTATTTTACTCTCAAAAATATGATGAACAATAATATGAAATCAAATTTGACATTTAAACCATAATTTTCTAAATCACTTTTTAACCCTAATTAGGAGTTCCAAAATACTAAAAATTCAAACATTGTCCAAAATTGACCTACTTAGTGTCATTTTTCTCCTTATAATATAATGATTTCTTTTTTATATAAATCATTTCCTTTGGACAACAATTTATGATTTTAAGTTTTTGACTCTTACTTAGTGTTATTGTGATTATTTTAAATTCCTAGATAATATGTTTTAGGTTTTATAAAACCCTAGGATAGCTAACATGTCACATTTACTATCTTCCTTACCAATTAGATTGCATTTATATGAGCTTAGTTCTCAACTTTCTAATTTTGTGAATTAATTGTAAAGTGCTTAATTCACTTTTCAACCCTAAGATAGAAACCTTAAGATTGATTTGCAAATTGAATTATAGTTGATCCCTAAATCTATTTAGTTACACCCATTAATAATAGTTAGTCTTAATGCCTTTGTAATGGTATATTAGTAAATTAACTAGATCTAGTTTAGTGACTAGATTAGAACTTAGTTCATTTACCCTAACACTTAAAGTTTTCATTTGATTTCTTTAAAAGTTAGTATTAGAAATCCTAAGTCACTTAGGATAATTTGGGAATCCTGTTGAGTTCCTTAAACATTAATTATTAGAATACTTAAAACTTGTAGTTCTTAAATCCTATCAATTACTTACCTTAAACCTTCTAATTGCTTATAAATTAGCTAGATTAATACTTGATTGATTAGATCCTTCAAACTATAACCTAGCTAGTGAATTCTAGTAAACTATAGTGAATGTACATTAACTTCTAATTTCTTAAGTTAGATAATTTCTTTATCTTAATCCCTTCATACTTGACACCTAAACCTTGATTTAATTATATAATTGAATCTTATAGTTTAGGATGTGAATAAGAGTTGATTTCTAATTATACCAATTATATTTATAAATTATTTTGTCACATCATACTAATTGAATTAAATCTATTACTTTCAAAATCCCAACTACTACTATATTTACAATTAACTTGAGATAAATATCTTAAAGATAATTGGGAGCTCAATTAGCTCCAATCATTAAGTAGATCATTAAAATTAAATAGCTTTGGATATCACTTAGTTGCAATTATTGAATTTCCCTTGAATGCTTGCTTAGCTTTGAGCCTTATTCACTTGAATCATTCATATAATACATTGTGCATGAATAAAGCTTTCACATTAAAATTATCAGGGGTTTATATGGTGGATCAATCTAGGGCAGACTGAAAATAGAGTAATAAGGAGACCTCATATTCTCAGAGGGTGAATGTGAGTGCTTTAAGATTTGACCCCACTTTTTTTTAGTTATTAAACAGACATGTTTAACTCCTCATTTTATTCTGAATATGCCCACAGAATGAGTACAAATTAAAAAAACTTCAATTAATTAATATGTGAGATCTTCTTCAATCTTATAGATTGTTAAGACTCATCATATCTCTTAGCTATGTTATTTTCCATAGTTCTAGACTATGTGAATCTTAGACTAATAGTCTAAGATCTTCCTTCAATTTCTATACTATACATTTTCTATGATTTAGTACTGTACTTTACTTGCTTACAGCTTATTTAGATTACAGTGAATGTTATAAAATTACATTTAAATGCTTCACTTTTTTTTTCCTTACTCAGCATAAGTTCATTTGATCATATACATACTTTACTTCATTTATTTTCATATGCACATTAGTTTATATCTAGCCTATTTAGGATGTGCTTACATTTATTCTATTTGTAGGCTAAGATGTAT
Source organism: Gastrodia elata (assembly GCA_016760335.1). Lineage (NCBI taxonomy): Eukaryota > Viridiplantae > Streptophyta > Magnoliopsida > Asparagales > Orchidaceae > Gastrodia > Gastrodia elata. The sequence continues at coordinate 8,200,360 of CM028677.1, read as the reverse complement.
ACTTAAGTGAGTATTCTAACTCACTTTATTTTTCTTACTTACTTTTTCTCACTTGTATGCTTACTATATTGCACCCATACTTATGCTTATTTTGTAAGTAGTAAGTGATATCCAATTATAATGATAACCTGTTTAGCCAATCTTAAATTGTACTTAGACTGTTTAATCTAACCAGATTTTCTATTTTTTTTGGCTTTACCCTATCACGTTTAAATGCCAAAATGTGATAGATCAGGTGCACTTGGAGGCTAGTAGAGCTGGACCAAGCGCTAAAAATTAATTACTTCTGCCTATCATATACTAAACTATATATCTTATATTAAATTACAAAGTGAGCTATTAGTTCCTTTCTTTCCTTTCAATTCACTGTTAGCTTATAATAATGTTGTTTACTTTACTTTTACTACACTTTGTTGGAGCTTAGTTTATATTTAAATGCTTATGATGAATAAATGGATGAATGTAATTGAATGGATGAATTGTTATAAATGTATAAAAATGAATATTGATTAAGCTATTAGTTGCATTTTTACCTAGGATGTTAATTGGAATTAGTTGTATGTTCTATTATTTATAAAATTGGAAACTAATTTCTCATTTAAGTATAAATCTTTTCATATCTACATGTGAGTATTGAATATTGTGATGAAGCCAACCTTAGGGTAGACAATTGTTACATACGTGATTTTCTCCCTCAGACTCTTAGAATTGTAAATGAGCAATCTTATGTAATGGATTGAACTCTATTTTAGAATTAGAAATGAGCAATCCTATGAAATGGATTGAACTCTATTTTAGAATTAAAAATGAGCAATCCTATATAATGGATTGAACTCTATTCTAGAATTGGAGTTAATTTGGATTGATTGCATGTTAGTTTAGGTTGTCTTTCTTTTAAATTTTAGCTTCCATTGGAATGGAAAGCTTGCATGTCTACTTTGCAGGTGTTTCCTTAACCATTTACAAAAGAGACTCTACCGAAATATTTAAAAAAATTTAAACTTAGAATAATTTGGCAAAAGTGTAGACTTATAACTCACATGTCAAATACCCATTAAATGTCTAAAATTTCATATTTAAGATTAAATGTATTCATTTCAATTATTTTAAATTACAATCTCATATCTTCTTACATATATCATATGCTCAATTATATTTCATTCTCATTCATAAATTTATGTATTGCTTCAATTATAAATTACTTAGTACTATTCACAATTTTTTCTTCCATCTTAACTTAAGACACTCTTCTAAATCCTTGGCCAAACACAATATCTAATGATTTGGATTAGTTTTCTTCTAATCTAGTATTAGGTATTATAGTGACATATCAATATTGAGTTAAGTGATTCTCAATATTGGGGTCATCACATCCTTCTCCTCACAGCAGCCTTTTCCTTCAAACTGAGAATGCTAACACTTAGTTTCTCTTCCAAACATTAGGCTTAAGTACTCAGCTCAATTTTAGACTCTGAAAGGTTCAAAATACCCCCAGATTTGCTTAGGGCAAAACCTGGATGAAAGAAAAATTTTGCTAGGCCTTGCTGCATGCTGTAGCGTCGAGCTCTCAGTTTGAGACCCGCTGCGGTGCGCAGTAGCGCCTGCATTTGATTTCGCTTCGGTGCGCTGTAGCGGTGATTTCCACTGAGGCACGCTTTAGCCCCGCCTTCTCCATTTTTGATCGCTGAGGTGCGTGATAGCGCCTTCGCCTCAGGTTGGGATAGCCTGGGCGTGCTGCAGCATGCCACGGCACACTGCAGCGCTTGTGTTGTTTTTTGGCACTAATGGTCTCCATACATAACAATCTCCCACTTGGAGACATCTAGTAAGACTTCCCTCCTTTCCTCAATTGACCCTTCATTGTCTTCTTCTATGTCTATCATGAAACGTGGTGTGGCTGACCCTGCTTTCTCTTCATGTGCCTAGGCCAACTGAAGCTGCACATAGCTTCAGTTTCTCTGCTCTTACTGCTTTGGTAAGCATATCAGTTGGATTCTTAGAAGTATGAATCTTCTCTAATCCAAGCTGTCTTTCTTCTAATAATGTCAGGATGAAATGGCTATGAAGTTGAATATGCTTTGTCCTGGCATGAAAAGCAGCATTCTTTGCCAGATGAATAGTGCACATACTATCACTGTAGAGCCACACATCCTTTTGCTCCTTGCCCAATTCTGCCATAAAACTCTTCAACCAAATCAACTCTTTATTTGCCTCTGTAATGGCAATATACTCTGCCTCCATGGTAGATAGTGACACAATATTTTATAGCCCGGAGATCCAGCTCACCGCTAAACTTCCTAATATGTACACATAGCCTGTAGTGCTTCTTCTACTATCAACATCTCTTGTAAGACTTGAATCTACATATCCCTATAAAATAATGTCAGATCTTCCAAAATATAAAACTTTGTCCACTGTACCTTTTAGATACCTTAGGATCCACTTGACTGTATCCCAATGGTGATTTCTTGGGTTTCCCATGAGCCTACTGACCACTCCCACTGCAAGGGCAATGTCTGGCCAGATCATCACGTACATTAAGCTCCCAACTACTAAAGCATAAGGAACCTTCATCATGTGCTCCTTCTCTTCTTCAAACTTTGGCATCCGTTCCTTTGATAAGCTAAAGTGACTTGCTAGGGAAGTGCCCACTAGCTTTTCCTCATTCATGTTGAATCTCTTTAGCACCTTTTCAACATAATCCTTTTGCAATATCTTCATAATTCTTGCACTTCTCTCCCTGTTGATTCTCATTCCAAGAATCTGCTTGGTCGGCCCCAAGTCCTTCATATCAAACTCCTTTGACAATAATTATTTCAGCATCCTTATCTCCTCCATATTCGATCCTGCGATCAACATGTCATCCACATACAGTGATAGAATGATATAGGAGGATTTACACTGTATTATGTAGTAGTAATGATCTACCTAGCATATTTTGTACCCTGATTCTGATATGAACTTATCAAACCTTTTGTACCACTGCCTTGGTGTCTGCTTCAAACCAAAGAAGCTCTTCTTGAGCTTGTATATTAGCTCTGACTTTCTTTTTTCTTAAGCATTATACCCTTCAAGCTATTACATGTATATCTCCTCTTTCATCTCTCCATGAAGAAATGTAGTTTTAATGTTCGCTCCATATGCAAATCTTCAACTACAATAATGTTCAGCACAACCCTGATGGTTATCATCTTTACTACTAGGGTGAAGATCTCACTATAGTCCACCCTATGGCTTTGTTGGAAACCCTTTACTACAAGTATCGCCTTGTAACTCTTACTTCCATTCAGCTCTTCCTTCACCCGGTAAGCCAACTTATTTTGAAGGGCCTTCTTTCCAGCTGGTAAAGGTGCCAACTCCCATGTCCCATTTGACATGAGTGATGCCATTTCATTATTTATGGCAACTTCCCACTTGCTTGAATCTTCAACTTAAAGTGCCTATTCCAAGCTTTCTGGTTCACCACTATCAATTAGTAATGAATAGAATAAATAAGGAGAGTACATCTGTGGAAGTCTATACGCTCTTATGGATCTTCTTAACATGGGTGTTTATGGTTCAACATTGACACCCTCCTGAGCTTTTCTATATTCTCCAACATCTGGCTCAATGCTGTCATCAATCTTGATGTGTCGGGTTCTCCATCTGAAGCATCCTTGGAGTTAGTCTTGACTCCCATACAATCTTTGTATATTTTACTTTCATTGAAACTGACATCCCTACTTCTGATGATTTTCTGGTTATGATTATCCTAGAATCTGTATCCAAACTTGCCCGCACTATATCCAACAAATGTGCACTTGATCGCCTTAACATCAAGTTTGCTCCTGGATCTTGGATCAATATGGACATAGGATGTGCAGCCAAATACCTTGAGGTGATTCAGTTTCACCTCCTTTTTTCTCCAAGCTTCCTTGCGGATCCCTTCATTCAAGGGTACGGAAGGTCCCCTATTTATTAAGTATACAACCATGTTAATAGTTTCAGCCCAGAACTGCTTTGGGAGACCTGCATGCAATTTCATGCTTCTGGCTCTTTCAGTGATCATTCTGTTCATCCGTTCTGTAACACCATTTTGCTATGGTGTTCTAGGGACTGTGAACTCCCTCTTGATCCCTCTCAAGGCATAGAACTCCTTGAACTCCCTATCACTATACTCGCTGCTATTATCGAAACTTAAGCACTTCAGCTTTAGTCCTGTCTCATTTTCCACCAAAGCTAGCCACTTTCCAAACACATCAAATATGTCATATTTATGTTTGAGAAAGTAAACCCATACATTCCTAGTATGCTCATCAATGAAGGTGATGAAATATGTGGCTCCACCTATGGAAAATGTAAGAGCTGGTCCCCATACATCTGTATGCACCAACTCTAATTTCTTGCTTTTTAGCTCCCTTCTAATTTTGGAGAATGAAACTTTCTTTAATTTTCCCAGCACACAATCTTCACAGAAGTTCAAGTCCTATGACTTCAGTCCTTGGAGCTTCCCTTTTGATTGCAGAGATTTCAGCCCCCTCTTGCTCATATGGCCAAGCCTCTAGGTGCCATAGATCTGCATCCATCTCGTCTGCAGCTGCAATAATGTCAAACACTTTATTGATCAAGTAGATTGTACCTTCCATACTACCCTGTGCAATAATTAGTGCACCCTTGGTGACCTTCCATGAGTCTCCGGTGAAACATGGCACATGTCTAACATCCTTCAGCTTCCAAACTGCGCCGCTTGGTAGCTTCACATCTACATCACCTCTGCCAATGATGCCGCATGCTTTATCATCTCCAGGGTACACTTTCCCAAAGTTACCCTTGGTGTAACTATTGAAGGCACTCCTCGACGGAGTGGCATGGAATGATGCTGTAATAATTATAGTGTTGTTACCCATCAATTAGTGACCTAATTAACTCTAATCTTCTTTCATTACTCTTATATTAGTGTTAAGAGTTTCCATTTCAAGTTTCATGTGATTTGAAGATCATTTGGCTACTTCTAATATTTCCTAGTTTTTTGATAATTTGGAGAATGACTAAATTATTTAGACCTCAGAATTAAAAACTGAGTCTGTCATTGGACTTACCACCCCTAAATTAGCTAAGAGTAGTATTTTAGAGGTGTTTGAAAGTCATCAAAATTTTGCAGATTATTTTAATAATATTTAAATACTCTGAAAATTAAGATAATTAAATTGACATTCGATCAAAAATCCATTTTTATTTTTGAGTTCTTCACCCCTTATTTAGGTAAGGGTGAAAATTTGAGATTTTTTGGAGTCCGTTTTATTATTTAAATTTGACTATTAAATTAAATATAATTAATTAATTAAATAAAATAAATAATATATAATTAATAATTATTAATCCAATGGCCGCTTTTTTCAGACGGCGCAGATCACCTATGGGGATTCGAGCACAAGACAATGATCCCGTGCAATCTTGACCGTTCTGCCTTTTCAAAGGAGGATTTGACAGTCGAGGGAACTCCCGCTTTGCTAGAGTTGATATGGCCATTCGATCATTCAATCGAACGAATGACCCAGATCAATCTCATGTACATTGTCCATCTAGCTTGGCCATAATCTCCTTGATGGGGCTGACAGTCGTAGCACGATCCGTCAGACCAGCCCCTCCCAACATACACTAGACCCCCCATTTCCTTCCTAATCGCTTACTGAATCATTTGGGACACTTACTCGGAGCTGGGAGCTGCGGTGTCGACGTTAATTGCTCGCCAAAGTTTGCCGGGATCAAAACCTTTGAAGCCGTCCAGGTACTGATCCCTTACCCTTCTCCTAAAATTGATTATGCATGTGCTTATTCCATGCGATGAACGATCGATTCAAGTTTTGATTGGGCTCAATCAAGTCGGATCGAGCTCGAATGGGTCGAACCGTCCACAGTTGTCCTTGAGGTTCTATCGGGTGGATTAAGGGCATCATCCTATCGCCATTGAAGTCAACCTCATGGGCCAATGTTGGGTCAGTTGGGTTGGCCTCGGCAAGGCTTCACGCCGGTGTGTGGGCCATCTCATAAGACCCCTGGGTTCGACCGGGAGGTATAAACCTAGAGCGTCCCCTCACAAACCCCTATCGGGGACAAAACGATCCGGACAGCGTGCGCTGCGGTTCGGGATTTTTTTTTGGACCAGACTACTTCAGTGGAGCTGAACCACACCAATTTTTGAAACGTGTTGAGGATGTGTGTCGGCTGCAGGGGTCGACGCATCAGCACGCAAAATTCTGCACCGTGCTAATTTTGGTGCTGTGCAATTTTCCGCACCGCCGCTATGACAACTCCAATATTGAGAATCACATAACTCAATATTGATACGTCACCACAATACCTAATACTAAATTAGAAGAAAACTAATCCAAATCATTAGATATTGTGTTTGGCCAAGGATTTAGAAGAGGGTCTTAAGTTGAGATGGAAGGAAAAATTGTGAATGGTATTAAGAAATTTATAAATGAAGTTACAATACATGAATTTACTAGTGAGAATGAACTATGACTAAGCAGGTGAGACAAATAAGGAAACATGAGATTTTAATTTAAAATAATTGAAATGAATACATTCAATCTTAGATATGAAATTCAATATATTTATTGAGTATTTGACATGGGAATTATAAGTCTACATTTTTTAACAAAATTTTGAAGTCCTAAAATTCTTAAAGTTTTTGGAAGAGTCTCATTTATAAATGGCTAAGGAAATACCTGCAAAGTAGACATGCAAGACTTCAATTCCAATGGAAGTTATAATTTGAAAGGAAAGTAACCTAAATTAACATGTAATCAATTCATTTTAGTTCCAATTCTAGTATACAGTTCAATCCATTACATAAGATTGCTCATTTCCAATTCTAAAATAGAGTTCAATTCATTACATAGGATTGCTCATTTCCAATTCTAAAATATAGTTCAATCCATTTCATAGGATTGTTCATTTATAATTCTAAAAGTTTAAGGGAGAAAATCACTAGTGTAACAATTGTCTACCCTAAGGTTTGCTTCATCATAATATTTAATACTCACATGTAGATATGAAAAGATTATTACTTAGACAAGAAACAAGTTTCCAATTCTATAAATAATTGAATATACAACTAATTCCAATTAACATCTAAGTAGGTATGTAACTAATGACTTAATTAATATTCATTTTTATACATTTATAACCATTCATCCATTCAATACATTCATCCATTCATTCATCAAAAGCATTTAAATATAAACTAAGCTCCAACAAAGTATAGAAAAAGTAAAGTAAATAACATTTATTACAAACCAACAGTAAACTGAAAGGAAAGAAAGAAACTAAAAGCTCACTTGCAATTTGTATTAAGCTATATAGTTTAATATATAATAGGCAGAAGCAATTAATTTTTAGCGCTTGGTCCAGCTCCACTAGCCTCCAAATGCACCTGATCTATCACATTTTGGCATTTAAATGTGATAGGGCAAAGCCAATAAATAGATAATCTGGTTATATTAAATAGTCCAAGTATAATTTAATATTGGCTAAACATGTTATTATTAAAATTGGATATCACTTACTAGTTACAAAACTTAACACAAGCATGAGTGCAATATAGTAAGCATATAAGTGAGGAAAAGTAAGTAAGAAAACAAAGTGACTTAGAATACTCGCTTAAGTATACGTCCTAGCCTGCAAATACTACAAGGGTAAAAGCATCCTAAATAGGCTCGAAATAAACTAATGTGCATATAAAAGTAAATAAAGTAAGGCATATATATGTTCAAATGAACTTATGCTAAGTAAGGAAAAAAACATTGAAGCATTTAAATGTAATTTTATAATATTCACTATAATCTAAGTAAACAGTAAACAAGTAAAGTACAATTTTAAATCATAGAAATTGCATAGTAAGGAAATTAAAGGAAGATCTTAGACTATTAGTCTAAGATTCACATAATCTAGAATTATCAAAAGTAATGTAGCTAAAAGCTATGATGGGTCTTAACAATCTATAAGATTGAAGATCTCACATGTTAATTAATTGAAGTTATTTTAATCTATGCTCATTCTGTGGGCAAATTCAGAATGAAATGAGGAGTTAAACACGTCTGTTTAACAACTAAAGAAAATCAAGGTCAAATCCTAAAACACTCACATTAACCCTCTGAGAATGTGATGTCTCATTTTTACTCCATTTTCAGCCTACCATAGACTGATCCGCCATATAAACCCCTAATAATTTTGATGTGAAATTTTTATTCGTGCACAATGTATTATATAAATAATTCATGTGAATAAGGCTTAAAGCTAAGCAAGTATTCAAGGGAAATTCAATAATTACAACTAAGTGATATCCAAAGTTATCTAATTTTAATAATCTACTTAATGATCGGAGCTAATTTGGCTCCTAATTAACTTTGAGATATTGATCTCAAGTTAATTATAAGTATAGTAGTGGTTGGGATTTTGAAAGTAGTAGATTCAATTCAATTAATATGATATGACAAAATAATTTATAAGTATAATTGGTACAACTAGAAACTAGTTCTTATTCACATCCTAAACTATAAGATTCAATTGTATAATTAAATTAAAGTTTAGGTGTCTAATAGGATGGTATTAAGATAAAGAAAATATTTAACTTAAGAAATTATAAGTTAATGCAAGTTCACTAAAGTTCACTAGAGTTCACTAGCTAGGTTATAGTTTTTAGGGTCTAAATAGTCAATTATTAATCTAACTAAGCTATTAATAAATGAAATGTTTCAGATAAGTAATTGATATGACTTAAGAACAATAAGTTTTAAGTATTCTAATAATTGATGTTTAGATTAGTGACTTAGGACTTATAATACTAGCTCTTAAAATATTAATGAGGAGGCTTTAAGGGTTAGGGTGAATGGACTAAGTTCCAATTTAATCACTAAACTAGATCTAGTTGATTCACTAATCTGCCAATACAAAGGTATTAAATCTATCCACACTCAATGGGTGTAACTAAATAGATTTAGGGATCAACTATAATTCAACTTACAAATTAATCCTAGGGTTTCTACCTTAGGGTTGAAAGGTGAATTAAGTAATTGGCAATTAATTTATATTGATAGAAAATTGAGAACTAAGCTCATAAAAATGCAACCTAATTTGGTAAGGGAGATAATAAATATGATATATTAGCTATCCTAGGGTTTTATAAAACCTAAAACATGCTATCTAGAAATTTGGAATAATCATAATAACACTAAGTAAGAGTCAAAAACCTAAAAATCATAAATTGTTGTCCAATGGAAATGATTTATATAAAAATGAAATCTTTATATTATAAGGAGAAAAATGACACTAAGTATGTCAATTTTGGACAACTTTGGAAAATTAGGGTTTTAATGACTCCTAATTAGGGTAAAAAAATGATTAAAAAAATTAGGGTTCAAATATTAAATTTGATTTCATATTATTGTTCCTCACATTTTTGTGAGTGAAATGGACTATTTGATCATTTATTTTGAACATTAAATGATCAAATTATGTCTTAGGAAATGATGAAATTAATTTGTAATTAATTAATTAATATTAAATATTAACTAATTAAAATGTTTATCAAAGCAAAAATTTGATTACGTATTATTATTCTACGTGTTCTTGCAATCAAATTGATATATAATATCATGTGTATCGAATAAATATATTCAAAATAATAAATGAAATGAATTTCTTATTAAATAATTCATTAAATTAATTTAATGAAATATGTTGTCCACATGTCATATATAGACAACATGGTTTTTTTAAAAAAATATTGAACCATCCGGTTCAAGAATAGCGGTCTCAGACCGTCATCTTCCCGACAGATGCACTGCGAAAGGAGATTTAGGGATCGACGCATAGATGATGCCAAGCTTCTCACATCATACATATACCTTGAGAGGAAGAGGATCATACTGCCTTATATTTATACTCAATACTTGGAGTTAAGACTTAACTTAAAGAGTAAGAAGGCAATTCCCTAATTCTACTCCCACTCGAATTACAGAGCATTCCGTAAGGTAAATCAACAAAATTTGATTCAATATCATTTAGCAATTACCTTAAACAATAATTTAATGCCAGAGATTCTAATTATCGAGATCAATAATTACTAAATGTTAAAATGAATTTTTCAATTATACAGAACTTTAATTAAGAGGAAGAAAACATATTTGCTATTTTAAAATCTTAATTTAAGATAAACAATACCCAAAGCATTCTAGTTAATAAAGACTATTAAGTATTAGTATAAGAATCAAATCCTTTTGAAGCAAAAATAGAATTTCAAAAGAAGACTTCTGCCTCTTCAAATTAACTAAGCGATTCACAAATCATTCATCCTAAATTAATAATTTCATTCTAAGGAATTAGTATTCATTGGTGAACAAGACTAAAGAAATTCTAAGTGAGGTATGAAGGGAATGTACCTGATGGTTCTCTCTGCTTAATGACTCCCATAATAGGATTGGTTATGGCTCTTCCTTCTCTTAACACTTCTCCTTTCTCTTCTACCTCTAGCTATTTCTCACAGACCACCGAATAAGGAGATAGCCAATAAAAAACAATGGAGAAAATGGAGAGTTTGATTAAGTGAATAAGAGTAGAAGGTGGCTAGACGGGGCATCGTACTCCCACTACTCCTGGCATTTTAGCGATCGTGGGGAAAAAAGAAGGCGAGCAGAGAGTTTATCACAGTTGTCTGTTCGATCTTTTGATCAAACGATTGGAATTATCCTAAGGAAGCAAAATAAAGATAGCCATCAGATTTTGATTAGAAAACACGGGACTGCCAGGATCCAATGATCATGCTGTCCCGTGTTTAGCCAAAAGCGGTGGATCCGAGCAATACAAATAAGTCGTTTGAATGTATTTATTAATTATTTATATTAATTATTTTAAATACATTATTGAATTAATTAAAATACACATAATATTAATAAAAATTAAAATATCTAAACGGACTCTGAAAAATCTCAAAAATTCACCCTTACCTAATTGAGGTGTGGGGAACTCAAAAATGTAATCAGATTTTTTTGATCAGAGGTTAATTTAATTATCATAATTTTCTGGGTATTTAAATATTATTAAAATATTTAGGAAAAATTCGATGACTTCCAAACATTTCTAAAATACCACCCATATCTAATTTGGATGTGGTGAGTCCAATGGCGAACTCCGTTTTTGATTCTGAGGTTCAAATAAATTAGGCATTCTCAGAATTATCAGAAAAGTAGAAAATGTTAGAAATTGCCAAATAATCTCTAAATCATATAAAGATAGAATAGGAGACTCCTAATACTATTATAAGACTAATGGAAAAGGATTATAGTCAACTAGGTCACTAATTGGCAGTAACAACACTAAGATTATTATAGACTCCCCTCCTATAAAGAGTGTCGCCCACAACACACAGTAACAAAAATAAGGAAATTGAAAATGCAGAGGGAGTCTATAGAAACAATAATGAAATTAAAGAACTAAATCTACCTGATTAAGAAAAGAACTTTGGGAACTTCTTTAGCATGTCCTCTTCTTTCTCCCATGTGGCTTCACCAGCTTGATGATTCTACCGGTGGACTTTGATCATAGGAATGCTGCAGTTTCTTAACTGCTTTAGATCCCGCCCCAAAATCACAGCAGGTTTAACGACGAAAGTTAGATTAAGTTACAATTCCATTTCAGGTATCTGAACTTGCTGACTTGGATCTAGCAAACACCTTCTTAGTGATGAAATGTGTAACACATTATGTACAATCGAGAAGTGTTTTGGCAACTCTAATCTGTAAGCAGATGTTCTAATTCTCTCAATCACTTCAAAAGGTCCCAAATACATTGGACTCAGCTTTCTAGACACACTGAATCTCTACACACAACGCATCAGACTAACTTTAAGATAAGCTCTATCGCCTTCATGGAACGCCAACTGAAGATGATGAGCATCATGATATTTCTCTGTCTATCCTGAGCTATAGTCATATTGTGCTTGATCAGTTGAACTTTCTTAGTGGTTTCTTCTACTAACTTGGAACCATAAAGTTGAGAGTCTCCTACTTCAATCCAAGCAACTGGAGTTGTACACCTCCTTCCAAAAAGAGCTTCGTAAGGAGCCATACCAATACTGTAGACTGATAACTATTATTGTAGGTAAACTCTACTAACGCTAAATGATCTTCTCATGATCCACCGAAGTCTAGAACACAAAGACGCAAGAGATCTTCCAAGATCTGATTAACACGTTCAGTTTGACCATCTGTCTGGGGGTGGAAAGCAGTACTTAATGCTAAACTTGTCCCCAAGTCTTGCTGAACAGCTGACAAAAATCAGGAAGTGAATCTACTGTCTTTGTCAAAAACTATACAGTTCGGTGTACCATATAAATGAACGATCTTTTTAAGATAAAGCTTAGCTAACTTCTCAACTGGATCTATCTGATGAATAGTTAAAAAATTGGCTGACTTAGTGAGTTTATCGACTATCACCCAAATAGAATCAGAACCAGATCTAGTCTTAGGCAAACCAATAATGAAGTCCATAGAGATATTGGACCACTTCCATTTAGGAATGTCTAAGGGTTTAAGAAGTCCACCAGTTTTCTGGTGTTCGGCCTTGACCAAGGAACAAGGACGGCACTTGGAAATGAAAATGGCTATATCTCACTTCATGCTGAACCACCAAAATGATTGCTTGAGATCCTAATACATCTTACACCTACCAGGGTGCACTACATAGCCAGAGTTATGAGCTTCAGACAATATCTGTAACTATAAGCTTTTTGGAATCCATAATTTGGACTTTTGAAATACCACACCTTCATTATCAAGATGTAATTCAAATCTATTACCACAAACAATTTCAGAAACTTACACATAATAACTTGAATCTTCCTTCTGAGCTTCAACAATCTTAGACCTTAGGGAATCATTTGACTGAATAACAAATAGTAAAGTGCCTAAATCAGCTGAACTGATAGTGTAACAACCCTAGTTGTTACCATAGATAAATTGAGATTATTTAAGCTAAAGCAACCTTTGATATTTTGATTCTATTGAACTCAGTGGGTCATTTAAACCTAACCATAGAAGTTTGGAACCAATCGGAGCTAAATCTGAAATTTTGGTATTTTTGGCTATTTTTGAACCCTAGAAAATACATAAAATAATTTGATCTCTAATTCAAAATCTGATTTCATTTTTGGATTCCCCACCCCCAAATTAGCTAAGGGTGAAATTTTGGAAATTTTTGGAGGTCATTTAGTCACATTTTGGATTTGATTTAAATAGGTTTAATTGCAAATTAGGGCTTTAAACAAATCATATTTGCAAATCTACCCCCTCCAACAGTCGGCTCCCTTCCAAACTGCGGGCGTCATCTTGGCCGTCCGTTCCGCGGAACTTGATCTAATGGCCCGCGCCTTCGATCGAATCCGTCCAATCTCGACCATTCTGCGGTTCCGAGATTTGATCCAACGGCATCCAAGTAATCGTCTTAAGTATCCCCGATCGCTCGTTTGATCTGTGGATCAGATCTGACGGTCAAACCAACCCCTCGCACGGACGTTATATGTCGAGGAATCAGAGTTGTTCTGTGCCAACTGTGGATTCATCAGACGATCCTGGAGTCCCCCGCCACTGTGGATCTTTGTCCCCGAGAGATCCCGCCCCGACAGAAGAAATTTCGCCGTATCAAGCCATGTAACCCTGTCTGCCACTCCCATGCCACGTCAGGAAGACCATTGCGGATCCTGCCTTAGTCTCCCTAGCACTCCCAGCCCTGATCCGATCCAATTTCCAAGCCTGAGCCCTGGCCTCCATTCCTAAGACCTCCTGGGGCCTATAAATACCTCCAGGATTTCATAGTGAGCCACTTTGCTCACTATGAATCCCCAATCATCTGGCTGAAGGTTTGCTGGAGTCCCCATCTTCCCAGCAGTTCCAGGACTCTCGGAGCTATGAACCACTGATAGAGGGTGCGTGTCTGGAGTTCAGACCCCCTGCTAGCTCATGTAGAACCACTGGAAGCTCCAGCTACCCTCAGTTCTTCTCGGTCGAGCCTGCAACCCCGATTTTAGGTACAGCCTTTCCCCATTAAAATTTCTTCAGCTCAATTTTGTTTCTGTCTTTTGGATGAGCTCTAGATGTCGCCTAGAGAACCGTAGCCACCTAAGGAACCTGTGGTAATTGTCGCCTGGGGCTAAGTTAGCTCGGGTCAATCGTATCGATCGACTGAGCTAGCGGCCGAGCCATGGCTGAGTCCTAGTAAGGACCCAGTGATCGACTGCGCTCCAGGTTAAGAAAACTTGGGGGTTCGACTCACCTTACTTCCCTGAAGGTGTAGGGATCGAACCCTGGCCGATTCAAGGCCTCTGTGAGGAGAATTTGCCTCCTCACAGTTGGCCTGAGGTGCCCTTATCAAAGGCGCCTCGGATGAGTAGCGCCCCATCGATCCATATGGGGGTTCTTGGTCCAATCGATGCGTCTCAACTCCAGGAACATGTAGGGATTGAGTTGAGCCGCCACCGTCGTCGAAGCGCCGAGAATTTTAGCGCTGAAGCTCGGCTGGTTCGGGACCCGTCGAGAGGTTGAAGATGAAGTCCGGGTCAGGCCGACCCGTGACCCGCGCGGTTCTGATTTTGGGCCGTGTCTATTAAATAATTATCAGAAGACATTTTCAATGGTTATGCTTTTAAATAAATCAAACCTTATGGTTTTAATTTAAATAAAAATACAGAATAAATTATTTAAATAACTTTGGCTATACTGATCCAAATGGTATAATCCAATATACCATTTGAATCAGAAAAATACAAGGAATCTAAATATAAAATAAAATCACAGATACAATGGTTGGATTTAAAAAATATTTGCCCAACTCTTTGCTGTCCTTATTTAAATCATATTAAATTAAATAAATATCCAAATGAGAAGATTAAGGGCTCTGATTGCTCCCTGAACCCTAGAGAACAATTTCAGACCCTTAAAACCAATTTTGGATATTAATTTCTCTTAATCACTCCTTAATTACCCTAATTAGGGATTAGTAAAATTAAACCTAATTAAGCCTCTAATCTTGATAAAGATTGTTCCTAATGCTATTCTAAGTATACTAGAGCTATTTGGAAAGGTTGGATTGCCCTAAGATGCCCTAAATTTACTAATCCCCAAAATTGGCTTAAATAAGTGATTAGTGCTAATTAGCTTAATTAAGTGGTCAAAATCCAAGATAAATGTATTTCCTACCTTATTTATCAGTATGGGACACATTAAAATAGATTAGGAGTAATTTGGACAACTAAACCCTAAAATTCCAATTTTTGGCCTAAAGAGGGGCATTTTGGTCATTTTGATCAAATATGCTTAAATGCCCTATAAACCTTGAAAATTTCAGTAATCTACCCTAAAATAGATTAGAAATGTTCTCTGAATTCTCATACCAATATTAATGCTAATGTGATCCTTAACTTAAGAAATCTTCAATTAAGCCCTAATTAAGACACTTAGATCTAAAGTAACCTAAAAGAGGTCACCTAGTTTAATACTTAACCAAAATATCTAAATTATCAATTATCACCTTAATGAGTTCAATATAGTTAGATTATAAACTTAAAATCTAAAAGAAATACAAATGGAAACTCCTAAGTTAAAATCTAGTTTAAAGTCTAAAGTGATCAAACATCAGATTCTTAGATCTTAGATCTTAGACTTAGATCTTCAATTTGAATTGAACCATCTCCAATTGAAATTCTTTAAATGATTGATTGTTTAACCCTTTGAAACCTTCCTTGTGGGTATAGGGTGATTCAATCTATGAGATAATGAAATTATCTTAAAAGATTGAATATAGATCTTAGATTCTCAAAGTTCTTAATTGATTATTTTATCTTATGATCAGTAGAATAACCTTTCACCAAGTTCTTAGTTCTTGGATCTTTCAGTTTATAGGATTCCTCACCTTTATTTTGGGTAGTAATTGAGAACCCTAGATCTTTAATAGGACTTTTACCTTGGATTTAGGATTGGGACACCAAAGTGGAGTTTAAGTCCTAAATCCTTAAATCTTGAATTACTTAAGCAAGATTTGGGTAAGAAAGTAAAATATTAATAAATTAAGTCATTGATTTATTTACTTAAACTATATAGTCGTCACATGATTTTGGATTAGAACTTGTTAAGTTCTAATGTTAACTATAAGGATGTAAATCTGAGATTCTACTCGATAGCTAGATATCGAAGATCCTAAACTTGTACCTTCTCAGAATATTTAGATTGGATAAATAGATAATAACAGATATCACATAAGTCTAGATTGAGTATTTTGCTTACTTTGACTAGATTTCTTTGCATACCTTGGATATTGAGCTTTATTCCTTGAGCATGATAGGAGAACTTAGGATATGGATGGTACATCCTAAGTTGGTATTTGAATTGCATATTATTTAATTTAGCCTTATTTGTAGTTGGTAGAATATTTCCTAGCTTAATCTGCCTCTTCAGTAATAGTATTGTATAGACTGGACTCAAACATAGCATATTTGGATGGCTAGGCTGGGGATTGATTGATTGATATTGGAGGCCCTGTATGGCATACTGGCTGGTATGGCAGCACTATATCTTAGTCTTATTGCTACTTTAGTTGGATTGTTCAGTATTATTTTCTGTTTTGCTTTGCCACATGCTTCAGTGGCCTTATTTTCAGTACTTACTCGCTTGCCACATATCTCAGTGGCTTTACATAGATTGCTTTGCTTTTGCCACATGTCTCAGTGGCCTTTTCTTTTCCTTTTTTTAATTAGCATATTGTATGTATACTCACATGGTTTACTTATATATATATATATATATATATATATATATATATATATATATATATTGGCATGTTTAGGATACTATAATTGCATGTTTTCAGTACTTGTGTTTCTTTTGTATACCCAGCATGTGTTAATATGATCATAAGCATGTTAGGTTCAGAATTGTATTGTAGTTGCTATTTCTTTTTAGCTCTTAGCCTCACCTTGTTTATTTTATAATGCATGTTCTTCATACTAGTTGTTGGCTATAAATGAATAGTTTATAGTTATCGTTTCTCCATAGCTTGTTGCACCTATTACTGCTTTTATGTTTAGCTAATTTAAATGTGTTATCTTTAAAATATTCAGTTCATTAAAATAGCCTAAAATGTACTTAGATAATTGTCTAATTGTAACCTTTTTGTTTTGTTGGCTGGGGCCCTGGCATTTATGATACCGATAAATGTCAGATTCAGACGTGTTCGTGGGCAGTGTCGCAGAAAAGGAGCAGGTTCAAGAGGAGGATCATGCTACTGCTGTTTAGATAGATCTTGCATTTTATTTCAGTGAGATTGAGAGACATTTTCATTCTCTTTAAAATTCAGTTTGTAATAATTAATTTTAGATGTGTTTCATTTCTACAGCTCGATGAGTTACTATATTGTTTTTCCCTCTTGCTACTATGTATGCTTGTGGATTTTGCTACTCGCCTATTGCTTCTGCCACTTTGATATATATATATATATATATATATATATATATATACATATATATATATATATATATTGATGAATGTTATAGTACTTGGTGATAAGTCCTTGGCTTAAGGTAGGTTGGGTTTATCTAACTTTACTTAAGCTGGTGATTTGCCATAGTTGGAGCACCGTACCTCCTTGTTGTTAGTACGGGGGCCCCACGGATAGGCTCAAGATTCAATCTGACAAATATTCGATCAAAGATTCATTGCAACAAAGGGAAGATAAAGTCACTTTACGACAAAGGGCATCAGCTACTACATTAGCTTTACCTGGATAGTATTGGATTTCCAAATCATAGTCGCAAAGTAACTCTAGCCACCTATGCTAATGGTAGTTAAGTTCTTTCTGAGTGAAGATGTACTTTAAACTTTGGTGAACAGTAAACATCTCACACTTAACTCCATACAGGTAGTGTCTTCAGATCTTTAGAACAAAAACTACCCCTGTAAGTTCAAGATCGTGCACATGATAATTCTTCTCATTAGGCTTAAGCTGTTTAGAGGCATAGGATATAATGCGGCGATCTTGCATCAGAACACAACCAAGTCCTACCTTAGAGGCATCAGTATAAACCTGAAACTCTTTACTTTCACGAGGTAATACTAGAACAGGAGCATAAGTCAATAATTGTTTCAACTTCTGAAATGATTCTTCACAGGCTGTGCTCCAGATGAACAAAACATCTTTTTTAATTAACTGAGTTAATGATGAAGCAATTAGAGAGAATCCAGGAATGAACCTTCTGTAGTAACCAGCGAGTCCTAAGAAACTATGGATTTCTATTACAGATTCAGGTTGGACCCACTGTTGAACAACTTGGATTTTCTTTTGATCTACTCTAATGCCTTCAACATTAATCACGTGACCCAAAAATGCCATGGACTTGAGCAAAAACTCACACTTAGAAAACTTAGCGAAAAGCTTGTTCTCTCTTAACAATTCTAGAATGGTACGGAGATGCTCTTCATGCTTAGCAGCTGACTTCGAGTATATTAGGATGTCATCGATGAAAATGATGATAAACTCACCGAGATACGGCTTAAGGATGTACTACATCAGGTCCATGTAGATGGAAGGAGCATTTGTCAGTCCAAAAGACATGACTAGAAACTCAAAATGCCCATATATGGTTCTGAATGCAGTCATGGAAATATCTTCATCCTTGACTCTAATCTGGTAGTAACTTGATCTTAAGTCAATCTTGGAGAAGATCTTTGCTCCGACAAGTTGATCAAACAAATCATCAATCCTATGGAGGGGATACTTATTCTTCACAGTCACTTTGTTAAGCTCACGATTATCTATACACATCCGCATTGAACCATCCTTCTTCTTGACGAATAGGACAACAGTTCCCAAGGTGACATACTAAGGTGAACAAATCCTTTCTCTAATAGCTCTTGCAACTTCTCTCTAAGCTCTTGTAGTTCTTTTGGAGCCATTCTATAAGGAGACTTAGACTTGGGCTAAGTTCCAGGGACAAGTTCAATAGAAAACCCTTCCTCACGCAGAGGAGGTAGTCCAGGCAAGTCTCCAGGGAGCACATCCAGGTACTCTCTAACGATGATAGTCTATTCTAGACTACTAACTTACTTTTCTTCACTGATTAAGTTACTAGGATTGGATAGCAACCTTTACTAACGAGGCACTTGGCTTCACTAGCATTATTTAATGATGCAGTCAAGCCAAGTTTCCCTATAAACACTTCAGGTTTCTTTCCAACCTTAAGTGAAACTCGCTTACGAAAGCAATCTATTACGGCATTAAACTTACTTAACCAATCAATTCCTATGATTATGTCAAAAATTGTAATAGACATAATAATACGTTTGGATTATAAGAACTGGTTACTGATTGGGATGGCCAGCAAATAGAACTCATTAGCACACATCTCAGCACCAGATGGCATTTGAACTACTAATGGACTACCTAGGCTAAAATGTTGAAGATTTAAGGATGAGGTACAACTGACTAACATGAAAAAGTGACTAGCACTAGTGTCAAAGAGAGTGTCACAGAACTAGTTTTTAATAATTAGAGTTCCTATAACAAAGAAAATAAACTCGAATTTCACTAATGAAATTTAAAGTAGGAAAATGCTAAAATTAAATTGCAGAAGAAAATGAAAATAGAAAACAAGAAATTAAATTTAGAACGTACCGGTAATAACGCTATTATCATCCGGGGCAGCTGAAGAGGACAAAGCATATACCTTTGGTACATCAGGCGGTTGAGCAACAAACTTTCCCTTATCCTTCCTACTGTAGCGGCTTTGCTTAGAGGAAGATGGAGGTACTCCCATTTGATGCTGACCACTTCCACCAGTAGGAGGAGGCATCAAGGCAAGCATTGGTGCTTGAAAATTTAAGGGAATTGGATTTTGAACAGAACCTTGATGGTTGATCTTCACCTTATCCACAGTCCAGTTAGCACGACAGTCCCAATGTTTATGATTGGTTCTGCCGCATATGTAACACCTATCACCTGTGTGGTAGCACTTCCCATAAGGATAGGGTTTGTTCCATACTGCTCCAGGTCTTCCTTGCTGGCCTTGCCTGGGGTTTTGGCTAGTATTTTGATTTGAGTTTTGGCTAGAAGTAAGCTGGAAGACTTTTGGACCATGAGAACGGTTTCTCTTAAAGGGCTCTGATCTAGCAGGTTGAGGATGGGAGCGCTTCCTCAAATCTATCTAAGATTGATGGTACTCTACCATATGAGCACCTTCCAAGAGCTTGGGAAAACTATCATGATGTTGAGACATTAAATGACTTTTGACAGAGTCTCTAAGTCTAGATAGAAATCTAGTGCACCTAACCACTTTAGTATGGACTAAATTTGGAGCAAACCGAGAGAGATTACGGAACTCCATCTCATAATCGTGCACTGAATGATTTCCCTGGGTAAGCTACATGAAATTATTTTCTATGATAGTTTGGGCAGATGAAGGAATATATTCCTCATGGAACACTTGTTCAAATTCATCCCAAGGGATGTCTTCTATTTGAACTTCAGCGAAGCGAGTCTTTAACTCACTATCCCACCAGTACTCTGCTTCTCTGTGAAATAAGTAGGTTGCAAGATGGAGACATTCGCTCTCTGGACACTTAATACTAGCCAGTGTCTTCTCAATGGCCTTCAGCCAATCTATGGCTTCAAAATGGGAGACTGAACCATTGAAGGTTGGAGGGTTCAGATGAAGGAAGGTAAGAAGGTAGGCATCACAATAGGGCCTAAGGATGGCTGTGGAGCTAAGGGAAGTTCAGGATCAATAGGAGAAGAAGTTTGAGGAGGAGTTGGGCAGATTTGGGATGGAACTGGAGAAGGTTGGGAAAGGTTGAAGGATGAAGCCATCCTTTCCACTACATGTGTTTGTGCTTCTACCATTACCTTCATCATGTCCAACAAATTTTGCATTTGCTCATTTTGAGAAGTTATAGTGGAAGTAGGTTCTTCCACTATTAGTTTAATAGGAGTATTAGGATTTGGATCCATTCTAAAGAAAAGAAAAAGAAAACATTATTCAGAAACTAAAGAAGGTAACAAAGGAAAAATTTCATTAAAATTTAAAGCTTTTAAGAGATTACAATCTTTGGAGGAAAAGAAAGAGACATAAGTAAGAAGAAGCTATTTACAAAGCTACTAAAGGAAAAGAAGAAAGAGTAAAAGGAAGACTAATACTACTAGTTACAAAATTTTGCATAAAATATGTTTTTGAAGTCTTCTTAAGTGGGGGCACGATGAAGATGCCTACATCCACGAATGAGTACTCCATGCGCATGACACCACCAATTTATGGAGTAGTCTTCAAAGAGTTTATCCAAAATTTGGATGCGTAAGTGTTTGCGACATTCTATGGCCTCAAATACCATGGTAACACGGGAGAGCCATTCCCTAGCTAGCTCAGGGAAATAATCATCTCGAAATACACAAAACCTCAAAATTTTATTCAGAACATCACCTCCTGCAACAGATACTCCCAAGTAAATTCTACCAAACGTTAACCCATAGCAATGATCATACTTCTAATATTAAGAGAACAATTTGGTAAAAAGTCTTAGTTCAGCACTAGGATCTGCCATCTGAAAGTTAAATTAAAGTTTAAGTTAGAAATTTAGATCACTTGTTTAATTGAAAATGCGTTTACTGTCCTAAGATGTCATTTATTTATTTTTACTATACTGTGCTGTATACTTTTGGATGAATGGATGTGTTTGTCTTAACTTAAAGTTCTTAACTTGGCTATGATACCAACTGTGACGACCCCGATATTGAGAATCAATTAATAAAATATTGATACGTCACCACAATACCTAATACTAGATTAGAAGAAAACTAATCCAAATCATTAGATATTGTGTTTGGCTAAGGATTTAGAAGAGGGCCTTAAGTTAAGATGGAAGGAAAAATTATGAATGGTATTAAGAAATTTATAAATGAAGATATAATACATGAATTTATTAGTGAGAATGAAATATGATAAGAATGTGATATAAGGAAACATGAGATTGTAATTTAAAATTATTGAAATGAATACATTCAATCTTAGATATGAAATTCTATATATTTATTGAGTATTTGACATGGGAATTATAAGTCTACACTTTTCAACAAAATTTCTAAGTCCTGAAATTCTTAAGAATTTTGATAGATTCTCCTTTGTAAATGGCTAATGAAACACCTGCAAAGTAGACAAGCAAGACTTCCATTCCAATGGAAGTTATAATTTGAAAGGAAAGCAACCTAAACTAATATATAATCAATCCATTTTAGTTCTAATTCTAGTATAGAGTTCAATTTATTACATATGATTGCTCATTTCCAATTCTAAAATAGAGTTCAATCCATTACATAGGATTGCTCATTCTAATTCTAAAATAGAGTTCAATCCATTTCATAGGATTATTCATTTATAATTCTAAAAGTTTAAAGGGAGAAAATCATATGTGTAACAATTGTCTACCCTAAAGTTTGCTTCATCACAACATTTAATACTCACATGTAGAGTATACAACATTTAATGTTTAATAATCACAATTGAATATACAACTAATTCTAATTAACATCTAAGTAGGTATACAACTAATGACTTAATTAATATTCATTTTTATATATTTATAATTATTAATCCATTCAATATATTCATCCATTTATTCATCACAAGCATTTAAATATAAACTAAGCTCCAACAAAGTATAGAAAAGTAAAGTAAATAACATTTATTACAAACTAATAATAAACTAAAAGGAAAGAAAGAAACTAATAGCTCACTTGTAATTTGTGTTAAGCTATAAAATTTAATATATAATAGGCAGAAATAATTAATTTTTAGTTCTTGGTTTAGCTCCACTAGCCTCCAAATGCACCTGATGTATTACATTTTGGTATTTAAATGTGATAGGGCAAAGCCAAAAAATATAAAATCTGGTTAGACTAAACAGTCTAAGTATAATTTAAGATTGGCTAAACATGTTATTATTATAATTGGATATCACTTACTAGTTATAAAATTTAGCACAAGCATGGGTGCAATATAGTAAGCATACAAGTGAGAAAAAGTAAGTAAGAAAATAAAGTGAGTTAGAATACTCACTTAAGTATATGTCCTAGCCTACAAAGACTACAAGGGTAAAAGCATCCTAAATAGGCTAGAAATAAACTAATGTACATATAAAAGTAAATGAAGTAAGGCATGTATATGTTCAAATGAACTTATCCTAAGTAAGAAAAAGAAATAGTGAAGCATTTAAATGTAATTTTACAATATGGATTATAATCTAAGTAAACTGTAAACAAGTAAAGTACACTTCTAAATCATAGAAAATGATAGTAAGGAAATTGAAGGAAGATCTTAGACTATTAGTTTATGATTCACATAGTCTAGAACTATGGAAAGTAACATAGCTAAAAGCTATGGTGGGTCTTAACAATCTATAAGATTGAAGATGTCACATGTTAATTAATTGAAGTTATTTTAATCTGTGCTCATTATGTGGGCATATTCAGAATGAAATGAGGAGTTAAACACGTCTGTTTAAGAACTAAAGAAAAGCGGGGTCAAATCCTAAAATACTCACATTCACCCTCTGAGAATGCAATGTCTCCTTATTACTCCATTTTCACCCTGCCCTAGACTGATTCGCCATATAAACCCCTTGTAATTTTAATGTGAAAGTTTTATTCATGCATAATGTATTATATGAATAATTCAAGTGAATAAGGCTTAAAGATAAGTAAGCATTCAAGGGAAATTCAATAATTGCAACGAAGTGATATCTAAAGTTATCTAATTTTAATGATCTACTTAATGATTAGAGCTAATTGAGCTCCCAATTAACTTTGAGATATTGATCTCAAGTTAATTGTAAGTATAATAGTGGTTGAGATTTTGAAAGTAATAGATTCAATTCAATTAATATGATATGACAAAACAATTTATAAGTATAATTGGTACAATTAGAAACTAGTTCTTATTCACATCCTAAACTATAAGATTTATATGTATAATTAAATCAAAGTTTAAGTGTCTAATAGGAAGGGATTAAGATAAGGAAAATATCTAACTTAAGAAATTATAAATTAATGCAAGTTCACTAAAGTTCATTAGAGTTCACTAGAGTTCACTAGCTAGGTTATAGTTTGAAGCTAAATAGTCAAGTATTAATCTAGCTAAGTTATAAGTAAATGAAAGGTTAAGATAAGTAATTGATAGGACTTAGGAACTATAAGTTCTAAGTATTCAAATAATTGATGTTTAAGGAATTCAATAGGATTCTTAAACTAATCTAAGTGACTTAGGACTTCTAAAACTAGCTCTTAAAATATTTATGAGGAGGCTTTAAGGGTTAGGGTGAATGGACTAAGTTCCAATTTATTCCCAAACTAGATCTAGTTGATTCACTAATCTACTAATACAAAGACATTGAATCTATCTACACTCAATAGGTGTAACTAAATAGATTTAGGGATCAACCATAATTCAACTTACAATTAATCATAGGGTTTCTATCTTAGGGTTGAAAGGTGAATTAAGCACTTAGCAATTAATTTGCATAGATAGAAAATTGAGAACTAAGCTCATAAAAATGCAACCTAATTTGGTAAGAGAAATAATAAATGTGACATGTTAGCTATCCTAGAGTTTTACAAAACTTAAAACATGCTATCTAGAAATTTGGAATAATTACAATAACACTAAGTAAGAGTCAAAAACCTAAAAATCATAAAATGTTGTCTAATGGAAATGATTTATATAAAAATGAAATCCTTATATCATAAAGAGAAAAATGACACTAAGTATGTCAATTTTGGATAACTTTGGAAAATAAGGGTTTTAATGACTCCTAATTAGGGTTAAAAAATGATTAAGAAAATTAGGGTCCAATTGTTAAATTTTGATTTCATATTATTGTTCCTCACATTTTTGTGAGTGAAATTGACTATTTGATCATTTAATTTGGACATTAGATGATTAAATTAGGTTAGAGGAAATGATGAAATTAATTTATAATTAATTAATTAATCTTAAATATTAACTAATTAAAATATTTATCAAAATAGAAATTTGATTACGTATTATTATTCTACGTATTCTTGCGATTGAATTGATATATAATATCATATGTATCGAATAAATATATTCAAAATTATAAATGAAATGAAATTTTTATTAAATAATTCATTAAATTAGTTTAATGAAATCTGCTGTCCATGTGTGTCATATATGGACAGCGTGGTTTAAAAAAAAAATTTTGAACCATCCGGTTCAAGAATAGAGGTCTCAGACCGCCATGTTCCCGACAGATGCTCTACGAAAGAAGATTTAGGGATCGGCGCATAGATGATGCCAAGCTTCTCACGGCGTACATATTCCTCGAGAGGAAGAGGATCATACTGCCTTATATTTATACTCAATACTAGGAGTTAAGACTTAACTTAAAGTGTAAAAAGGCGATGCCCTAAATCTACTCCCACTCGAATTACAGAGCATTCTGTAAGGTAGATCAACAAAATTTGATTCAATATCATTTAGCAATTACCTTAAACAACAATTTAATGCTGGAGCTTCTAATTAAAAATGAATTTTTCAATTATACAAACCTTTGATTAAGAGGAAGAAAATAGATTTTCTATTTTAAAATATTAATTTAAGATAAACTATACCCAAAGCATTCTAGTTAATAAAGGCTATTAAGTATTAGTATAAGAATCAAATCCTTTTGAAGCAAAAATAGAATTTCAAAGGAAGACATCTGCCTCTTCAAATTAACTAAACGATTCACAAAT
This sequence comes from Gastrodia elata, assembly GCA_016760335.1. NCBI lineage: Eukaryota > Viridiplantae > Streptophyta > Magnoliopsida > Asparagales > Orchidaceae > Gastrodia > Gastrodia elata. The sequence goes on along the minus strand of CM028677.1, from coordinate 8,174,536 downwards.
TAATCATCCTAAATTAACAATTTCATTCTAAGGAATTAGTATTCATCGGCGAACAAGACTAAAGAAATTCTAAGTGAGGTATGAAGGGAATGTACCTGATGGTTCTCCCTGCTTAGCGACTCCCAAGATAGGATTGGTTATGGCTCTTCCTTCTCTTAACACTTCTCCTTTCTCTTCTACCTCCAGCTATTTCTCACAGACCGCCGAATAAGGATATAGCAAGAAAAAACAAAGGAGAAAATGTAGAGTTCGATTAAGTGAATAAGAGTAGAAGGTGGCTAGATGGGGAATTGTACTCCCACTACTCCTGGAATTTTAGCAATAATGGGAAAAGAAGAAGACGAGCAGAGAGTTTATCACAGCCGTCCATTCGATCTTTTGATCGAACGATTGGAATTATCCTAAGGAAGCAAAATAAAGACAGCCATTGGATTTCAATTAGAAAACACAGGACTGCCAGGATCCAATGATCATACTATCCCATGTTTAGCCAAAAGCGACAGATCTGAGCAAAATAAATGAGCCGTTTGAATGTATTTATTAAACATTTATATTAATTATTTTTAATACATTATTTAATTAATTAAAATACACATAATATTAATAAAAATTAAAATATCTTAACAGACTCCGAAGAATTTCAAAAATTTACCCTTACCTAATTGAGGTGTGGGGAACTCAAAAATGCAATCGGATTTTTTGATCGGAGGTCAATTTAATTTTCTTAATTTTTTGGGTATTTAAATATTATTAAAATATTCGGGGAAAATTCGACGACTTCCAAAATTTCCAAAATACTACCCCTAGCTAATTTGGATGTGGTGAGTCCAATGGCGAACTCTATTTTTTATTCTGAGGTTTAATACTACCCCTAGCTAATTTGGATGTGCCATTTTACTCGTTATACTATAAGGATTACATATTAATATATATATATATATATATATATATATATATATATATGTATATATATTTGGATAACAATTGGTGATTTTAGGATTTTGGCTCATCAACTAAGTAAATTATGTGAATCTTCTAAGTTTATAACTCATATGTTTGAGGTATTTAAACCTTAGGATAGCAAACATGTCACATTAAATTATTTCCCATGTTATTTTAATTACATGTTTAGAGATTAATTTTCATATATTAAATGCTTGTATAGTTAGCAAAGTGATTGATTTTAACTTATAAACATAGGAAAGATACCTTAGGGATGATTTTATAATGTAAATTTATTTTGACCTTTGAAGTTGTAAGATACCAAAATAGGTGTAGTTAACCTTAAAACTTATGTAACTATAGGATGTGAATCAATTATGATTAGTCCTAAGTAACTAGGTTGGATCCTAGATCACCTCACCCTTAGCTCTTAAATGCTCATTTAAATCCTTATGGGATTGAATTAGGTGTCCTGACTTTATTAGTATAGTTTAAGAATTCTATTGATTTCATTAACTTTTAACTTATACTATTTGTAGAGTTTATAGCTAACAATTCCCTTCTCTCCTATTTGCTTAGACCTTTCCAAATTACTTCAACCTAGCTATATTAGTAATTGATTTGATCAGATCCTTCCAATACAACCTAGTTAGATGAGTTGAGCTTGTAGAACCTTAACTTCCATCTTCCTCAAAAATAATAATTCCTCATCCCTTTTTTTTTTCTAACTAGACTCCTAAACCTTGATTTTATTAATTAAATTGATCAAGTGGATTAGAATAAGGATATGACTAGTTTCATTTAGTATTTTTACACTTATAAATTATTTTGCCATTCTATAAAATCAAATTAAACCACTATTTTCTAAAACTCCAACTACTTATATTACTACTTTCAATTAACTTGAGATTAATACCTCTAAGTCAATTAGGAACTCAATTAGCTCCAATCAATTAGATAACTTTGGATATCACATAGTTTGCAATTATAGAATTTTTCCTTGAATGATTTCTTAGCTTTGAGCCTATTTCATTTGACACATTCATATAAGATATTGATGGTTAAGTCAAGGGTAGGCTAATTAGGAGTAATAAAAAGACCTCATATTCTCAAAGGGTGAATGTGAGTGTTGTTTATTTTGAACCCTGCTTTCCTTTACCAGTTAGGCAGGCATGCTTAACTCCTCACTTCATTCTGTATTTTCCTATAGAATGAATACTTTCATAAAATAACTTCAATTTTATAGTATGAGTTCTTTATAATCTTATTGATTGTAAGATCTCATTATAGCTTTTAAGCTATGTTACTTTTCATAGTCCTAAGTTATGTACCTTTTTGACTTATAGTCTAAGATTTTCTTTCACTTACTATGCTTTGCACTTTTCATGTTTTTAGTATTGTACTTTACTTATTTACAGTCCTCTTAGATTACAGTGAATGTTTCTATAATTCCATTTAAATTCTTCAATGTTTTCTTTTATTTACTTAGCATAATTCCATTGAACATATACATGTTTCATTTTAATTACTTTGATATGCACTTTAGTACATTTCTAGCCTATTTAGGATGCTTTTCCCTTACTTTTTGGATGCAGGCCAGGAAATCATTACTGGTGATTATTTTGACTCAATTACTTCATTTATTCTTCTTTGCAATTGTTTATTTCCTTTCCTCATTTGTATACTTTAAATGACTCACTGCTTATACTTAAATTGTAAATTACTTGCAATATCCAAAATAAACTATTAAACTGTTTAGCCCAATCTTAAAATGTACTTAGACTATTTAGTATAACTATACTTTTCTTTTTATTGGCTTTGCCCTATCATATTTAAATGCTAAATTATGATAGATCAGGTGCATTTGAAAGTAAGTGGAGCTGGACCACATACTTAAAATTATCATATTTGCTTCTCCCTAAATGTTATTTTACTTGCTTTTATTTTATGTGAGAGAGAGATCTTATTTAATTGCTCTTAAATTTAAATAGCATGTAATAACTTAAATTAATTGCTTTACCTTTACTTATTTTGTGATGGAATTAGACATTTTTGCTTAATTGCTTGGTTTGGATAAATAGATGAATAAATTGCAAAAATATTTCATACTTATAAAGTCAATTATTACATGTAATTAATTACATCTATTCTTACATGTAGCATAATTGTACATCTATTTCATAATTGTAAACTCAAGTGAATCTTCATTTTTACTCTTCATTGCAAATACTTTTATTCAAATATTTCACTTCTTTTGTTTATAATTGTAACTACATTTCACTTACTTGTAATCTATTATTGATTCATATTACTCTTTACCTTCCTACATATTTTGATTTCAATTACTTTTATCAACATGTGATTACCTGCTTTTGCATATGCTTACAAATACTATTTTCATACATGTATTTATAATCACATTAATTATATCAATTGCATTTTTCTTCTTTTATTCTTTCTCATCTTAACTTAAGACTCTCTTCATGATCCTTGGCTAAGCTTAGCATCTAGTAATTGGTTAGTTTCCCTCTAATTAGATATTAGATGATAAGGTAACGCACTAATGTTGGGTTTACTTCCTACTCAATATCGGGGTTATTATATATGTGCCCGAGTCCACTACCCAGGACTCTGTGTTGACAAGTGAGAGGAATAAAGCATCCAGATCCTCCTCAGCTGAAATATTCATAGTTGGGTTCATCATCTTACCGCCACCACTTGGCTTCTTCAGGGTAGGGCAATCCTTCTTGAAGTGACCTGCCTTCCCATAGTTCCAGCAATTCAGCTTAGCTTTTTCGAGTCTTGATTTACCTCATCAAGACATCAACCTATTTCTCGTATGTCTCCTCTCAGCATGTTTCCCTCTGCTCTCAGCATTCAATGATGAGGTAGATGCCTCTTCATGATATCTTTTTCGCACCTCTTCATTCAGCACTAGCCCAACAATGTCGTCAAACTTCAATGACGCATTTCCAGATTAATTGTTAATGGCTGTAACCAGCCCATCCCAACTGTCTGGCAATGAAGATAGGAACAATAGAGCTCGGACCTCATCATCAAAGCTGATGCCTACCAAACTCAGTTGGTTTGTCACAGTGTTAAGCCCATTGAGGTGTTCAGTCCCTGAATACCCATCCATCATCTTCATATTAAATAGTCTCTTCATTAGGAAAACCTTATTCGAAGCAGAAGGCTTCTCATACATCCTCATCAGGGCATTCATGAGATGGCAGATGCAATAGCAAACCCAATGCAATTCTATCAAGAACTTCCCATTATTCATCCGTCATTATTGTAGGTTTCTTTTCGGCTCACTTCAATGGAAGATACCACTTTTCTGGTAGAGCAGATCCTCCAGTTCAAATAGTGAACCATAGCACAACAACCAATCTCTATAATATCAATTATTAGAGCACATGAAAGAAGTGATGCAGATGGGTTTTTGTTGAAGTTTACTAAGCAATAGATGAAATTTTCCAAGCACATTCAAGATATAAACACAACACAATCATAACATAAACTACAAGCATCCAAACACAAGAGTTTTACGCAGAAAACGTAATGACGGGAAAAAGCATGTAGCCAAATCAAACAGAAAAATCTCCACTATAAAATAAGATGATTTTAGAGCTACTGTGAGCTCCACCTTCACAAGAAAATAAAGTTCTACTACACAGCCTTTCGATTAAGTTTTTCTTATCTTGGGAACACCAACCCTCACTCTAGGTTGAAAGAGACAATCAATAGCCAAAACCTTATTAAGGTCGTATCCACAATTCTCAAGTCTTTATAAGGGTACATTTCATAATATTCCCTTATAAATCCAAGCTCTATTTGGATCCCAAATGATCTAAAATACCTCCAAAACACTTATGGTAACACTTAGATCCGAAGCAAGAACTTAGCGGGCGTCGTAATGCGCCATAGCTCCACAGTCTCCTTCAACGAGGTGCCAAGGTGTGCTACAGTGCCTAGGCCCATAATGTGGGGTGCTAGAGCACACTATAGTTCCTAGACATTGTACTATGGCATCCTACGACACCTGGCCCTGAGCATCAAATTTTGTAGGGAATGCCGGAGTGCGATGCAGCACCTCAACTTTCCCCAACTTGTCCTGGAACACCTTGGGACTTCTTAGAAGCCCACTGGAGCTCCATTAGCACCTCCATAATAAACTAAATGGTATCAACACCCCAACACTCTTCCACAGCTCCATGATCACGTGAAGGATCCCGTAAAGCCATGCTACAACCTTTGCCCGCAGCCCACTCCAACGACCATAAGGCCCGAGCGACCTCTCCTTTGTCCAAGAAACATTCTTACTTCTATTTTTGTTGTTGGTTTAGGCCATCCTTTAATTGCACTTATCTTTATTAGATTAACTTAAATGTCACTACTACTAATAATATGAACCTAAAAAGTTATTGAATTTAGCCAAAATTCACATTTTGAGAATTTGGTGTATAATTGATGTTATCTTAATATTGTCAATATTGCTTATAAGTGTTGCTCCTAATCCCTCTCATTTTTGGAATAAACTACTATATCATCAATAATACTATTACAAATTTTTTCAAAAAATGTTGTAAAATTCTTTTCAATAAATTCATAAATATTGAAGGGGCATTTGTAAGGCCAAATGACATAGCCAAGAATTTAAAATGTCCATACCTTATTTGAAGGTTGCCTTTAATACGTGTTGTTCATTTATCCTTAATTGATAATGTCCTGATCGAAGATCAAATTTTGAAAATACTGTAGCCCTTGATAATTGATCAAATAAATTATCTATGCGTGGAAGTGGATACTCTATTTAATTCTTTATAATCTATACACATCGTTAAGGTGTCGCCGTCTTTCTTCTTAACAAATAATACTAGTGTACCCCAAGGAGATACGCTTGGATGAATAAGCTCTTTATTCATCAATTCCTATATTTGTATTTTGAGTTATTGTTATTCTCATGGTGTCATTCTATAATGTGTTTTGGATAGTTGTTTTGTATTAGGAAGGAGTTTAATTGAAAAATCTATCTTATGAATAGGTGATAATCCTAGAAGATCATCAGGGAATATATCTACAAAATCTCTTATTATTATAATGATTATTAAAGAAACTCTTTCTTTCTCCATACCTACCATTGTTAGCAGATAACATTCATGTCTTCTTCTAATCATTTTTCATATTTTCATAATATCAATAAAGTGTGTCAAGATATTTAATTTTTGAGAGTATCTGATTTATTATCCCCAATTAATTTCACTTTTCTCTCTTGAAAATCTGTAATAATTTTATATTGACTTAGCCAATCCATACCCAGAATAATATCAATGTTAGAAATAAGAAGGAGAATAAGTGTGGTAGAGAAGGATTTTCTGTCTATCGATAAATCGCTGATGCAATATTCCTTTGCTATCAAATATGCACATGATGGTAATCCTATCTTTAATGAGTATTCTAAATTTGAACATAGTAGTTGAATTTGCTTGGAAAATACTTTTGATTTATATGATTAATTGACTTTAGTATCAGATAAAACATAATATGAAATATTATCATAATATAAAATACATGATATTGCTTTGGAGTTTTCTGGGGTAATGATGGGGATAAGTGTATACATTCTCGCGGAAGTAGGATTTCCTTGAGTGAAAGATTATACTTATCGGGGAATAGGGGCGGACACCTATTGGGGAACAGGGGCAAGTACTTGTCTTGAGACATTCAATTCTTTTGATAGGCTGTCCATCTATTGTATAGTTTGATATGCAAAATTGAAAATGTTATCTAGTTCCACACATTTATGACATTGATCTTTATGATGGTAACAATTACCATATGGATGCGGTAATTAATCAAATAGCGAGTCAAGCACCGTTAAACAAATAATAAGATATAATATTAAATAGTTTAAACTTATTAATTACTCAAATTTAGACAACCAAATGAGTTCCAAAAATTTACCCATAGCTAAATTGAGGGTGAATAACTCAAAAATAAAGTCAAATTTTCGTCGAAGATCAATTTAATTATCTTAATTTCTTGAGAAATAAATATATTAAAATATTCGGGATAATTCGACGACTTCTAAAAATTCCTAGAATTTCCCCCATGGCTAATTTGAGAGTTAGGAGTTCAATGGTGAACTCCAATTTTAATTTGGAGATCAAATTAATTTATATTATTTTTAGATTATTTAAATTTCTTAAAAATATTCACCGAAAATGAACGGCCTCAAAATTACACCAAAATTCAGGTGTTGGCTCCTTATGTATCAAGAGTATAATGACGACAGTTTTAACCTAATTTGGATGTATAAAACTAAGAAACAACCACGCATTGCTACATAGAGAGTCTGGGAGTTGTCGGCGAGATAGGGATGTCGAGAGAGGTCGATGGCTTGTGGGAGGAGGAGAGGGTGGTGGTTATGAGGGAGAAGAGATGGAGAGAGGAGGGGCTTTTTTGTCGCCTGATATTCAAATATGACAAAACTTGACCGAGAGGTCTCTCTTCACAAGACAAACGTCATCGATCAAAAATTTTATTTATTTGGAGTTATATTTTATTTTTAATTAATTTTTGAAGGTAGAAACTTCTAAAATTAATTACGAACAATCCGACGCTCAAAATTCAAAAAAAATTTTGTGAAGTCTTCTTTTATTATTACGAACCCAACGACACTAAGAATTTTTAATTTGGACTTATATTATATTTTATTAATTTTTGGGGGGCAACGGAGGGAAAGGGGGAGGGGGGAGGAGAGAGGATAGAGAAAGTGGGGGGATTTAAATATAAAATATTAATTGCATTTTTCATCGTCCAATTTTTTTCATATTTGAAAATACTTGACTGAGAGATTTCTCTTGATGAAAAACATGTTCTCGATCAAAGATTTTATTAGTTTGGAGTTATATTTTATTTTCAATTAATTTTTTATGAAAAAACTTCATAAATTAATTATATACAATACAACGCTCAAAATTTGAAAAAAAAAATTATGAAGTATTCTTCTATTATTACAAATCTAACAACACCAAACTTTTTGAATTTGGACTTACATTGTATTTTCTTAATTTTACTATATTTAAATAATTCAAAAATTAAAACAGGAGTATCTATTTATCAGATTACTTCCAATATGGACATTACGATAAAAAAAAAATTCTTTTCAATAATATATTTGATTTGATCTAATTTTGATGTTACTAGGGATCCTGATTTTGTCCTAATTGAATCAGCAATTTGGCCATAATTGCTATAATCAAGATTTGGGTTGTTACAATTTATAAGCAGGTAACAAATTCTGCCATAGTAACCACTCAATTCTAATCATGATAAGATAGTATTAACATGACTACAATTGAAGTGGGGCTCCACAAGTGTATAACTTCTTTGGAATTCAAAATGTGTGCTTCCATTCTATATTTCTCAATAACCAAAATAGAAAATAATAATTGTATTTTTTGTCATCCGATTTTCAAATTTGACGAAACTGGATCGAGTGGTTTCTTTTTTGACGTGACAAACGTCCCCGATCCAAAATTTAATTAATTTGGAGCTATATTTTATTTTTAATTAATCTTTGAAGTTAAAAACTTCAAAAATTAATTACGGACAATCTGCGTTCAAAATTCGACAAAATTTTTGTGAAACCTTATTTTATTATTATGAATCCAACGATACTAAAATTTTTGAATTCGGACTTATATTGTATTTTCTTAATTTTTTGGGGCGACTGGAGAGAAAGAGGGGAGGAGGGAGAGGTGGGGGGGAGGGAGGAGGAGAGAGGATAGAGAAAGTGGGGGGATTTAAATATAAAATATTAATTACATTTTTCGTCATCAGATTTTCAAATTCGATGAAGCTTGATCGAGAGGTCTCTCTTAACGAGACAAACGTCCTCGATCAAAATTTTAATTAATTTGGAGCTATATTTTAATTTTATTTAATTTTTGAAGGTATAAACTTCATAAATTAATTACATAAAATCTGACGCTCAAAATTTTTGTGAAGCGTTCATTTATTATTACGAACCCAATAACACCAAAATTATTAAATTTGGACTTATATTGTATTTTCTTAATTTTACTGTATTTAAAAAATATAAAAATTAATATATGGATATTTATTTATCGGATTGCTTCCAATCTAGGCATTACGATCACAAAAATATACTCTTTTCAACGATATATTTGGTTCGACCTAATTTTGAGTTTCATCGAGATCCTGATTTTATCATAATTGAGTCAATAATTTAGTCATAATTACTATAATTGGGACTTGGGTTATTACAATTTTTAAGTACCTGACAAATTTAGCCACGGTGACCATTCAATTGTAATCATGATAAGACCAAAATCCAAGTAATGTAAGTTATATACCTTTATTAAGGCTAGTTTTGGGGCACATATTTATTAATCTTATTTAGTTATTCTAATTATTTTATATAGATATTTTGCTTATCAATCTTTGCACATAGTTTTATGTATTCATTGGTTTGATTTGACTTTGTTTCAACTTTTACTCTCTTATTGTAATCCTCGCTTGTTTCCTACTTTTTTTTATTATTAAATTATAAATAATATGTAGCTAGATTTATGTACTTCTAAGGGATTTATAACTTATATTTTAAGTTGCTAAACATCTCTAAAAACTTCTGTAAATTTTTTTACTTAAGAAGGAATATAACTAGTAGATAGAAAGAGGATATATTTATTGAATATAATCTTCTCTTAGTTGATTTTTTTATATTTATCTAATGTAAATTTTATGATGTAATATAAAATATTTAATGCAAATCTTAATTATTATTAGCGGTGATGAGTTTATTGGTTAGATGTATTATTTAGATTACGATGTAGTAATTATTTCATGCATAATCATCCTATAGTACATTGGTTGAAAATTTTTTGGTTTAAAATGTCCATGCTTTACAATCTTATTTTTTTTGGGCTTATATGCATATTGGCATTAAAACTTTTGACAACTTGAGAAGAGAAAAATGTTCGTTCAATCTCTTTGCCCTCTATGTCGATAGGAAGATGAATATTCAGTCCATATCTATTTTAAATAGAGATATTATTTTGCTATTATATAAAGCTACTCTATGCTTGAGAATATGGCCGAGGAGCGTCAAATGCATCACAAAGCCCTCTGTGAGGTGTCCAAAGGCGTCCGGACCCTACTCACCCGAGTCCCTCTATTAGGGTTTAATGCGATGAGATAATTCTCTTCACAGCGGCTGAGCCATAACCAGTGCTCGATCCCTGCACCCTCAGGATGCCAAGGCGAATCAAAGCCCTCTTATAGCCAAGCCTGGAAGTGCTTGAATCACTGGGGTGCTACTCGGGCTTTTGTGCTTGGAAATGCTACAACCCGATGGATCATATTGATCGATCTGGCTGAACACGAGCCCCTGGAGGGTGTCAATCAACTGCATATGGACTCGTCTTGCAATTTTGAAATAAATTTGGGAAAGCTGGGGGTTGTAAAGCCATGCCATTACTAAATCTATTCAGAAGATAGAGCTCTGTCCAGACAGTGATCCATCGCCATCTAGACTGAGCTCACCATCTTAACCACTACTCAATCCAAACTTAACCTACTTAAAATCGATCACAGAACTATATTTGAAGCGATTGGAGCAATGCTGAGCCTACTCGACTCAGCAAGGAAAGGGAGATACCTAGTTTGGTGGGCTACTGTTGGTTCGAGAGACGGAGGGGATTTCAGGATCTGGATGAGCTTCAGGAGTCGACTAGGAAACTTGAACTCTAAGTTTCACCCTTTGATTGCTGGTAATAGGATCAGGAAGGCGCCAGGAAGCTGGGAGTTGTAGGGACACAATCGGAATAGATAATGGGCGAGAGTGAGGTCCTCTTGGTGTGCAAAGGGGCTCACCAAGCAAATGCCAAGCTATTTATAGCTTGGCGAGGGACTGGGTAGCTAAGCAGCAGGCTAAGCACGGGCTGGTCACTCAGCATCCATTGCCACTTTGAAGTGGCAATGGTCTGCTCGGCGCGCCGGTGGGTGCTTAACAGCAAGTGGGAGGGAGCTAATGACATTGCTGAGGTGGACGAGGAGTGGGGGACAAAGCCTAGTACGAGCGTACAAGTGAATCTCCTCTGTCGGACGTGCGAGCTAAGCCGAGACGATGGTCCGCAGTGCGGGAGCCGTATAATCGAGAAAAAACACGATGATCCTGATTTATCGGATCCTAACGATCGATCGTAGGAGTGATCCGGGCTGTAGGATTAGAGGGTAAGATCCAATGCCTAGGATTAAGCATAGTAAGCGTTAAATATAAGCCATCAAGTTCACGGAGACGGAGGGGTGAGATACTCTAATTCGGCTGCCACATACGCAGAGCCTCGCAATGGATCACCCGCGGTCCACATAGCGGATCCCGGGCGATCAGCCAACCGTTGGGGTTTATAATGCAAATATTAATTATTTGAAGCCCCTTTGTGCAATTTTTCATATTTAAATTAAATTCAGTTATGGCCGAAATTACCTCCAAAAATTTCCAAACTTGCACTCTAGCTAATTTGGAAGCGTGGAATTCAAAAATGTGCTCAAAGTTTGATTTGGAGATCAAAATATTTTGACTATCTTTTAGGGCTGCTAACTTAATAAAATTGCCACTTTATTTTAGTAAGGTCTGATTGACCACAAAATTTTAGTGTTAGATCCTAATGATCTTATGAATGCAATGAAATAATTTTTAAAGTGTGATTAAATATATGTTAAGCTTAGTAACAACTTAAGGTTGTTACAAGGCTGCTTGCCAGCCAAGTGGCTGAGCGGGCCCTCTAGGCAGGGGGCACGCAGCCCCCCAAAGGGGCATGCCTTAACTAGGGCACGCATGCAAATGGGAGGGGGGAGGCGATAGGAGGGAAAGGGGGGGATGAGGGAGGAGAGAGAATGTGGGGATATAAAATATTAATTGATGTATAGAAAGAGAATATATTTATTGAATATAGTCATCTCTTAGTTGAGTTAAAATTTATTTATATTTATCTAATGTTAATTTTATGATGTAAAATGAATTATTTAATGTAAATCTTAATTATTACTAGTGGTTATGAGTTTATTAGTTAGATATATTGTCTAGATTATGTTGTAGTCATTATCTCATGCATAATCTTCCTACAGTACATTGATTGAAATTTTTTTGGTTTAAAATGTGCATGCTTTACTATCTTGCTTTTTTGGGCTTGTATGCATATTGACATTAAAACTTTTGACACCTTGAGAAGAGAAGAATGCCCGTTCAATCTCTTTGCCCTCTGTGTTGGTAGGAAGATGAATCTTTAGACCATATTTATTTCAAATAGAGATATCATTTTGCTATTATATAAAACTACTCTATGATTGAGAATATTCTATTTCCACCTTCTAGCTTCACAAACTCTTGAGCGTTGTTTAGAAGGCAACTACTGCGAGAATAAATACAAGCTTAGGATCGGTATGAACCTCATTTGTTATAATATATGGCTGGATTGTAATATAATGATATTTAAAATACAAAAAAAGCTATTGCATTTCTTAATAAAATTATCTTAGAGAAAAGTAAGCTTCTTATATGGTGGGATTGAATGAGGGTTGGCAATGGATTTTTTTGGCTACTATGGTTAGATCATTTTCTATTTTCCTAGTATTGTTTCAAATTTGGGCTACTAAATATTGAGCTATCATTCTTGTGTTAGTATAGTCTATTTATTATGCAGTTTGTAATGAATGTAGCCATTTGTTTTCTTAGACTTGGGCTTCATATTAGTGGAGGGACATGATTCATTCAGTTAGGTTTAGTGGTATGCAGTTTTTTGTTGTGCGATATTTTGATTCTACACTTTATCTTTTTCCCTACTCTGGCATAATTCATGCTTATGGTTTTAGTTTCACTAGGCTGTGGCATTTGGTTGATATTGGTCTTCTAATGATTTTGGCATTTGTGGATGATTATGCGGGAATGATGAATTTATTTATTTAAGCTAGTCACACTTGTTATCTTTGAACAACTTCAAGGTTTTCTTCTATCTTTACGAAAAGGTAAGAAGGAATGTGGGGATAAAAGAGTTTGTAATTCGCATTGATATCGCCGCTCGGGTCTGAGCCAAGTTACTACACACTTGAGATATTTTGAGCGCGCAGTGTTGGCTGTTGATTTCACATACTTTATGTTCTTGGAATTCGTGTCACAGTTTTACTAATTTGTCTAGAGTATTTGTACATCACCTATATACCTTATATTTATATTTGAAATGAATTGAACTCTCCCAAATCATCTATCTTCACAACTTTCAGAGCATAAATCAACACATTTCTTACATTTTTTGGTAATTTAAAGTTGTTTAATTTTATAGTTAATTCCTGAAAAAACAAGTATAGGATAAGTTCTATAAAAAATAAATTAGAAAAAAATAAACAGTTGAAGATAATATCAAATTAATTTATTCAACTCTTTTTATGAATTGAAAGAGACCTTAAAGAAAAAGTCAAGAATTAATATAGCCTTAATAGGAGATTAAGTTTCAACATCCTTTAATTTGACATATTAAGACTTAATTTAAAAAATATAAATATATTTAGTCTATAAATTACAATAGTATTGCTATATAGCTTATAAATATCTCTTAAAAATATAGATGATTGATTTAAGAAATTAAGTGGGATAAAAAAATATTATTAAATCCACTTTTATTTATAGGATTCATAAAAATATATTTTTTAAATCTTAAATCTTAATTATTTATACTAGGAGTTAGGTAACATTTTTCTATAATTTATTTATAGAATGGCAAATGCTATAGGAGCCTATTAGAACATTCTATTAGCTCACTAAACTCTATAGGTAATCAATCTAAAAGGGGCTTTCACCCTCCATGGCATCGATCTCAAAAGAGGAACCGGAGGAGAAAGAAGGGGGCGGCGCCGCCAGGTTCCCAAGTAATTCCAAAAAAGCGGCTATAATGGACCCATGCATCTCCTTTTCATTCGCCCTCAGAAACCAAACAAAAAGCTCAAAGAGCTTTTCCCAGTCTTTAATCCCGTTAGCCGCCACCACCTCTTCCATCGACGCCCTAAAATCCCTGCAAGGATCCTCTGAATCCACGGCTATCGCAATGCTCTGTTCGAACAGAGCCCTGCCGCCCGATTTAGCCTCCTTCATGATTGACGCGCTCGCTTCGCCCGGCTCGAAGAAAAACCGATCGGATCTCAGCCGCCGCATGACCTTCTCGACGGAGTTGCAAATCGAAAAGCCCTCCATTTCGTCGTCGGAGAATTCCAGCAAGGAGTTCGGGGGATCGAAATAGATGGAGTTCAGCGTCCTAAAGATATCATCGCCAGAGGAGGCGGTGCGGCGAAACGACTTGGTTTTGGGGAACCTGCAGGGTGGCCATGCCCATGGAAAGGAAGGAGAAAAAGAGGATTTTGGCGTGCCTCGGATTCCGTAGAAGAAGAGTGAGGAGAAGCAAGGTTTTCTGCCCATTGTTAATGGGAGTTTGCTCCGCGAGATGGCATTAATATAGTTCATGTCATGTGGCGTTTGCCTTGGGTTTTTTGTCCTGGAACGTTGGAGAAAGGTTCACACGGATATCCCGAGCAGTAATTTATATTGGTAACATTATAATAATATATAGAAATTTAAATATTATTTTATTAGTGTTTATTTATTTATATTAAAATAATATAAATATTATTTATATGTGATGGCATATATATAATTGTCATGAATAAAAATGAAGAAATGATTTGAATGTGTTCTTAACACTTATACTCTCTGCACAAGGTGAATAATTTTTTACCCAAAAAATTATAATTAAAAAAGTGAGGATTAAATATTTTTTAAAGGGCATTGTGATTGCTTCTATGGGGTGAAGTGAAGATGAAGGTAACTAACAAAGAAAAGCTTGAAGAGAAAATGGCAAAATTAGAGAGTTGGAATATGAAGAGCATGGGTACGTTACTCACTCACACCCTGAATCATCGATGAAAATAATTAATGTAGTTGATGCCATGGAGATAATAGCAATGAACGAAGAGAAACTCGATCCAAAAAGCTACTCCTTTGCACTCCTAAATTACTGATGAGGAGACTCACAGTTTCCTGGGGGATAAAGGTGGCATCATGCTACTCCTTTGCACCCCTAAATTACTGATGAGAAGACTCACAATTTCTATTGTAGTGAAGAAGATAGCTGACAAAGAAAAGCTTTATATTATTGCAATTTTTCATATGGCTTCATGTAATCATATCATCCATGATTAAGGCTTAATCTAACAAAGCAAGAAATGTGAAGAAATAGAGGATTTAAATCCCTCGATAAATAGCCAAATCTTACAAATCAAACATAGACAATTTATAGTATTGGGACTGAAATTAACTTACACCTAATTTTTGCATACCAAACAACCCTTAAGAAAATTTCAAATTCAAATTTCTACTGTTCAATAATACCAGCTCAATGTATTTGATCATTACACAATATTTTTATGAACAAAGAAGAGATATATTATTAGAGTAAAATGTAATCAGTAAGTTTAAAATTTTTATTTTGGCACAAGTTCAAGAGCTTTGATTATTGGGCTACAATATCATTTGCATGTTACTTGAGTTAATTGTAATATAAAGGTCAATTAACTTGAAGCTCTTTAAGAATCATTTTTTGTAGATGCTTAAGGTATCAAATACCTTAAAAATTTTTGCAATAAAAATGATATTTACCAACGCTTGAATATAATCAATTCAATAATATTAGATATCATATTTATTTAGGCACAAATTTGTGAATGGTTAGGTTCAATCAATTACACTAATTGAGGTATGTGATAAAGTGTTCCAATTTAAGGTGAGATAATTCAAGGTGACTTTATCAAAATAATATTCAATCTTTACAAGGGAAACTTGTGAAAAGACAACATTGGAGAACTTAGAAACTTAGAGAGTTTAAGAGCTTAGGAACTCAGGACCATATCTAGTACTTAGGATGAACACTCTTGGGTTCAATCTCAATGAAAGTTATCCTTATGTAAAAGCGACAAAATTAATATTTTATCTTATGATCACTAGGGCTTTATTCCATACATGGCTCACACGCTTCTACTTTTTATTTAGCTAAGATAATGAGTTGCTGAGTTAAATGAGCTTATGTCACATCACTCATAGCTTAACACACTCTATTATCTTGCATAAATTGAGAGTGAGCAATGGAGCTCTATAGATGGGTCTTGGATCACATGCATCAAATACATACATTAACCTATAATCATCAATGACCTACATGAACTATTATCACATTGTCAATTACCTAACATGCCTTCTCTAGATGTTTATAAATTGAACTATGGGGCTCAGAAATTTTACTAGAATTTACTTATGGCTCAAATGATCAAATCTTGGCTTAAAGCTCGTGCACGAACAATTACACTCAGCAAATGATGTTGGTTCAATCACTGTAAGTTTTTTAATAAAAATATAATTTAAATAATATTCAAAATAATTTTCTATCCTTATGAGCCGTGGCGCGCTGTGACGCTCTTTAACGTCAAAATTTCATTTTGATAATTTAATCATTTTTATAAATCATAAATATAAACTAAAATAGAAACTAAGATTACTAAAAACTCACATCCTAAATAAGAAATTGACTATAATTATGGGGCTCATCACCTTCAATCATTATTACCGTTTACCATTACTTTTAGTCGATCTCTGTTATATTAAAAAGTTTCATTAATTTGCTTTGCATATAAAAGGTGGTAAATGTTATGAGAGAACAATCTACCTAAGATACTAGTACATAACAAAATTAATTGATTCCCTTATAGATAGACCAATTACTACTATTAATTCAGAGCTCACTCAATAAGACAATGAATAAGAAACCATAGCACTCATGGTACGTTCTTGAAAGTTATTAAGTTGGGAAACTCAACCAAAATTTGGTCTCAATAATTTCCTAGTTACTTGTTCACTCAAAGATAAGCTTCATAAGAAGCTATCAATTCATTATAGATGCACTAGCCATATGGTCTTTAATATATTTAAATTAGCTTAATTTATTTCAATCGAAGTAAGCTAAAATTTAGAAAGTCCTCAAGTAAAGATAATAAAATTTAGAGGATTACTCTATTAAATCAAGCTACTAATAAGGAACATTTGGTTCAAAAATGAGCCATTTGGAACAAAAGATTCCACAAAATGAATTTTAAAGTATTTAAACATTAAATTAAAAAAAATCAAATATATGTTAAAACCAAATGTTTTGGTCTTATTAAATTTCCCACTTAAGAATATATAACTAGCAAAAATATCATAATTATTGAACTGAAAATGAGTAAAATATATATAAAATATGTTATATATTAAATAATTTAATTTTTCATAACTCGTTAAAAATGGTGGTATGAATCTGGACCATCGGATCATCAGATTCGATCCAACGATATAACATAAAGGAATTTAAAGGATAAATATTCAAGATTTAATATATCAAATTTATAAATACGGGACAAATTATGATTGTTGGTATGAGAAAAGAAATGAACGACAGATCGAGGCTACAAACAGTAAGATCAAAACCTGATCTATGGTAAGGATTTATCCAACCCAAAACTTGACCCAACCCGCCGACTCTATGATACAACATTTTTTCCCCAATGAGCTAGCCATGATGCCCTAGTGATATGTTAATTATAGCATTTCAAATTAATAAGCCAAATATTCCCAAGTTTTACCACTTTAAAATGTTAAATTGTCATATTTCTTGCTAATGATGCAACCTATTAATGTCCACTCAATCCCCACACATTTACCTGAGCAAGTGTCATAATTAGAACCTAAATATATGGTAAAATATACAAGTTTTGACCTATAATGGCCTGACTCCCTTTAAATTTTCATGAGTGAGTTTTGACCTATAGTGGCCCAACTCCATTGATTTGATTTGGTCATATATAAGCATGTACTTTTCTCAAAAATAGTTGGAAATTTATTCTTGAGTATGGAGGAGTGCTAGGACCGAGCCAATTATGGTTAGATAGTTGGTCACTATTAATGTAAAGATAATATTTATAAACATTGATAAATGCAAAAGCTAAACATGCATCATAGAAACAAAAAAGAAAATACAATCAAAGTTTAATGTTGTACAAACTGAATAACGAACAATGAAATATTTTCTCTATCTAACTAAAGAAAACAACTACAAAACCCAGAAGCTTGGTCGTTGACTCCTCGTACAACTGCACCTCCTCAAAAGCTATCTCCTTAAAGCACTTTTGATCGGACATGTCCGTTTCACATGACAGATCCCCAACCAAAAAAGAAAAATAGTAGTTAGACAAATTGGTTAAGTATATTTTAGGCTGATTAATTTTTATTGTTACATTGATAGGATACCATAACCTTTTTAGTTTATTTAAGTGGTTCATAATGCTTAAATCAAGGTACTAAAAGTAAGAATTGTAATTATATTGAATGGTAACTGAGTAAAAATTAAGTATGACAATACAAACCTCACCGACTGTGCTGCTACAAAAAGGATTAAGCATATAATAATACTTAATAAACATAAGAACTGGCATGAATATGACCAAATAAAAATTCTAAGTATAATGTACTATAAATAAAGTACCCATATAAACATGCAAAAGATAATAATGGCTGAAGTAACTGAAATTAAATGCTGTTGAGAGTAAAGACTAAAAGAAAAATTGAGTAAATAATTACAAATATTGAATAAAAGTTGTAATGTCTGACTAGATATTGAAAGTTATAACTTAATTGAACTTTCTGAATTACATATGCAAGTATCTATTTTATTTTATTTTATTTTACTTTTTCTTTGCAAGCATGTACAGAAGAAACTGAGGAGTGATGCTCATCTACAAGACTATCTAAAAACGCGAGTTCCCCATAACTTGCATAACTCTCCCTAAGAGTACATGTAAGTTCTTTTATTACTCATGTAGTCTTCCTATCTATACTATGTTTGTATATTTGAATTTGCCCTTGTGAACCTTTTGAATGCTGAATATTTTTATAATTTACCAAGTTCTTATTTACATTCAAAAGTATTATATTATGCAATAAGGATTTAAGCTCAAAGAGCTGCATCATCAAGGTTTATTTAAAGTAATTAACTATAGTTAAGACATATATTTGTTCTTGTCTAATTTAATTGATATTATCTATTTTTAAAGGTGGTTATTACTTATTACTATTTATTTACTCTAAAAATGCACAAAACTAGAATCATTAGTATCCTCTAATCTGTACATTTAAGACTTATTGATTTGATTTGATGTTAAGACATGCATGCATCTTAGCCTGAAAATATGATATAATTTATAGAGTTAACTTATTAATGTGATTTAATATGATACGATCTTATATTATGACTAAGTTTATTTACCAAATTTAGGATAGCCTCCCCACTTGAGGATAATATATCTGAAGTACCAAGAGGTATGGTCTTGGAGTCTAACTTAGAAACTAAAACATAATTCTTCCTATTTTAAGACTTAAGCTTAGACTACTCAAGCTTAGATTCTATGTTGGATCAAAACTCCTTGAGTTTTGCTTAAGCTTGAATTGAGTGATTCTAGACTTTCAAACTATTGGAACTCATTCGTTTAAGTGTTCTAAACTAGCTCGGGGGCTAATACAACACTATGGGTAAATTCCTCAAGTTTGATTTAAATATTACTATTCTAACTAACCAAATTTTGCCCTTGGAAGTTTATCAAAATTTTCCAATTTTTATTCCCAAGTGTTCCTTAGTGTCTAATGAGTTTATTGAAACCTTAAATTATGACCTTCTGAAATTAGGTGTTTTAATTTTCAGTAATTACTCTTAATTATATTTTAGAAGTGATTAGTGAAAATATTTTATGAAATCATAATTTTATTTAATATTATTGTTCTTTATATTTTTCTGATCAAAATATTTTATAATATCATTATTTTTTTACTTATATTTATTTAATTATTTCATTAGTACAATCTATTTTAATTTTCTAAAATTTTGGTTTAATTAAATTTACCATGTCATTAATTATAATTAGAATATTCCAGAAATATTCCACTTCTGTTATTGGGCTACAACAATGGTAAATGGAATTTAGCGATCCGTGGAATACTTAGTGAATATTCCATTAGCTGAAATAGTGCGGGTCACGTGCTGACCCATCTCGTCACTGGGCTTCTCACCCATAAGTCTCCTACAACTCAACCAAATTAGGACAAAATTCCTAACGAGTTGACTCCATTGTGCGGCACTATGGAGTCCGACCATATTGTAGCTCACTCTCTTGAGCTAAGATGAGCTCGACAATTGTTAGCATATCCTCCATTATTCACACAGAATACATAAAGGCCTTAATTGGGGTTCACCATGATGGGAAATTTCTCGAATTGGGCTCTCCATCATAAGGATCAATTATGAGTGTGTTTCCTCTTCTGTGGTGTCCATTGAACTCAGGATTGATTGGAAATCAATCTTAAATCAGTGTATGCTCATTTTAATGCATCTTAGAGTATAAAATTGAGCTATTTAATGAGCTGGGAACTGAACAAAAATGGTTTAGAGGGGCTACTTGCACCAAAAGGGTTTGAGGATAGTGCTAACAGCACAAGCTGATTCCAAGCATCACTGACCAGTTAAGCACCTCCATGTGGGTCAGATGAAGCTCCTAAGACCAAGCACA
The DNA here is from genome assembly GCA_016760335.1 of Gastrodia elata. NCBI lineage: Eukaryota > Viridiplantae > Streptophyta > Magnoliopsida > Asparagales > Orchidaceae > Gastrodia > Gastrodia elata. Next base: position 8,153,881 of record CM028677.1, on the reverse strand, counting down.
ATGAGTTTTTCCCACTAGATTGCCAGAGAGACGCATTTAAGCTCATTGGGTTTCATAGACATTATTAAAAGTATTATAGTTAGAAGAAGGGATTCATATAGAATAAAGAGATTTTAGAGCTCCAAAATGCACAAAAGAACCTTTTAAAGGTTTCATAAGAGCTTAAATAAGCTAGGGGCTTAGAGAGGGTTTCTATTTGGACTCTTAAGTCAAGCCTGGGAGAAGCTCTTTGATTTTTCATTATGGAAAAGTTGGTTTAGCTGGGCTTGGGGAAAGAATCTTATCGTAATGAGAAGATGCTAACAACCACTTGGAACATGGGGGATAGACTTTGGTATTGCACAGATCCCAGAATTTTTTGTTTTATTGTGGGTTGTCAGGCGAGCTGGGGAGGATGCAAAGAAGATGCACAAGAATACATGATAAGAGAACTAGGTCACACATATATATATATATATATATATATATATATATATATATATATGTTTTACATACTCTTGGACAGGTTGAATCATTTACCAAATGAACTATTTTTGGCCTCTTTATAAATACATTTGACAAAATATAAAGAGGCATCCCTCATGCGATTGTGAGACCGAACATAGAGGCCAATAACTTTGAGATCAAACCCTCAATCCTTAGCATGACCCAAAATAACCAATTCGATGGACTAGCCACAGAGGATCCTAATTCACATATTTCAAATTTCCTCAAAATTTGTGATACATTCATATTTAACGGCATTTCTGAAGACGCCGTTAAACTCCGGCTTTTCCCATTCTCACTTAGAGATAGAGCTAAGAGTTGGCTCAGTTCACTTCCAGGAGATTATATTCGCACTTGGGATGATTTAGATAGGAAAATCCTAGCCAAATATTTCCCGCTTCCAAAAGCAGCCCGGTAGAGGATTGAGATAACTAATTTCAATCAATTTGAGGGGGAGACTTTGTATGATACCTGGGAAATATTTAAGGAGTGTCTAAGGTGATGCCCACATCATGGGTTTCCTGAATGGATGCAGGTTCAAACCTCTTACAATGGTTTGAATGCTCTAACAAGGACACTTATTGATGCAGCCATCGGAATGTCACTCAGTAGTAAGACCTAGGAAAAAGCCTTTGATCTCTTAGAAGAAATGGCTAGCAATGCCTACCAATGGCCCACTAAGAGAATTAATCCAAACAAGAGGGAAGCTAATCAAGTAAATGAAATGAATCAAATCTTAGTACTTCAAAATGAGATAAATGCATTGAACAACAAGATAGATAAAAGGAATGTAACTATGTTCAAAAGCATACTATGAACTGTGCGGAGGAAAACACGTGAATGAAAACTGCAACTTAAACAACCCTTTTGCACCCTCCAACACTGAACAAGTTAATTATTTAAGAAATAACAATGCTGGGCAAAATAATGCACACAATCCTTACTCTAATACCTACAACCCGAGGTGGACGCAACATCCTAATTTTTCCTGGAATAACAATAACAATAGTAATGGAAATATTAATATAGGAAATAATATAAATAAATAGGGGTGCAATCAATTTGACAACAATTCAACCCAACAGTCCAACCTTGAGTGAGTGTTTAATTCCTTTAAGGTGAAAACCCTTCAGTTCATGAGGAGAACTAAAGTAACACTCAATAGGCACGAGGCCTCTATCCAAGGGATAGAGGCATCCCCTAGGGATATTGAAGTCCAGCTAGGACAAATTTCCCAGCAGCTATCCACCCGGCAGCAGGGAACGTTGCCCAGCTCGACTGTAATTAATCCAAGGGAAACTGTGAGTGTCGTTCATTTAGATGAAACTGAAGAAGACCGCCTTAATGTCAAAATAGAAGTAAGTAAATCTAAATGGGGGTTAGAAGGAGAATTGGGAAACAAAATAATTAAGAGATTAGTGGCAAAAAAGAAGGAAGATCCGTGAAGGTTGAATATCCCTTGTGTGATAGGGGATGAGGTTTTTCTAGATCTCTTATATGATCTTGGAGCCTCAACCAATATCATACCATACTATGTTTACAAGGAATCAAATTTATGAGGGATGGAGACCACCTTAATGATCTTAGAATTTGCAAACCTTGATTCAAGAACTCCTTTAGGAATAGTTAGAAATGTACCTGCTGGTTTAGAAAAGTTCCTTATTCCCACTGATTTTACAATTTACGAATGGGATATGTGGAATGAAAATTCCACTATCATATTTGGGCGACCTTTCCTAGCTAGCACTAATGCCTTAATCGACGTAGTCAAGGGTATAATGAGCATCAAGTCAAGGGGGAGGCTGCTGTCATTGATTTAAAACCCACCCTATTTAAAAAGAAAATGATCGAATTTGCTTGGAAAAAGAATATGAGGGAGGAGGAATTGTGCAAAATGCTGAATTTGAAAAATCTAAAGTTGGATGAAGAGAGAGGTGAGAGTAGGATTAACTCCTTATTTAGAGGAGAAAGTGAGAACCCTCCAATTAATAAAAAGAAAATAATGAGGGGAAGAAAAAAAGGGAAAGGGATTCCCCATCCTAGAAATGAAGTGGAAGAAAAATTAAAAATAAATGCTGACATAATGAAGATAAGATAATGCTCAATTGAAACTAAGGGGCAAAAATCTGAAATTTGGAGACATTAAACCAAGCGCTTTTTAGGAGACAACCTAACTTTTTTCTGTTTTGTTTGAAGTTTTTGCTTTTAGGAGTAGTATAAAATCAATAAACAACTAAACAAAATTTTGTGAAAAGAAATCTGGAATTAAAATTGAATTCTGAAAATTTTCTGCTTTAAAATCGCAGCAACGCGCTACAGCGTATTTATTCGCCACAGCGCGCTGCAGCGGATTTCGCTGCATCAGCGCACTATGGCGGATAATTCAGCACAAATATTTCAAAGCGCTACAGCATGCTGCAACGCAAAATACCCAGCTAAAGCAGAAATTGACTGCCTTGGATTCCCAAGGCAGTCAAAAACACTACAGCGCACCTTGGAACTCCAAAACTGCAAATTATGCACTGAAAAAGCTAAAATTTTCTACCTTTTAGAACAAAAATTAAATCACACTTATGGCATGATTTAAATCTAACTTTGACCAAGAATTGATGTGCCATAAGTATGATTAACTCACAATATTCCAAAATTTTCTTTTTTATCTCCTATAAAAAGGATGAGAGGGGGAGTTTGAGAATACACCTCATTAAAAACTTAAGCACCTCAGCTCTAACTTTTCCAAGTGCTCTCTATCATTATTCCTCTCAATCTTTTCTTTCTAACATTAAGAGAGTAACGTCTTCTGGAAAGAAATCGACTGCGAGCAAGGGAACTTCTACCTCCACAGCTGGTGGAGTGTTCAATAAAAAGCAATTTTCTTCGGTTGAAGCAGAACAACACTTCAACCAAGTTATAATAAAAAGGAAGGTAATCCCAGGGCAGGGATTCGGGCTCCCATACCCGGTGAACCCTGAACAAGTTCTGAACTGGGGATGGGATCATTTGGTAAGTCCCACGGGCCCAACCAACCTCTCGATTGTGCAGGAGGTTTATGCCAACGCAATCAATGCAGTTGGGCATAAAATTTTTGTGATGGGGAGGATTGTGGAGTTTGGGAGCAGGGACATTCACAAATTTTATATCTTAAATGAGGTGGAGAACTGCTCCTACCTTCAACTGTTTTGCTCCCAATATGACCCAGCTGCAATTGCAAGTGAAATCATCCGCCCTGATGCAGGATGGAGAGGAAACCTGGCAAACATTCCTTGAGCACTCCTAATGGAGTTGAACAATGCTTGGCATATTTTCATCTCCAGCTTTGTCATGCCTTCCGGGCATTTAAGCGAGGTGACCCGGTCACGGGCACTGCTCCTTTGTGTACTACAAAGAGATGGAGATATTAATATCTCCAACATTATAAGGGAGCAACTCTGGAACGCCCTAATCGGGACTTACGCCGCTCTTACTTTTGGGTCACTCATTTCAGGTCTCTGTGAGAGTCAAGGGGTAAAGATCTCCTCTTCCGACGTTTCTATTCCGCCCCATGCTCCTCTAGAACTGACAAACCTGAGTGCCTGCACCCAAGAGGGGGTGCGAGCTAAGAGGAGGAGGGGAGAAGAAAGCGAAACTTCAACTTCCGCTGGCCAGACCACAGTGGACAAATTGATGATGCGAGTGTACGCGCATCAACGGGACTTGGGAATATCCCTAGCATGCGACATATCAAGGGGAAAGTCGCCAGGCAGCGTGAGTTACTAACAAAATTTCATGACGCTCTTGGAACCATGTTCCAAGAGTGGAGCTTGAGTGGAGGACCTAACGGATCTAGGTTGCCGCACTCTCCTGCAGGAGACCCCTTCCCAGACGACGACTGGCTAGCGGATTACATTTACACGGATGTGAACGAGGAAGATGAAAATAATGATTAATAAGGTTGTATTATTTTTGTATTTCTATTTTTTTATTTTCTATTTCTTATAATTTTTATTTCGGTTTAATACGATGGATTTCATATATAATGCACCCTCATCATTGCTATAATTAAATTTCAAAGATAATTTTTTAAATGAAATCAATTCTGGATTTAATATTAAAATCAATTGTGTAGAAATTAAGACTCAAGTATGCTTGTAATAAAGAGGAAAATCAACTTTAATCATACACTCCCTTATTCAGTTTAAAGTTTTACTAATATTTGGTTTCCAAATATTAAAATGACATGTACTGTAGTTTAAATGCGGGGGGCGGAAATTTGAGAATTAAACCAAAGTGGCAAGAGATGAGTGAGAAATTGAGGTGCTAGGCTCCTGTAGGACTTAATGGCCACAAGGAACTAAATTAAATGATGAAAAAAAATATCTCTTCCTTAGAGCTGAAATTTCAAAAGAAACAAAAATATAGGGATGATGAAAAATATCTCTCCCAAGCTAAAAAATTGAACATTTAGATTGAAAAAAAATATCACTCCTAAAATATTAAAATGTTCCTTGTGATTCATGGGAAGGGGCACACATGACACCATACTCAAAGCACTCACCCATTGCACTACTAAGGTTTGAAATTTTTGATCACCTCCCTCATAATAAAATGTTAAGTAACATTTGATGTGAAATCAAATTGAGAGTAAAAATTTGAATTTAATGAAAGGGGGTAGTAAAAATTGAAAGGTTTGAAGTCATCCTAACTTAGAGCATTACTTGATAGCTAAATTCATTACACATTGATATGTCACATTAAATCCCTAAACTAAAAATTTCAGAAAATATTTTTTTTTTGAGAACTTATTCAAGGATAAATAAGAAATTAAGTATGGGGTGTGATATATATAAAATTTGTAGCTAAATCTAGTATCAAAATATCACTAAACACCATATGAAACAAAGTACTTTGAATGGAATCATATGTTTTTTCATGAAAAAATGGAGGACAATGAAGATCTGAGCAATTTACATAAATACAGGGTGAAAACCGCCGCAAGGCGCCGTGGCGCGCCACGCGCGCCAGGGCGGTCCTATTAACTCCCTCACCTGGAATCATACCTGAGAACCTGGAAGGGAGCCCATTACAGCGCGCTTCAGCGGGCCACAGCGTCATTTTCCCAGAGAAAAATCAGAATCATATGCAAATTAATTAAATAGTGCAAATCCGCTTTCTCATAAATTAAACCGCTGCAGCGCGCTCCAAGCGCGCCACATCCCACTATGCCCCATACGGATTTGCACTGACCTGGAACAAAACCACTGCAGCTCGCCGTGGTGCGCCACAGCATGCCACGACGACATATTTAATTAATCTTTAAGAACTTTATATGAACTAATTGAACAGTGACTATTCAGCGTTCACGAACTTTTCAAATGCCGTAGCGCGCCACAACGCGCGGCGGCGGCATTTCTGATTATTTATGTGAACTAATGGAACAATCACTATTCTGCTTTTCGAACTTTCAACCGCCGCTGCGCGCCACAGGGCGCTGCGGCGGTATTTCTGATTATTCATACAAACTATATGTGACTTAATGAAACAGTACTATTCCGCCTTTTCGAAGATAAAACTACCGTAGCGCGCCACAATGGGTACAGTGGTGTCCTAAGGAAAAATACCAACTTATATAGCAGGAACAACGTTTGAACCTTAGCTGCTACAGCGCGCCACAGTGAAATAGTGTTTGGAACACTGCTGCCACAACGCTCCACAGCGGAACAGTATTTGGAATGCTACTGCCACAGCGCGCCGCAGCCTGTCGCAACGGTCGATCCAGAATCTCCCAGAACAGCCATAAATGCAGCATAGGGAAGGCTACAAAATGTAATATTTGGCCTTCCCCAACCTTTTGAAAAATGAAGTGCATTATTCTTGCTGAATCCCAATAGAATAAATAGGAAAAACATTTAAAGGGTTTGAATTAAAGCCAAAGAAGGTGAAGAGTCACATGATTAATGCCTTGGGGGCTGAGAACTTCCATATTTAAGGACCAATCTCAGACATTAAGAGGATTCCAAATTCTGATATTCAAAAGTCTATAAGAGATACTGCAGTAAGAAAATGGAGGAGAACTCTTTAAGGGGCCAACAGTGATCCGTGAGAGTGAAGAGAAGTGGATAGCAAGGGAGAAAGAAGAGAAGTCAAGCAGAAGTACAGAAGGAAATTCAAGAGAACCCTAGAAAATCTCTAGGTGCTTCCTAGTATTTTTTCTAATTTCCTTTTGATTATTTCCTGTAGTAAACTGATGATAATGTTTATTTCCCTTGGCATGTATGCTCATATTCATCTTGTAATGGAAAGCTAAACTCTCTTGAGGAGGATTGGGATGTAGTTGGAGAAAAATATTAGGATATTATGGTGTTGTGATGGTAACGATTAAATGAATGAAAATGATTTCTATTTTAACTATCTATATTTATTATTATGATGGAATGCCTGGATGAACTTTATGTCAAACTATTTTTGCTAGTAAATAAAACTTCAAGGAATTATTAATTAAAGAACTTGAGTTCTGAGCTCATTAATTGAACAAGAGCAAGGAGAGTAGTGCAGGTAGAGCTGAGAACTATGTGATAAGTTCTCAAAGCTCACTTGAACTTTTTTTTTAAGAGCTCTACCAAGAGATTTGATGCTTGTAAATCAAATTCCCATCAACTCAAACCCAATGGATGACGTGACATAGTCCATTGGAGTCAATGCATCCTCTCATTTAGCTAAACTGCGTTTGTAAGCGCATGACACATTATTGATGAAAATCATATTTGTGAGATCTAACAAGTAAAAGAAGATATTTAGTAACTTAGATGTAGGAAATCAAAGGTCATTTAAATTATAATCTCATAAAGGTTTAAGTGCCGAAGTAGAACCTTAATGGGAGTTTTCCTTGTTGCACTAAATATGAACTGTTGTAATTGGAGGATTGCTCCAATCCTAACAGTGATCACATGATTAATTCGGCATAAATAAATAAATTTATACATTTAAACAAAGAAGTGACAACACCAAATCTTTACAAGTACTATAATGATATCACAACTCTCTCTCTTTGAACAAACAGTATCTTATCTTAAAGTCATTTGCATTAATAATTTAGAAACCAAAGCATAAAACAAAACTTAATCTTCTAAACAGTATTGAAAGAAGATATAAAACTCAGTAACAAAATCACCATTCCCAGAGGATGATAAATTCCAGAATTAAAACTTCCACTTATTACTTCAGACCACATACACTTGCGTACAAACGCAGACGCGTATTTTCCGTCTGTCACATATAACAAAGGGGATTTTATGAAATAAAACACATGCATTCATCACCGTTAAATCATACATTGATACTCAGCAATCCCATAAAAGTGTTTACTATATAGGTCAAGCCTAACCCTCCCCAAAAGAATGCGGTTTAAGCTGCCATTAAAAAGAAATCACAAGAATAAAAGGTTTTTACTCTCAAAGGCTTCATAATTTATTATAAAAGAATAAAAGGCTTTTACTCTCAAAGGCTTGTTGTGCAAAAAGAAATGAGAAAAGAGAATAGGACAGAGATTACTAAAGGAACACCTTAAATGGTACTCTTCATCTTCTCCTCCTTCTTCTTCTTTCTACAGCCCTCCAATGGAAGCTTTCATGTTTCCTCTTATTTTTCTCACTTGTGGTGGCATTTTCACTCCTTAGAACCCTTATATCTTCCAAATTTATCCGCATTGACTTTGGGTTCCTATTTGGCTTTAATACTTCTCTAGCACCACCCCAGAAAGGCCAAGAGTTGCAGTTTTTCCTCCGTAAGTGTGGCGTTTCATATTTAGAATTTTGCCGGGCTCATGGGCGCGCCTGAGTGTGTGCTTTATTTCACTGCAAAATTTCCTGGCGCCTAGGCACGCCGGAGCGCCTATGCGTTTGTCGGGCTAGCGCTCAGGGTGCACCGGAGTGCATATGCTTCTGTCGGGTTGACTCTCGGCTCGTGCCCGAGCACATATGTTTCTGTCAGGTTTTTGTCACCTCGCCACCCAAGGTACACCAAAGCATGTCTCTGCCACTTCGGCGCTCAGGCGTGCCAAACAAACAAACAACTTCAGTTAAGTTGCTCAGGTGCATGGACTGAGGCGCTCAGCATGCCCAAGCGCTTCAGCGCATGGCTTCAGTTAAGTTACTCGAGTGCATGAATTAAGGTGCTCAAACGTGCCTTAGTGCCTGGCTTATCTCTTTGATGGATTTATGATGTATAAACCATTGGAATGCCTTGAATTGTTGCAAAATCAAAATGAAAGCAAAACACTCAAAAAACAGATTAAAACTAGCATATTCTAATACTAAATACACAACAAAATGTATTGATTTTAGTATAAATGTGTGGCTTATTAACCCCTTCTGGGATCCTGCACTATACAAAAGTATTGGGGGTGTGCTCCAATACCTCAATACACCCGGCTTGCCATTACATAGTGTCAATCGTGTATCACAATCCATGCAGTCACCATCCAAGGCGCATTGGCAAGTAATCAAAGGATCCTTCGGTGTCTCGAGTTCACAAAACACTTCGGCATTTCATTATCCTAGGAATCTAATTTCTGCAATCATGCTTCAGTGACGTCGACCGGGCTGGAAACACTAATGACAGTCAGTCCACAGCCGGCTACTACATTTTTCGTGATTCTACTCTCTTCTTGTGGTCCTCCAGGAAAAACAAATCGGTGGGAGCATAATATAAAGCAATCGCTAATGCGGCTAATGAGATACTATGGATTGAATCTCTCCTAACAGGACTCGGACATTTTGTTCATCAACCATCGCTTATTCTATTATTCACAGAAGAATGAAATATGTGGAAGTAGATTATCAATTTACTCGAGAGCTTGTTTAAAACAACAAACTTTGTGTTTCGCATATCCTTGCTAGGCAACAAATGACCACAGATACTCTTACCAAGCTGCTTCCCTTTGCGTTGTTGACAGAAATTCCTCGAAAGCTTTTTGGTGCACCCCCGGCTGAGCTAGAGGAGTGATAAAAAGGCAGATTTGTAAATAAATTGGTTTGTTTCGAGATGTGCAATCGCAGCCATTCATCTTGCTGTAAATTAGCTACCCGTTATTCTCGCGCACTCGGGTAAAGCTACGGCAATTGGATGCAACGTCTTGTTATAAGTCGAATCCCTAATTTCCAGCCTCTCGGGTTCTTGGCATTTCTTCTCATAAGTCTCGCCTGGCAAGCCATTTCTCGGCTAAGGCCACAGAAGTCTCGATCCCAACTGCCAGGCCGAAGTTAGAATGCACTACTGTCATAGCCAGATTCTAACTGCCAAGCCAGGTTAGCTTCAAAAACATAGTTTAGCTGTTTAGTTATTCTAATTTTTTGATATAAATGTTATTTTTTTATTGATCCTTTGTTTTTATTTAACAGAAGAGATTTAAAATAGTAGTAATACATGCACGTCCTTCGCAGTTACTCTGTTATCTGGATTAGTCAAAGCCTTTAATTTATGAACAAGACCCAAACATCTGTCAAATGAGGTGTGAATAACGGAATTCATTCCGATTTAATTATAGTAAGCCAAGCATATCTAACATAAGATTCTTCAAGCAGAAATTTGTTTGCTTATGCTCATATAAGACACAAATCGTATAAACCTAATTATCTGCAAATCTGCTAAGAGAATGCCATAAAAGTGCCTCAAATTTTAGAACTTTTCTGCCGGAACCGTGCATAAATTAGAACACATTTATTTTGTAATGCTGACTGGCTCAGATATCAAAAGTCTGCTAATCAGAATTTTGCAAAGGAAAGATGAAGCTTCGTTGTTCATCTTCTGACATAAAATTCATGCACGTCACCACAAATTTGCATAATGTTGAAGCAAACTTGCTTTTTTATTTCTTTTAAGGTTAATGTCAGCTGGTGAGATGTTCATCTCCATCTGCTGGACCAATCAAACTGCACAATGAAGGTCGGACTATACTTCAATACAGTTGACAAGCATTGCTCACCTAACAGGAAATGACCGGCAATTTTCAATACAGTGAAGGTTTGCTTGTTTCAAAGCCCAGCTTTAAAATGAAATGACTTGAGATAGAAGTTAATAAAGTATAAGTTGTTGATGCCTATATAGTAAAAGAAAATCATGAGTGCACTCTTAATTGAAGGCTAGGAATATTTTCTCTTTTGAGGCAAAAGTCTCAAATGAGAAAGGTCCCGGGTAATGCAAATATCATCATCATCAAAGGCAGCAAACTTCAAGCATATTCAATACTAATTGCCTACAACAAATGTAGCGAGTAGACCATCCAAGCTGCTTATGCACAATTCACACAACCAAAACATTAGGATGCTGTTCTCTCTAAACAAAATAATAAACGATCTAGCAGCTTTAAAATAAATCGCACTAGCTTTTCCCAAATCCTTGAGGTTTCCAAGCAAGCAGCCATCACTGGTAGTTTAACAATATTTGTCCGACAAACGCGCTTCTTATCTGACCTAAGTGAGGGAGAAGCCGCTTGCCTTTAAAGTCAGTGTCGCCTTTCCCCTATCATCATGAGAGCCCCTCTTCACAAATTCCTACTCTAAAACAGCATCAAATTAGTCTAAACATCCATCAATCTTTGCCATTTAATCTCTCTTAGAAGATGATTACTTTCCCCAGCCCTTGGCTTGCTCTTGTTGGATTGTCCGCCTTACAATAAAGATGTTTTAATGGCCGGTAAATATGAGTGCTGCAATTAAATTATCAAAATGATAGCGACCTTTTTGAAGATTATTATGAAAAAATACTCATCTTATAAATATGCACGAGTTTCAGTAATATATGATACAGTCTCAATAAGAATTTGTATAATGGGTTAAAAATGCTTCTTGGATGAAGGTATGTGCCCCAAAATGCATTGTAACTAAGAAACAAACAACAACCATAAATTAGATCTTAGCACCGAGCCTTTAGCACATCATCTCAGTACAACCATTTGTCAATCGCTGTCATCTTCTCTACCAGTTTGGTACACCCTGTTAAAATTAAGAAAATTCTTGCAACCAAAATCAAATGACTTATTCCAAGCCAATAGCCAATTGGATAATTCTAGCCTCTATCCCGACCATTAAAGAGAAGGCTGCCATAATTAATATGAAATCGGGCACAGGCTTCAGAAAAGCTCGACTACAACCAATCAAAGCCATAAATAAACACAAAAAACATCATGAAACAAACATGATCTGCCAAGTGATCTACAAAAGATTACTAAGATTCTTAACAATCAGCTTACTAACATGGCAACACCAAGGGTCAATTACCGAACTAACTAAAAACTTGTCAATACAATCAATATAGCTCCACCAATCTGTCAAGAATCTAGAATCAATGGCGGGAACATACCAACTATCAAAAGACTTATCTTTATATAAATGACAGGAACCAAAACAACCTCAGCATAACAATACCGATAGATTAGAAGGACATAGCATAAGATTGGAGCCATTAGCCCAAACCCTTGCAGCTCCCTACTTAACCATAATGGATCCAACAAAGAAGGATACGCCATCAGCATAACAACCACACCTTAATAACAGTATAATGTAACAACATAACATTTAGTACATTGCATGTCCTCATGTAAATTCTCAAGCAAAAGATAGGGCAAACAACAAAACTTATCACAACATTGTGACTATTCACATCATCAAAAAATAAAACCAATGAGACAATAATTGTAACATACTAATGCTGTGTTAGTGTACTAATCCAACATTGGAAGCTAAGCCGAAAGACCCTATTCGGTGATTAAATAAAGTGACATTCAACAAGGTATTTAAATGAAATGGAAAATATTTAAGATATAATTTTGTTTTGTCTTTTTATGCAACAATGGTGTGTTCTTTTCTTAAACCAAGGCTTGCTCTTTCTATTGTACCTTACCTAGCACATCAAAGATGCCCGGGTTTTAATCTCCTGTTAGAGTGATCTATGTACCAATGAATATCAACGTTTACAAATAAATTTAAATGGTGAGCGAATTACAAATAAATGGCAAAAATAACCAAACTTGATGGGAAGGGGATTTTTTCTAGCCACTAAGATGGTGAATGCGGTTGGGCAATGGGCGCTTGAGATGGTGGAGGCCAAAGAAGGAAGAGTCGTTGGTCGAAGGTGGCAAGGAAAGGAGAAGGGTTTCGGTTGTGTGGAGAATAAGAGGCAGGGTAAGGAGGTATCTAAAGGAGAAACAAAGGGGAGGAGAGGATGGGTAGGCTATCAGCCGATGTTAGCTGACGTCGCAACATCAAGTTGTATTCAGATTGATGCCTCCCACGTGCAGTGGCGATAGATCCCATGGCATATGGGATGAAGTTAGGAATGGGGGAAAAGGAAAAGGTTATTATAGCAGTGATAATAATTATTTATTATTATTATTTTTATTATTTTAATTAGTATTATATATCTATGTTAATTTTAATTTAATTTAAAGTTTGAGCATTTTTTTTGCCTTAAGGATTCTAAATTTTATAAAACTTGACTATGTTGTATAATTTGACGAGATGAATGCACTCACACTAAATTTTAAATTCTCATGTTTTTTATTTATTTTTATTTTTAAATATTAAAATATCATAATTTATTTTTTATAATACGTAACTCTAAATTTGACAAAAACTTTAAACATAACATCTTCTTCTCATGCTTAATTTAATGTACTAAAGTTTTTAGATTTGTGCTTACATTTTTGTTTTTATTTATTCTTGAAGATAAACTTTCATATATTATTTTAGGAGTAATTGTTATCCTAATTACTTTCAAATTTGTGCAGTATAATCCTTAAACTTTATTTTTTCTAATTACATTCTTAGCTTATTCTTATTTGAACTAGTCAGAGATCTTAATTTTTGATTTAACCAAAATGAATTATGATCTAATTAACCTAGTAATGACATTTTAGTAATTATAAAATCCCTGTAACGCCTTGCTCCGTCGCCACGCGCAACAGAGAGATTAAAGGATAACATGATCGGTGACGGAATGGTGCGTTACTTGGGAAAAGCTGAACTTCCCCAAGTTTGACTTATTACTGAGCACTAATTCTTAAGATAAGAGTAATATCCTTATTCTAATTATTTGTTGAGGTACTTATACACATTGGGCTTAGAAAGAATGAAGGATATTACCCAATGTATATGAGTGTCTTATATGATTTTCACGTGGATCACATCATAATACTAAGTATAAGTAGTAGTAATAACAGAGTACAAAAGTCTTAGTATTCATCCATAACATTCATCACAGAAGCTAAGTAAGAGCATTCATCTTAGAAAAGAAAGAAAAAATGCGTCCAGAGTTAATTATTACAAATCATGGCTTAAAATAAAATAAATACTAAAAGTCTCTCATCTCACAACAGGAAGTAACTAAAAATAGTAAGTAAGTGATGAAATGGCTAATGCTCATCTAGCTCCTCTTGGATCTCCTGAGATACCTTCAAAGCTGGCTCCTCTAACTACTCAGGATTTGACATAGTTAGTTTCACAATGCAAGTCCCCTGCCAAAAAAAGATAAAATCTTATTAGATAATATGTTTAAGTACATTTTAGGTTGTAATTAATATTTTCTTATATTAAGGGATTTCACTTAGCATTTACTAAAATAGAAATCAAACTGTAGAAAATTAAAGTAAACTAAAATTATAAATCTAAAAGCTTAGCTAAAAGTAGGAAAATTGTAACTAAACAAAATTACTGAGAGTAAAGTAGCTGAAATGAAATTATAATCTGAAATAACTGAAAGTAAAACTATTTTGTATATCACTATATATGCATCTAAATATGTCACTGAATTTATGCCACAAAATATGCATACTTCGATACTATATGGTATCTCATAAATCCTAGGTGAGTAGAGCTGCTCCACTAATGGCATGATATGCTTATGCGATTTATGATATGCTAAGTAGTTTAATAAACTTTGGGCTTTTAAATCGTTAAAGCCAAAAAATAGACAAAACCAAAGTAAATATCATTTCTTGTTGTTCAATTATTTAGACTAATTTTATGCATATTTACCTTAAATATTATACAAATCAGAATGTATTAACCGCACGAGCTATATAATTCGAGTTTGATTCTACAGAAATTAATATTTTCTTAAGACTATACTTTCATAGCATCCTAATTTATCACATGTTTAGGAGTATATATATATGATTAGTATGTCATAAGAAAGGTGACTTACATACTTAGATTGTTTAACTGCACTTATCAATGCGCATAAAGATAAGGGACATAATCTTTTTACAATTTATTCTATCAAACTAAGTTGTTTAATCCCTAACTTATAATATACTTTGGACTTTGGATGTTTATCATGAACTGAACTATATTTATCTAATTACCTAAGATAAGACCGGAACTTTACAGTTTTATTCAGGGTAAATCAGCTAATTCCTTATTTTACTGAATAAATCAATTCTATGAATATCCACTATAATCTCTATATGATAATACTAACATTCTCATTCTAACAATTTATTTAATGATCAAGGATTTACAAGCCAATGAATCCATCCTCCATTGTAGTAGGTCATACACAAATGGCTCTAAGGAAATGACATATTAATCATTCAATTTAGAATAACTACCACAAAAGATAACTTGGTCTAAGTCTTTTTAGTTTAACCTACCATAAGGCATAAAGTCAATCCTCTATAGTTATAAGGTTCATTAAAGGTCCTATCTCAATGCATCACAAGTAACGCTGTCATACCTCAAGGTTTAATTTAACCAAATGTATATTATTATTTTAACATAAACCTATCACTTAGCTTTAGAGAGGTCTAAAACTCTTAACACTTTTATAATTAAAGGTTGATTCTACTAATCCAACTAGAGAGATTATTTGTAAAGTTAAAAGATCAATCATATAATCAAAAGAAAGAAGTCATGCATACGACTCTCTTAAATTCTAACTCAATCTTAATCACTCAAGTCATGAAGCAAATCAATAAGAACTTATGATATGATTGATTAATAAATAAATTATCTTTTACTTGTTGGTTAAGGATCAATTCATGCTAGTCCTCTTATTTTAAGAGAAAATCAAGAAGATATAAGGTTAAATGACCAAATGAAAAATCAGCAAGTGTTAGTTAAATCCATGCAAATTTTTGGGTGCGAAATTAGTGTTTTAAATTTAAGTTTAATTTACTTCTGAGCTTAATTAAGGCTAAATTAGAGTTGAAACTAATTAAGACATAATTGAGGCTATTCATGCAAATTTTGATATGTAAGATTATCATTAACTTACTTATCAATTATTGAGGTTCAAATCAACAATAGATTCCATTTGGTTAAGCCAAGATGTTAATTTAAGCTAAATAGGGTGTTATAAAATTAACAACTAATTAAGAAGATGAACCATGGGAATTAAAATCAAACTTTGCAATTAAGTTTAAAACATTAAAATGAAGTAATGGAAATTAAAAACATGCCATTTGGATAAGTATATTTGTTAATCTTCCTTAATTTTGCAAACATGTAATTATGACTTAATTAGCAATTTACATTACATAATTCAGAAATTTAGCATGCATCAATGTTCTTTTCTGCCTAGTGAACACAGAGTCTAAGTTTGAAGATTTTGGATGTCAAATCAAATAGTTAAGTACTAATCAATATTTGACTTAATTAGGTAATAATTAGCAAAATACTATATTGGATCATATTTAGATTCTACATATTTTTCTAATCAAAATACTATATTGGATCATACCATTTAGATAAGAATTGAGCAAAATAGAGCAAACCCTAGTTTCCTTAAATAATCCTTAGTTAAGGATTTAGGATATGCATCATAATTTAAAATTATTCCATTTTAGCAGCTATGGGTCGATCAGGTCGACCGGGATCCGACGGCTCAGCACAAATCGAACACACGTGGGTCGGCCAATTCTTTGTTATCCGACCATGCCAAGCCTTGAATTAAGTTGCAAAATGTTCCTCACCTCCAAAGCATCGATTGCCCGCAGAAGCCCTCTGATGTGCCGCCAGGATCGCTAGGAGCTACTCGCCTTATAGCTAACCTTACGGGAACCTAGGGTTTACTGTGGGGATGAAATTCTGCTTGCATGAGACATCAACAATCCAAAGCTCAATCGCTACACCTTCAAAGTGCTGAGACAGATCGAAACCCTATGGTGGAATGGCCTAAAAGTGGCTAGGATGTTGGGTCCTTACTCAAGCCTGGAGTTGTTTAGTGTTGCATCGGCTCAAGTGGAGGACTGTTGTTTAGTCGAGCCCCAGCTAGCCCCACCATATCGATTCGAATGGGTTCGATACGGGATGGGCTCTCCTGCAATTGGTGATCAAATTGGATGCCATTGTCTAGTAAAGAGTGGGTACACCATTGTTGAACGACGACCCAGTTTAGACAGTGCTCCGCACTCTCTGAGCCCTTGCCGCCCCACTGATAACTTTGATCTAATCCTATATGATCCTAGTCCACAAGCATCTAGTCGTAGCTTCCAATTGAAAATGGTTAAGCAGGTTGTGAGCTCACATAGCTCATTACAGAGGAAGGGGGGGTACCTGGTCTGAGTGATTTGCATAATTTTGAATGACTGACAAGCTGGTTTGGTTCTTAGTAGGTTCCTTGAGCTGATGGTGATCGCTAGGGGACTCGAACTTTGAGTCTCGCCTTCAGATTGGATCAGGACATGCCAACTGCTGCAGCTTCGATCGTTAGATAGACTGGAGCAGCAGAGAGGTGAAGCATAGGGGAAGTGAGGTAGTGGAGGGGGAAGCTGACTCAGGAATTCAAAGGAGCATCAATAGAGGGTTCTCGAGCTATTTATAGCTCAAGGATCTTAGGGAGGTCAAGCCATGGAGTCATCTAGAGCTTGTGAACTAGAGGCTCCATGACCATAAATATAGAAGTCAAGTTGAGGCAACCTGACGGGAGGATTGGGGTTTAAAGGCAAGCCGACAGAGACCGTTGGGGAGTAGTGGGGGGCAGGCTTGACATGGATATACGAGAGATTCACCTATTGGGGTGCTGGGCGAAAAGGGGACGAATGCCAACATTGGTTAACGCGCTCCGATCGTCTGATCGAACAATAGGTTAAAGGGAGCAGTATACTTTGACCAATAATTATCGAACACGGGTGGATTTTCAATCATCAGATCGTTGACGTGATCCGATGCCTGTGATCGAGTTTGGCTCGATGCGATCCAAACCGTCAGATGGGAGAGGAAGGACGACCCTATGTCTCGGGATTGGATGCTGCATGACCCAAGCTCTGCAGTGGATCGTCTGCGGTTCGCATATCGGATCCTGGCGTCAGCCAATCGTTGGAAGGGTTAATATGCAATTTTAAATTGTTTGGAACCATTTTATGCAATTTTCCTTAAAATAATTTCAATTATGGCTTAAATGACCTTCAAAATTCCCAAACTTGCACCCCTAGCTAATTTTGGGATAAGGAATTCAAAAATAAAGTCAAAAATTGATTTGGAGAATAAAATATTTTGGCTAATTTCTAGGGTTCCTAAATTGGTAAAATTGTCTATTTGACCTAATGAGGTCCGATTGACCCCAAAATTTCAGGATTAGATCCTAAAGAATTTAGAACTTAGAGGCACTAGCCTTAGAGTTTAATTAAGTCTAGATTAAGTTGGGTAACAGCCCAGGGTTGTTACACTCACCCACTTAAAATGAAGGTTGCCATCGACATCACTTATTATCAATGTAAATGTAATAGTTGAAATTTTCCAAATTACTTGATCAGCTTAGGATAATGCTTAGGCTTATATTTTTCTTTCTTTCATGCCTTAATACTTTTCATATTAGTGTAGTTTACTACAAAGTTGATGGATATTCAAACTCATTAGTGGGCATAGTTCCCTTTCCAAACTCTTAGATTGCTAGACTCCATATTAGGTCAAAATACAACCTAAATGAGTTGCTTATCTATCCCAAACACTCAGATTTGATGGAACAATATTGCACCCACTTACATTTTAGCCATTTTCAAACAATAAAATTGGCAGTCACCCTTTTTCACCCTTAATCTAGTTCTTATAAAAAGAATTAGACTGACAAGCACTATATCAAGCCCACATAAAATAAAGTTCCTTCTAGGCAATCAGATTAGCAGCAACTATATCAGGCCCACATACTATTTGTTTTCCTCTAAATAATCATATTTATAGGGACCATAACGGGCCCAAAAATAATATGGTTCCTTCCAATTAACAAGATTTGGTAAGCACCACAATGGGCCCACATACGATCGAGGTTCCTCTAAAAAATTAGATTAATGCATGCAATATCGTGTAGCTCCCCGCCCCGTCGCCGCACGCAAAAGGTTTAACTTAAGGAATAACAATTAGCAGCGGAATGGGGCGCTACTCGGGAAAGACTACTGAACCTCTCTGAATAACCGCTGCATAATGAGCTGCTTGACTAATCTGTAAGATAATCGTAAAACATTATCTTAAGTATTAGACAATAGAGTATATACATTGGATTATGAGAGTATATACATTGGATTATGAGTGGAATATGAGTAATCCAATATATATAAGCATAACAGTATTTCCAATATGCTGATCACATCATAATACTAAGTATAAGTAGTAATAAATATCGAGTGCAGAAGCTAAAGCATACATCTAGAGATCATTCATCACAGAAAATAATAAATCATTTATTTCAAAAAAGGAAAGAAAACATCAGCCAGAGTTATTACAAACAGTTTACTTTGAATGAAAATACAAGAAAAAGTATAGTGACGGAATTGAAGGCAATTTAATGCAAAAAGTAATTATTGATGTAGGGTCCTCTAGTGCTCCACAAACTCCTCCTGAACTAGCTCCATAGGCTGCTCTAGATCTAGCAAATTTATTATTACTCGCACCAGTTGTTTTACCTTCCCAAATTTTGGTCTTAATATGATATGTGTTATTATTTATAAATAGATTCTTGATCATGTCCTCCTTGTGCTTACTCTAGTTTCGTTGTTCCTATTTGTTCTGAAATGTTTGGTTTGCTACTTTGTATGACCATTGCTATTTTCAAGTTCTACAATTCTTGTTATTTACTCAAGTTTTTTGGTCGATTATTATCACGTCCTTATATTCTTTCCGTTCTTC
The DNA here is from genome assembly GCA_016760335.1 of Gastrodia elata. Lineage (NCBI taxonomy): Eukaryota > Viridiplantae > Streptophyta > Magnoliopsida > Asparagales > Orchidaceae > Gastrodia > Gastrodia elata. The sequence goes on along the minus strand of CM028677.1, from coordinate 8,134,304 downwards.
TAGATTTATTCAGTATTATGTTAACCTCTTAATTCTGTTCATTTAACTATCCTAAGGTGTTTTTATTTTTCATCCTTTCATTTTCATTATAAGATTACTGTATGTATGAACTTTGGATACTAAAGCACTTTTGTTGTGCGTTCCAAGAACATGCTAAAGCTTTAAGTCCCATAGGTGTCAATAACTATCAAACATTAGGTTGACTTGTCAGAGTAGCAGGCACTTAGGAGTGCCTGAGCATTTGGGCTTCCTATATTATAGAAGGACGGACACAGGAGTGTGCTCGAACGTCTTGCGCTTGAGCGTGGTGTGCTTGAGCGCGCCTGGGCGCCTAAGCTTTAGTTTGCCCAAGAAGAGTCCATGACCTACTTTTTGACTTAAAAATTCCATTCATTTTATCTTTTCACTCTCTGATTGCTGCTATTATTACAACTATCAAAAAACTAAATGATTTCAAAACATTGAACTAACTACTTACCTTGGGTTACCTCCCACAAATTCTTTGTTTAATTTCCTCAGGCCGACCAATGTTTACTCTTAAAGAATAGCCTCGTTTATCACCTCCTTGATTTTTCCTTTATCCTTAAGGTGATTACTAGCTTGCTTAATATCAGATTTATGCCATTCTAAAGATATGCTTCCTTATTGCATCCAAACCCTAGAGATTTCTCTAGAAGCTCTTTCTTTCACTTCATCAATTTTAGGGAGGTTATTTTATCAAAATTATAGTATTGCTTTTCCTTTTTCTCATGCGTGTTTTCTTTTTCTTTAATTGGGGATGACCATCCACACTGTTACAAAAACTAATATCTCCATTAACAACATCAATTTCTTCACTTAAATATCCTTCTCGGCATACTCATAGAAAAGTTCCTCTCTTAACCTCTTTCTTGAATCCCCATTCGCTCAGCTCGTGGATTTTTACTTTTCTCCTGAAAACAACACTCAACAAATCATTTCCTTTAACCCTATTGTGTACCCTTAACAACCTAGTTCTAATCTCTACATCTATCAAAGTGCGAGTGGTTGTCAAGAAGAACTTTCCAAAGATAATTGTTATTTGATCACTCAAAATATCCATCTCAAAAACTATAAAATCAACTGGGACCTTTAAAACTACCTACTTCCTCTATCACATTTTCCAACATTCCTACCGAAAACATGGAGGATAAATTAGCTTGTTGGATAAATACCGGTGTGTCAATCATCCCCCCAATTCCTAACTTCTCATAAATATGATATGACATCACATTCACTGATGCTCCCAAATCACATAAATGATTTAAGAAATGAATACCCTCTATGGAGCATGAAATGTTAAACCTGCCATGATCTTTAAGTTTAAGGGGGTAATGGAATCTCGGTAGTTGATTTTTTAGATTCAATTGTAGCATTAGACGGTGTGTATGTTGCAATTTTTTATAAATAATGTTTTAGGAAAGATTTATTGTTGCTAGATGGTGTGTTACTCTATGTGAAGATGCTCAATTCTTTCCTTTCGGATTTTGACATTTGAGAATGAATCATACCTACAGTCTCTTTGGGATTCACCTCAGCTGTGCTTGGCAAGGCACCATGAGGTTGACTAGCTAGCTGTTGTGAGAGTTGATCAATCTGCATTTATATGTTACGTAGGGCTTCTTTAGTTTTTGGAGTGAGGCGTTATGGTGATTCAAAGTCGCCTCAGTCCATTGCATGAACTGGAGTATCACTGCCTAAAGGTCCTTGAAAGGGCTGATTCAAGTGGCTGCCCTTGAGTGCTTTATTGGCTGTAAAAGTTGTTATTCGTATGCCATGGTTGTTGTGGTGGAGATTTCCCTTGATTGTTGTTCTAAGAGAAATTATGGTGATTTGTCCACTCGGGATTATATGTGTTTGAGTACGGGCTGTCATACTGTTGTTGATGTTGCTTGTTGTTATGAAAAAAATTCACTTGTTCTGTATTTGAGAGTACGAAGGGGCTGTTCAAATTGCAATCAGAACTTGTGTGTGTGCCCTCGCACAACTTAAAATTTAACTCTTGGATCGCATGAACTGACATGGCATTTAGTTTTTGGTTTAGGGTTGCTATCTCTTATTGTAATTTGACTATTGGATCGTTCCCTATTGTGTTGGTTTGTTCCCTCCTATATAGTGGCAGCCTTTCAGTATGCCACTAATGGGAATGCATAGCCATTTCTTCCAAGAGATATTATGCTTACTTTTGTGTTTTGCTATTTAAGGACCCACTCAATGCCACATCTATTAGCTCTCTAGTGTTCACATTCAGACCATTGTAAAATGTTTGCACTTGTAGTCATATGGGCAAACCATGGTGAGGGCATCTCTTAAGCAACTCTTTAAATCTTTCCCAATTATTATATAATGATTCATTATCGTGTTGGATGTAGTTAGAGATTTCATTTCTTAACCTTGCAATTTTTGACAGGAGGGAAGTATTTTGCTAAGAATTTTTGAGCTAATTCATCTCAAGTAGTGATAGAATCACAAGAGAGTTTAATGGCGTCATCAATAGCACTAATATATCTAAATGTATTACAAATTACAAAGAAATTTGAGATATGCACGTTTGGGTTCTCATTGGTAGCCCACTAAATTGAATTTTCAGTACCATTTGTAGGGTGGCGGGTTTGATTTCAAAATTGCTTGCTTTGTATATATGGTATAACTATGGAATTGTGAATCCCCCTACATTTGGCGATGGGGTATCCCTTAATGTTCTAACATTGCTGTTATTGTGAATTTCTCCTAGGTTTGGATTTGCTATTGGTTGATTTTTCAAGTTAAACCGTCGCCTAAGTATATGAATAGTTTCATCAATCTGAGGATCAAAAGCATATTTTGATCACTTAAACTTTGCATGCATAGTCTCAGGGTTTAGTTATCTTAAGATGGCTCTAGATCTCAAAGAATAAATGTAGAATACTCACAAGAATAAATCAAGTAAAAATTGAAATATAGACCAAAATAAAGATATCAAAAGCAAAATATGAAAAAAAAGTGTTTTTGACAAGCTTAAAAATCTCACTGATATTGTTTTTTGATCCCGACAGTGGCGCCAAAAGCTTGACATGCCATAAAATAGTATCTCTTAGATACATGCAAGTGCACGTGCTCTGAAGTACTAAAATAACAGTGAATTCATGATTTATCATTCTTAGGGATCAAGTGATGGTTACTAGTTACAGATTTTAGTACTAATGTCTAAACAGTGGAATAATGATTTCTGTTTAAAATTAAAATTTCTTTGTGATATAGATTTAGTAAATCTTCAATTAAATGAGAATTTTAATATTGTTTAGGGAATCAAAGAGAATTATGCCGATCAACTATGTTTCATAATTTTCAATACAAATGTTGAGTGTAATTTGAGTAATTTGTGTGAATCAAAATTTAGTGTTTCAAGGGGCTATAGATCTGTGGACTCATTAGTGATGTCTCACGCACTTGGGTCACTCAATGTTGAACCATAAGGCCGTCTTTAGTCGATTTCCATACGAGACCCTGACATAAGACCTTAAGGTTCTAACGATAATTTCTTAGGGAGCTATTGGCATTCCATATCTAGTGCAAATGGAACTAGATTTTTATCTTTGTTCTCACATGCACAAAGACAAAATTGTGCTCAAAGGGAAGCATATATATTTCTCTAGTTCAACATCTATTTACTTAATATGACCTTATATCTAAGTGAGAGATTGCATTAATCCGGCACGATAGAACAAGATACTTTCATGTGAACATAAATCCTTGATCAGAACTTTTGCTTGCTTGGATCGAGTCTTTAGTGTGACATGAATGGTGTCAAGAGAAGATATTGATTTTATAAAACGTACATGTAATAATTTTATAATAATAATAACAAGATTCCATCACAAGATTCTCACAAACTACATCTAAGGATTAAATATGAAAATATCATTACATAGGTTTAGCCTAACTCTTCTCAAAATGGAGGGGTTTAGGCTACCATTACAAAGGAATAAAAAATAAGAAGTGTTTGAACTATTAAAGACAATATGATTTCTTACAATAGTAAATTGCAAAAGCAAGAAAAGAGACACGAAAGAGGTTACTGAAGAAATATCCCTTAAGGGTTCTCTTACGCTTCTTTGTCTTCTTCTTTTTCATCTTTCGACAACTCTCTAATGGTAGCTTTTAGGGTTTGTACCCTTTTTCTATTGAGGTGGCTAAATATTCTCTAAGTGCTCTCCTCAATATTTCTTCAAATAGTCCCTCTTTTTCTCCAAAATAATCCTTCCCTGTTAAGGTATCATTATGTTGCTTTGTACTTCTTTAAAACAGCCCATGGGATGCCAAGGATCGCCTCCTTTCATTAATAAATTTTGATGATTCATATTCCAAATTGCATCTGGCATCTGGGCGTGCTTAGAGTGCGTGGCTTGCTTTGGTACAAATATGTTTGGTGCTTGAGCGCCCCTTGGCGTTAGGCCCTCTTTCTGTCAGGAGCCCAGGGTGCACTTGGGCATGGTGTTTTCTGTCTGATTGGCACCTAGAATGTGCCTAAGCGCTCTCTTTTCTGTATGTCTGGCGCCCAGAGCACGCTTGAGTGCGTGATTCTCTGTTGGGTTGGCGCTCGAGTCGCGCGACTCTTGGTTGGGTTAGTGCCCGAGGCATGTCTGAGGCTCGCACGGGCGCGTGACTCTCTGTTAGGTTGGCTTGTTGGCTTCCGGGGCGCGTCTGAGTGCATGAATCTTTGTTGGGTTGGCGCCCGAGGCACACCTGAAAGCCAAGCTCTCTATCCACTTTTGCTCAAGTGATGGCTTGAGGCTCCTAGGCACACATAAGCATTAGGCTGCTCTTCTTAACCAATTTTGATGATAAAATTGTTAGATTGCTTTGAATTGCTGCAAAATCAACAAAATAAATAAAATATTCAGAAATATATTAATACTAACTCATTCTAACAAATGAACACATAATTGGGGTAATTTTAGTGTAAATGTGTTATCAAAACCTTGACTAAGTTATAGACACTTAGGTCCATTGGTGTGAGGACTGCCCAATTTAAAAGTAAAAATGTAAATAAAATTTGAAATAAATAGAAAAAACTAGACTAATGAATCTATTTTTAAAATGTTTAGTATTTTATTAAAATAATCATGCCTTGACCTAGAGCTCAATTTAGAAATAGTCACCTGATGTTTGGAATTTTTTGGATGATTGTATTATTTGTTATTATTTTTTTATTTTAAAATTTTGAAAAATATAAAATAAAAAATTCTTCAAAGCTTAAAATTATTTATACTTCCAAGTTCTTGATATTTATAAAATTTGGTGTTCATTAGAGCTAAGAATATAATTATGAAATTATTTAGGGTTTAGCTATAGTAACCCACAATGCTACAACATAGTTGTGATGCCCAAAAACTTTAAACATTTTATAACTTTTGACATAAGCTTAATTTCGCATGATTTTGGTGTCATTGGAACTATGTTCTTGAGAGCAACACAACAACATATAATTTATAATATATAATCAAATATATAAGAAGATTTTTAATAAAATTTTAAACAGATTCTTCCCCATAAATGTGCTAATTGAGCAAACTTTAGGTCAAACATACACACCTAAATACTACTAAGGGCCCAAGCAACACATATGTACCCTAAAAAGGTGCTTTTGAAAGGGCACTTCTTAGAGACAAAAGCCTTCAAATTTCTCAATAAATTTTTTTCTTGCTAAGAATCTAAAACATTCCAATGTTGATGAAGGGTTATAGGAACTGATCAGAGGAGCTTGCTTGGTTTAGTATCACAACAGTCATCTTCCAAACTTCCTTTGATCCAAAAGCTTGGATTCATGTAACCTTGTTTTTGAGAATGATTATATTATCTTAGAAGCTTTATTAGAATGTTCATAGAGTTGCTTTAACATCACTAAATTAGTAAATAATTTTGATTTTGATTAGATTATTTAATTGAGATAATTTTGAAGGGGACCCTTATAAAGTTCTAAATTGATTTTCTCCTTACCGTGTATGTGTATGGTCCTCTAGAGCAATATTTTAATCTAATATTGAAACCTTTATACATATATTCTATGAGTTTCATATCCCTAATATGATAATCTTGATCATATATTAATTAGAGAATTTCTCTCACCATCCTTTATTATTTTAGGTAATCTTATGCTTTTTATATTATCATCAAAATGATTTGACAATAAAATTAGAAGTGATTTTTTATATATTAAATATTTATATATGCAAACATATCTGAATTATGCTTATTTAAATAAAATTCAAATTTCATTTTAGGTGGATAGACATCAAATTTGATAAAATATTTACTACAAGGTTAAAAAAAATACTAGGAATTCAAATAAATATTTATTTTTTATACTAACAAAATTTTAATTTTCATATTATTTTTGAAGTTCTAAACTTAAAAATATATAATAATAATCCACTACTTTAAAAACTACCAAATATTTGGGGAAAATGCCTTAAGAATATGGTCTATTATATGGCATATTTATTCTAAGTAAAAATAAATTATTTTGATAGTATATTTATTATTTTAGCTTTGCTCAAGTATTCTATTATTTAAATTCTATTTCACTTATCTTTGTTATTGGTGCAACGCTCATATGAGTGTTTTGATTATCCTTCTCCATTTTCTTAAAATGGAAAAAATAGTACAATCATGTTAAATAGATCCAAGGTACTTTATTTAATAGGTCACAAAATCTTAATTCTTAATAGGTCAATTTTATTGACTTAGGTCTTGCTTAGTTTATTTTGTAAGCCCTATTTTATGGAGCACATTGGCTGACCTAGTTTTTAGGATTCAAATTAATTAAGACCTCCTAAACTTTGATTTTATAAATCTTGATGCTACAACTTTATGACTATCATTGATGCATATAAAAATGTATATATTTCCATAATCAAGAGAAATTATATTATAGAGCTATTATATACATCCTTCCAATGGATCTATAAATAATCTAATATATTGTTCACTCCATAGAGTCTATATAATGGGGATAGGATACACTAATAAATAATCACTTTGTATAATATAACTAAGTTGAAGTAACACAATTTTACTTCTTATAATTTAATTGTATTGAACTCATAAATATTGACTTCATTCAATTTAATTTTATTTAATCCTAAGAATATTCACTTTTTATAATTTGACTTGGTTGAACCAATAAATTGCTTACACTACCTAATCCACATAGTGGGACTAGGATTGAATAAATATGTGTTCAGTCCATACAATTTGATTAAGCCAAAATCATAAACTTTTCACTCTATACAGTTCATGATACAGTAACTAGATTGAACTAGAAGAGTTTGTATCATTTAGTTGATATAATGCAATGTTATAAACAAACAAATGAAAATATAAATGTACTATTTATGTTTGTGACCAAAAAGTATAGTTCTACATAACTATATCTTTTAATTACCTATCCTTATGGAAATTTTTCTAGCTTATATCCTTTAGAGCTATTATGAGGCTACCCCTCAAGTCTATGCAAATATTTTTCTATAACACTAGAACATAACTATCACATATTGACACATCTCAAAGTTAAATCATGCTTAATTAAGAATTACTGTGATGACTGGTGTTGGATTAGTGATGTTAAACCAACATTAGATGTTATTGTGACTTTTTATATTGTATTAGATGTACTAATCCAATATGAGGGATTATATTTGCCAAGGGTTCTATTGAGGTGTAGTACAAAGTAAATACATAAAATTGAATAAAAGAGGAAATACATCACATCATCAATAATTTCATACATTCATAATGACTGAATGAAATAAATGCATCTCACAAAAGTTTTAATACAACATGAAATAAATATAAAAGTTTCTTGGCCTCAGAATAGAGCAATAAGAATGTTAAGCCAGAAGAGACTACGCAGTTGGATCCTCCTTAACTGGTTCCTCCTCAAAAATTGAAACTCTTGGATTTGACATATTAGTATTATTTGTCAGGACACATCCAAAAAAGTAGAAATCTGATAAGACATTGTATATTATCTTTAAGGATATCACATTTATTTAAACAGGTGCAAAGGCTACAAGTACTGCTTGGAGTAAAAGAAAATTAAACTAAAAGTAAATGCAACAATACAAAATATTGTGTATCTCCAAATCAGAGCAACCTGCAGAAATTGTATATACATATGTAAGTGCTGGAAAAAAAAGCAACTTGAAAATATGATCAACACAAATATATGCTAGGCAACTTAAAGTATTGTACAAAAAGAAACAACTTTGCTGAAAAGTAGTGTATATGTTATCCTAAATTGAAATTAAAGCATAGTACGACATAAGTAATTATGTGGAACAATTTTTGGAAACTATATCTGAAATCTGTAATGTACATAACATATGATTGTACTTGAATTGAAGTATTCATTACTAAGAGATTGTACATGAATGTAATGTTTTATTGTTATATCTTATTTTACTAATATGTTCTATGAGCACTATATAGAATAAAGTGAGGAGCTAGACACATCTGCCCATCTATTTGGATTCAAGGTTCTTGAATAACATATATAATCCCCCTCTTAGGATGTATGCAGCTTCTTGATTTCTCCATAGCTTACCCGATTATTTGAATTCAAGGTTCTTGAATAAAGTATCATTTTTTTAAACTTTTATTCATTCATCAAAAGTAATATAAAAGACATGTTGAATGAGATTGGGCTCAAATGCATTGCAACAACAAAATATATTAAATCATAAATTAATTGTATTTGTGATCCCTTTTTGTTATTATTATGTACCATGTTATATGTCCTATTTAACTTATTGAAATCAGGGCTTTTGTAGTATCCTAATACTTAAGACACCACCATGGATCTTAACTTGAATAAACAAATATTATTAATAACTAAATGCTAGTCTAACTTCTCACATCTTTTAATGAGTATTATTTGTTAAGCTTATAATAAAATAATATTATTTCATTGAACTAAATTTTGACTTTATAAAATACTGGATAAAATTGATTAAAGTTATCAAATTTGAAATCTATATGTCACTAGAAGTCCACATACACTTTGATGAATAATTTTTGAGTCTAGCACGCTTTATAGTGCACTTTTGGGTTTACTAGGCTTAGAGGTTAACTTATAAAATTGTGTCATATATTGCTAATTACATTAAATTTAGACTTTCCATATTACAAAGGATTCATAGACATCTTGTTTGTTTGTATTGGGCTTCAACACACTTTATGAGACATTAGCAGCTCAAATTAGGGTTTGATAATTTTACTCATCCTAACCTACCGCTTTTATAGTGAATGAATTGTATAAGTTACAAGGGTATGTAGACACCTTATTTGACTAAAATGGAGTTGGACACATTTTACGAGGCAAGACTATACCCAACTAGGGCTAGGGTTTAACTAAAGGTTTTTCAAAACTATTCAACTATACTGCTATTGAGTAATTCCCATGGTAAGGAGTTTGTAGACACCTTGTTTCCCCAAATTGAAATTTGACACACTATGAGGTATATAATATTGTAGAGCAAAAATATAACTTTCAAATACACATGCAAATTAAATTTTATTCTACTAAAATATTCATCTTATTTTCTTGAGTATTTTGACATATAACTTGATCATATTTGAAGAATTCACTCTGAATTTTCTTAATTATTTGCAAACATAATTTTCTGTTAAAAAACCTAATGATAAGGGAATCGGTGTTCGTTGTTCGATCTTGTGCATAGGATTACCATTGTTCGAATTATTATAATTCCAATAAATCAAAAATTCATTTTATTTTTTATTTAATATCATATGCTTTGATTTAAATAAAAATTATAAATGAATTTTGTGAAAATTTTTATCTTTTGAAGTTCAAATATTATGAAACTTACACCCCTCGTATATTTCGATATAAGGAATTCAAATATGCAATTAGATTTGGGGTTTGCTGGCAAAATAATTTTCATATTTTGCTGAGCCTTAATTTAATATTAAAATATTCAAAAAATTGCTCTTGCTTAGATTAAGTTCAAAACTCACGGGTAGACTCCTAATGATTTTTTGAGTCTAATGGAACACTTAAAGGGGTAACAACCTCAGGTTATTACAAACTCTCCTAATTAATATGATATCATCATTGACATTACTTCATATACCTTAAAAATATACATGTTGGTTTAAATGCATTGATTTAAATATTTCATTGAAATTAGACTTACAAATCACAAAGTAATGTAAACTTATACACTTAGCAAAATTTGGGGTTTTGAAGAAAGACTAGCTATTACATTATGTGGTAGGTAATAGGAACTAATAAACATGTCTATAAGATCATCATTAGGATACATAGTATAAACATTAGATAACGGAGTTTATTCAGATTCTCCTCGATCCTTTTGAAGTGATTGTTATCTTTCATTTCCTTATTGGCATACGTATCGAAATAACCCATTGACAGAACTCTAGTTGGGGCGACAACGATGGTGATGTAGTTAACAAATTTACGTTCCCTAAGAAGGGGAGTAATAGAAGGGAACTTTCGATGGTGAAAAGGGTTACGATTGTGAGGGATTTTATAAAAGAGATTAAATTAAGTGTTGGTTTTGATTAGGGGGGAAATTAAGGGTGAGGTGAAGGTTGTTTGACTTGAGGTGGAGATAGTTTTGAAGTGTTGCTCGAGTACCTACGTGGGCTGATAGTATCTGTCAATATGAGTTCATTGTCTAGAGTATTGTGTAGGGTGAATTTCAAATCTAATAAGTTATGAAAGAATGCAACCAACTTTTCATAATTGCATCTTGACTATTATTCCTTTTTGCATTCCTTCTGCTTTATAAGAGAAGATTTAAAGGTTTGGAGTGTAGTTCTTTTTATAAATCAAGATGAAGTTATGTTTCACTTTCCTTTTTGATACATAAATGGTGACTTGAACTTGGTATTTTATTTCAGTAATTGTCTTCTTTGGCAAGATCACACCAATGGTTCTATATCTTAGTTGAGTTTATACTCATGCGTCAACTAAGTAGTTATTTTTCAAAAATTTTATTTGTTTACTGTAATAGTCCAAGGTTGTTACTAGGGCTAAACATAGCTTAATTAGTCTAAAACTGGTTTCATTAATCTTTAATCATTCTTAGAAGCCAACCCTAAAGTCTTGATTTGATTTAGAGATAAATCAGATTAATTGGTCATTTTAGCTAAATTATTTAATTTGGTAAATAAAAAAATTATTTTGACATACAATCAAAAATCTGATCACATTTTTGGATTCTTAGCATCCATATTAGCTATCAGTGAATTTTTGGTTTTTTTCAAAATTTGTTTTGTCAAATTAAGCATTTAAAAAATTTAAATTAGTTAAATATTATTTTAGTTTAATTCCAACGACATTTAACTATTTGCTCAGATGATCCATTGTGTTTGTCCGTACACGGGGCAGCCAGATTATGCAATCTAAGCCATCACGCGTTCTAATTTGATCAGATCGGACAACATCTGCAGCCTGATCTAGATCTAGTCATTGGTTTTGAGGCAGGATCTAATGACCAGATTTCTTCTCGCCATAAATTAGATCTTGTGGATCAGATTTGAACCACCAGATCTGATCCAGCATTCAGGATCGACAAAGCACTGGGCCCTGTCGTTCCCAACCATGTGGCCATGCTCTCTCACGCCCACGTGTGCAGCGGTCCCTCCTGCAGCTGTTGCTTGCACGATTGGTCCTTCTTGATAGACCGAAAATGCGTAGTCTGCGCTTGCACGCAAAGGTACATGGTTCGAAGTAATATGGGATGGTAAGATCTCAATATTTATTGTTCTCTGGAAATGATGTTTAGTTTTGTTACTAGAGTTTACTTAATTTCAATAATGTTTAAGTATCAAATAGGTTTTGGGAATGGTCCTAAATTGTAATCTCAGAGTTTCTTTGAATTGAAACTATTTTTTGGAGAATTAAAGAGAGTTAGGATTAAACATGCACACGACATGGGTTCATGCAAGTACTCTTCTTCTCAATTTCATATTAAGTTAATTGGATTAATTTCTTATATCATAATCACGAGATTTAGTTTTCCTTAGCGAACTTCACTAATTGTACTAAATCTTGTCTAGTGCTCTAAAATGAACACTATAATGTTCAATTGCAGCACATAGACATTCATGTGATAATTAGCTTATGAGTTCATGATGTAAGATATCCTAAGAATATTATCAAAGGCCTAATAATAAGAGCCATGGCTAAATCAAAGGAAGAATTTGAAGGTGGGTCCAATTACAAGAGCCCAATTAAAAGCCCAATAAAGAGCCCAAATATTGGGCTTACCATTTTTATTTTATTTTTATTAATATTGTACCTTTTTATTTATTAAGGCACATATTTGGCCAGCCATGCCATGAGGAAAATATTTAATGTAAGTAGTTGGAGTTACTTCATTGCTAATTGCGAACACCCAACATTTCCCTTCAAAATTTTCCTCTATATTTTCCTTCCAAAGCTCATAGGGCAAGAGACTTGTAGTACCTATAAATATGAGCTGAAATGTAATGTAATGAAGTAACTTGAATGAAGGAATTTTGTGGTTAATAACTCTCATATTGCTTGGTGCTTGGTGGTGTTAAGTTTATTGCCTATCTTTAGTTAGCTAGGTTATTATCTTATTTATATACTTTCTAATTATACTCTTATTCTCATAACCTCAAATTACTTACTCATATTCTACAGCATCTTAAGTATCATTTAAAATTATTAAATCATTATCTAATCTCTCAAACACTCTCCAAACTCCACCACAACCTCCACAGCCAAATATGAAAATAGCTCGACCTAGCCTTCTCGACACCCATCTAAACACCATCAAACCTAGCCATCCACTCCATATACAAATTACACATCTTATGCTACTTATATTAATTTATTTTTAGCCATTTAACCCACTAAAACCCCACCTACAAAAGGGATATTTTGAATCAGCCCAAATTAGACTCTATCTGGACTAGTCTTGGATTTCCTTTAGATAGTCCACTCTAAACCCATAACCAACCCATCACAAACTCTAGAAATCATCGTTAGACATTATCCTACCAATGTATTCAAATTTCAAATACCTAATTTACCAAAAAAAAGTAGACCACTAGCATTAGTTCATCCCTTACGTCTAAGTGAATATTTTTCTTCATCCCATTGTTCATACATTGCATACATTAAGTCCTATGGAAGCCTAGCACATACTTTATTTTAACGAATCTCTTATTTATCTCACACTAGCCTAGTTTTCCCCATGCTTAATTTCATTAAGTTGCAACTTTTTAATAAAAGATTTGAGGCATTAGTTTCGAGTCAGTTCACTGAAATCTTAACATTTGATGATTACTGTAACAACCTAGGTTATTACCTTGCTAATCTATAATCTAAGTAATCATTAATTTTGATACCATTACTTATAGAACATTAAATTGAGCCTATCCTAAAAATTTGAAGTCCATTAGACTTCTCTAAGTCCAAAATGATATTTTGATTAGTCTAGATATCCTAGATTAAACCTAAAATATTTTGATTTCATAATTAAAATTTGATTATACTTTTGAATTCCTCACCCCAAATTAGATAGGAGTGAAAGTTTGGTGTAATTTGGAGGTCATTTAGGCCATAATTCAAATTTATTTAAATTGGTCTAAATATATTTTAGGGTTCCTAACAATCTTTAATTGCAAATCTATCCTATTCCATCAGTCGACCGCTTTCAAAACAACGGGCGCCATCTGAGCCGTCCATTTCCCAGATCAGATTGTGCGGTCTGCGCCTTAGCCTAGATCTGACATTTGATGATGGGATCGGATGGTATCCACCCACTCCCCGTAAGTAGCTTTGATCGTCCATCGGATCTGAAGATTTAATCCAACAGACGATCTTCTCCCCGCGATCGACCGTTAGCTATCTAAGGATCTAAGCCGTCCCACTTCAACGAATGATCCATCAGACGACTATTGTGGATCCCACACTGCTCATCATCTTCCTGTCCCCCACTCCCCTAGCCAGCTCAACATGGTCGTTGGTAGTTTCCCTAATGAGGTGGAACCTCTGGATCAGGCTCTTTGGCCCGATACTCCTTTTAATGGAAGCTCTGAGAGCTATCCATGACCTAAGCCCTCAGGTCAAGCCAAGCCTCAGCCCTACTCTTGACGTTTCCTTGAGGCTATAAATAGCCTCCGTTCCCTCCTTAGAATATTTTTGCTATTCAATTAAGCTCAATTGGAGTTCCTCCCCCGCTCGCCATTGCTGGTCTGTCGAGCTTCCTCTAGGCGCTCTCAGGCTTGCGTATTGCTGATAGAGGGCTACTCCTGGAGTTAAGGACCCCTAAGAGTCTTTTGGAGTCTCTATTGCAGCGGATCACCTTCTATCTTTAGGTGCAAGTTCTATCTAGCAAATCCAGGTACCCCTTCGGTCTGGACTGAGTCGTATTGGCTCAGCTCCTCAATTTTAATTGCTGAGCTCATTCATAGTCCTGGCAAATTCAATGTAGCTGAGTTGATGGTTTAGGTCTGGTCCGATCGATCGTATCGATCGATCGGACTACTCCATTTGCAGAGCTTGGGACCCGAGTAAGGTATTAGAGGGTTTGTGATGGCCCTGCTCCACCGTGGTCCTGTTAACTCTTAAGTTAACATGATTACAGTGGAGGGGTCATTTGAACGATAAGGCCCCTACTTATAATTAGATTATGCACACATCCTAATCCATCATAATTAAGGACTTTGTCATTTCTCAAAGATATCATCACTAAATGTAAATACAAGTATAATAGAGTGCGAAAGCATATGTACAAATATCCATCCATCATATAAATACAACAGTTCAGAATAAGTAAAGTGCTGAAAGTAAAGTTATTCATTTATTATTATAAACATGATTTAAAAGTTAAAGCAGAAAATAATATAAATCACTCTTCCTCACAATGCAGAAAGGAAACTAAGAATCTTTAATAGTACACTCCTCTTCCAAAGGTAGATCTCCTGAAGGCTCTACAATCTCAAATAGCTAAGAATCTACCATTATCGGTATCACAATGATAGGGCCCAACCAACAAAAGAAAAATCTTAATTAGACAAAATGTCTAAGTACATTTTAGGGTAACCAATTTATTATGTTTGTTAGATATCACCATAAACAAGTAAGCACAAAAGCAAATAAGTAGGAGCAGAATGCGTAAGAAAAAAATAGGGTAAAGTTATAAATAACTAGTTTATAACTTAAACAACTATGAAGTAAGAACATACCTCCTCCATAGCAACTGCAATAAGGTCAGGTAAGTAAAAGAAAGACTACATAAAGCAAATGAACATAAAAAAAAAACTTGTAAAACTGAAAATAAGGCTAACATCCTATATATGTGAACATAACATGCAAGACTAGCATCCTATATGAAACAAAGCTAGAAAAGACTATAAGTAAAAGTAGTGCTAAAATGCAGAAAAAGAGTAAGGTAAAACAATAAATGTAACACTAAAGGTGTCTTGGCTACTCGAGCCACTCAAACTGTAAGCAAACATAATCTCACTTAGCATGATGGGCTAAGAATGAAGCTATGAACGGATAGTATCAACGTACTTAGCCTGATAGGATATAACAGAAAAACCAAGTTTAAGTGTACTTAAATTAGTATAACCATATCAAATCTTGACTAATCAGTCAGTTGGGGCAAGAGTCTAACCCATCCTATCCCACGGACTAAGCATGGCATAGACTATCAGACTGACCCTACTTTGAAGCTGACCCCCACGGGGTGAAATGAAGAGGTATACTAATTAAGCTACACTATACTAAAATATGAGAAAAAGAACAAATGCTACTTATGAATTCTCAAAGTTGACATGGGATACTTATCAAATATCCTATGTACATAATATATGTTCAAGGTATATAGTTCAATTACAAGGTAAGCAAAGCATCAAAGTCAAAGTGAGCAAGAGACTCAACTAAGACAAGTAATATCCATTGTTGTCTAATTTATTCATTCTATCTACTCTAAGTTACATAAGATTCAGAATCATCAATTCTTAGTCTAAATGTAACTTAGACTCACGGTCTTATAGGTTGAACATAATTAGGACTGGCCAAGTCCTAACTATATCTAAATCAAATGACGACTATTTGATTTAAATAAATAAATTATCATCCTAGTTTGAATATTTAATTAACCCCAAATCCATCTTGATTATCCAAATCAAGATGAAAGGCTTAAGAATTAAACTCCAAATGATGGGGCTTAATCACTCAATCCAAAGGTACAACTAAGGTCTAAGGTGTATAATCGAATTCTCATAAAATTAGATTAAGGAAAATCCTAATGAGTAAATTATACTCAATAAGATAGATTTCTATTCTTAGTTCTAAGATTGAAAGATCAAATAATCATTAACAAACTAAGAAAATCTATAAAACTATCAAAACCAAGGCTTCACCTATTGAGTAACCCGATTCACTCAATGGATGAATTCTAACATATGATATATTCCTAATCCCAAGAAAATGGCTCTTAATAACTAAGCGTGTCTCTCAGACACACATCCTAACAAGTGTTATAAGGCCTATAGGAAGATCTAAGAAGGATTAAGGAAGGAAGGAACACTCAAATTTTACTTAAGGATTTCTTAAAGGACTAAAGCGTGAAATTTTGATCAAAAACAATTTAAGGTTTGAGTTTGCATAATTTCTATTCTAACTCATTTTATTTACTGTTCATAATACTTAGAATATGATTCTTGGATTTAAAAATGCTAAACCATAATTTTGGGCAAAATGACCATTTTGCCCCTACTTAAGGGTTCAAAAGATCAAATTTTGATCGAGGGTTTTAAATCTAAATTTTTTAGTGGCAAAGTGTTTATTACTGTCTAATATAAGATTAGATAGCAATTACATAAATTTTGGGTAATTATTAAGCCTTACGAGATCAAATTAATGAATTTAACTCATAAGGGCATTTTGGTAATTTTCCCGAATGAAATATTACTTTTCTTTCAGTTTATTGTTGCTTACTGTCTAAGATTTCTATAGAACCTAAAATTACTAAATTTTGATAAGTATTGGCTAAGTTATAGCCAATACAAGCTTAAGGGTAAAAGGGTAATTTAAGGTTTCTTAATTAAGGGTCAAAAATCCTAACTTTTTCAATTGATGTCCAAATTGAGTAAAATCAATGGCTATAGATCACACATGATCTACTGATCACAATGACTAGTGGTAGGCTCAATTTGGACTCTAATTGGCTAAGTTATGGTATAATTAGGGTTTAGGGTGATTAGTGAGTGATTAGTAAAATTAATCAGCAAATCACTAATCCAACCTTACTTTTAGGTTTTATTCTACTCTAGGAGTTTTCTGAAACTTAAATTGTTAAATTTGGATCATTAAATTTGCTAATCCTTACTAATTAAGATTTAAAGTAATTAGGGTTGATTAAGAAATCTAACTGTTATATCTTAAATATTTTTGTAGTTTATTATTAATTAGGTCTTTCTGATCAAAATCGATATATGGATGACCTAATTTAGAGTTCAATTGACCAACTTATGGTCAATTGAAGTTCTAGGGTTAATTGACCTAATTAGGGTTAGGTCCTAAATGTGATTAACAGCAAAATAAATACTACTAGATTAATTCTTAGGGTTTGCTGATCAATTTGAGACCCATATTGGGTATATTTGGATTAAAGGTTACAAAGTTATGGTTAATTGAATTTTTGTGATAATAATTTGAATTATTTAATACCCCTAAATGTTACTATACAAAATATAAGTCCAAACAAAGATTTGATAGTCTCAGATTATTCCTTAATTTTTACTGATAAATTTAGAATATTCATTTGCTATAATTGGACTTATATTTATTAAGATATTAGTTATTAAAGTTTAGAATTTAATTAAGTAAATTAATTAGATTATCTGATTTTGTTTAGTTTATTTAACTTATTTATATATTATTAAATTATTTGATTTTCTGCAACGAGGCCCTCAACTGATCCAGCGACAGCAACAATGTCCGCGTGTAAGACACGCGTCGACCTAATACTCGCTGGCCTGAACTGATGCGGGGCCCACGACCTGACTCGCCCGATAGAGCTGGACACGCGGCGAAGCTGGGCTGGTCTGCGATCTGCGAAAGGGGTCCCACACTCCTTGACGCCTATGCCCATGACCTGGCTTCGATTTAGCGGGTCGCGCTTGACCCGATCCAGCTCCGAATGGGTCGGCATCCTCTTCGGCAGACCGATACAGAGCCAAAATTAGGGCTTGCAATACGACGACCCGGCCGGTGGTGCCAGGACTTGATCCACACAGCGTCGGATAGAGCCTGTCCTAGGCTTCACAATGGTGACTAAAACTTCGGCAGAAGTGACTCGAAACAGCACCTAAATGCTAAACCTAGATCTTAAAAATTAAGGGATGCCATTACAGATCTCGCATCAAAATAATTCAATCGGACTTATATTTGATTCGATTTGATTGGTACATGATAAATAGCATACAATCAAGATCATAGATTAGAAATTGACTAAATCATGATGCTTAAGGAAAAATCATGGTACCTTGCTTTTCGTCTGAGGAGGATTAGGGTAAGATCGTTCGCTCCGAACAACTGATCCGAGAAACTAGATCAAGAAAATGTGAGATGGAGGATCTAGAGTTGCTTTAAAGGGGCTTAGAAGCAGTTGGAATCAACAGAAATGCCATCTGCAAGGAGGGGAGGCCTCATGTCTGCACGTGGCAGACAGGTCGCGAGCTCAGCGCGACACGCGTTGAGCGATGAGGACGATGGCTCTGAGCCGTTTGATCTCGCGCTGAGATCGAATCGACTACTCAGATGGAATGCTGCTCAACTAAACAGACAGCAGGATGGCATAAGTTAAAGGAGACAAAGCGCTTAAGGATTAACGGAAACTGTTAATTTAATTTAATTTAATTAAATAATATTATTAAATCATTTATAAGAATTTCTTAATTAAACTTTAACTAATAATTTGGTTCCCAAAAATTTTCTAATAAATCATCCCTGGCTAAATGAGAGGTGCTGGATGCAACGGTGCGATCAAATTTTTGATTCGACGAGTATTTAATTATTTAATTTTTCGGGTATTTAAATATTATTAAATATTTGACGAAAATCCAATGACTTCCAAATGCATCCAAAACATCACCCCTAACTAATTTAGGGGTGGTGAACGCAATTGAGAAGTCAGATTTTTGATTTAAAGTCAAAATAAAAAGTCAATTTCTAGGGTTTTGGGATTTTCTAGAACTTTAGGTTTGATTCAGTTAATTTCTGATTTGACCTAGATCTTAGAGATGAGTTTTAAATGACTTATTTAGTGTACTAGAACTATGATTGAGAGTTAGATTTGTCTTAATTGACCTAAGTAACAACCTGGGTTGTTACAGGGTTAGAGCCTCCCAGGGTGGTCCTAGTAATGCGAGGCTATCTATTTTTCGCCCCGGCATGGCTCGATGACTAAGGAATTCAGCGGTTAGGGTTAGCCCTATCCGTCCTCAGTTAGGGCCAGGCGGGGAAGAAGAAGATGACAGCGCAGGTCGGGCTGACCCGTGACCCGCGCTGTCTAACAGTGACGGGCCTTTAGGCCCGAGCGGCCCGCGTGTTTTGGGAATGGGCTGGCGCCGTTTAAATAAATATTAATCGAATTAATATTTATTTTCCTTAAGGAAAATGGGATGGATTAATTAAAAAAATGCAATTTAAATTAATACTATAACTTTTAATCCACTGGTCCAAATCTTATGATATTATATATTAAATTGATTAGAAAATCCTCAGGAATCTGAATATAAAATAATATTGAACATCTAATGGTTAGATTTTCCATTTTTGCCTAATTTTTGCAGATCTTGATTACGGTTGATTAGCATGCATACTTATTCAAATTGCATGATTAGGGTGCCATTAGTTTCCTTATGATTAGTAGAATGAATGTGATAAGTAGTGTATTTTTTGTTTTCTATATTTCAACTTATGCCCTAATCTTGTTAAACCATGATTAGTAAAAATTAGGGCTTGTAACCATTGGATCTTAGCAAACTCAATCTCTGATTAATTATATGATAAAATGGAACTTATATCCCAAGTTGTATGAAATTCTGATGGTTAGATTTGTAATTACGTGCTAATCCTTTTGGATTAGTTTAGGGTTGATTAGCACTAATTACTTTTTATTTGATGAATTTTTCTATTATTATGCTTCATGACAGTAAGTTAGATGTATTGAAACCATGTATGCAAATTTATAATGTATAAATTGAATAAATCTAAAATTGAGAACTTAAACCTCTTAATTAACCTTAAGAGTCTTAAAACTTTGATCAAGCTATTAATACTTGATCTAGGTCTAAGATTACCACCAATAATGCATCCTAAATTCACTGATTTGACATTTGATTTATAAATAAATATTTGACCTTAATTAAACATGAGTAAGGGGTTAAACCCTAATATATTTGATTAAGATCCAAACTCTTGAATCCTTAAGTAAATTGACTTGATTATAAGAAAATGTAATTGACATTTTTCCAGTAATGCACTTGATTTGGTATTGATCTTAAATATTTGAATTAGACATGTTAAGATTAATAATAAATCTATGTGATTATTTAATCTGAACCTAGGCTTTAGATCCTTGATTTTCTCCAAAATAAGACTATTAGCATAAAGAGATTAATGGAGTTATAATGATTTAATAATTGATCTAACTCTAATAATATCCTTGATTTAAATCCCATAATCTTAGAATAAGTTATGATCAGATGACTTAACCATCTGATTTGATCACTATAATCCTAAATGATAAGTAAAACCTAGAAAGCTAGTGTTAGAATTAAGGGGGTGAGATCTTAAGTATCTCAACATAAGATCGCCTCTAAAAATTATTTAAGACTTAAATGAAATATACATTGAGGTAGGAGATTTGGTATAACTCATGGAGGTAGAAACTTAGACGATCCCTTAACCTTATAAGTTGATCTTGACCCCCTCGTGGTAGGAATCACCTAAGATATTATAATGATACCTTTCCTTTTAGTAGAATCTATATTGAGTGATCCTTTATCACATTTTCTTGGAGCCTTGTATAGGACTTACCTATTTAACATAGGAATTAATAGTCTTGATAAATCCTTGTTGATTAACAAAGTTGTTTGAACCTAGGTTATTAGTTGGTGTAGTATGGTATACCCACAGTACATGATTTCTTCAGTAGTATTCAGGATTGGTTGATTCACTCCAATGTAGACTTATGACCCGGTGCTATCCCGAGGGATTCGACGAATACAGTCCCATTAGAGTAAATCTCCCAAAATTAAGAGTGTATTAAATATAGACTCATTCTTTAGTTTGATTGAAATACAAATTGCAAACGGGCGATACCTCCTAGCGAAGACCGCTTCAATAGGTGTGGCTCAAACAAACTAAGTACTTAGAATCACCTTCTTTAAGACACTGAGTGTGATTATGAGTAGGACATCTTAATAACTTAGCTTGAGATACAAATCGCCAATGGGCGATGCCTCCTATCTAAGACCGCTTCGTTAGGGTGGCTTAATCAAACTAAGTGCTAAGAATCACCTTTCTTGCAAACGTTCTAAATATATGTATACAATCATCCCATCTAATGATTTTTAAGTAAATATTTAACTATAACCAATTATCATTTAAGAAGCTAGGAGTCAAAATCCTTTTAGCAGGATTCTGCACAGTGGAGACCTTGATTTCATCATCAGTATTCAAAGTTTTATGGATTTCTAGATTTTCCTCATATAGAATAGAAGCATGGGCATAAACATGTACATGAGCATGATGAATGATCCAGTGGTGACGTATGAGTATCAGTGATGAATTATGGGTTACGGAATGTTACATACATTGACTATAGAATTTTAGGATGCATCGGCATCACAGTAAACTGTATTCTTAACTGGGTATATGTATTCATTGGATCGTATGACTCATAGCCTTTCAATGATAGATCTGTTACATATTTGTAGCATACCATGTTGTGGCATATTTAGATGCATTATCCCTGTGACATATAGTATAGCATTGGACATTTTTACCTTGGTTTTTGAGCATTTGATGTTTTCACTTACTTTCAGCATTCAGTTTTCCGTTCATTTTTACCTTGTTTAGCCTTTACATTTTTCAGTGGTTCATTGTTTTACTAATTTTCTACAGTTTTGTTCATCTTACTATCTATTTGTTTTTATTTTAATACTGCTTAGTTCAGTTACGATGTGTTAGACTTCTTGTCTAACATGAGATACTTTTGGAATTCGGCAATTTGCTACATCTCGAGCAGCTTGTTGAGACATGGCAGGAGGACTTGCAGGAGATCTAGGAGGAGTACGTGGGGCATTAGTAGATCCGTCTTCCACCTTTTTTCTTTAATGTTTCTGCTTTAGTACTTCAAATAGACTTTACTTTTGCATCATTCAAAATCAGTTTGTAATAATTTTGGATGTATTTTACTTTTCTTTTCTGAGATGATTGTTTACTACTACTCTGTGATGAATGTATTCTGGATGTTTTTCTTTAGCTTTCGCACACTGGAAATGTTGTGATGTGGTCAGCATACTGGAAATGCAGATATATTGCTGAACGTATATTGGATTCATATTTACCTCTTTAAACCAAATGTACATATTAGTCTAATACTTAAGATAAGTATTCTACACGTATCTTAAGTATTGACTCTCGATCCTACTCCTGGGTTCGAGTCAGCAACTGTAGCGCCCGCCTCGTCACCGTGCGCAAAAGAGACAGTTATGATCAATTTCGTCAGCGGAGCGGCGCGCCCCTCGGGGAGGAATATCCCGTCTCCCCAATAGCTGAAAACCAAACCCATCTGAAGGGCTGCTTACGCAACCTCAAGGAGGGTTGAGAGCTAATACTTAAGATAAGAGTAGTGTACTTATCCTAAGTATTAGGCAAATACATACATTAGATTTAGAATACAATAGGAATCCAATATATGTATAAGATATTAACATTTCTAGTATATTGATTACATCACAATACTAAGTATAAGTAGTATATAAATAGAGTGTGGAAGCTTAAAGCAAACATCCAAAAAAATTTATCACAGAAGCTGAATTAAACATTCATCTCAAAAAAGTTTAAGTGATTAAGGTTTAGATCTTAATCAAGATAAGTTAGGGTTTAACCCCTAACCCTTTTACCATTAAGACCAAAGGTTACTTTTGAAGGTCGATGACAAATCAATATGTTATTAGTGTATTATTGATGATAATTCAGGTTTAGATTAAGTATCATCTACTTAATCAAGTTATCATGATTGTTATGTTCAGTTATAGTTTAATGTTAGCTAAGCACATTTAGGTGTCCAAATAATGTTAAAGTTCTCTAATATACATTCTAAATCATAAAAGCATAGAAATATAAATTTAACATAAAATAGAAAGTAATTAAGGCTAACTAATTCCAAATCAACCAAAGGAGTTAGCACTTAATTACAAATCTAAAGGACTTAGGTTTTATGCTATTTAGTTGTTAAGATTATACCTATTCAATACAAGCTTCTAAGGATTCTATTATCTAGCAATTAGCATAATACATTTATAATTAATGATAGGTTTTGAGCACTTGATAAACATGACAAAGTTTCAAACTTAATTTCAACATAGAATTTTATGCAATGCTCAATTTTAACTAAAATAGGTTCAAATTTGATATAATTCAGTCCCACTAGGGTCCTAAAGACCTTAAAATGCAAAAAACAGTGAAGTTTTGGCCATTTTAGCCAATTCTGGGAGTTTTCAAAAAAATTTCGGCATTTTTACAATTTTGGGAGCTACAGCATGCTGTGGCGCGCTATGGCGCACTGCACCGCTTCTGGCGCTGCAGCGCGCTGTGGCGCTTCTAGCGCTGCAGCGCACTGAGGAGCTCTTAATGCTACGGCCTGCTATGGCACGCTGTAGCGGTCCAACTTGTGAAATTACTATTCAATTAATTCATTTTTCATATTTCCTAAAGTTTTCTGAAAATTCCATTGCAGCCCGCTACAGCGCGCTTTGGCGCGCTGCAGTGGACCATTTTGTGAATTACTGTTCAAATAGTTTAAATGACTGGTTTCATATGGTTTTTTGAAATACCGCTGCAGCCCGCTACTGCGTGTGCTGCAGCGGTCCATTTTGCAACTTTGGGCGCTGCAGCGCCAGACAGTGTTTTCGCAAGGTGCGAAACCCATAATGCCTACATTTGAGCTCAAATACTCCCAATCCAGAGCATTCCATGAGCGGTGCCATATATAATGGAAAGGTCTTTCCGATACCTTTCCATTGACACCAAAATCGGCACAAATGGAGTATCCTAACTATACGAAAAATAATGACGAATGCAGGGGTGTGCAAAATACAAAAAAATCAGAGCAGTTTTCTGTGAAGCTTTTAAGAGCCTTAATGGCTTCCATGCATGCTTATGGACTTCTAAGGATACATTCAAGCATAATAGCAACATGAAGAAGGCAAATGGGTGCAAGGAGAGGAGCAAGCGGGTACCTTAGCCTTGCAAGGGGTGGAGGAAGAAGGAACCTTTGTCTTTCTTCAAAGCCTTAGAGATGAGCTTCTTCTTTTAGCACAAGGGATTAATGGAGGAGAAGATGAGAAAATTTCAGCAAGAAAGAGAAGAGGGGTTGTGCTCTCCTTTTAAAGGAGGAGAGTGAGAGGGAGGCTCCATCATGAGCTAGGGGCTTGGATGAGGGGATGAGGATGTGACCTCACATCAAAGCACGGAGTAGAAGAAGTGGCCTTTGCTTGCATAGGAGATAAATGGGGAGGGGAAAATGGCCAGCCGAATGAGGGAAGCCATCTAGGAGAGAGAAGAAATAATTTAAGAAATGAATCTAGGAATAAATAAATATTTATTCCTTTAATTAATTAAGAATTCAGATTTTGAAAACGCGCTCCGAAATAACTCAAAATATCACCCCTAGCTAATTTGGGGGTGAGGAGTTCAACGGTGAAGTTATAATTCGATTCCAACGATTGTTTAATTATTCTATTTTTCGGCACATTTAATTATATTAAAATATTTGCAAAAATCCGACGACTTCCAAATGCGTCCAAAATATCACCCCCAGTTAATTTGGTGGTGACGATCGCAACGGTGAAGTTGGATTTCGATTTTGAGGTCCAAATAAATACCTCAATTTTCTAATTAATTAAATATTAAAATATTTCAAAATAATCGATTGAGCTCCGAATTGCCCCAAACCTTTAGGGTTTGGTTCTAATAATTATGTGAAGTTAATGGAATGGTAATTACAATATGATTATGCTAAAATTAAGCTGAGTAACAACCTGGGTTGTTACAGTACCCTTCAGTAAGGCTAGTTTCAGTAAGCCTATTTGGGAAGATGTCGTTGCTTGTTGTTTGCTTCCTTCCCGAGTAGCACATCGCTCCACCGCCGATCTATTATACCTTTTGGGCGCGGTGACAGGGCGTGGCGTTACAATTACTCACTTTCTTAATTACATAGTTGTTAAAGTACTAAATTTTAAAAAAATTTCTAACATGTCAATCAAATTTTAGAGCTTAATTTGTCATGCAATTGGAAATTTTTAAAAATTCATCACATGAAATTCATTAGAATGTGGCAAGAAGTTATAGTGGTGATGAGACAAACTAAATAATAAAATTTTTTAATAAGAAAAGGAATAAACAAAAGAAACGAAAAATTATAACCTAATTATTTGTGGGTTGCCTTCCACATATCACTTGTTTAACGTCCCCAGCCCGACAATGTTTTCTCCTGTCTACATGATCCCTTCCATTGGAACTTCATGTAATCTCATTACTTCTTTTTCCTGCATAGTTTCTTGAGAGTAATATGGTTTAAGTCGCTCACCATTAACCTTGAAAGATCCTTCTTTTGATGCAATTTCAATGGCTCCATGAGGATGGATCTTAACTATGGTGAACAGCCCCGACCACCTAAACTTCAGCTTCGCCAGAAATAATCTTAGTATGTAGTTAAATAATAGCACATTCATCCATGGTTCAAAATCTTTCGGTCTTAGCATTTTGTCATGCCACTTTTTCATTTTTCTTTGTAATTCTAGCGCTCTCATAGGCATTCAGCCTAATTTCTTCCAGCTCGCTGAGTTGCAGTGCTCTTTGCTCCCCTGCTTGTTTTAAATAAAAGTTAAATTTTTTATAGCCCAAAAGGTGCAATGCTCAAGCTCAATAGGTAGGTGACACGACTTCCCATAAACAAGTTTGTAAGGTGATATTCCTAAATGGGTTTTGAAAGCAGTTCTATAGGCCCACAATGCACATGTAATTTGGATGACCAATCTCTTCTATTATGATTTACCATTTTCTCAAAGATTTTCTTTAGTTCTCTGTTTGAAACTTCTACTTGACCACTCATTTGTGGGCGATAGGCCATTCCTATTTTGTGCTTAGCCCCATAAATTTTAAGCAGGGTTTTGAGTTGTCTATTACAAAAGTGTTTCCCATCATCACTAATGAGAACTTTCGGGATGCCGAATATTGCCAAGACATTTTCTTTAAGAGATTTTATGATAATTTTAGCATAATTATTCACACAGGCAATTACCTCTACCCATTTGGAGATATACACGATTGCTACTAAGATGCACCTATTCAATTTTGACATAAAATGCCCCATTAAATCAATCTCTCAAACATCAAAAAGTTCAACTTCAAAGATCCCATTTAGTGGTAACTTATCCCTCTTACTAATATTCCCTGTTCTTTGACATTTATCCAATTCCTAACATAGTTAGTAATGTCCTTAAAAATAGATGGCCAAAAGAAACATGATTGAAGAACCTTAGATGTCGTTCGTTCGATCCCATGATGTCCTCCATACTGAGAGGTGTGATAATGAAAATTAATTTCATTTACATTTGATTCCGGCACACACTTTCTCATTAGTTGATTTGCACAGTATTCGTAAAGAATAAGATCGTACAAAAAGTAATTTTTAGCATCAGAAATGAATTTCTTCTTTGTTAATATGTCAACACCTTTGGTATAACACCTCATACAAGATAATTAGCAATATCAACAAACCACGGGTGTTTTGAAGAAGCGATGACATTTAGCTGTTCATCAGTAAAATGTTCACAAATTTCGTTTGCTTCATCTAACTTTAGGTGAGTTAATATGGACAAATGATCTGCCACCACATTATCACTCCCCTTTTTATCCCTAATCTCTAAGTCAAATTCTTGAAGAAGTAGAACCCACCTTATTAGGCTCAACTTTGCTTCCTTCTTTTGAAGCAAATACTTAATGGATGCATGATCAATATAAATGATAGTTTTTGAGCCAATTAAGTAAGAACAAAATTTATCAAAGGTGAAGACTATAGCTAAGAGTTCTTTTTTAATTGTTGCATAATTTTTCTACGCATCATTGAAGACCTTACTAGTGTAGTAGATGGAATGGAAAGTTTTTCCTCTCTTTTGTCCAAGAACATTCCCTACTGCTGAATCACTTGTATCACACATAATTTCAAATGGGAGTTCCCACTTATGGGTGAAAATTATAAGTGCAGAAATTAATGTGGTTTTTATAGTATTAAATTCTTTCAAACATTCGGCATCAAAGTTAAATTCAACATCATTTTCAAGGAGTTTGCAAAGGGGAAGACTTATTTTTGAGAACTCCTTAATGAATTGTCTATAAATTCCTGCGTGCCCCAAAAAACTTCTTATGCTTTTAACATTAGTTGGTGAATGAAATTTTTCTATCACATCAATTTTTGCCTTATCAACTTCTATCCCCGCTCGGAGATAAGATGTCCTAGAACTATCCCTTCCTTTACCATGAAAAGACATTTTTCCCAATTTAAAATCAAATTTGTGTCCTCACATTTTTTAGAACTTTATGGATAAGCAATGATCAAATGAGGATTCTACCACTGAAAAGTCATCCATAAATATTTCTAGGAAATCTTCCACCATTTTCGAAAGTATGACCATCTACAATGTTGGAAAGTGGCGGGAGTATTACATAGTCCAAATGGCATTCTTCTGAAAGCAAACGTGTTACGGGCAAGTGAATGTTGTATTTTTTTGGTCCTTAGAAGCTATCAAAATTTGATTATATTCTGAATACCCGTCCAAGAAATAATAGATGGGATTTTTAGCTAGACTATCAAACATTTGATCAATGAATGGTAATGGATAGTGATCCTTATGAGTTTCTTTATTCAACCTTCTATAATCAATACAAACTCTCCACCCAGTTACCTATCTTGTGGGAGTGAGTTCATTATTTTCATTTATCATAACAATTACCCCACTTTTCTTAGGTACAACATGAATGGGGCTGACCCAAGGGCTGTCGGAGATGGGAAAAATAATCCCAATGTCGAGTAATTTAATAATCTTTTATGCACAACTTTTAATATTTGGATTTAATTGTCTCTGTGGTTTAATTGATGGCTTAAAATTATCTTCCATTACAATCCTTTGCATGCAAAGAGTTGGGCTAATTCCCCTAATATCAGCTATGCTCTTTTCGATTGCTTTCTTATATATCTTCAAGATATCACATAGTTGATTTTCCTATTCAGATTCAATCAAAATAGAAATTATTACAGTTAAGGAGGTTCCTTCCCCTAAATATGCATATTTTAAGTGGCTTGGAAGGGTTTGAGTTCTAATTCGGGGGTTCCTCAATTGAAGGTACCATTTTTATTTTTTCCTGAATTAACTCTTCCATTTCACTCTCAATTTCTTCCTCTTCCTTATCTTCATAAATATCATGTTCCTCTTCTACTATATCTCTAAACATAATGAAATCCTCCAAAAGATCAGCTCTCCAACAACTCTCATCGGGTTCAGTTGGGTGATTCATAGTGTCTTTAATGTTAAACTTGACTTCTTTTCCATCACAGCGTAAACTCAACTCCCCCTTGTCTACATTTATCAAAGTTTTATCGGTAGCTATAAATTGTCTTCCAAGAATAATAGGAATCTATTGGTTTTCATCTTCCATGTATAATATAATGAAATCAACAGGGAAGATAAATTTGTCTACCTTTACGAGCACATTTTCTAGGATTCTCATAGGAGTTTTCACAGATCGGATCGTTAATTGGAAAAGAACTGAGGTGGGTTTCAAGCTATCAATTCCTAATTCATTGAAGATGTATTAAGGCATTAAATTAATGGATTCCCTTAGATCGCATAGTGCCCTTGAGAAGGTTTGGTTTCCTATTGTGTAAGGAATTGTGAAACTGCCATGGTCTTTTCTATTGATAGGGATCTTTTGTTGTAAAATTGTACTATATTTTTCAGTTAAGGCTACAACTTCTCTTTCATTAATTCTTCTATTCTTAGATAGAATGTCCTTCATGAATTTTGCATAGTTAGGCATTTGTTTTAGAGCTTTAGCAAATAGGATGTTTATGTGAAGGGTTTTGAAAGCTTCTAAGAACATTTGGATTTGAAGATCTACATTTTCCCTAGCCATGCATTGGGGAAAGGGTATAGATTGACTGGTTTTTGGTTGATCTTCTTGTGTTGTTGATTCAGTTATTCCAACTCCCTTTTCCTTATGCTATTCTACATTAATTTTCTCTTTCTGTCCTACTTTGTTCATGTTTGAGTTTGTTTCAGTATCCTTAGCTTTTAGGGGTTTGGTGATTCTTCCAATTCTTAAAGTTATAGAGTTTCCTTGCTCATTTTCACACTTATGTATAGCTCCAACTAAAATAGGTTTTCAAAGATGGTTAATAATATTTTCTGATTGTTTTTCTATTCTTTTAATGGTGCTTTCCAGCCTTAGTAAGGAAGTTTCATGTCTATTTAAAGTGGCATCTGTTCTGTTCATAAAATAAGTTGTGGAAATTCTAAACTCGCTCAAAGATTTTTCTAAGTGGTCCTTTTTAATAGAATTATTAGCATACCCCGGGTTTTGATTAAAAATGTTTGAATGGGAGCTATTGTTCTTACGAATCAAATTAATCTCTTATGTCCCAATTAGATGAATGGTCACTACTCTCATGGATCTTGTCAGATTGGTTTCCTTCAAGGTCCCTATAATCCATTTCATGAATTGCACTAACATTCATCTTTCCTAATATTTAGTTTAATAAGGCAATTTCGTGCTGAAGTGCAGAAATTTGGTCAGTTTCAGTTAAGTTATTAACATATTTCCTCTTAGAGTTAAGCCGCTCAGTCGGCCATTGGTATGCATTGTTTGTCATCTCTTCTAAGAGTTTGTACACCTCTTCTTGGGTCTTGTTACTAAGCGAGCCACTAGCAGCTGCATCTATCAAGGTCCTTGTGGTGCATTCAATTCATTGTAAAACATTTAAACTTGCATCCACTGAGGGAACCCGTGATGGGGCAACGCCTTGTGCACTCCTTAAAATGTTCCTAACTATCATATAGCATCTCACCATCCTGCTGGTAATAGTTAGTGATCTCAATTCTTAATCTGGAGGTTTTAGCATGTGGGAAATATTTAGCAAAGTATTTCCTAGCTAAATCATCCCAAGTGTGGATATAATCTCTAGGCAAAGAGCTGGGCCACTTTTAGCTCTGTCTCTCAGCAAGAATGGGAATAATACAAGTCTAATGGCATCATCAGTAACACTATTGTATCTAAAGGTATCACATATCTTCAAGAAGTTTGAGATATGTGAGTTGGGATCTACAGTAGCTTGCCCACTAAATTGATTATTTTGAACCATTTGTAGGGTTAATGATTTGATTTCAAAATTATTGGCATCTACATTAGGTCTCACTATTGCATGTGGAATCCCGCTAATAGTTGGTAGTGCATAATCTCTTAGAGCTCTACCCCTATGTTGCTCATAGACCTCTCCTAAGTTGTCTCTTAAGTTCTACATTGGATGTTGAATTGAGTTGTTCTAAGTTGTGTTCTTCGTGTTCTTAACAAGATTCGCTCAATTTCAGGGTCAAATAAATAATTGGCACAATTTCTTCTACACCTGCACAACTTAAATCAAGTAGAAACTTCAAAGAGTAACACAATGATATGAATTATGTAAGGGAAAGTAAAACAGTAAATACAAAAAAATCAAATAAAAATATAGTTACAGAAATTGAAAAAATATATGCATCAAAATTGAAATCATTATTTACTATTAAGTTATCTATAATACGAATCAAAGAGACAGTTCCCTGACAATGGCACCAAAACTTGACAGACTGAAAATACATAGTCTGCACTTGCACGTAAGTGTACGCGATTCGAAGTAATATTGGATGGTATGATCCCAAGATTTATCATCCTCTGAAAATGGTGTTTAGTTTCGCTACTAGAGTTTATTTAATTTCAATAATATTTAGGTATCAAATAGGTTTTGGTAACGGTCCTAAATTACAATCTCATAGTTTCTTTGAATTAAAATTATTTCCTTAGAGAATTAGGGAGAGTTGGGATTAAAGATGCAAATAACATGGGTTTATGAAAGTACTCTTTTCTTCTTAACTTCATATTAAGTTAATTGGATTAATTTCTTATTTCATAATTAAGAGATTTAGTTTTTCTCAGCGAACTTCACTAATTGTACTAAATCTTGTCTGGTGCTCTAAAATGAATATTGGAATGTTCAATTTCAACACATAGATATTCGTGTGATAATTAGCTTATGAGTTCATCCTTTACTTTTAAGTGAATAAAATCTATATTTTAGATTTGGTATTACATGAACTTGATTCCACTAATGGCTCATGTGAATCTACTCTTGATTTAACTAAGGAAATGAGCTACTAGGCTAAATGGGTTTATATCATATCACCCATATCACTTAGCGCTCTAGGACCTCGCATAAACCTAGGGTGAATTATGGAGCTCAATTGGTGGTTCTCGACTTATATGCATCTACTCTTGATTTAGCCAAGGCAATGTGCTATGAAGCTAAATGAGCTTGTCACATAGCTCATAGCTTAACGTGCATCACTTACCTCGCATAAATCAAGAGTGAGCTATGGAGCTCAAAGAATATTAATAATTTCTTATAGCTAAAATGATCAAACACTTATCCAAAGTTGTGCATGGGCCATTTTTGCACGATGAATGTTGTCACATACATTCACGGTGTTAACGCTTATGCATGCATAGCCTTAGGACGAGGTGATCATCGAGCTCTAGGAGATTTAGATAATGAATATATATATATATATATATATATATATATATATATATATATATATATATATATATATATATATATATATATGTGTGTGTGTGTGTGTGTGTGTGTGTGTGTGTGTGTGTGTGTATGTGTGTGTGTGTTTGTGTATAAATATATATAAGGAATCCACCTTTTCTAATAAATCATCACATTCAAACACTCAAGATTTAATTAACATTTCATTGAGCTAAAGAATACAAACATTACAACCATGTCTTCTTACATGCTCATTACTCAACCGTCCCCAAAGAGAGTTTAGGTTGCTATTAAAATGAAAGTATAAGGAAAGCAACAAGAGAAACTAAGCCTTTGTAGGGATTTTACAAGAAAACAAAAAAGTGTATAAGTTAAAGTACAATACGAGGGAACAATTATCGCGTCCGCCTTGATCTCTCTTTCCTTGGATCTCTTTGGCTCTTTGCTCTTTGTGCTTCTCCTCTTCCTTAGCTCAAGCCTTCTCCTCCTTTGGGGTATGGGACTCTCCCCAATATCTCATCTCACAGCCTTCAGGATCAAGGCTCAGAAACTTAAATTGGGAACCTCCTTCAAGTCTTGAATTTTTCTTTTTACAACACTTAGCCTCCGTCCATCAATGCAAACAACCACCTTCTCCTTGACAATTAAATTCATATTTATGTTTTATTCATTTATTCTCTTGTTAATGAACGAATTTCAAATGTTTGCAATCAATTTATGCTGTGGGAAGGGGGAAAGTTAACTCTATTTTCCTTACCAATGCTGTCTAGGAAGCTTATTCCATAGTAGAAATACGACGGGCGCTATGGCTCGCTGTGGCACCAGGTTTGCGGCCCGTCTGGCGCTACGGCGCATTGTGGCGCCCAGCTCTCGGGCTAGGTTCGCTATGGCACAAATAATGTGTTGTGGTGCACTGTAGTGTGTTGTGGCATGATGTAGCATCGAACTCTTGGTTTCATGTCCACCAAGGTGCGCTGTAGATCCTAGCTCTCCAGAATTTATCCGCCACAGGGCACTGTAGCACCTGACTTTCAGGAATGATCCTCCACAATGTGCTATAGCACTTTGCTCTCGGGAATGATTCGCCATGAAGTGCTGGAGCACCTGGCTCTCAGGATTGATCTACCACGATGCGCTATAGCGCCCGGCTCTCGGGAATGATCTGTCAAGGCGCACTGCAATGCCAGGATTTCAGGATTGTGCCCGCTAAGGTGCGCTGCAGTACCTTGCTCTAGGGCTGTGTTTGCTATGGCACATTTTGAGCACGTCATGGGCACTGCAGTGCCACAATTTACCCAATTTTCTCCTTGATAAAAATTGGAGCTCTTCTTCCTTAAATGCCTCAAAAACACACATCAAAACACACCTAATCCTAAGAAAAACTTAATTCCTAACACTAAATTACCTATATTTATTGGGTTCATCAGTTCCCTCTTGCAACGCCTGTGCCACAACCTGCTGTCCCCTTCCCTTTCTTTCTTATTCTCCTCCTCTCTGCCATATTGAGTGTTTTGGGTATCTGACAGTTGACATCTTCTCCTCTTCCTCCATTCCTCCATTCTTCTTCCGAGGGCTCGACCTCCCTCCAATAGTCGAACGACGTCTTCTTCCTTCAGCAAACTCTCTGACAATTCCTGGTAATCAGCAGAAGGTTCAGGATTGGCAAATTAAGCTCAAAATGGTCTGTGTCTGCGTCTGAAGGATTGACAAAATCTTCAACTCTAGGTACTCCATTTCTCTGATTACTGAACCCTTATTTTCTACATTTTGGAGCATCCATTACTATTCCAGGTTATTGTAGATCTATTGCCAGCTTCGATCGGGTTCAACCAAAATGATAGAGCAGCTTTGGCTTGAGCATGTATAGTGGGGTACAGTGCATGAGCCCCTCATTGATGAACCAGCGAATCCAACAACTTCCCATTGTGACAAGGTGTTCCTTCGGTCGGCCACGACCCAAGGAACACTACAGGAGTTGAATCATGCTGTGGGTCCAACTGTGGAGGGAAAGTTCTCCTTCAAAGTAAACCCTAGAACTTGTGGTAGTAAAGTAGGGTTTGGCTTATCTAGAGCATCTTGGATAGGGATTTAGGGTCCTTCATGTAGGGTTTAGCTATGGGATTGATTTAAGCTACTAATTGAGGATTTTGGTGCTCTAAATATCGAGGATTTATGGTTTCTTAGAAACCTTAAATCCTCGATTCTCGCCTTCGTCGACAGAAAAAGGCGAACAATGCTGGTCGTGATGACTTGTGACCATAATTGTTCGATAGTGCTTGGATTTTGGGCCCGGTTGTCCCATAAGGGACTAGCTCGTCGGGTCTTGGTCGACCTGATAGAGCTTGAGCCCCAAAACCTAAATAATGCAGATATATTTAATATAGCCTAAAGTATAAGCTTAGGGAAAATCAATGAAACTAGGGTTTCATAATTTTAAGTTATTTGACATTCAAATTTAATGTTCTAGTATACCAAATTTATTAGGAAAATGTGTAGAACTTGAAAATGCAATTTTATTTAGTTTTTGCCATTTGATTTCTTAATTATGTGCTAATTAGTTTAGAAATGGATTAATGTATAAATAGCTTAATATTTATTCAAAATGGCTGATTAGGATCTTGTTTTGCTCATTAGATAGACAATAGCCTAAATGTGTTGTTTATTATTATTATCTATAATTAATGTTGTTAATATTACCTTAAAGATGATTTAGGACAATTAGTCTAAATCAAGAGCTATGGAACTCCAAATTTAATGTTCTTGTTGTCAATCGCTTCATTAAAATGTATAGATCTATAATCTGTATTAATAGTTTTAAATTGAATCTATTTTAATCAAATTAGCTTCCATGCTTAATAAATGGCCTTTTTGCCCTCAAAATTAGATTAAGCTATCCCTTAGTGGTTTAGACCACTAATCTGGTGCATAATTATGTTCTTAAGTATATATGATTGGTTAAGCTAACCTAGAACCATTTGAATTGATCTTAAGGTAATCCAACCTTAGTAACCATAATTGAGTGTTCAAGGTGTTCTTATTCTTCTTAGTTAGCAACCTTCATATTGGAATAGTTTCTCATAGCCATAGAATCCTAATTTGTTAAGTTAACCTTTGGTGACTTAAGGTGTTAGCATTTTTATGCCTTGAATGTTAAGCATCCAAGTTAGATGGATAGTCTTGCTATTAGTATGAACCTTAGTAAGTGATGAATGTCACTTAAAGTTGTAAAACTCCTAAGAAGAAATAGATTTATTGTTAGTTCATCATAACCCTTGTATGTAAGATTGTATGTGAAGGTTTAGTTATGAAACCCTTAAGCATGAGTTTGCCCAATCTCATAAGGAAGAGCTAGAATTCTTACTGTTTAAATAACCTTTGTAAAGCTTAGCTTTTCAGTATTAAAGCCTTTATAAGTTTAGAATCTTAAACTTGTGGATTGGATCATAAGTCTTGAATAATTAGATTATCCTTTGAACCTTATTAAACTAATCCATAAATATTTTAAATTAGATTTATTAAGGACTTAGAATAGGTTGATTTTTCTATAAAATCTGATCAAATACAAGTTTAAGATGTTAAGCTTGTATAAGTGAATAAATTGATAAGATAGATAATTGAGCCAGTTTGGATCTGTTAATAATCGAATTGTAATGTACTACTGAATTAATCAGAGTATTAGCTAAGATGTTAATAAATTAATTTATTCAGTTAGCTTTATAGTTAGGCTAAGACTTGATTATGTCTTAGCATCTATTTTAGCATATAATTTTAGGTAAATAGATAACAAAGGGGATATATGTTTTATGTTTTTGATGCCTTCCTATTTTATCTTACTTTCAAACAGTTTTGTAGTTATGAAACTATTTTCATACAAAACTTTAGTACTTTAAGAATTAGTTGAGTTTCTGACATATAGTTTATGCATGTTATGGATTGATAATCATGCATAGCATATTGTTGCTTATCGGTGCATTGGGTACAACATTTATTGTATTCGAATTGTTAGGCACAACTCATTTCTTGAATCGGTGCGTTGGACATATTCCATTCTTTTATTAGTGGCGCACTAGGTACAACTTAAGGACTTATTAGCGGTGCGTTGGGCACAATTTAAGGAATTATTATCGATGCATTGGGCACATATTATGTATCGGTGTGTTGGGCACATATCTTTGTATCGGTATGTTGGGCACATATCTTTGTATCGGTGCGTTGGGTACATATCTTTGTATCGGTGTGTTGGGCATATATATTTGGTTTCAGTGCATAGGTTACATTTCTCTCTGCATATGCATTTTATGTTAGCATATGCAAATAGTTCAGCATTTTATGTAGTTCAGTTTACTTTTAGTTGCTTACTTTCAATTCTGTTTCTTTTTTTGTTAAATATCATTATACTGCAATTAATGTATTTTAGTGAGCTTAAAATGTACTTAGACTCATTATCTAAGTACATTTTTTTTTATTGGTTGGGGCCTTAGCATTGTGAAACTGATAATATTAGGTTTAGCTTACTTTGAGGAGCCCGTGCTGGTAGAGCTAAAGGAGACTCAGGAGGAAGAGGAGTGTGTGTTGCTGAGTAGCTATTGTTGTCTTCTTCCTTAGTTAGATTTCCTGCATTTGTGAGATGAAAGTTTATTTCAGCATATTATTAAGTTTGTATTAATTAATTCTGTTCGGATGTATTTTTTGCTTTATTTTTTAAGATGTATATTTTTACTTTCTGTTTCTTGATGGATGAATGCATGGATGATTTACCTTTTTAGCTTTCACACTCTGTATTCAATATTATACTCTACATATTGTGTTGTGATCATCAAATTTATAGGCACGCATCATTGTTAAGTTAAGAAAATAATTAACTTGGCTAATGATGGGGCATTACAGTTGGTATTATAGATGTCTTATGGGGCATCTAGTGTATTAACATCCTGTTATATACTAGAAGGAGGATTTTTATTATGAGTAATGACCAATCTTGTTGCTAATATTATTCTGCTTGCGCATAGCGATAAGGTGGGACATTACATTTACTCATTTGAATATATGTATACAAACGCCAAGAAAAATTCTGACAACATATGAAAGTATTTTGTTCCACGTAGTCTTAATTAGATATCCTATCAAAATTATGTGTCATATGAAATCTATGAATGTTATACCTTAAGGTGTTTTATGTATGCATTTGAAAGGTCTTGGGATTTTTCTTAAGTTTGTTGAATGGTTTACCTTCGTCCTACAAACTTACTGAAACATTTCTTATGTTCACATTTTAGGTCATTACAACTTTATTATTACCTTGTCTTTGACTGTTAAGGATGTATTTCATTATTAATAGTGAATTTGATTGTGTAGACTTAGTCAATGTTTCAAAAAGAATTTAGGGTACAAATGTATGATAATATAATGCAGAATCTATACTCCACATTGGGCTTGAATTATATATAAACCTTCTCTTAAAATTTTTAATTTAGATCTATATCAGTTACAAGTATGCATTCTATGAAATTTCCATATACGCCTTAGGGAATCTCAATAATTTAATCTCAGTTTCTCTTAACTGTAGTACAAGCTCTTCACTCAACTTAAGAGATATTGAGTTAAAATAGTCTATTTATTCTTTGCTCAATTCGATAGGATGAAGAAGGATTATTTTAAATAGCCTTTATGAGGTTAAACTTTGGTTTAAGTTCTGAATTAGAGTCACAAATAGGAGAGGATTCTTTGTTTTATCTGTAGAATTTAACACTCAATCATGAAAATATAACATTCTTATACTATTTACGGGTCCTTATTGTCATTAACATTCAAGTTGGATTGTTTAGTTAGTTTATGGTATAATTATGCCAACAGTATTTCCAAGTGCTAATTCTCAATATTTAAATAATTCCTAAATTTTTGAAAGATAAACTTCTCGTTATGAGATTAAAAGCTAATATTTTATGTTGATGTTTACCTTTGAGAGAAATTATTAATTACGAGGCCTCACACATTTGATTGAGCTATATATAAATTTTTCTTTTTATAGGCGAACAACATTCTTCATTAGTTTAGAACCTTGATGAGCGCTTTGTATTTTAAATTAAATTCTCAAATGTGCCCTTCTGGAACTTGTAGATTTAAATGAGTCAAGGCATGCCTATATTAATCTACTAGTCTAGGACAAATATACTAAAGTCTGATAATCTTAAGTCACTTTCTTACAATATTTAAGAGCACTTTAACTATTGATATAATGATTACTAGTCCAAACTCCCCATAAAAAGATAATTTGGACATAATTCTCCCACTCCCTAACGAGATAAAAGAAAATTCCATAATTAGTTAGATTGAAAATTTTTAGTGATTTGAATATCAATAGGATCTCTATAATTTTGAGAAAATAGTGTTTTCTAAATTTTAAATTACTTCTTAAGTTTATTTTGGTTACTAACCTCTAACGGAGGAATTAAACTCTCAAATTTGACAATCTTTAGATTAACTACAACAATTACTATTAGATTTTGAAATTAAGGCTATTTAATTAATGGCAAGATCTTTTCTTTGTATTACATTTCTACCAGATGTTTAAATTACAGGGGGTAAGGTACAAATATTTAAGATGTAGTATTTAGATGTTAATTATGTAAAGTAGTTCAGCGATATGATCTAAATCTAAAGTTTCATATAACTTATTTGCCATTTAGTTATTAGATCTTATTGAATGTTTTATGTTAATTCATGGTTTGTACTTCAACATGTCAAGGTTTGTATTACCCTTTTGAACTGTATACATCTATGCCATTTAATGACAGAAGAGTATATGGTGGAGACTCTTTCAATATGTATATATTCAAATAATTTTTGAAGTTAATATTTCTCCAACATTGTTATTAAAAATTTGACAATAGTGCTACTAAGATTTATGATTAGATTGGAAAATTGGGATTGGATGTTAGATTAAAAGTCCTGTCTACCTAATAGATGGTTCTTGGATTTGTGCGGTTACTGATGAGAATGTTAATTATTTAAGTTGGGGGATTATAAACACCAACTTAAGTAGTATTAGTGAAACTCTTAAACATTGAGATATATTTTCAGATAATGATGGAGTTCATGATAAGAGCTCTAAAGTTAAGCATGCTCATGTGACAACACTCTTAGGATGGGTGACCTAATGGGAAGTTATCTTCTAAGAAAAAAACTGTGATGCCTTTTAGGCCAAAGCGGGAAATACCATAGAGCTTAAGAATTGAGGCTGTTACATAAGCTGAAATGACTAAGATGGTAATTTTATTATGAAGTCCTATTCATAAATAAGAAACTTAATCTTGTGGTAATCCTACTTCCTAATTACTAACAATGTTGTTGAGACATTCAATTGATTTGGGGTTCGTGTTTTATTTAAAAATAGCTATAACACAATAATTGATTTCTTTATAAATACTTCCTAAATATAAAGGCATAAACTGGTATAACATTTAATATGCCATACAAAAATTTTAAAGATGTACCTTTTTAATTTAAGATTAATAGTTTTAATTATGTGCGTCATTATTACAACTATGTTTTATATAAAAGGGTAATCATTGAACACTTATGAGTTGTTACTTAGCAATTTTACTGATTTGCTACTCCTTATAACCTTATTTTCTTACTACATTTTTGCATGATAAAATGATTTCGCACAAGTTGGCTTTCGCTCATAAAGCATTTAAATTGTTCATGTAATGCTTTCTCTCAGAAAGCATTTAAATAGTTCATGTGAGTGTTGTGCTGATAGGAAGTACATACTTTTATGTTAGTCTATAGGGTACTAGACTATATTACTAAGTGATTATATATTATTTTATCAAATTTGTAAAACTTTCCATACAATTTTTAATTTGTAATACTTTTAAGTAGGTTTAAATATATTAATTTAGATTGACTGAAGGTCAAAATTTACACTAGTATGAAAGATAGTTCTACTTGATTATAAAATAATATCAAGGAAATAGATACAAATGTGATCTCAGTAAGCTCATCTGCAACCGAATCTACAGATGATACACTTATCAATTTACTTATCATTATTGGCGATATGATAACTAATTCAAAAATTCTAACATTTATCTACGGCTTTAACAACTATTTCTTTGATTACTTGAAAATGGATTAAGAAATCTCTTTGCCTTAATCCATGTTTCTTTTAATTGTACTCTTATACATTCTTTGTTCATCCAAATATATATTAGCATTAAAATTAAATGTTTGTTAAGTTTATCTTTTACTAAAGATAGAATCTTTAAGCCAATTAAAACTTAGAGTCAAAAATCAAATATTATTATTTAAAAATTTTAAGTCATATGCTCTTAAACTAGAGAATGCTAAGAAAATCAATTAAGCTCAAGGAAGCGAAGAAATTAGTTGTGATATTGCAACTTGTCTAGTAATTGGATTTATTAAGGAAAGGAAGAACTAGTTCAGGTTATCTCTATAAGATTAGATTATCAATTCAAGACATTAATCAATGTTTCATTTTCATACATTTAACTTTGTATGTCGTGTGTCATTTTTATATCATGTGTTGTTTTTGTTCTTCCAGCTCTTATTATTAACTCTTTATTTTGTTTATTGTGCATGTCCTATGGTGTTATTTACTTAATAATTTTGTATTTCAGTTTGAGACTTCCAATATGTACCAAGTTATGGATACCACTTTACTACGATGCTATCATCTCTTTGTAATGGCCTAGTGTTATATTAGAAGTTCTGACCCAACACAGAGTGCTACTGTAGTACTTAATACTGGAGTAGTATTCCATAACCTATTATTAAGCACTACTAAGAGCAAAGAATCTATAAGATAGAGAACACAGATGCATTTATAAGAATAATAAATATTCTATTTCATTACATTCATCCAGAAAAGTAAAAGAAAAATATCATCTCAAATTTAATAAATAATACAATCCATGCAACTTAAAGTTTACAACATTATAATAAATGAAAGGAAACTCTCTCATGTTCACCAAAATGAAAACAAAGTAAAGTGACTCTAAATATCTTCAAATCTGCTCCTAAATCTCCAGCTCCTCTCCTAGCTCACATGCTAGCTCCACTTCAGGCTCATGATCCACCATATTTGGTATTTTAATACGATAAGGCACAATCAATAAAAGAAAAATAAGTGATTATACTTATAAAGTCTATGGACATTTTAAGGTTTCTAACTATTTTTAAGTTTTAAGGATATCACAATAAGTTAAGCAATTTAGGGAGCACAAGGTAATATAAGAAAGTAAAACTTAAACTATAAGTAAATTACAGTAAAAATAAAGCAAGTAAAAAAGCTAATGTACACTAGGTTTACCTACAAATGTGAGGTTAAGCGATAAACAAATATATAAGAACTGATGCAACCTATATGCAAGGATAGTAAATGAAACAAAGCTGAATTGCAGTAAATAGAAATAAGTTAAAAATCAATGTTAAGGAAATTTATTATTAGTTAATATTTAATTATGTTTTGTGGGCTCATGCAGAACAAAAAGAAGAGTTAGGTGCGTTTACCTAACTATCTGTACAAGGGTCTCTTGTATAACCACACAATCCCCCTCAAGGATATGTGTGGTTTCCTGATCACTCCATAGTCAACCCTAGCTCAATGTCTATACAGACTAGTCCACCTTGAGTGAAACACTTCTTAAATTATAGTTATTATTATGTAATGATTTATGATCAATTCGTTAAGGTTTCAAAACATAACATTCAATGAAATTTGCCAAAGAAACTAACTAAGTGATATCCCTTTATTGTCTAATTTTAATTATCTACCTGAATGATTAGGGTTAATTGAACCTCCAATTGACTTAAGCCATAGGCCTTAAATCAATTGATAAGAATATATATATATATATATATATATATATATATATATATATATATATATAAATCTAGTATTGTAATTTTGAAAATAAGATTTATAAATATATAATTTTAAATATCACTTAAGACTCTCTAACCTAACCCTAAGGTTACCATCCTTAAGATTCAACACTTGATCACTAGCTAAATTCCTAAAATGAAATGTACTAACTTAAAGAAATCCAACTTAACTTCTAGGGATATTCTACCGCAAGGAACTTCTAAGGCCTAGTTCTCATAGTAAATTCATCTTAGCTAGGTAAGCCCTAAATTAAGATGTTGCTCTCATAGTCTAATAATTTACTCGGGGTTTCCTATAAAATTGAGCTAAAGATTCCAATATTATCAAGTTAAAAATTCTTGTCTAAATGTCTTAGCTATCCAATGATCAATCAATTTCACTTATCAATTCATAATCTATCTTATATGAATCTCAGTTCATCCATACATGACCTATTCTTCTAAACATCTCAATATGTTAATTTACTGAAATCACCTAAGATGATTAATTGATTGTAAATGCTCAAATTACTCTACTTTAGCGTTTAGGAAATTCTACCTAGCTAACCAATGTTCAATCCTCCAAAATAATGAAATGTTAAGTTCTAAAAATTAAATATTGTAATTGCAATTCTAATCAAACATAATCAGTGTGATTACATTCCCTATAGCATAACATGAGTAATGCCAGTGAGTATACTCATTTTGGAGTTGATTTGATCAAGTTTAATATAAGTCAATTATTGTTCAAAATATCATAAGCAAAAATATTAATCAAAATGCAAAATAAATGTCACCATAATAGTCTACACATTTTTTTGAGCACTTTAAGATATAACATTGTTATATTTGAATTTGTAGTTAGCAAGATATTAAGCATTGAACATTTGCAATTATCTAATTATTAAATTAATTCCTTCCCTAATCCTCTGCACACACGCCTATAATCACACTACCGCGGGTCAAAGTCACACGCACGCCGGGAACGGAACCTGGGAGCGGAACCACAAGGGACGACCTTGACCCGGCCCACACTATGGTTCTCCCCCGTCGAGGTGACAGAGGAGCCAACCTATGGCATCAAATTACCCGGCGAACAGTGGGTCCTAAGAGGCGAGCCACGTGTCAAAATGACGGGCTTTCCGAGATCTAGTTGCTGAACCCGAGAGGGTGACTAAGTTACAAACCTTAGCCTTTGATTTCTCGGCTAATGTTTTAGTGTGGGTCACTGTAGACCCACAGTCGATCGCGTTTCGATTAGGCTCGATCAAGCCCGATTGAGATCACCATATGATTGCATGTCGACAATTATAGAGAAACGAAAACTAATCCAATGATTTCATAATTGAGTCGATGGGGATATGGGGTACCTTGCGTTCATCGATCCGCCGACTCATTTCGATTCGCACCTGATCTGGCCCTCGAGCTCCCATCGCGAAAAGCTGATAATACTATAGGAAATAACTAAGAAATTAAAACTGAAAGTAATTGAATATATATTATAAATTAGCAAATGGTATAATCTGCATAAACTGTAGTAAATTAGCAAATGGTATAATCTGCATAAACTGCATATAAGATTAATTTAGCTTTGTTGAATGCATTGAAAGTAAGCTACTACTATAATAAGCTTTTGAATTAAAAGTAATAAACTGTAAATAGTCACTATGATTGTAAGTTGTAAATGCATTGTTGTAGATTAGTCTCAGATAACTATACTAAATTATGAGCTTACAACTATTGAAAGTTGTATTGAAGTTATAAATGCAATGTTGTAGATTTTATTTATCTTATTTATCATTTCTGCTCTGTGGGCACTATTTAACAAATGAGGAGTCAAGCATATGTGCACGTGTTCCTGACCATTTGACATGTTGAGTTCCCTGACTTCCCGTTCCGTGGGGGAGTTCAGGTGACAACAACCACACTCATCCCCTCAAGAGTGAGTGCAGTCTCCTTATTTCTCCAGAAGACCTATATTGGCCATAAAATATCTATACATTCTCGATCAATCTGATGAACCCAATGAGTGTATTTTATTATTCATGACAATGTCTTTATGCATATTCAAAATTAAAAGCTCAAATGCAGTGCAACAACAGTGAAATCTCAATATTAATTAGAATTGCAATATTCCTTATTGTTTGCTAAATCATTTTTTCTTATTTACTGATTCAGAGTTTCCCATTTTTGGCTCGTTAAATATTCATACAATATTTAGAAATCAGGACTTATTCAGTATCTTGATTTGCATTTTCAGTTTGACTGAATTTGAATATGTTAAGACACCATATAGTATCTTAACTTGAGATATTGAACTGATCTAAATTAATTAATGAATTATTCTAATTTATACAATTATTATTAAGACACCACTGGTGTCTTAAATTACTAACTAAAACTATTGAAAATCTGACATAGACATGCAAATTATGATCTTTTTATGAGCTCATAGCTCAAATGCTAAATCTTTATTTACGTTCATATATTATGGAATTCTACTAGATTTCTAATCTAAACTCCTATGTCAATAGCTATTAATATTAAATTGAATCATACTTTAGATAAGTTCTAAATTTTCAGTTTCTACATTCATCTATGTTTTCCTTAGCATTCTGATATTCTTTTTATTCATGAAGAATTCACTAATAGCCATCTCTCATTCTAAGGTTATTAGCTTAAACTCAAATGAGTAGGATCTATCCAGACTTAAATCCACTAGGTTATGAGTCTAAATCTAATATCAATTCTTAATTTTATACAAGACTGTTAGTCAGGATCTATTACTCATTTCAATTGACTTAGAGTGTTAAATAATCATTCTTGATCACCCCTATTACTTAAAGCACTATCTTAGAGTTTTTATATTATTATTTTA
This sequence comes from Gastrodia elata, assembly GCA_016760335.1. Lineage (NCBI taxonomy): Eukaryota > Viridiplantae > Streptophyta > Magnoliopsida > Asparagales > Orchidaceae > Gastrodia > Gastrodia elata. The sequence goes on along the minus strand of CM028677.1, from coordinate 8,089,343 downwards.
TTATCTAAAAATTTACCATTGCAAATTAGAAGATTAAGTTATTTAAGGTTATCTAATTCTAATCCTACACATCATAAGGAGTCCATTGACATATTGTTTGTGCAAAATTGAAGTTCATAGGGTTTAAACCTCACTAATTTCTCTTAATCATCATTAAAAGCTAATCAATAAAATTACTGGTCAAAGTTAAATTTTATTTCATATTATTATTTATATTTTTTTTATCATTTTGATGTAAAATTTCATTATATTTGAATTTATATTTCTCATTTTATTTCAAAAAATAATTGGAATTAACTTTCCTAAGTTATGATTAATCTATTTTATTAAATTTTGAATATTCCTTAGGAATATTATCTTCATAACTGTGCCTGTTCGGCAGTTCGACTGGATGACACAGGTGACCCAAACCTGTTACAATGCTTCACATTCATCACGACTTTTCCCGACATTGCCGGGTTAACGTTAACTTTCGCCTGATGAGTACAATGCTGCAAATCTTCTTAGCCTTTGATCCATATGCCAAAACCTTCATTGCGAAGTAGCTGTCACATGGGTCCCAAAAACCCCTTGGATGGTCATCAGGTTCACCGGAACCCTACTCCACTGAAACTTATATCCTAAGGTTTACTGTGAGAGCTCTTCGTCTAGGATTAGAACTAGGGTTCCAGTCATTCTCCAAAATACTCACCATGCTAAGGTAGTTCCATTGAATATAAAAACTCTAACCAAGATTATCGAAATTGTCAGATCGAATAAATTAGGGCTTACTGTGTATCGTCTCAAAACCTAATTTTAGAAATATTCAAATTTATAATTCTCTACTCACATACCATCTCATGCCCTGATTTCAAACACTTCACCATCAGGGAACTAGAGACACTTCCAGGACCCATTTTCCCTATAGTTAGAGTTCTGGATCATTGAGAGGCTACTCACGTGGATTTCACTATACGTTATTGTGTATCTCAAACTTATTAAGGGTTATGTGGACTCCTTTAGTTCTGGTTTGGATCGATAGTCACATTATAGTCGTTAGGATAAATTTGGAATGCATTATTACTTTAAACCAGGTTTGTGTGTAGAAGCAAATTTCCCACACTATCTCCCTTGGCTCGATCCTTAATCATGGGTTTTTTTGAGAGTTTGGATACCATAATCTTGGTTTAGATAAATTTGCATTGATAACTTAACATTCACCATTCAATTTATTATGTGTAAAAGCAAAAAAAGCATCACATATCAAGAATATGAGCTGAACAAAAGAGTATCATATGGGGGTACCTTGGTTCGAGCTTCAAGAGTAACTGTTGGATGATTTGAGGCATTCCAAGCTTCCACGGCTCGATGGATCCCATCTTGAAGGTCTTGGCTACGCTCCAGGATGATTGGCAGCTGGGTTGATCTACTGGATTGCTTGTGCAGCTCCTCAGAGTGTACAAGGGCTAAGAGGGGAGAATGGGAAGTTGAGGAAGGATGGGTGACTGTCAGGGCCTAAAGTGAGATGAGGGGATTTTGAGTTTGGCAAAGGGAGATTTCATGGCCTTGGATGGACATTTATAAGCTACAGGGTCAAGAGCAACATGTTATAGGTTTTTTGGTGAACCTGAGAACCTATGCTAAGTTCAAACTAATCAGAACTTGAACTGGTTCCTGAAGGCATGTGGCACATTTCTTCCACAGTAGGGCGTAAAAAGAGCACTTGAGTAATTCATTGTCTTCACATAAAAGAAAGAAGATAGAATTTAATATATTTGAACAATATTTTTTTTTGCTCATCTGTTCTAACAAATATATTATTACATATAATAGTCCAAGCGGTGTCAATGAAAAGACACATCCTTAATAAAAAGACACACCTAAAAGACAAAGACACATTTCTAATAAAAAGACACATCTCAAAAGACACATCTAATGAAAAATAAAATATAATATTTATCTAAATATTAAACTCATCTTGATTTATTATATATATATATATATATATATATTTATTTTAATACTCCCCCTTAAGATGAGTTTTTGATACCATTCCAAGCAACCTACAAAGATGTTCGAATGGTCCTTTTGGCAATGACTTTGTGAATATGTCTGCCACATTTTCATGACACCGAATATGTTCCACAGTAATGTCATCATTTAGCACCTTTTCCCGAATGAAATGGTGCTCAATCTCTATATGCTTTGTCTGAGTATGAAAAACTGGGTTTGTTAAGTTTTAAGGCACTCTTATTGTCCCTACGGAGTATAGTAGCCATTTCAATCTTCATAAACACATCTTCCACAAGTCTACGAAGCCAGATATACTCTTGAGTTGCTAAAAATGATGCCTTGTACTCTGCTTCGGTAGTGGAGATGGACACGCAATCCTGCTTCTTACTGCACCATGAGACTGCTGTTGACCCGCACATGAATACATACCCAGATGTCGACCTCCTATCATCATTATCTCCAGTAAAATCCGCATCTGTGAACCCATGCAACACAAAATTTATATTTTTTTCTCATACAACAACCCAAATTCCAAGGTTGACCCGACATATTTGAGAATTCTTTTAGCTACATCAATATGTGGTTTTTGTGGCTCTTGCATATCACGACTCACTAAGCCCACCGCATATGAAATATTCGGCCTCATGATCGTTAAATAAATCAAACTCCCCACTAGTGCACGATATGGCTTAGGATCCACTATAATCCTACCTTCTTCACGGATTAATTTCAAGTTTGTTTCCAAGGGTGTGTGGAACATGACTTGCCTTCTTCAATGATAAATCATTCAACGATCTTTCTAGCATATCTAGTCTGACGTATAATTAGTCCCTTCTTCACCTTTTGAACTTCCAAGCCAAGGAAATTAGGTTCTTTATTTCGAACCAGATTGATAACTCCTCTCCAAGCATTGTCACCTCGCCATCGTCATTTCCTATCACAATCATATCATTAACGTACAAAAGCACAAGAACATGTAGGTTGCCACGCTTCTTCACAAACATACTTGAGTCAAAATCTGAAGCGAAATATCCATAGAATTGTAAGTACTCTGCTATTTTCCCATACCATGCCCGCGGTGCTTATTTTAAGTTATATAGTGCTTTCTTCAACTTACAAATAGAATTCGGATGCTCTTTGGATACGTATCCTTGTGGCTGCACCATGAAGATATCTTTATCAATATCTTTACCAGGGTAACGCCATCAACCTTGGGCACAAGATCCCATGTTTCATTTTCTTGAGGACATTAATATTCTCTTCCATGGCTTCTACCCATTATTTTACGCTTTTAACTTCATCATAGCACGACGGCTCCCACTCATCAAGTGGGCTGGTAAAATAACATGAACTCATTGTTACTAAATTTCCTTCTCTATAGTGGGCAGGTGGCACAATCATTCGATTTGATATTCTAAGAGTAGAACTTCTCTCCACCTCTTGTCTCTGCATTTTCTCCCCCGACACCATAACTTGAAGCATTACCCCCCCTTCTTCTTGACTCAGTCTCCATTGGCGTTGAATTTGAAGAGTATGGGGCTCCTGAAGCACTTGTAACTCAACTGATTCTTCTTCAATTTCTTCTTCAAGACTTGCTACTCCTCTGTTCTCTTCCAACATGATGTTAGACCCTCCATCATATGACGTCAATTCGTCGAACGCCACGTCACGAGAGACAATAAACATTCGAGTCTGGGGTCCATACATTTCCAGCCATTCTTTTGTTCATCTTAGCCAATGAAAACACACATTATGGCTTTGGCTTCAAGTTTTGTTCTTCGTATATCCAGGACATGAACATAACAAGTTGCTCCAAACACTCGCATATGCTTCACACTCGGCACTTCTCCAAATATAAGTTCATGCGACGACTTTTGATTGTTCGGGCTTAATGGAAATCGGTTTATCACATATGCCGCACAAACCATTCCCTCCGCCCATAAGGTTTTGGGAATTCCTTTGGCTTGCAACCAACACCTACAAGTCTCAGTTATATGTCGAATCTTCCTTTCGACCACCCCATTTTGCTGCGGCGTGTAAGCTCAAGATAACTCCCTTTTAATTCCACAATTGCGATGAAAAAAAAAGAACTCGGCAGATGTAAACTCTCCACCATTATCGGTTCTGAGCTTCTTGATCTTTTGTCCAAGCACACCTTCCACCCTCTCTTTGAATTCCAAGAACTTGCCGAACACTTCTTATTTCTCTTTTAAGAGATACACCCACGTGTAGTGTGAGAAGTCATCCACAATCAACAGTATATATCTGTTTCCTAAATAAGATGAGGTAGCTGTTGGCCCTATCACATCGCTATGGATGCATTCTAGTGGTCTCTTACTCCTCAAGAGAGACATGACAAATGGAAGACAATGAGCCTTCCCAAATTGACATCCTTCAAATACATGCCAGTCACCGAAAGAAGATAAGCTAGGTAAGTCTCTAACGACTCTTTGCCACCATCACTCTCAACTTTTCCATACTGATGTGCCCCAACATTTATGCCAAATTAAAGCACTATCATTGCTCTTCATCTTGTCCACGTATGATGTTGCGAAAAGAACAAACAAATCACGAACTCGTCTTCCAGTGTGAGTCACCACTATTTTTACCGAAATTAAGTTTCGTAGGAACCTTACTTCCGTCGGCCCAAAAAGCACATGGTACCCTGCATCAACCGCATTTGTTACTAAAAAGATATTCTTCTTCATGCCCAGTATGTGCTACACACTCTTTAATATGAGTGCACTTTGATCACTACCCACTGTTACAATCCCTTCCTGCTCCACCGCATGGATTGTATTATCCGCTGTCATGATTGCATCATTTCCTTTATACTCTCGCAGAGATGAGAACTTGGACCAATCACCGGTAAGTTGGTATCCACATCCAGAATCAATGATCCAATCATCTTCAAAGTTCATAGAGGCTAATGGTATCCACATCCAGAATCAATGATCCAATCATCTTCAAAGTTCATAGAGGCTAAGGCTTCCACAGTGGAGACCTTTTCGGTAAGGAAACATCTCCCCCAATCTTCGTCCTCCTTTATACCTTCTTCCTTCTCTGCTGTATGACCTGATGTGAGGTTGACCCTACAATCTCGCTTGTAATGTCCAACCTTATTACATCTGAGGCAGAGAAATTTTCACTATCATTCTTCTTTTTCTTATCCCATTATTTCTTCTTTCCAGTGTATAGAACATCACTGCCTTCACCGGAGATGGACACTCCTGCCATCTGTCTAGCCAAACTTTCTTGAGACGCCAAAAGGTTCTCCAATTCCACCAGAGATGGTTGAGTAGCCCATCCTTGCACCGCTGTGACAAATGATAGATACTCCCTTCGTAATCCTCTGATAATATGCCTATTCATCTTTTCCTCAGAAATTGGCTCTTCCGGATCCAATGCGGTAATCTCTGCACAAGGAAGAATGCAGAAATAGAAAGCTCTCATTGATTTGCTTTCGCTAACTCGTTTTCAAGAAATTGAAACCTCGCCACATTTTTCTTGTTGAACAAACCATCAAGAGATGTCAAAATTTCTGACGCCGATTACACCTTATAATGTGATCGAACAAGTCCGGTGAATTAGTCCTTTTTAGAGTGAACTCTGCTTTCGCATTCATTTTCTTCCATGCCTTGACTTCCCGGTCATTTGTTCGAGTCGACGCTACCGCTTCCTGTGCATCTCCACCAACAACTTCCCACAAATCTTCTCCCAACAAATAACTCTCTAAGCATGACTTCCATTTTTTGAAATTTATGTGTGAGCATATCAAATCCCAAATCACGAAAACTACCACTGCCTTCCATTGTTGAGAAACCTGAATAATTATAAGACAAATTATCAACAAATCTCTGATACCATGTAAAAAAGAGCACTTGAATAATTCACCGTCTTCGCATAAAAGAAAGAAAATATAATTTAATATATTGGAACAAAATTTTATTTTTGCTCATCTGATTTAACAAATACATTAGTACATATAATAGTCGAAGAGGTGTCAATGAAAAAACACATCCTTAATAAAAAGACACACCTCAAAAGACAAAAACACATTCCTAATAAAAATACACACCTCAAAAAACACGTCTAATGAAAAATAAAATATAATATATATCTAAATATTAAACTCATCTTGATTTATTATTATATATATATATATATATCTAAATATTAAACTCATCTTGAAAAGACACACCTCAAAAGTCAAGTGAAGCAGCGTGATAACCTTCGCTCGAACATGGTTGCAGGGGGGTTGGAGCAGGAAGACGAAGCACAGTGCTTTCCTTAATCTCCGCCATCAAATCCAAGCTCAAATTTGACGGATATGATCTAATCTAGCCCCGGGTCGATTTAGTGCCAATGGATTAAAATAGAAAAATGTGGAACGATTGTGATGGAGCGGTTCGTGTTCAGTGTTTTGCCTCGGTGCTTAGGATCTTCGTGATTCCGATTTTTAAATGTTAATCATTTTAATGTTTAATTGAGTAAATTCAAATTATAAAGTATAAATTTAACTAAAAATATATAATTATTTTGTAAATATTTTGACGTTATTCATGGTTAAAGAGGATGCTTAGATAGATGATAAGAAAGAAACATGGTAGAGAAAGAGATTTGGTGGGTCAGTTTGGGTCGGGTAGGTTTTTGTGATCTACTGCACACAAAATAAGAGCTTTAGTTATTGTAATAAATTGAGGGAGAAGCAAAAAACAAAGGGATCGGAGAAGCAAACTGACCCCTTCTTCAAGCAAGTTTCTCATGCATTTTTCTAAGCTTTGTAACAGGACCAACACTTTCACCCTCGATCATAATGTCGTCCATCTCACACACCCACAACCTAAGGAGGTCTCCAATTAGATGAGCCACACAAACTCAATGTCAAGGGGAGCTTAAGCCTCTACGTTTTCACCACGAGTCACAAGAAGCTCACATCTATCATCTCAAATCATCACACCACCAAAAGAAGCAATCTCTTGGAAGAATGAGCCATCAAAATTGGTTTTGGTCCTTCTCGACAAGGAGATACAACAGCGAAAAAAATGGCTGCTCTGGATGGGGAGCCATATGATATCCTTGGATCTCTAAATAGGGAAGGGCTCGATTCGGATGTGAAAGAGAGAATAGTTTTGGAATATTTTGGGGCGTTTGCTAACATCTATCATGAAACTTGGCGGGGCGGCATTTCCAAGCCTGAAAAAGCATGTATGTGTGCAGATAAGCTTGGACAGAAACTCTCTTCTCCTTGGGTTGGATTAATAGATTTACACAATTTCTTTAAGTGTGGATGTGCATAAAAGGAAACCCAACTGAGAAAGACAATCGATATATAGCAACAGTGAATGTGTGTAGTCATAAATAAAATGCTTAACATGTGCATAGATTTAGGTTATTATTGGCTTCGATTCACAATAAGCATTGCCATCGGTCTGAGAATCGGCACAATCTCTTACCATATACACCATGATTTCGTCTTGATTCAGGCCAGAGGCTGTATGCCTTTGGTTGTGGCTGCATCCCTTACATTTCTGGCAATTAGTGGTTTCCAAACCTTTGCAAAGGACCACAATGAACTCTGTTTTGAAATAAATATTTGTCTTTGCTTCTTTGTTTTTGTTTGTTGAAAGATCTTAAAAAGAGAGAAATTGAACGTATACTATGGAGTCGCTGCATCACAATTGTCAACGCAGTCTCTTCTACCCTTTACATGACCTTAATCTCGATCATTCTGGGAGCCATCCTTTGTGCTTGTATTATTTTCTTGCATGATGCTGGTCGCCGAAGGCCCGGTGTAGCCGCAAACATTGTCCCTGACTTCTTGAATGCTTTTCAAGTTGCTGAATGACTTGCCAAGGCCGGTCTGGCAGGATACTACGTCGGCTTTCTAGGATTAAATTTTACAAGAGTGAGTTCCTAGGATTAAATTTCCCAACATCCAAGCGCAGAGGTGTCCAACAATCAATGAAGAGGAGATGTTGGGGCACTTGAAGTGGTGGGTGGATATGGGAATATTGCTTCGGATGCTGCTCTTCTAAAAGTATGGGAGAGGGCAGGGCCTATGATAAATGGGTTTTGAATTAGAGCTCTTAACAGAATCCAATTCCATTCCCACCACCTGTTTACAAAATTCCCAAGCAATTATTCTCGTATAAAATATATAGTTTGACTAAAATCGCCCCATTTCCGTTGTGGGGCGCGGTTGGTTGCGCCGATTTCCGCTGCGGCGCATGGTAGTGCTCGTTTCTCCGTCTTCTCTTTTTTCTTTGATACATTATTACACTATGCCCCAATATAATCTTAGACAGATAATATTTAGTACTAGATTAGTTTTACTAATCTAATATCGAGTATTACAGTTGGTATTAAAGTAAAATTGAGAAGATATTATTGTAATAGTGTACAAATTCATGACCAATTCCTTTGAGGGAAAAACAGAAGAAACAAAGAGAATTAAAAAGTAAAAATTTGATTGAAGATGTTAGAAATATGATACAACCAAATGAGATGTGCAAATTAAAGTATAAAATGCATTAATATAAAAAATCAAAGATATAAACATAGATAAATATACAATTCCTTTCTATGATTAGAGAAATAATGCAGATGCTAGGTCATTCTTGAATTGTTTGGAAACTTTAGTGAATTTTTTGTTTGCTTTTGTTTGCAAATTTTACGAATTTTTGGAAAAGTACCAAGAGATGTTTAGCTAAAGCTTAACTTAATTGGGTCAAATTTTGTTAGATCTTTTGGATAATTGTCTCATGATTGTAAGGCTTACAAATTGCCTTTAATATGATATTTTATTGGTATGCGTACATTTGGATGCTTTCCATTGCAGAATAATGATGTAATGTCCTAATTGTTGCTTAAGATTTTATAAATAGGATGATTAAGAATATGAATGATAATGATAATATTAATAAAAATAAGGATGATAATGATAGTAATTATGTCGATAGTAATGTGGTACATGATGATGATACAAATAATATTACTTATGATAAGATTAATGACAATGAAAGCCACAGTGACATTGACTTTGAACAAAATGAGGAACAAAATTAGAATCAATAATGAGCCCCATATATATATATTCATAGTATATTTAATAACTTTTAATAGAATTATTTGCTATTTCAATCCATTTTGATTTGTTTTATGACTTTTTCAGTTCAAGATCAATTTTGCACAAAATAAAGGCATTTTAAGAAATATCAGAAGCGACAGCGCGCTATGGCGCCAAAGCCTCGAGAGCGTGACGTAATAGTTTGCCGCAAAGTCATCATATGCAATGCCGGTCGCCAAAGCGCACTATCGCACCCAAGCTTCGAGAGCACGACGCCATAGCGTACTGCAGCAGAAACTCAAGAAGCTAATTAAGATAGTGGACACCAGAGCCCGATGCAGCGCCAGACCACCGAGAGCGTGACCCTATAGTGCGATGCAGTGCTAGACCACCGAAAATGCAATGCTATAGCGCGATGTAGCAGTGATCAATGGGATTATTATTAAAGATATTTAATTGAGGACTCGTGCCACACCTCGTCACGGCGCCCGCGCAAGCTAAGCGCTACAGTGCACCATGGTGCTTGCCGTCAAAACTTCACAGAAAAGTTGAACACTTGGGAGTCAAAGGGGTTTAAGTCAATTAAGCCTTATAGCTCCCAGAACTAAATGAGGAAAAATGAGAGAACCTTTCAATTTTCAAGGAGGAATAAAAGAATATTTAGAGTATATGCCTTCAAAGAGTCCAAGATTCAAGACTGGTTAGGAGGAGAAATTTATAGCCATAATTAAATTATGTGGGCTAGAGAGGAAGGCTATTTAAGAGAAGTTTGGAGAAATAATCAGAATCTTTTGAACTCAAAAGAGAAGGAACCCTAGCCACCATATAATATTTCAAGGAAATTCTAAGGAGGAAGGCAGGAAGAAGGAGAAGAAGAGCGGCAGAGAAAATATAAAGTGAACACCGAGGAAAGCAGTTCCTGGATTGTATATCTGATCTCATTGTTCTTTGTTCTTTGTTCTTTGAACTTGTAAGATCATCATGAGTATATTATAACTTCAGTATCTTCTTCATTTTTTATTTTGTAATGTCAGCCTAATCCCCCATTTTCGAGAAGGTTAGGCAGAAAACTGTGAAATATAATAGAAACTCTGCATGTAAAAGTCCTTTATTTTAATGAAAATTTAGGAGTTTTTGAGCGGGATGTTTATCTTACGCTATGAGAAAAATATGAATGTATTGTTCTAATATGGAATCATCAAAAGATTCAAAACTTTAGTTTCCAAACCTTTGCTGAGCCAGATGAACACTCATTTAAATCAAGAACATTACAAGCATCTAGTAGTGAATGAAGTGACATAAGTTATCTGAGCTTGATTTCAGATGAACACTCATTTAAATCAAAAACATTACAAGCATCTAGTAGTGAATGAAGTGACATAAGTTATCTGAGCTTGATTTCACGTGCACATTACTTTCTTGAAATGAGATGTTAGATGCATCGGAGCTGTAAGGAATAATTTAAAATAATATCTAAGCTCCATAGCTGAATTCTAGACACAAGGAAATTGACATGTAAAGCAGTGGATGATGTGACATATGTTCACGTAGGCTATTGCTTATTTCTTTGTTAAGACTAGAATTAGACGCATGTGAGCCAAGAACCATTCATTGAGTCATACTGCTCATTTGTGACATATGCGAGGAAACTCGACTCACATAAGTCGTGAGTTATGTGACAAACTCAGAGATTCGCTACTCGACTCCTTAGCTAAGTAAGAAATATATACATATGAGCCATGAATAGATCAAGACTTTGTGATCACAATGCAATAATATGAATTTTATCACTTAGACATATGGATAAGACTTTAATCAATAAGAATGATCACAAGGTTGTTTATGTGCTTAATTAGAACCCTTGAGTGTTTATGATAGCATTAGATAGGGCTAGCTTAAGAATAAAGTAAATCTTGACATATAGCCCCTTGATAAATGTAAAGAGGAAAATAATGAGAATATTCAATGGAGTGTCTTATGCATAGATTTATGACAAATCACATGTTGAAACCTAACTCTCCCTAATTTTATCCAATCAGTCACCAAACAACTTAGGATAATTTAGAATAAACATTAGGAAAACAAAACCAAATAGTTGATAGTTTAAACATTGTTAAAAGGAGGAAGTACTTAGTAATAAACATACACCATTTTTTGAGGACAACAAATCTCGGGAACGCACCTTCATTTAATACTTAAGACCACGTGCAATTGCGTGTAAGTGCAGGCACACATTTTTGGTATGTCAATTTTTTGGCACCATTGCCGGGGAACGATTTCTTGTATTTGAGAAATTTCCAAGTAAATAGTGATTTAGATATTTGTAATTAGTTTGATTCTATTTAATCTTGTTTATTTTTATTCTTTCTTTGTTCATTTTTTATTAAATTTTTTGTTGAGATTTATATTTGCTTGAATTGTGAAATTTTCTAATCCAGTGAATTAAGGTGTTGCATGTGTAGAAGATGATTAGAAAACTTTCTTTTTGATCATGAAATTGAACGAACATTCAGTAGGGTTAGGAGGAAACAAGTTAGAGTGAACACAATTCAAATTCAAATGGAAATTTTTGAGAGAATTTAGGAGAATTTCACCAAAATAACTAGCATAAAGATTTAAGAGATTATGCATTATCAACTGTTAGGGAAATTACAAATGTTATAGCTAGACCAAATGTTCAAGCGAACAATTTTAAGATAAAACCTACAACCTTGCAGATGGTACAAAATTCTTACTTCATGGATTCAATAACGAAGACACTAACACTCACATCTCTAATTTTTGGAAAATTGTTATATGTTTAAGTACAACGATGTCACTGATGATGCTGTTAGACTCAGATTGTTTTCTTTTTTATTAAGAGATAGGTTTAAAAAATGATTAATTTCATAGCCTAGCATTTCAATCACCATATGGGATGATTTAGCTAAAAAATTTTTAACAATATACTTCCCACCAACCAAAATTACTATACTAATATAAATAATAATTTTCACCCAGCTAGAAGAAGAGTCATTATATGATAGTTGGGAGAGGTTCAAGGAATGTCTCAAACATTGTCCACATCATGGGTATCTCTGTGGGTGCAAGTTCAAACATTTTACATGAATTGAATGCACCCACAAGAACCTTAATAGATGTAACTGCTAGAGGTTCCCTAAACAGCAAGACCTAAGAAGAAGCCTATGATCTCCTTGAGAAATGGCAAATAATTCTTACTAATGGCCGAATGAAAAGATTAATCAAAACAGAAGGGAACCTACTAATGCAACAATAAAAAATCAAACAACCACATTATAAAGAGAAATAGAAATGCTAAATCAGAAACTAGGATATATGAGTGTTAATGCAGTTCAGGGAAGTCATTGTAAATTTTGTGTGTGCGGGATGCAACTTAAATAATCATTTTGCTCCATCTAATCATGAACAAGTAAATTTTCTAATAAACAACAACTACTGCCAAAAGCAAAACAATCCTTACTCAAACATATACAATCATGGGTGAAGAAATCACCCAAACATTTCTTGGAATAACAATAATGGAAACACCCAAACTCAACACCAACAACCCAACCCATTAGTGAGGCTAGTGGGCTGCCTTTTTGATGAATTATGTATTTAAATATTGAATGGATGTGTAGGATAATGTCTAAGGATAGTTTCTGTAGTTTGTGGTGGGTTGGTTATGGGTTTAGAGTGGACTATCTAAAGGAAAGCTAAACTAGTTCAGATCGAGCTTAGTTTGAGCTAATCTAAAATATCCCTTATGTAGGTGGGGTTTTAGTGGGTTAAAGGGCTAATAGTAAATTAATATAGGTATCTTAAGATGTGTAGTTTGGATCTGGAGTAGATGGATATGTTTGATGGTGTTTAGATGGGTGTCGAGGAGTAGGGAATAAGACTAAGTCGGGCTATTTTAAGATTTGGCTGTAGAGACTGTGGTGAAGTTTGGAGCATGTTTGAAAGATTAGATAATAATTTAAAATTTTTAAGGGATACTTAAGATGCTGGAGAATATGTGTGGATAGTTTGAGGTTATGAGAATAAGAGTATAGTTAGAAAATAAAATATAAATAAGATAACAATCTAACTCACCAAAGATAAGCAGTAAACTTGACACCACCAAGTACCGAGCAATATGAGAACTATTCACCAAAAAATTTCTTCATTCAAGTTATTTCATTGCATTACATTTCAGCTCATATTTATAAGCATTACACGTCTCTTGCCCTATGAGCTTTTGAGGGAAAATATGGAGGGAAAGATGGGTAGTTGGCAATTAGTGAGAGAGCAACTCCAACTAATTACATTAAATAATTTCCTCATGATATGGCTGACCAACATGTGCTTTAATAAATAAAAAAAGTATAATATTAATAAAAATAAAATACCAATAGTAAGCCCAATATTTGGGCTCTTTTTTGGGCTTTTGATTGGGCTCTTGTAATTGAGCCAACCTTCGAATTCTTCTCTTGAAATTTAGTGTAACAATCTGAGTTGTTATCATAGTTGATTAGGACTAATCCTAAGTCTTAAACACAATTATAAGTGCTAATTAGGTCAAGTGGAGTCAACCTTTGAGACCTAGTCCAAATCAAGAGTCAAACGGATCGAATCCTGATTTCTAGAAATTTAGAAACCCTAGAAATTGACCTATTTAAATTGACCTTTGATCAAAAAACAGACACCGCCATTGTGTTCCTTGACCCCAAATTAGCTTGGGGTGAAGTTTTCGTGTCAATCGAAAGTCGTCGAAATTTCGACGAATATTTTAATAATAAAAATACCCCCGAAAATCGAGGTATCAAAATACTCGTCGGAACGAAAATCCGACTTCGCCATTGAAATCATTGACCCAAAATTAGCTAGGAAAAACATGTTTAAATTTTTCTGGAAATTTTCCGACAAAAAAAAAAATTAAAATAATAATTTATTTTTGACGGCGCCGTACGGCGCCGTCAACTTATGTGGACGGCGCTAACGGCGCCGTCTGATCGGACGGATCCATCCGGACCGTCCGATCGCGCGGATCCAACGGCTCTTGGCCGCCATCCGCGTCGCGCGATCGCGCGAATCCGACGGTCCGGGGCCGTCGTTCTCGGCCCCGTCCCCCGCAAGCCACGCGGCGCGCCCGCCGCCCGCCTGGCCAACCAGAGGCCTCCCCCGCCTCGGCTGCTCCGTCCAGAGGTCCATAAGGACCTCCCCTGCGCCCCCCGTCTCCGGTTACACGAACCGGAGTCCACACAGCCCGAACCGAGCCGAGCTGCCGTTCGCCGTCCAAGCCAGGTACCCTTGATCTCCCCCTCCGTTCATCATTTCGCCGTCGCATAACCTAGAAATTGTAGGTCCTCGTCTAGATCGTCGATCAACCGGACCTGATCGACCTCGATCAGGTCCGGCTGACTTAGGCCGAGGCTTAAAGCCTCGGGCCAGTGTTACGCCCGCACGACCGTAACCCTAGAACCTAGGGTTAACCCTAGCCGCCGATCCCGGCCACCTCCGGCGAGGGTCTGCCCACCGGCGTGTATCCCCAGTCGAGGGTTACCGTTGGCCGTGCAGGCCGAGGTGGTCCGGCGCCGGGAAGGCCGGCAAAAGCCGTACCCTAGCCCGGCACCCTCGGCCCGTCTCCGCGAGGGAGACGAAATCCGGGTCGGGCCGGGTCGACCCAAGCCCGACTCGCCCGAGTTGGGTCCGCGTCAGCAGGGTGGGGCCCACCACGCCACATGGCGCCTTCTGGGCCTGCCACGTGTCCAGTGGGACCCACTAGCCGAAGCCGCGACCCTTCAGCTTCGGCCGTGGGGCCCACAGTGCCACGTGGCAGCCAGCCGGCACGCCACGTGGCAAGTGGGACCCACTGCTCGAGCCTGCGCGACGGTTCGGCTCCCCAGTGGGGCCCACAACGCCACGTGGCAGCCTCTGGGCTCACCCGTGGCAAGTGGGACCCACTGGCCGGTCAACCGCGGCGGTCTGACTCCCCGTGGGGCCACAGTGCCACGTGGCAGCCTCTGGCAGTGCCACGTGGCAGCATCTCGCAGTGCCACGTGGCAGCCTCTCGCAGTGCCTCGTGTCAGTGGGGCCCACTGTCTCTTAATTAAATTAATAATTTAATTGCTGTTTGTGTTAATTAATTACTGTTAATGATTAATTAATTATAATTAGTGGTTAATTAAGTTAGGATTAGTGTTAATTACTTTTGAACAGTAACCTTAATTAATTAGGAATAATTAGAGATTAATTAGGGTTAATTAAAGGTTAATTAAACCTTAAACAGTAATTAGGATAATTAATTATTATTAATAGTAAAGTATAATTAATTATTCATAATTAGATATTAATAAGTAATTAAGACTAATTAAATAGTGATTAGTACTAATTATTTTACTATAGTAAAATATTAATAAATATAATTTAATTAATTAAATAATAGATTAATTAATGTTAATTAGTAATTAAGCTTAATTAATCACAGATTAATTAAGGGTTAATAATTTCAGAAATTTTATATAAAAATTTTAGGAATGAACAATAGAATAATACAATTTGAATAAATGAATAGTAAAATAATTCAAATTGTATTTTTGAATAGTAAATCTTAAAAGTTTAATAACTTTTTATAGGATGATCCAAACATAGCCAATATAGGTCTTAAAATACTCAGAAAAATATAAGAATTCAAATAACGTAATGTAAAAATTTATTTCGAGGTATGTATAATGAGGTAGCATTTTAGGACTATTTAGAGCCTCATAACTTTTTACCCGGTTATCAAAACATAGTCAATATGGGTCTTAAAATGTTCAGGAGAGCGTCTCCATCACCGTAGTAGTATTAGTTTTCCCATTCGGACATCAGGACAAAAAGTCAACCCTAGAATTCTCGGAGAAAAATGACCAAAATGCCCGTAGACTTCAAACAGCAATAACTTAGTCAAATCAACTCCAAATTGGAAAATTCAAGATGCTAACCAGTCTAGAATTTCAATGTCATCAATATAATAAAATAATATCTAGGATCTGAACCCTGGAAATTTAGGTAAATGACCAAATTACCCCTAGCCTTATTTTAGTCATAACTTGACCGTTTCTCGCCCGATTTAGGCGTACTTACTGTCTATCTTCAAGTTAGACAGTAAGGAATCAATTGGATCTAAGAGAAATCAATTCTGACCCCTAAGTCAAAAGTTGACTTTTGACCCTTAAAGTAGGGACAAAAATGGTCATTTTGCCCTAAGATTGAGTTAAGTGCCCCTACCCCTTTAGATAACATTCCAAAACCCTAAAACCAGTGTTATAATCTTCTTAGTATCAATTAAGTGAGTGAAATTAACCCTTAAGTTAGATTCCAATAATTTCTGCTAAGTCTTAAGCACTACACCTTAAGGACCTTTCTTGAGACTAGGACTAGATTATATGTTAGAGTTCGTTCATTAGGTAAATTGGGTTATCCAATGGGTGAAACTTTGGTTTTATTAGTTTCTAAACTTTCTTTTATTTTACAACTCATTTTGATTATTTTATCTTTTAACTTTAGATTTAAGATAGGAGATTCATCCTATTAAGTTTGATTACTTAATAGGATTTGCCTTAACTAGTAGCTCACTTATAGAATAAAATTTAGAACTTAGGTCTTATCCACTTTGGATTATATGATTAAACCTAATTCTCATAGTGTTTAATTCATAATCTATTGGGTTAGAAAATCTTGATCAGATCTTAGTTAGAACGTCTAAATTCACAAAACTAGGACATATGATTCATTTATTTAACTCGTAGTCGTCTATCTGATTGAACTAGATTAGAACCTGATCAGTTCTAGTCCTTTTTAACTTGTAAGGATGAGTTTCTGAGTTACACTCGATAGTAGGAAAATGGTGATCCTGAACTTGTGTAACTTGGAATAGTTAGAATGGTTAAGTAGAAAACAAATGATATCACTATGTTTAGTAGAGTCTCTTGCTTCTATTTGATATTTTGTTGCTTACGCATTCCTTGATTTTTGTGTCATATTTCCTTGAGCATATCATACAAGATTTTTGATGCATAAATAAACTGTTAGGAAAATATGGAGACTCTTTAGATTCCTTGTGAAAATATTAAAGTAATTAATGAGAAGATAATGATTTGATATGTTTGAGCTGCTCTCAGTGTTCTTTTGCTCATACCGATTGTTGCCTTAGTTGTATCGTGCTAGGAACCACCCTAGCCGTACTGGTGCTAGGATCTTTTGGGTATGACTGTTGGTGACCTAACCGTATCGTGCTAGGAATCGCCCTAGCTGTACTGTGTTAGGGCCTTTTTCGTTGACTGATGTTGCCTTAGCCGTATCATGCTAGGAACTGCCCTAGCCGTACTGGTGCAAAGATCTTCAGCCTTGTTTTATGAGCTAATGTAGCTCTTTTCTATTTGGCAGATTATACACGTATGGTATTATATGCAGTTGTTGTTGTTTACTTTTCAGTATTCTTATTCAGTCAGCTATTTCCTTATACTGCTTTTATATATATTTAGGATATTAGAACCTTGCTGCTATTTATATGTATCACTGCTGAGTTGTTTATATTAAATTAGCATATTTTTTGTTGATCACCAACATGTTTAGGATGTAGAACTTTTCTTACAGCACATGACAGTTATGTATATTTATACGCCCTTCCTTGTTTAGTTTGTATGCGAGGCATGTCTTAGCCTCTTTCCTTTTCCTTACTTAAGTTATAAATGATGCTTTATAGCTTTTCCTTTTCTTTGGTACTGCTTGCTACTCTTTTTCATATATATATATTGCTTAGATGTGGTCAAATGGTGATATTGCTTAACACTTATAATAATTCATCAGCTTAAAATGTACTTAGACAATTGTCTAACCAGATTTTCCTTTTCTTTGGCTGGGGCCCTACATTGTGAAACCAATAATGGCAGACCCTCTTCAGTTAGGAGAGCAGGAGTTAGGAGTGAAGCCATACCAGAGGAGGAGCCCGTGGAAGAAGCCGTTGTTTAGCTTACATATGTGAGGATGAGTGTATTTGCACTTTCTTTTGTTATTTGAAACTGTTAAATGATGTAATAATACATGTACTGTTGACTGCGTATTTGGCTTTTATGCTTATATTCTGAGTTCTATTTTTGCTATTTACACTGTGATGCTTGGATGATTTACATTCCCTTAAATCGCTTCCGCACTCTGTACGTTTACTTATATAGTGACTATTAGATTGATTATGTGTTAATCCTTCCCTGATCAGGTGGATTGTGGAGTCTATCCTAATTCAATGGTAGGTGAGGGGTTAGCCAGAGTGACATCCTACCCTTAACCTAATCCTTTGGCGGATTAAGGGTGCGGGGCACCACATTTAGCCATGTCTCTTATTGTTGGGCCTTTGATAATATTCTTAGAATGTACTACATCAACTCCCGTCGGCCCAATTGAACTTTGCATCGAAGAGTTAAAATCCAAGTTATCTTCTACTAATTGTGGGTCTAGAGCTTCCAAATTAGTACATATTAGCCATGTGTCTTCTGTAGGTAGCTTATTCTTCCAACGAACGAGAAAATTATGCTCTTCATCTTAAATATTAGGAACCTCCTCATTGATGATGTCTAAAAAGGATGGAGTTTGCATGTGGGGAACTATATTTCCAGCTTAGAAGACAGATTGTGCAAGTGGAGGTTTGCTAACTCCTTCATTAGGCAAATCAAGGTGATGAGCATTAGATCCAATTTTTCTAATAATTTTGAAAGGGACATAAGCCATTGGATATAATTTCTTATATTTTGTGTTGTTATATTGCTCAGGGCAGATGTGAATCAAAACATAATCACCTTATTTAAATTCTTTAATTGATTTATTATAATTGGTCTTATATACAAATTTTTCATTACTTAAAGTGATTGGTTGTATTATAGAATCATGAAGGCCTTAAAAATATTTGGCAAATGTGAATGCCGAATCAGAAAATGCATGAGAAGGAAGGTTGGTAGCATCAATCGGTCATTTAGGATTATTGCCATACACCACATCAAATGGAGATATTTTGGTTATTTATGAAGTACTATTATTATATGCAAATTCATCAATTGGTAAATAGAAGTCCCAATTATATATGCTTTTTCCAACAAGGCACCTAAGCAAGTTCCCTAAGCTTCGATTGATAACTTCAGTTTGACCATCCATTTTGGGGTGAAAAATTGATGAAAATTTCAATTTTGTCCCAAGAAGTTTCCATAAGGTCTTCCAAAAGTATGAGACAAACCTAACATTTAAATTTGATATAATAATTGAAGGAAGGCCATGCAATCGCATAATTTCCTTAAAGAATAATTTTACAGTATAGTAGGCATCATTAGTTTTAGAGCAAGGTATGCAATGGGTCATCTTAGAAAATCTATCAACAACCACAAATATGCTATCATGACCATGAGCTGTTCAGGGTAACCCAAGAACAAAATCCATTGATAAATCTTCCCAAGGCCTATGAGGAATAGGAAATGTTGTGTATTGGCTAGATTTTTGCTTAGTAGCTTTATCCTGATGATGTTGAGGATAATATTTTGACCTAAGCATTTCTTTCATCTCTATCCAAGTAAGGTTTTTCTTTCCTAACCTTTGTTCTTTTGCTAAAGTGTTTGTCCAATAAATCTTAGTGTGCAATCAATTTCATCTTAGCAAAAGAAACTCACTGATAATCATCCATCCTATACCAATCAAAAAAGTCATCCATTTAGGTTAACCAATCTAAGAATTTATTTGGATCATGTGTTCCATCATATGTAAGAGCTTTAACTTTAACCATCATAAAGGGATCATTAAAATTATTATCAACTCATTGGGGTCTCTTCTTTCTCCATTCTTAAGGTTTAGTTGTCTTCGATGAGGTTAGGGAGGTGATGGAACATGGGGTTGGTAATCCCTTTCATATATGTATGAGCCATCATCTTCCATAGGTGTGTTAAGATTATGGATAGGATGTGGAGTATAATTTTATCATCTTACAAGAGGTTTAAGATGATTTGCATTTGATCTTTAATTTCTTGCATTTGAGTTTTATTTTCCTCAAATAATTCCATAGTCTTTGTTTCATGTTTATGAATCCTAAGATCTAAGGAATCCACTATCTTGGACAAGTTCTTGATTTGGACTTGGGTAATTGACTTTTGTGCCATTTTTCTTTTTACAAGAAAATATGAGGAAGAAAAAATAATGTTAAATTTGAGAAGGTGAAATAGAAAATATAAATGTAAGAATAATGTGAATTGTAAGCTAAAAAAACTTCCAAGTGAGGGCCCGAAGCTCTCCTTAGGCTATTTACACTATTTTGACAAAGTTTTATTTAATGTCATAATACACTAAATTTTATACAAGTATAAGCTTATGCATACAAGTTTAATGCAAATAAATTTTTTTTTTTTCTAGATTTAAAAGCCTTATTTTCTTAAGAATTACAAATTAATTTAAGTGATGGAAAATAAGCAAATAATATTACCACAATTACCAAACATAGAAAGTAAAAAGTTCATATAATTTTTTTGTTCGCATCAAGATAAAGGCTTCAATATTAAGTGGAACACTTACTATTCATATTTTTACTCAAGTAAATATTTATGGTATGTTCACATAAGGATATTGGTTAGGCTATATAATAGTACTCACTAACTAGAGTTCATGTACACACTATAGGCTTGCAAGTAATATGACAAATTTCTAAGCAATTAATATGAAAAATTTTAAGTCATAAAAATGATTAACTTACCTTACACTTGTTGGCATGACTCAAAAGTTTGTGGGGAAGATTTCACCAAAATTTATTCCTCATGCTGAGATGTTTTTGTTTTTTGGCTATCTCAGCCTCGCTCTGATGCCAAAATATGATGCTAATGGGCTGCTTTTTTGGTGAATTAGGCATTTAAATATTGATTGGATGGGTAGGATAATGTCTAAGGATTATTTATGGAATTTGTGGTGGGTTGGTTATGGGCTTAGAGTGGACTATCTAAAAGAAAGCCAAGACTAGTCCAGATTTAGCCTAGTTTGGGCTGATTATAAATATCCCTTTTATAGGTGGAGTTTTTGTAAGTTAAAGGATTGGAAATAAATTAATATATGTAGCTTAGGGAGATCTAGAGTAGATGGAAAGATTTGATGGTGTTTAGATGGGGTAAGGAATAAGACTAGGTGAGGCTATTTTCAGATTTAGCTGTGGAGGTTGTGTTGGAGTTTAGAGTGTGTTTGAAAGATAATATAATAATTTAATAATTTTAAGGGATACTTAAAATGCTGAAGAATATGTGTGGATAGTTTGAGATTATGAGAATAAGAGTATAGTTAGAAAATAAAATATAAATAAGATAGCAACCTAACTAACCAAAGATAAGTAATAAGCTTGGCACCACCAAGCACCAAGCAATATAAGACCTATTCATCATAAAATTTCTTCATTCAAGTTACTTCATTATATTACATTTCTACTCATATTAATAGGTACTACATGCCCAATGAGCTTTGGAGGGAAAATATGGAGGGAAATTTTGGAGGGAAAGATGGGTAGTTGGTAATTAGTGAAGGAGTAACTCCAACTACTTATATTAAATATTTTTCTTATGACAAGGCTGGCCAAACATGTGCCTTAACAAATAAAAAAAATACAATATTAATAAAAATAAAGTACAAATAGTAAGCCCAATAATTGGGCTCTTGTAATTGAGTCCACATTCAAATTCTTCTCTTGAACTTTAGCCATGGCTTTTATTGTTAGGCATTTGATAATATTCTTAGGATATGCTACATCAATTAGCTAACAGACCATTTAATCAATTGAATAATCAAGAACATTAGCAATACAAACATCAAGAAATAGGATTAGAATGACCATACAATGCATTCAAAATTGAGACTCTTTAGTTTATACAAAGAATTTTGGCTACCATGAATCATCATGAAGTGTAGATCCTACACACTGAAATAACCTTAAGGAACATAGATACGCAACTAGGGAAAATCTCTCAACATCTTTCAAATAGATCTCAAGGAACGCTCCTAAGCTCCACTAAGAAAAACCCAATGGAGCTAATGAGTTCCATAGAAGCTAATGAAACAAGATCATGTGAAGAGAAAATAAACAACTTGTGGTTGAGTGATCATTATGAAAATAATAACATTCAGTAGAATATGGAGTCTACTTTCAAGGGAAACGTAGAAGAGACTAACCATTTCCACTTGAACGCACACACTAGAAATTTGATGCCTCCAAAACTAAAAGACTCCAAAAAATTTAACATTCCTTGTGTAATAGAAGGGAAAATTATTATAGACCCTTTGTGAGATCTAGGAGCATCAGTGAACAGAATGTCGTACCATATTTATCAACAGCTAGGACTAAGTGGAATGCAAGATATTCATGTGGTTCTTGAGTTTGCAAATCTAGATTCAGTGACCCCTATAGGAGTGCTAGAAAATATTGTTGTGGACATAGAAAGCATCAAGATTCCAACTGACTTTAGAATTTCAAAATTGGATAGGTGGAATGAGAATTCAACTATAATATTTAGATGACCTTTCTTGGCCAAAACTTAAGCAATAATTGATGATATGCATGGAATAAAGTAGATTAGGGTGAATGGATATTGACCAGATAAAGAAAGTCTATTTGAATTGCAGAGAAAGAAAATAAGAGTTAGCCTTAGAAGAAATGGATATTGACCAGAGTGAGCCCAACAGTGTTGAATCTGAGGGGGAGCAAAAAACCTCATATGGAAGCATTGAAGAACCCGCGCTAATCAAAAAAAACAAATCAACGAGTGCGTGAAGGAAAAGTAAGAAAATGTTATCCGTCAATCTGAGAGAGAAAATTTTAGAGAATCGATCTTGGGAAGAAGGAGAGGTAGTGAGAACAGCTAGTGATACCACTGAAGCTATAAATGAACAAGCTAGTGCTATCGCAAAACCATAAATAAACTCTAAAAAGAAGTTTTAAAAAAAATAATCAAATTTGTGAATCTTGAATGGACATAAACCAAATGCTTTGTGTGAGGCAATCCATAATTTTTTAATTATTTTAGAGTCAAAATAGTTTAGTAATAAGTTAATTAATTATCACGTGGATTTTTTAGAATTTTTTTTTTATAAAATTGACTGTATTTGAGTGGCGCTACAGTGCGCCATAGCATCAGCAATTCGAGAGTCAAGAGCTACAGTGCGCGACAACGCTAGCCAACTGAGGGCTAAGTGCTATTGCGTGTCATAGAACCCGCTACTCGAGGACCGTGCACTATAATGCATCATAGCACCTTACTTTTAAGAACATGAATATGATGCATCAGAAATCTGAACCTGCCCATTCCTGAGACTACAACACACCAACTAGTTGTCTAGGAAACCTATGGGTCATATGGGGATTAATTGCATGCTGCCCTTTAGTCTCCTTTGGCATTGAATTGATGGATCACATTCAAAGAAATATATTTGACTAGTTGACTTCCCATTAAGAATAGAACATTTGTAAAAGCATCTGTATATTAAATGATTATTTTCAAAACAACTTGCCTATATGAGGAAGGATGTACAACAAAAAATCTTAAAGACTCTTAAATCCTTCCTCCTCAATACTTTCAAAATAGCCTCTTGGGATGGCATCCAAAAAGAAGGCGGCCATGCGAAAGGCAACTGTCACATTGTGGCGCCCCGCCCCCTAATCCGCAAGATTAGGTCAAGGGGAGGTGTGCCACTCTGGCAGATCCCTCACTTATCATTGGATTAGAAGTAAACCACAATCCACTAATAAAGGAGAGGTATGCTCAGAAAACATACAACATGAATCAATCACTAAGTAAACATAACTCAGAGTGCGTAAGCAAAGTAAGGTAAATAGTAAATCCAATTTACCGTAATACATGGAAGAAATATAACATGCATCTCAGGATAAACAGTACAGTGAAGAAAAATACAGTAAAAAGGTACCTGTATTATTACAGCATTTTAAATAAGTTTAATGAAATAAAGAGCAATCATTCATCCTCACAATAAAGCAATAAAGGAACTAGATGACTTCAGCACCACCTTGTTGATCATCTTCTAAGGAAGGCTCCTCTTCCTCTGGCATAAGCTCCTTGAAATGATCTGATTCTGATATTATCAGTTTCACAATGCCAGGGCCCCAGCTAAGAAAATAAAAATCTTATTAGACAATTATCTAAGTACCTTTTAGGATGAATTATTTTTTGTGTATTATTAATATCATCATTTTTACTTAACCATACAAATAAACTATCTAGCATGGGAGCAGCAGGCATACAAAAAAAGTGGTAAGTTATAAATACAGCATTTATAACTAAGCAATAATAAGGCAAAAGACATACCTCAAATTAAGCTAAAATAAGGCTAGGCATACATGTATAAATAAAGTAAATAAAAATACTAAAGGAAAGACTATACCTAAATATGCTGATGATCATATGACATATGTAGGTTTATTAACAAATAGTATCACCTATGATACATATAATAAGCATCAACAAAATATAGCATCCTATAATATATGAGTAAGTTGGTAAGGTAAAGTAAAGCTGACTGAAGTAATATGCATCAGTAAAATAGTAAATAGAGAATAAGTATGTATAAATTGCCTTATCAAAAAATTAGCCAATCAGGCCCAGCATATTCCCAAAGGCTTTTTGGGCTTGGGTAGAACAGAAATTTCTAAAGCCTTTTTGGGTTAGGGCTGAACAGAACATTATAGTACTAAAGAGGCAGAAAATATAAGTACAGTTGATATTAGTTATTTTACTTTCGCTTCTGTGGATACATCTAGAAGCAGCTCAGGAGTCAAGCTTAATAATATATTCCTAAATGAGTAATGTTAAATAATCCTTATTACTCCTTACCCCTATCCATTGGGGTAAATGTGCACCAGAACCTACCAAAATATAATTGAACCCAATGCAAATGTTATCCAAATTATTCTAGTTTTTCATTTCATGCAACAATGTTATCTTTATGACATGTTCATGAAAATGGCACAAAATACAAGGAATGCATAAGCAATAAATAATTCAAGTGTGCAAGGGACTCTTATACACATGGTGACACTATTATTATCTAATTAACCATTCAAACTATTCTAAGTTACACAAGTTCCAGATCTCCAACTCCTACTATCAAGTGTAACTTAGAAGTATGGCCTTATAAGTTAAAAAGTAATTAAAACTTATCAAGATCTAATTTAGTTCACTTAGAATTGACTATAAGTTAAATAATAAATCATCATGTCCTAATTGATGAAATTAGACATCTTAGACTAAGATCTGATAGAAATCTAGTAAGTAACAACCCTAGTTATTACTCAGCTAAATTTAAATTAATTAAGCTAAACCAAACTTTAATTTTGATTCCATTAGACTCAATGGGTCATTTAAACCTAACCTTAGAAGTTTGAAATCAATCATAGCTCATTTGAGCATTTTAGTATTTTTGCTTATTTTTGGGTCCTGAAAATTAGCAAAAATAATTTGATCTCCAAATTAAAATATGAGTTTATTTTTGAATTCCCCAACCCTAAATTAGCTAAGGGTGAATTTTTAGAAATTTTTGGAGGTTATTTAGGCCTATTTTGGATTTAATTTAAATTAGTTCAATTACAATTTAGGGTTTACAATATTTCTTAATTGCATTTCTACCATCCCTTCAATGGTTGGGTGACCCCAAACTTCGGGCGCCATTCGGGTCGTTTATCTCTACGGATCTGATCCAACAGCCCGCACGTTCGATCGAATTCATCCCACCTTGACTGTTCCGCAGTTGTGAGATTTGATACGACGACATCTAGCTATTCACCGTAAGTACCCTCAATCAACCGTTAGATCTCTCGATCTGATCCAACAACTAATTTCCTATTCGCATTTAGCCATTAGATGTTAGGAGATCAGAGCTGTTCCACATCGACTGATGATCAATTAGACAGCTCTGGAGTCCACCACGACTGTGGATCATCTTCTTCCTCTGCTCGCGCCCAATAGCCATATCCTTCCGTACTAGCACATCCCCAGGATAGTCTGCCACTCTTGCGCCATTATCAGGAAGGCCGTTGCGACCTTGCCCTTGCCTCCTTAACACCCCTAGCCAAGATTGAGGCTCGGTCCACTCCCATTCTAGAAACTGAGGGTGCACCCTTGGGCCGAGCCTATGCCATAGCTCCCGACCTCGGCAGTCACCCCAGAACCTTTCCTTAGCCTATAAATACCCATGGGTTATCATAGGGAGCTCTTTTGCTCACTGTGATCTCCTAATTGTCCAGCTGAAGTCCCTCGAGCTCTCAGCATTCCTAGCAATTCCTACTACTGTGAACCGCTAATAGAGGGTGTGGTCTGGAGTTCAGACCCCCTTGCTGAGCTTTTGCAATTGTCTAAACATTTTTGAGCTCCTCATTGCACCTCTATCGCCTCTATCATCTTCAATTTTTGGTACAGCCTTCTTCCCATCGAGTCGTGTGGGCTCAACATCCATTAAGTTGCTAGGAGAGCCTCTAGATGTCGTCTAACTTGCCTTAGCCACCTAAGGAACTTATCTTGATTATCACCAGAGTTTGAGCTAGCTTTGATCGATCATATCGATCGATCGAGCTAGCAGCCAAGCCATGACTGAGTCTGAGTAAGGACCCAGCGATCGGCTACACCCCAAGGTGTGAAACCTTGGGGATTCGACTTGCCTCACCTCACTTATGGTGTGGGGATCGAGACTCATCCATTTAGTGGCTTATGTGAGGAGAATTATCCCTCACAGTGAACCCTAATCATTTAGAATTGAGATGTTTTGGTAGAGTAGTCATTCGGCATTCCTGTCCATCCCAGTTAGGGCTTCTAGGTTCAGTCGATGCGCCTTAACTTCCTGAAGGTGTGGCGATTGAATGCTGGTAGTAGCATGGTCTATCGATGGCAAATTTGGTAGTCCAAGGTACCCTCCCACGGCTGTCTGTGAAGGGGGTATCAGGACGATGCTACTGGCGCATCGGGCCGGGCCAGCCTAGGCCCGCGTGGTGCGACAGTGCCAGTCCATTTGGGCCCGCTCTCGGTTTGATAATCGGGCCAGGTTAATTAATTTATTTATGAATTATTTTCCTTCTGTTAATTCAATAATAAATCCTTTTAATTAAATATCCTATGATTTGATTAATGAAAAAGATTCAGAATGAATTAATGAAATAATTTAATTAATACTTATCCAAATGGTATGATCCAATATACTATTTGAACCAGAAAAATACAAGGAATAATAATATGAAATAAAATTCAAGATCTAGTGGTTAGATTTTATAAAATTACCTAATCTTTCTCTAAACTTAATTAAATCAAATTAATTTAATTAATGTCCAAAAATTATGATTTTAGTCTTTGATTGATGATAAAACTATGGAAAACTTATGTATTCCCTTAAAAATAATTTAGGAGTTCAAAACTTATTTATCACATCTTAATCACCCTATTCTTTGATTAGTAAAATTAAGCAATAATTAACCTTATAATCTTGGTGAACCAAGTTCCTAATACTTTCTTAAGAGTATTAGAATTCTCCTATGTGCTTGGATTATCTTAAGGAACCCTAATCTTTATCAAACTTTAGACGTTAGATCTTAAACTCTTAATCTTTTTAATCTAATTATGCCATCATCTTGAAAATCCTTAATTGATTTATTATCTTAATCCCTTTGAAATCTCGTTGGGGGTGTAGGATTGATTCAATCTTTAAGATAATATGAGTATTCTAATGATTGAATGTAGATCTTAAATTCATATGTTCTTAATTGATTATTTTGCCTTTTAATAATAGAATAACCTTTCATTAAGATCTTTGCTTCTTGATATTTTAGCTCCTAAGATTCTTCACCTTTAGACTAAGATTGGGTGTGAACCTTAGATCCTTATTTTGGATAATACCTTGGATTCAAGATCTAAACCCCAAGTATGGAGGTTAAGTTTAGAATCCTTAATCTTGATTTGCATAATCAAAATTTGGGTTGAGTGAGTAAACATATTAATTAAGTTATTGATCTATTTACTTTAATCTTTTGTAGTTGTCATCTAATTTTGGATTAGAACTTGTTAATTTCTAATGTTAACATTAAGGTCATGAATCTGGGATTATACTTGATAGCTGGATATTGGAGATCTTAAACTTGTATATTTTTAGAATAGTTAGACTAAATTAAATTAGAGAATAACAGATATCACATAAGTCTGCTTAAGGCGGGTAAGGTTATATCTTACTCTACCTAAGTTGGGGATTTACCACAGTTGGAGCACCGTACTCTTGGTGATTATGTTAATATCAGTATTAGCATGGTTGCGGAGGGTACGAGGCCCTACAACTAACTAGAGATTATGATTTTAACACCACAATATTGGAGTTAATCACATAAGCCAAATGTATAGCTTAAGGACTAAGATTTTAATTCTAAGCATGAACTAAGATTAAGGCAAAATTCTATTAAGCAAAAATCAAGCTTAATAGGATGATTCTACTATTTTTAAACTAAAATTAAAAGATAAAATTATCAGAATCAAGTTATAAAATCTAGAGATTAATAGAACTAAGGTTCAATTCATTGAATAACCCACTTTATTTAATGAATAAAATATAATCTAGGATCTATTCCTATTCTTGAGGGAAAAGGTCCTAAGATGCAAGTGAAGTTTCTAAGGATGCTCCTACTAACAGAATTAGGCAATTTATGGAGTTAATGGTCGTTATTATAATTTATCTGTATTTGTTAATTTAATTCACCTAAGGAAGTTAGGGATGTAAAATTGAAATTAGGTTAGAAACTTGTAATTTTTACTCGGAAAATTTTCAAGCCTTTAATGGGGTTTCTATCAAGTTACTCGATTATAAAGTTAAGGGTTCTAAATTGCTTCCAAATCAGTTTTATTATTGATTTTAATGATTTAAATGACATTTTAGAGGTTAAGGGCACTTAACCTAAATTTTGGGCAAAATGACCATTTTGCCCCTACTTAAGGGTCTAAAATGCTACTTTTTGGTTAAGGGCTCCAAATTAGATTTTTTAAATGCCAAATGATTCCTTGCCGTCTAACATGAAGATAGACAGTAGGTACTTCAAATTTGGACAATTATTAAGTCATATGAGACCAATTTAAGGATTTTAACCTATAAGGGCAATTTGGTAATTTCACTAAATGAAGTCTAAAAATTCAATTAGTTTATTATTGTTTACTATCTAAGGATTCCATAGAGTCCTAGAACATTAAATTCTAATGTTTAATGATCAAGTTATGGTCATTTCAATATTATGCTTCTACTTTCATGAAAGGGGGTCAAAACCGAACTTTTCCCTATTCAAAAATCATATACAACTTTATACAATGCTTAATTTTACTAAATTTGATATATTTTGGCCCTATTAGGGTCCTAGGGTCATTATAATGCAAACAATATGAGGTTTCAGCCATTCCGGACATTTCTGGGCAGTTCCGGACAGTTCTCGGTGCTACGGCGCATTGTGGAGCCTTCTGGTAGAAAGCCAGGTGCTACGGCGCGCTGTGGCACACTACGGTGCATTGAAGCACACTGCAGCAGGTTGCAGTGCTAGGGCATGCTATGGCGGACCCAATTTCAAAATTTGGGCACTGCGGCGCGCTACGACGGACCCAATTCGGGCACTACGGCCTATGCAAAAACCGCAATGAGTCATCTTTTGGGCTCAACATACTCTCAACTTAGAGCACTTCATGTGAGGTGCCATATACTGATGGAAAGGTATCTCTATGACCTTTCTATTGATACCCAAATTGGCACTAAAAAATTATATTATCAATGCAAACAGTGTAGTTAAAAAACTAGGTGTACAGAAATTTGTATTTGCAGATTTATATCTCCTTCCCTAACATTTGCAGATTTTAATGAGCTTCTAATGGATTCCACATCTTAAATACAGATTCATAAATATGCAAATAAGATAACACAGATTCTTAGATATACAAATGAGCATAAGAACAAAATGGAATAGCTATTGGATTAACCAATGAAGGGAAATGGGGTACCTTAGACTTGCAAATGAAAGTTCTTTCTAGGGATCCTAGGGAACTTGAGAGCTCGAGAGGCTGAAGAGCTTCTCTTTAACAGCTAGCACAGCAAAAAAAATTAGAGAATGGAGGGAGAGCTTCAACTGAGAAAATGGGGGAAGAAGAGGAGCTGAAGGTCCATCTTAAAGAAGAGGAGGGGACAAGGCTCCATTAGTGAGCCTTCCCATCAGCATGGATGGGAAGAAAAGGGCAGCAACCCACTTGAGTGTAAAGAATGGGAAGGAAGGTGCTAGGAAAGAGGGTTGAGCAGCATGGGGATCAGCTTAAAAAAAGAAGAGGGAAATAGATAATTAATAAAATTCAATTCTATTTATTTAATTATTGCCTTAAAAGTCAGATTTTGTAACGTGCTCTT
Organism: Gastrodia elata; assembly: GCA_016760335.1. NCBI lineage: Eukaryota > Viridiplantae > Streptophyta > Magnoliopsida > Asparagales > Orchidaceae > Gastrodia > Gastrodia elata. The sequence goes on along the minus strand of CM028677.1, from coordinate 8,058,847 downwards.
AAAAATCTCAAAAATTCACCCTTAGTTAATTTGGGGGTACGCAATGGTAAAGTTGGATCTTGATTCCGACTAGTATTTAATTTTTCTATTTTTTGGGATATTTAATTACATTAAAATATTTGATAAAATCCGACGACTTCCAAAAGCATCGAAAACACACCCCTAGCTAATTTGGGGTGATGAGCGCAATGGAGAAGTTTGATTTTTGATATGAGATTAAAATAATTAGGTCCAATTTCAAGATTCCTAATTTTTCAACTTTTAGGATTTGATATATTTGTCTCTTGATTTGGACTAGGTTTTGGTGGTGAACTCCTAATGACTTAATTAATAAACTAAGATCAAAATCATGACTCAAATTAGTCCTAATTGACCAGGGTAACAACTTGGGTTGCTACACACATCTTCATCGAGAGCAACTTTCGATAGCCACAAATTCTCATTGCTAGAGGCTGAGTAGAGGTTCTACAAAATCACCTCTAAAAGGAAACTATTCCTGAAAGAAGGTTTGTTGAACCATGCTAGGTGACTCCAACATTTGTCCAAGAGAGGAATTGGGATACTTGTAGGACACCAGAACTTATTTATCATGTTATTGTGCAGGAAGTCTACACCAATGTTTTAAATACTTGTATGAGGAGCATCTATGTAAGGGGAATGGTATAGACTTTTGGTTGAACACCATCTCCAATCTGTATGGGTTAGAATATGTAGATTCATGTACCTACAACTGTGACGACCCCAATATTGAGTAATAACTAAACTCAACATTGATGCATCACCACAACATCTAATACTGGATTAAAAGAAAGCTAACCCAAATTATTAGATGCTATATTTGGCCAAGGATTTAGAAGAGGGTCTTAAATCAAGATGGGAAATATAAAGAAATGAAAATGCTTGAGATACACATAATGAATATGAATTCAATTCAATGTGATTAAAGTAATTATAATTATAAGTAAGAAGATGCTAATGATATGCACTTACAATATGAATATACACCACGAGATGTATGTACATTTCCATTCTTTCATATGATCTTTCCTAAGCAATTTTACATTAGAAGGATTTCAACATAAACGAGCACTAATTATTTACATTCATCACATTTATGGATATATAAGATCTAAACATCCTATTTAAAATTATAAGGGAGAAAATCATATGAAGTAATTTACTATCCTAGGATTCACACATCATAAATCAAACATAAATTAAAAATAAGGAATTAACATTTATCTTAAATTAAGTATGCAGCTAAATTCCAATTAGTTATGCATCTAAATTCAATTAAGTATGCAACTAATATTCCATTTAAATATACAACAAAACTTTATTCAAGTATCCATTCATCCAAACCAAGCATTTAAATAAAAGATCTAATTTCCAACATAAGCATAGCAAAAACAAAATAATTAACTTTAGTTATTACATGCCAAATTAAATAATAAGAAAGTAAAGAAAGAAATAAATCTCTCTCTCACAATTAAAAGAAAGCAAGTAATTAATAATTATTAAGCAGAAACAGTTTAATTTCTTTAAGCTTAAGCACTTGGTCCAGGTCCACTAGCCTCCAAATGCACCTGGTCTATCATATTTTGGCATTTAAATGAGATAGGGCAAAGCTAATAAAAAGAAAATATAGTTAGACTAAATGGTCTAAGCATATTTTAGGATTAGGCTAAACATTTTAATATTTATTTTGGATATCACAAATAGTTACAATATAAGCATAAGCAGTGGTGCAAAATGAAAGCATTTATATAAGGAAAAGAAAGTAAGGAAAAGAAAGTAAGGAAAAGTAAGAAAGATAAAGGAAAAGTAAAGTGAGTAAGAATACTCACATGATTAGACAATCTAGCCTGTTATTTAAGTAAGGGTAAAGCACCCTAAATAGGCTAGAAAAATACTAATGTGTGCATATGAAAGTAAATAAAATGAAGCATGTATATGTTCAATGGAATTATGCTAAGTAAGAAAAGTAAATAGTGAAGCATTTAAATAAAATTATAACAATATTCACTACAATAAAAGTGAACTGTAAACAAGTAAAGTACAACATTAAAAATATGGAATGTACAAAGCATGATAATTGAAGGAAGATCTTATACTTTTAGTCTAATATTCACATAATCTAGAATTATGAAAAGTAACATAGCTAAAAGCTATGATGAGTCTTAATAATCAATAAGATTGTAGAAGATCCCATATTTTAATTGATTAGAGTTATTTTATGAAAGTATTCATTCTGCGGGCAAATACAAAATAAAGTGAGAAGCTAAACACGTCTATTTAACAAGTAAAGAGAAATGGGGTCAAAACAAATAACACTCACATTCACCCTCTAAGAATGTGAGCTCTCCTTATTACTCCTAATTAGCCTGCCCTTAGCTTAACCAATAATGTAAACCCCTATAATATGAAATTTTTATTCATGCACAATGTCTTATATGAATGGTTCATATGAATAAGGCTTAAATCTAAGCAAGCATTCAAAGAAAATTTAATAATTGCACCTAAATGATATCCAAAGTTATCTAATTTTAATGACCTCCTTAATGATTGGAGCTAATTGAGCTCCAAATTAACTTTGAGATATTGATCTCAAGTTAATTATAAGTAATTATGGTAATTGGGGTTTTGAAAATAGTAATTTTATTTCATTTTATGGGATGGTAAAATAATTTATAAGTATAACAATACTAAAATGCAACTACTCATATTCTTATCCTAAACCATAAGATTCAAGCAAGTTAACTAAATCAAGGCTTAGGAAACTATTTAGGAAAAAGGCATAATTAATTAAACACTATAATTGTAAAATTTAGGAGATAAGGTTCTATTCACTATACTCATTTAACTAGGTTAATATAGAAGGATTTTATTTAAAATCAACTACTAAACTAACTATGTTAATATAAAAGGAAAGGTTTAAAGAAATATGAAAGAAGAACTTGTAAACTATAAACTCTATATTTTCTATAAGTTTAAGGTTAAGGAAATCAATAGGATTCCTAAACTATTTTAAATGAATTTAGGACTCATATTACTAGTTCTTAAAGAACTTAAGTGTGGACTTAAGGACTAAGATGAAGTGAACTAGGATCTAATCTAATTACTTAAAGCTAGTCTTAAATAATTCATAACATACAATTACATAAGAATTAAGGTTAACTACACTTAATGGATGTAATAAATATTTTAAGGATCATCTACAAAACAAATTATAAATCAATCATATTATTTCTATCTTAAGGTTGAAAGGTGAATCAAGCATTTTGCAATTGATTCAAGTAAGTAATTTAAGAGAACTAAGCTCATAACATGCATTTGAAATTGACATGGGAAGAAAATAATGGGACAAGTTAGCTATCCTAAGGTTTTAAATACCTAAAACATGAGATTTAAGCAAGAAATTATCACAGTAACACTAATTAAGGAGCCCAAAACCTAAAGTCAACAATTGTTGTCCAATAGAAATAATATACATAAATATGGAATCCTTATTATATAAGGAGAAGAATGATACTAAGTAGGTCAAAATTGAACAATGTTAGAAAATTTGGGTTTCTGGGACTCCTAATTAGGGTTAAAAAGTGATTAAGAAAATTAGTGTTCAAATGTTAATTTTGATTTCATATTATTATTCCTCACATTTTTTTGAGTATAATGGACTATTTGATCATGTAATTTGGACATTAAATTATCAAATTAGGTCATATACAATATTGGAATTAAATTCTAGAAGAAAACCGTTGTGACGCGCTATAACGCGCTACAGCGTGCCACAACTACTTGCATACAGAAGACACTTATTAAGGGCATTACTGAATTCTGGAGCATTTTTACTATGGCGCACCACAGTAGGAGAGTTTACGAAACTCAATCTCTACAGTGCGCTGCAGCAGGAGAGTTTGCAAAACTCAATCGCTATAGCGGGAGAGTTTACAAAACTAAATCGCTACAGTGCGCTGCAGTGGAAGGGTTTTTGAAATTCAATCGCTACAGTGTGCCACAGTGGAAGAGTTTTCAAAACTCAATCGCTACAGCGCGCTGCAGTGGGAGAGTTTACAAAACTCAATTGCTACAGCGCGCTGCAGCAAGAGAGTTTACGAAACTCAATCGTTACAACGCACTGCAGCGGTGCGCCAAATTTCTGTCAGCTCAGTGCATTTAGTGCAGCTGGGATAAGACCCCCAGCTTGCTCCTTGTCTCTCAGCCATCATATCTTCTGCAACAGCTTATTTTATTTTCAAGATGGTGGATTAAAATGAGATCAAAGAATTGAAAAGGGAAAAGAACATGTCACTTCACTCTTCAAGTTATATTTGTAATCATCATAGCAGAAAAATAAAGAGGGAAAAGCAGAATTGAAAAGAGAGGAGAGTAGAGTAATCCATCTATATATGCACCTCTTTTCCACTTAGGAAGGGTTCCCAAATGTCATTCAAAAAGTTCAATTTTAGGGGCTGCATAAAGGAAGAAGGAGAACTCTCAAAGGGAGGTGGAGAGGACCATTGCTAGAGTAGAAAGAACCAAAGGCTACACTAGGAAGCTAAAGGAAAGGAGAAGAGGAAGAAGAGGAGAGATTCAGAGAACCCCATTAAGGGTTGTTCCTAGTAAACTCTTATTCTTGCTTTTGATTTCTTTTAGTAGATCATGAAAGGGTCTTCATCCTTGTATGTTTTCTACTTTTCTCAGCTGCAATGGAAGGCTAAACCCCATTGGGGAGGGTTGGGCTGGGCCCATTATAAAATGTAAAGGACTCAATGATTGATGTAGAACTTCCTCAAGCATTAAAATAAAAATCTATTTTTGAATTACTCAATATAATCACCTTAAGATTAAGTTGTAGAATAAATGAAAATCTTATGTTAAGAAAATATAATTATAAATACTAACAATCAAAATGAAAGTCTTGTGCTCTATGGCTCATTACTTAGTTAAGAGCAGGATATGTGTGCATGGGGTGCTTAGAACAAAGTGAGAAATTCTTGAGCCTTCTTGCACCATATTTTATGCTCAACTAAGGAGTCGAAGTGTGTGAGCTAAGACCCATTAATTGGAGCTTAGTTGCTCAGCATACGTGAAAGGAGGGAATGGATTCTTTGAGAGCTCATGGATGATGTGACATAGTTCATAGAGCCTAATAAAATCACTCCCTTATCTGAACTATGCATGATGCACTTAATGCTCATTAGTAGAATCAATGCTTTAATATCGGCTAATTAAAACTGTTCATTTTGTTAACCTAGACATAGGAAACTAAGATGCTTTTATTGCGATCATATGGGAATCTTTGTGCAGAATTTGGAACCCTAGTATGTTCATCTCTTGCACAAGATTTGCACTTGAAGGATTTAGAGGACAACTCTAAGGAATACAATATGCACTTGATTAATTTACATAATGATAAAGAATGAAAGGTGCTTGAGAAGTGATATAAATTGTGGTCACTATCATTTCACATGGGAGAAGCCCAACTCTCCTCTCTAATTTAATTAGTTTCTTAACTTTTAATTATTGCTTAGATAACGGAACCAAATTATGCTGAATTCATACTGTTTAAACATTATTGAATTTAGATATACCCTAATAACAAAACATACCATTCCCTGAGGACGATAAATCTCATAACTTACCTTCCAAATTATTACTTCAGACCAAGTACACTTTTGTGCGAGCGTAGATGTATATTTTATAGTCTGTCAATATCGGACCACTTTCATTCAAGAATTTCTAAGGGTTTGAGAAGTTTACCAGGCTTCTGATGTTTTGCTTTAACTAACAAATAGGAATTACACTTGGAAATGAAAATTACAATATCTCTCTTCATGCAAGACCACCAAAACAATTTATTTACATCCTGATACATCTTACTGCTTCCAGGATGAATAGTATAACTAGAGTTATGGGCTTCTGATAGTATTTGCAACTGTAGGCTCTTAGGAATCCATAATCTTGTTTTCTAAAAAACCACACCTTCAACATCAAGACGTAATTCAGATCTCTTTCCACTAACGATATCGGAAACTAGAATAGAATAGCTCGCAACTTTCTTCTGAGCTTCAATAATCTTAGACCTTAGAGAATCATTTGACTGAATAACAAATATTATAGTGCACAAATTAGCAGAACTGATTGGCTCGAGATTTAATCTGACAAAATCTTTGATCAAAGATTCATTGCAACAAATGGAAGATAAAGTCACTTAACGACTTAGGGCATCAGCTATAATATTAGCTTTACCCAGATGGTACTGGATTTCCATGTCATAGTCGTAAAGTAACTCTAGCCACCTACGCTGATGGAAGTTAAGTTCCTTCTGGGTGAAGATGTACTTCAAACTTTGATGATCAGTAAACATCTCACACTTAACTCCATACAGGTAGTGTCTCCAGATCCTAAGAGAAAAAACTACTCCTGGAAGTTCAAGATCATACACAGGATAATTCTTCTCATTAGGCTTAAGCTGTCTAGAGGCATAGGCTATTACATGATGATCTTACATAAAAATATAACCAAGTTCTACCTTAGAGGCATCAGTCTAAACCTAAAAATCTTTATCATAATAGGAGATATTTGCTTCAACTTCTGAAAAGATTCTTCACAGGATGTGCTCCAGATGAATGGAACTTCCTTTCTATTTAACTGAGTTAATAACAAAGTGATTAGAGAAAATTCAAGGGCAAACCTTCTGTAATAGCTAGCGAGTCTTAAAAAATTGAAAATCTCTATTACAGATTTAGGTTGGACCCACTGTTGAACAGCTTGGATTTTCTTTTGATCTACTCTAATGCCTTCAGCATCAACTACGTAACCCAGAAATGCCACAAACTTGAGCCAAAACTTGCACTTCAAAAACTTAGTGAATAACTTAGTCTCTCTTAACAACTCAAGAATGGCACGCAGATGCTCTTCATGCTCAGCAGCTGACTTTGAATAGATTAGGATGTCATCGATGAAAACAATGACAAAATCGTCGAGGTACGGCTTAAAAATACATTGCATCAGGTTCATGAAAATGGAAGGAACATTTGACAGTCCGAAAGACATGACCAGAAACTCAAATTTCCCATATCAGGTCCTGAATGCAGTTTTAGAAACATCTTCATCCTTGACTCAAATATGTTAATAAGCTGATCGTAAGTCAATCTTGGAGAAGACTTTGCTCCGATTAGTCGATAGAACAAATCATCGATCCTAAGAAGAGGGTACTTATTCTTCACAGTCACTTTGTTAAGCTCATGGTAGTTCATACACATCCGCATCGATCCATCCTTCTACTTGACAAATTGGACAGGAGCTCCCCAAGGTGACATACTAGGGAGAACGAATCCTTTCTCTAACAGCTCTTGCAACAGCTCTCTAAGCTCTTGCAAATCTATTGGTGTTATTCTATATGGAGCCTTAGATTTAGGTTAAGTCCTAGGAATAAGCTCAATAGAAACCCTACTTCACGCAAAGGAGGTAATCCAGGTAAGTCTTCAGGTAATACATCCAGGAACTCTCTAACGATGATAGTATCTCCTAGACTTCTTACTTTCTTTTCCTCGCCGATTAAGGCTACTAAGATTGCATAACAACCTTTACTAATGAGGCACTTAGATTCAATTGCATTAATTAGAGATGCAGTTAAGCCAAGATTTCCTACAAAAACATCAAGTTTCTTTCCAACCTTAAGTGAAACTTTTTTTCTAAAGCAATCTATAACAGCATTAAACTTACTTAGCCAATCCATACCTATAATTATGTCAAAGTTTGTAATTGACATAACAATAAGTTTGGATTGAAAGAATTTGTTACTAATTGGGATGTCTACCAAACAAAACTCACTAGCACATATTTCAGCACCAGATGGCATTTGCACTACCAAAGGATTGCCTTAGCTGAAATGTTGAAGGTTAAGGGAAGATGCATAACTCACAGACATAAGAGAGTGATTAGCACCAGTGTCAAAGAGTGTATCACAAAACTGATTCTTAATAATTAGACTTCCTATAATATAGAAAATAGACTCCAAGTACAATTAATAAATATTAAAGCAGAAAATAATGAAAATAAAATGCAGAAGAAATGAAAGATAGAAAATAGGAAATTAAATGTAGAACATACCGGTAACAATGATGTTGTCATCTTGAGCAACTGAAGGAGACAAAGCGTAGACTCGCGGTACAGCAGGACGCTGAGCAACAGATTTGCCCTTTTGCTTTTTGTTACACTAACCTTGCTTTAAAGGAGATGGATGTACATTTTTTGATGTTGTGCACTTCCACAAGCAGGAGGAGGCATTAAGGTAAGTGCTGGCACTTGGGAATTAAGAGGAGTAGGGTTTTGCACGGAAGGTCAGCAATTAATCTTCATCTTATCTACAGTACAATTAGCTTGACAGTCCCAATGATGATGATTGGTTCTATCATAGATATAACACCTACCACCAGTATGATAACACTTTCCATAAGGATGTGGCCTGTTATATTGAGCACCTAGTCTTCCTTGCTGGATCTTCTTCTGATTCTGATTAGGATTCTAACTTGGAGTGAGCTGGAAGACTATTCACTTTTAGGACACTTAATACTGGCCAAGGTTTTCTCTATTGCCTTTAGCCAGTCAATGGCTTCAAAGTGAGAAATGGAACCATTGAATGTCAGAAGATTTAAGCGAAGAAAAGTTAGGAGATATGCATCCACAACAGGACCTGTAGATGGCTATGGAGCCATGGGAATTTCAGAAGAAATTGGAGAATAAATTTGAAGAGGAGTTGGACAATGCTGAGATGGGCTAGGAGAAGGTTTGGAAAGGGCACATGATGAGGCCATCCTTTCTGCAGCTTGAGTTTGAACTTCTATCATAACCCTCATCATCTCTAACAAACTTTACATTTGATCGGTTTGGGAAGTTGAGGTGGAAGTAGGTTCTTCCACTACAGGTTCGACAGGATTGTTTGAATTGGGATTCATTCTAAAGAAAGAAAAGAAAACCCAATTCAAAAATAGAAGAAGATAAGAAAAGAAATTCTCGTTAAACTTGAAAAATTTAAGAGATATAACTTTGGAGAAAAGAGGAAGGAATATATGTAAAATAGAAGCTATTTACAAGAAGCTACTAATGAAAAAGAAACTAGCACTACTAGTTACAAAATTTTGCATTAAACATAAACTCGAAGTCTTCATAGGCTTCATGAGCACGACACCACCAATCCATGGCATAGTCGTTGAAGAGTTCATCCAAAACTTTAAAGCGTATGTGTTCAGGGCAAGCTATGGCTTCAAAAGTTGTAGAGACTTGAGAAAGTCATTATTTAGGCAACTGTGGGATGCAATTTCCTCAAAAAACACAATACTTTTAAATTTTTTCCAAAACTTCACCTCCGGTTTGAGATACTCTAAAGTACTCACAATCGTAGGTTGAACCAAACCAATAATCTTCCACCCAATAAAGGAAGAACAAACTAGAAAAGGATCTGAGCACACTTTCATTTTTTTTTCATCAAAAAATTTGATTATTGTTTAAGTTAGAAATTTAAATCAATTATTGAATTAGTAAGGCGTTTACTATCCTAATATATCATTTGATTGTCTTTACTATACTGTGTTGTTTGCCTTTGGATAAATGGACATCTTTATTTTAACTTAAAGTTTTCAACGTGGCACTGATACCAAATGTGACGACTCCAATATTGAATAATAACTAAACTAAATATTGTGCATCACCACAATATCTAATACTAGATTAGAAGGAAGATAACCCAAATCATTAGATGAGGTGTTTGGCCAAGGATTTAGAAGAGGGTGTTAAGTTAAGATGGGAAAAAAAAAGAAATGATAATGTATGAGATACACATAATGAAATGAATTCAATTGTATGTGATTAAAGTAATTATAATTATAAGTATGAAGATGCTAATGATATTGACTTACAATATGAATATACACTATGTGATGTATGTACATTTCAATTCTTTCATATGATCTTTCCTAAGCAATTTATATTAGAAGGAATTCAACATAAATGAGCACTAATTATTTACATTCATCACATTTATGGATATGTAAGATCTAAACATCCTATTTAAATTTATAAGGGAGAAAATCATATGAAGCAATTTACTATCCTAGGATTCACACATCCTAAATCAAAAATAAATTAAAAATAAGGAATTAACATCTTTCTTAAATTAAATATGCAGCTAAATTTTAGTTTGGTATGCATCTAAATTCTAATTAAGTATGCAACTAATATTCCATTTAAATATATAACTAAATTTTATTCAAGTATCCATTCATCCAAACCAAGCATTTAAATAAAATCTAATTTCTGACATAAGCATAGTAAATACAAAACAATTAACTTTAGTTATTACATGCCAAATTAAATAATAAGAAAGTAAAGAAAGAAATAAATCTCTCTCTCATAATTAAATGAAAGCAAGTAATTAATAATTATTAAGAAAAGCAGTTTAATTTCTTTAAGCTTAAGCACTTGGTCCAGCTCCACTAGCCTCCAAATGCACCTGGTCTATCATATTTTGGCATTTAAATGTGATAGAGCAATATAGTTAGACTAAATAGTCTAAGCACATTTTAGGATTAAGCTAAACATTTTAATATTCATTTTGGATATCACACTAGTTACAATATAAGCATAAACAGTGGTGCAAAATGAAAGCATTTATATAAGGAAAAGAAAGTAAGAAAAAGTAAGGAAAAGTAAGAAAGACAAAGGAAAAGTAAAGTGACTAAGAATACTCACCTGATTAGACAATCTAGCCTATAATTTAAGTAAGGGTAAAGCATCCTAAATAAGTTAGAAAAATACTAATGTGTGCATATGAAAGTAAATAAAATGAAACATGTATATGTTCAATAAAATTATGCTAAGTAAGAAAGGTAATAAGTGAAGCATTTAAATGAAATTATAGCAACATTCACTGCAATAAAAGTGAACTGTAAACAAGTAAAGTACAGTATTAAAAATATGGAAAGTGCAAAGCATGGTAATTAAAGAAAGATCTTAGATTATTAGTCTAAAATTTACATAATCTAGAACTATAGAAAGTAACATAGCTAAAAGCTATGATGAGTCTTAACAATCATTAAGATTGTAGAAGATTTCATATTTTAATTGATTAGAGTTATTTTATAAAAGTATCTAATCTGTGGGCAAATACAGAATGAAGTGAGGAGTTAAACACGTCTATTTAACAAGTAAATGAAAATGTGGTCAAAATAAATAACACTCACATTCACCTTCTGAGAATGTGAGATCTCATTATTACTCCTAATTAGCTTGCCCTTGGCTTAACAAATAATGTAAACCCCTATAGTTTTTAATGTGAAAGTTTTATTCATGCACAATGTCTTATATGAATGCTAAGCAAGCATTCAAGAAAAAATCAATACTTGTAACTAAGTGATATCCAAAGTTATTTAATTTTAATGATCTCCTTAATGATTGGAGCTAATTAAGCTCCTAATTAACTTTGAGATATTGATCTCAAGTTAATTATAAGTAATATTAGTAATTGGGGTTTTAAAAATAGTAGTTTCATTTCATTTTATGAGATGGAAAAATAATTTATAAGTATAACAATACTAAAATGCAACTACTCCTATTCTTATCCTAAACCATAAGACTCAAGTAAGTTAACTAAATCAAAACTTAGGAAACTATTTAGGAAAAAGGCAAAATTAAGTAAACACTACATTTGGAGAATTTAAGAGTTAAGGCTCTATTCACTATACTCATTTAACTAGGTTAATATAGAAGGATTTTATTTAAAATCAACTACTAAACTAACTATGTTAATATAAAAGGAAAGGTTTAAAGAAATAGGAAAGAAGAACTTGTAAACTATAAACTCTATATTTTCTATAAGTTTAAGGTTAAGGAAATCAATAGGATTCCTAATCTATTTTAAATGAATTTAGGACTCATATTACTAGTTCTTAAAGAACTTAAGTGTGGACTTAAGGACTAAGATGAAGTGAACTAGGATATAATCTAATTACTTAAAGCTAGTCTTAAATAATTCATAACATACAATTACATAAGCATTAACGTTAACTACACTTAATGGATGTAATAAATAGTTTTAAGGATCATCTACAAATCAAATTATAAATCAATCATATAGTTTCTATCTTAAGGTTGAAAGGTCAATCAAGCATTTTTCAATTGATTCAGTTAATTTAAGAGAACTAAGCTCATAACATGCATTTGAAATTGACATGGGAAGAAAATAATGGAAAGAAAATAATATGACATGTTAGCTATACTAAGGTTTTAAGTACCTAGAACACGATATTTAAGGAAACTAGAAATAATCACAATAACACTAATTAAGGGGCCAAAAATCTAAAATCAATAATTATTGTCCAAAGGAAATGATATACATAGATATGGAATCCTTATTGTATAAGGAGAAGAATGACACTAAGTATGTCAAAATTGGATAATGTTAGAAAATTAAGGTTTTCGGGACTCCTAATTAAGGTTAAAAAGTGATTAAGAAATTAGGGCTCAAATATTAAATTTAATTCAATATTATTATTCCTCACATTTTTCTGAGTGAAATGGACTATTTGATCATATAATTTGGACATTAAAAGATCAAATTTGGTCACATACAATATTAGAATTAAATTATAATTAATTAATTAATCTAAAATAATGACTAATTAAAACATTCATCAAAATAGAAACTAAATGGCGTATTATTAATCTATGCATTTTTGAGATCGAAATGGTATATAATGTGTATGTTACAAATTATAATTGAAATAAATTTAGTCTTAAATTAATTCTATTATTTCCATTAAATACATTTCAGCGCAAACACACATGCACGTTTCCCGCTCACCACATCAGCTAATCTAAACGATGCGGTTCAGCTATCCTTCGAACCAGGCCGATTTACAAAGCCGGGTTGTGACTTCGTCTTCTCCGACGGAAGAAGGCAAAATTGCACATGCTAGGGCATCTGGAAAAGCGGTGATTCGATCATCCTTACGACACAATAAGCAATTTAAGAGGAGGACCATCCCACAGCCTTTAATTTAAAACAAATCTTCCTATCTAAAATGACCCTTAGAGATCATGAAAGGTATGCCCTAATTTTCTATTCACTAGCATTACAGAAGGGATGCTTCGACTGAAATTGAATTAACATTTGATCCTATAAGATATATCGATCTAATTTAAGATTATTCAAAGCAATAGCTGTAAAATAAAATGAGATTTGAAAATAGAACAATCATTTAAGCATGAAGAAAACTCCTAGATAAAAAACAGTTCTAGATTTAAGATGATTTGAGCTGAGATAATTTGATCTCATACTATATTCAATTTAACTTTATGATTAAAATAATTAAGAAGTAAACAAAACTAGTATAAATGACTGCATAATCGAATTAAAGTACATCAGATAGGAGTATGATTCACAATATTCTCAATCGATTGAAATAGAGTTATAAGAACTTCATTTGAATTCAATTAGAGCTTATAAAATGAAATGAGATTAGCTACTAATACCAACTAAAAAAAAAATTAGAATAGGGCAAAGGAAATGGGGTACCTGGCAATCTGCGAAGTCTTGCGATACTTCGTTTATCAACAGCTCTGTTTCTTCACCTCACAACCCTCACACTCCTCTTGCAACTCAGCCGAATAAGAAATTGAGAAAAAATGAAGCAAAAGAAAGGCAATGGAGAGTTTGGGAGTGGTTAAGGATAGCGGGAGGCTAGCTGGGATGCAGTACCTCCATTCCTCTATGCTTCTGCTTCTAGTCGTGAGAAAAGCGGAGAAGGAGAACAGGGAATAATTGTAACAACCCAAGTTGTTACTTAGGACAATTAAGATTGATTTAAGTCTTAATTATGGTTCTAGTAGCTTAATTAAGTTATTAAGAACCTACCTCTAGGATTTATATCAAATCAGGGATCAAATAGATCAAAACCTGATTTCTGGAAAAACTCAAAACCCTAGAAATTGACTTTTTATCTAAACCTCAAATTGAAAATTTGACTTCGTCATTGCGTTCGCCACCCCAAATTAGTTAGGAGTGAAGTTTTGGATGCATTTGGAAGTCGTCGGATTTTCGTCAAATATTTTAATAATATTTAAATACCTGAAAATTCGAATAATTAAATACTCGTCGGATCAAAAATCCGATCGCACCGTTGCGTTCCTCACCCCTCAATTAGCTAGGGGTGATATATTGAAAATTTTTAGAACACATTTATTTAATCAATTATTAATTATTAATTAAATAAAAGTTAACATTAAAATAATAATTAATTAAATCCTTATAACGTTGTTTGATTAATTAAATTTCCGTTAAGATTCATTAGGCGAAGCTGTTTGATCAAACGGCACTTAAATCCAGCCGTCTGATCAATCGAGCCGTCAGAATCAGACGGCTGGTGAGCATCGTCCCCGATGGGGAACGCGTGGATCACGCGTGTCGATCGACACCTGGGCGCGAGTACCGAGCTATTGATGCATGTCCCTCCTCATCACTATCAACCGCTCGATTTCACCCTAATAATTCATTCGAGTCTTCCTCTCCGGTAAAGGGCGCAAAACCTAGCGAAAGTTCATCTCAAATCAATCTGCCTTTCACCGAAAATCCAGGTACTATCCATCCCAAAGGAACTCAAATTTAGTCCACGATATTGTACCAATCGAACATCACAAGATTTTGAATTATATTTTTATTGAATTAAACATATTTAATGTGATGAATTATTCAAATCCTATTCAGTTAAATCGCACTTCATTTTCTGTTTGATCGAACTCATTCTAACATTTCCTTCTGATTATCATTATTGATTGAATAACTAGTCAATTATTCTGCTATTGCTTGAATACATACGGTCCTAATTCAAACAAAAAATTTTGCAAATAAGGCATGCGAATTTCTGCAATTTGCCGTACCCTAGTTTTCTAGGGCATCACTTTTTCAGCTGATAGAGTTGTTCTAAGCAGTTGTTCATAAGTTTAAATTGAAATAGATGTTAAGGGCTTGCAATGGTGGTGTGATCCAAGCCTAGGATCATGCCGTGCTTTGATTTGCAAGGAACCCTAGTCCTCGGCGCTCCATTCGTGAAGCACGCCTGGAGCGCTGCGTGAAGGGAAGGCGTCGTCTGCGTGGCACCATTCGTAAAAAGGTGGGGCCCACTTGTCCACCTCAGCTCTCGATAAAATGGGACCTGACGCTTTACTTAGCTGCAAAATTAAGAATTTAAAATAATATCTATTAAAATATTATACAGTAATAATATGTTAATTAAATAGAGAAAATCTAAGCTTTAGGAATTCATAGATGAAGAAATACATATCCAAACATAGCAAATAAATATATCATTTTGATCAGCAAAAATAAAGGAACATTTTGATACTGTTAATTTTATAATTGGACCTATATTTAGCATAGTGACATTTAGGGGTGTTAATTAAATTCAAATAATGTTACAAAACTTCAAATGATCATAACTTTGCACACACTAATCCAAACCTATTGAATATGGGTCTTAAAATACTCACAAAACCCTAAGGAACATTTTAGTAGGGTTAATCTTGCTGTTTGGATTAAATTGAGCCTAATGACATTTAGGACCTAACCCTAATTAGCCTAATTTGACCTAAAA
The DNA here is from genome assembly GCA_016760335.1 of Gastrodia elata. Lineage (NCBI taxonomy): Eukaryota > Viridiplantae > Streptophyta > Magnoliopsida > Asparagales > Orchidaceae > Gastrodia > Gastrodia elata. Next base: position 8,043,194 of record CM028677.1, on the reverse strand, counting down.
CTTCAAATGATCATAAGTTGGTCATCTTAGCTCCAATTTAGGTAATCCAAACACCAATTTAGATCAGCAAAACCTAATCTACAGAGATCTACAAAAAGATTTAGGATCCAATGGTTAGATTTGCTAATCACTCCTAATTACCCTAAAACTTGATTAGTAAATATTAGCAAATTTAATACTCCAAATTGGACAAACTAAGTTTTAGAGAACTCCTAGAACCTATTAGAACCTAACTGTAGGGTTGGATTAGTGATGGGGTGATTAATTTTACTAATCATTAACTAATCACCCTAAACCCTAATTAAGCCATAAATTAGCCAAATAGAGTCCAAATTAAACCTACCACTAGTCATTAGAATCAGCGGATCAATTGTGACATATAGCCACTGAAATTATTCAATTTGGATACCAAATGACAAAGTTGACCCTTAATTAAGCACCCTTAATTACACTTTAAACCCTAGAACTTGTATTGGCTATAACTTAGCCAATACACATCTGAATTCTGTAATTTTAGATTCTATGGAAACCTTAGGGCATAACCTTTAATATACAAAACGAAAAATTATATGTTGTTAGGGTAAATTTGCCAAAATACCTTTATAGGTCAAATTCCTTAATTTGACCCTATAAGGCTTAATACTTAACCAAAATTAGTGAACTTACTGTCTAAAGTCATATTAGACAGTAAGTAATCATTTCACATCATTAAAATTTAGAATTTAGTGCTAATTCATAAAGACAATATTTAGATCCTTGAGGAGGGCAAAATGGTCTTTTTGCCCAAAATTAGGGTTTAATGAAATTAAGACCTAATTTCATCTCCAAATCATATCAAATAGTAATTAAAGTGATTTAAACTATAATTTAAATAACTCTAAGACTTAAATTATAAAATTGAAGAAAACCCTAAGTTAAGTCTTAAATAAAATCTAAGTAAATTATGAAAGAAATTTCACTTCCTTTGAACTTCTTAGATCATCCTTTAGGTCCTATAACTTTAGTTAGGATGTGTGTCTGAGTGATACTCTTAGTATCTAAGAGCCTTAATTCCTAAGAATAGGATTAGATCTTAGGTTAGAATTCATCTAATGGGTAAAGTGGATTACTTATTAAGGTGAAACCTTAATCATAGTAGTTTATTAGATTTTTCATAATTTATTAATTGATTATTTGGTCTTTTAACATTAGAATTAGGATTAGAGATCTATCCTATTGAATATGACTTAATTCAATAGGATTTGCCTTAATATTTAATCTGTGAGATGGGATTAAACCTTAGTCCTTAGAATAACCCTGTGTTTAAGAATTAAACTTCATTCCTTGAGTTTGATTTTTAATTCTTTAAATCTTGATTTGGCTAATCAAGGTTTATTTGGGATTTATAAAATAATAGCTTAGGACGATTGATTTACTTAATTAACTTTATAGGCGACATTTGATTCATTTATAATTAGGACGTAGCTAATCCTAATTATGTTTAACCTGTAGGTTCGTGATTCTAAGTTACAGACAGTGTAGGAATTATTGATTCTGAATCTTATGTAACTTAGAGTAGATAGAACATTTAAATTAGAAAATAGGTGATATCACAAAGTTTGTGTAGTGCTATTTATTTCTTTGAATTTGAAATTGCAATGCTTTTCCTTGCTTTTGAGCCTTTTTCCATCTTTGGACATACTTAAATACTTGATACTTACTTTATATTATACTTTGAATTTCATTCACATTTCATTTGCATGATTTTAAGAGAAACATTAGTAAATAACATTATACTTGTGGTTTATGTTTTACTTAGCCTGCCACTTAGTATGACTTTACTTAGGACTGCTTTTGCCTAGGGAATTTCCCCTATGGTACTTTACTTTGGCATTGGGATGTTTCTCCTATTTTCCCTTTAGATACTTTGTGGATTTACTTTAGGATCTGGGATGTTTCTCCTATATGCCTCTTTTGGTGGAACTTTACTTTAATCTGGGATGTTTCTCCTAGATTACCAGACGGACTTTACTTTTTGGCAGACTAAGTAAGAATATCTCATAAGTACAATAAATTAATCAACATTACTTACATTTACTTTTCAGACCTTTTACAGCTACTTTACATATTTCTTTACACTTCAGACTTACTTTACTTTACCATTTCAGTATATTTTTCTTTCTTTCATATTTTTCATTTTCTGTAGTTCCTTTACATTTCAGAACTTTTTGTATGTCAGCCATTTTTCCTACTTGAGAGCATGTTAGGATGCTAGACTTTATATTTTCAGTACAGTACTTTTACTTATACTATACTCTCATGTTAGTTTGATCATATTCTTTAGGACTTTTTTTTGTACTTAGTAGATTTACCTTGTACTTTACTTATCTTGTATTGCAGCCTGAGTTGAGGTATGTTTCTACCTCAATACTTGTTCTTCTTTTCTTTGTGCTCACCGCTATATTTTGCTTAAATTTAGTTGTGATGTCATTAAAATACGTTAAAATTCATTACCTTAAAATGTACTTAAACATTTTGTCTAACAAGATTTTTATTTTGTTGGCTGGGGCCCTACCATTATGAAACTGATAATGGTAGATTCTGAGCTTTTTGAGGAGATTGAACCTGCTGAGGAGCAGATTCAGGAGGAGGTCCAGGTTACTAAGGGACCTTAGCTTACTTACTAGCTTGCTTTACTTTTACTTTGTAAGGATGAGTGACTCTTTTGATTTCAGTTTTCTTTAAACTTTAAATGTTTGTAATAATACAAAATTATTTGTACTTTACTTTCCTGCATTGTATATATTATGAGCTAGATGTCTTTGTATTATAGTATGGATGTTTACTTCAGTTGATACTTTTCTTCCGCACTCTGATACTCATTAAGTGATTGTTAATCTTTACCTTATTTAGAAAAGCACCTCTTTTCCTTAAGATTGGATTGTAGTCTTAAATTCCAACCTAATGTTAAGTAGGAGATGTGCTTAGTGATGACCACTCCTTAAGCCTTGTGATTAGAAGGGGCAGCCACCACAATAATCGGGAGCCATTCAATTAGAATGGTGATCTAACTGCTACATCAGCTTGAACACATCGGCACCGTTAGATCAGGCCTTAAAATTTATGCGGCGGTTCAGATTAAGCCAAACCGTTGATCTGTGGTTCTCACCTAAAACAGGATCTCCATGGTCCGTAAAATTATTGTTAAAAAAAATTATATATATATATATATATATATATATATATATATATATATGTATATATATATATATCTTAATTACTATATTATACTTATTAATTTCCATTTATTTATTTACTTAATTTTAAATATCCCAACACGCTCCAAAAAATCCCAAAATTTCGCCCTTACCTAATTGAGGGGTGAGGAACTCAAAAATACAAATGGATTTTTGATCGAAGATCAATTTAATTATCTTAATTTTCTAAGTATTTAAATATTATTAAAATATTCAGGAAAAATTCAATGACTTCCAAACACTTTTAAAATATCACCACTTGCTAATTTAGGTGTTGTGAGTCCAATTGTGGACTCTGTTTTTATTCTGAGGTCTAAATAAAATAAGCATTCTCAGAATTATCAGAAAATCAGGAAATATTGGAAATTGTCAAACGATTTCCATATTGCATGAAAATTGAATAGAGGCTCTTAATACTATTATAAGACTAATTGAAAAAGATTAGAGTCAATTAGGTGTCTAATTGATGGATAACAACATTAGGGTTGTTGCAACAACAACTACCTCATTTTTTATTTTAGCCCATTGAGATGGCTAATGCCTTAACAGACCATAACATTGTATGGAAGGGAAACTTCTCTAACATGAGTAATTTGTAGCATATCCTAGTTTCAACAAAGTGATGCCAACTGGGCATCTCAGCATAGTAACTAGTGCACTAGTTATGCTAATTTATGCTATTTAATGACTAGGGTCAATAAATATTGTTAAACTAATTTTTGACCAACTATAACAAGCCTTCAATGAACATTGTGCAGCCCTTCCATTTGGATCTCTTATCACTAAATTATGCATAAATCAAGGGGTGACTATTTCTGATGAGGAACCTTAACTTCCTACTCGAGCACCCCTAACATTCAGAAATCTTAGCAAGTCCTTCATTGAAGAAGAACTGAAGAAATGAATGTGAGAAAGATACAGACAAAAAATACCAACTGTGGAAGGGCAACGGACAGATATTCAAAGTTTGAATAAATGCATGAAGAGGCTAAAAGAGTACAGTAAGTAGGTAGGAAAATGCAGCGATCAAAGACTGAATTGTTGAGAAACCGTGTTGTACAATCATTGCAAGTACACACAAGAGTTTAACAAAACTCTTGGGAATATTTTTACGGACTAGCATGTATACAGTAATCCACGAGAAACTTCTTTTCTTTTGGCCTGCCACCGCTGATACAACCTCCAACAATTCCTTGGTCCGTATATAAAGAAGAAGAAGAAGATGATGATGATGATGATGAAGAAAGTGAATAACCATGTGGAAATTTTGTTTTGTTTATTATTTCATTTCTTTTTCTTTTATTTGCTTTTTGTTTATCATCATTGTAGTTAGCTTATAAGTCCAAAAAGTATAACTAAATAGTAATTAAGAAATTTTGATGATGATGAGAACTTTAATTTTTTTTTAATCTGATTCAAACCTAATTGTGATTTTGTGGAATAAACCAAAATAAGAAAACTAAAGTTTTATGAAACTAACTTAACAAACTAACCTTAACACACTCAAGCTTAATTAAAAGATGAAATGAACTAAGTGTGGGGAATAATAGCTATGAAGAGGGAAATGAATGGTAGTTTATATGGAATGTGCTAGGTTTTTGTAGGACTTCATGAATATAATGCATGTGCTGAATTTAATATATAAAAAACTTAAACGAATATAATAGGATGAAGAAAAAAATCTCTCCCATTAAAAAACTATATGAAGGAAAAAGGGAAGAAGAAAAATATCTCTCCCTATAAGAGAGGTATTAAATTTTATAAGAAGATGCACATATGACACTTAAATTTCCTACAACAATCACTAAACAAACTCACTCAATAACAGCCAAAGTTCTCCCAAACTATGTTTAATAATAATAATAAAATTAAGAGTAGTTTAGGTCAACTAAAGATAACTTTCCCAAAAAAATTAGGAAAACACATGGTAAAATTTTTATCTAGCATTAATCACATTGATCCAACATTGATTCTATTGAATTCCATTTGATAATTAAATCGAATCCGTAGAAAAAAATGAAGTATTTAGTCATTAACCTAAATTCATCATAGGAACTATTAATCATTTACTTGATGACGATCAAGAATTTAAGTATGGGAGTGTGATAAGCCAAAGATAGTATATATATATATATATATATATATATATATATATATATATATTATTAACTATTTTTAATAAAATTAATTGCTATTTCAGTTCATTTTAGTTAATGTTTATAACTTTTTCAGCTCAAGTCAATTTTGCACAAAAGAAGGGCATTTTAAAGAAAATCAGACGTCTCAGCGTGTTGTAGCGCCAAAGTCTCCAGAGCGTGGCGCTAGAGCGCACTGCACGCTGACATAGAGCGCTATAGCAAAAGCTCAGGAGACATAGAGCGCTATAGTGAAAGCTCAGGAGACATAAACATCTCATATGCAAAGCTAACTCCTACAATGCGATGTAATGCATGTGTTTCGAGAGCACAATGACATAGAACGCTATAGCGAAAGCTCAGGAAGTCAATTAAGATAACATACACCAGGGCGCGCTACAGTGTTGACCATCGAGAGTACGACATCATAGCGCGATGCAATGCTATACCATCGAAAGCACAATGTTATAGTGTGCTACAGTGGAGACTAAGAAATTATTATTCAAGATATTTAATTGAGGACTAGCGCCACAGCGCGCCACGATGCCAAACCACCGCAAGCTAAGGGATGCAGTGAATCATGGTGCCCACCATTGAAACTACACAGAAGAGCTATACAGTTAGGAGTCTAAGGGGTTTAATTCAATTAAGACTTACAACACTCAAGGATAAATGAAGAAAAATGAGGAAACTTTTCAACTTTCTGGAAATAAAAGAATATTCAAAGTATATACCTTTAAAGAGTTCAAGCTTCAAGAATGATTAGTTGGAGAAATTTAAAACCAAAATTAAACCATGTGGGCTGGAGACAAAGGTTATTTAAGAGAAGCTTGGAGAAACAATGAGGATCTCTTAGACCCCACAGACGGGAAAGAACCCTAGACACTACTTAATATTTCAAGGAGTTTGTAAGGAGGATGGCAATAGCAGAAATAAGGAGAAGAAGCACAAATCCAAGGAAGGATAATCATGAGAAAGTAGAGAAATAATAAAGTACATGATGGGGAAGCAGTTCCTATATCATATTTTTGATCTCATTAATTTTTGTTATTTCAACTTGTAAGAGCATCATGAGTGTATTATGCAATATTTGTATCTTCTTCCTTTTCTATTTTATAATTTGAGCCTAACCCCTTGTGGGGAGGATTAGGCTGAAAACTTTGAATATAATAGAAATTATGAATGTAAGAGACCTTCATTGTAATGAAAAATTATAAGTTTTTTTAGTTGAATGTTTTATTTTACATTATGAGGTAAATATAAATGTATTGTTCTAATATGGAATCATTAAAATAATCACAACTTTATTTTCTATAACATTTTATAAGCCAGATGACCAGTCCTCATTTAAATCATTAGTATTATGAGCGTCTAGCTACAAATGAAGTGACATAAGCTCACCAAGCTTGACTACACATGCACTTGCTTAAAATGAGAGGTTAGATGCATTAGATCTGTAAGGAATAATTTTAAAATAAGCTTTGAGCTCCATATCTTAATTCTAGATGCAAGAAAATCATCAAGTAAATCAATGAATGATGTAACATAAGTTCACATAGGCTATTAATTGTTTATTTGTTAAAACTAGAATTAGACGCATGTAAACTGAGAACCATTCACTGAGCCATACTTCTCATTTGTGACTTATGTGAGGAAACTCGACGCACGTAAACCGTGAGTGGTGTGACAAAAACTCACAGAAGTTCGCTGCTTGTCTCCTTAGCTAAGTCAAAAATATATGTGTATGGCCATGAATGAATCAAGACTTTGTGATCATAATGTAATAATGTGAATTTTATCACTTAGATAGAAGGATAAGACCTTAATCAATAATAATGATCACAAGGTTATCTATATGCTTAATTAGAGACTTTGAGTGTTCATGATAGCACTAGATAGGGCTAGCTTAAGAATAAAGTTAATCATGACATAAAGTCCCTTAATAAATGCAAACAGAAAAATAATTAGAACATTAAATAAAGTGTTTTATACACAAATATATGACAAATCACATGTTGAAGCCTAACTCTCCATAAATTTATCTCATCGATCACCAAACAACTAAGGATAATTTAGAGTAAACATTAGAATAACAAAACCATGTAGTCAATAATTTAAACTTTGTTAAAAAGAGGAAGTACTTAGTAGCAAGCATACACTGTTCTATGAGGATGATAAATCTCGAGAATTCACATTCTTACATTGGATCACATGCACTTGCTTGCAAGCGCAAACACACTTTTTGGTCTATCAATCAACTTATCATTAAATAATAAAAATAATAAGGATATGGAATAAAGTAATTAAATCAGTATCATCGTACACAATTTGCATATTGAACTTAAGGAATTTTGGATATGCATAATTCAATTTAACTTGGATGTTTGGTTTCGATGATGTATTTTATATTTTCCATGATAATATGGGCATAATTTAGTCCTTCATGAGAGGTTAGTTAAGGGTTTTTATGGTCATTTCATATGTATTTTCTAGCTATAAATTGGCCACCCTCACATGTATTATGGCATTGTAAGTGATATAAAAAATACTCTCTTCTTCTTTGTGTTATGTGAGCTTCATTCTTAAGAGGACTTCTTGAGATGTGGTTTATAAATCTTGGAGAAGGACTTCCAAGGAAAGAAGGTTCGATCTACGACGAAAGACTACTCGTAGAAGTTAATGTTCTTTATCGTAAGCGGCATATTTGGTAATAAGGCTCTCGTAAGAGCTTCTTCATTTATTTTTACTTTATTTCCTCCTACCTTACAAGTATGCTCGTTTAATCCTAGCTCTCATTACTTGTGAACGCTTACAACCCATCTCTTTCTTCTCAATAAGCGACTTGCATATCTTCTAGTAACTTAAATATGCAATGTTAATTTCAATAATTAATTGGTGGATTTGATTATATTACATGTCAGCACCCCCATCCTACATTACTGATGCAGGGCATTAATGAAATCATCATTGATGTGCCAGATCATAACTTTGTTTAATGGTACTATATTTTATTTTTTTATTTTTGAGTCCTATGGGCTTTTGTATTGTTCCATAAATGGGCCTTCATCCTAGCCCATATATTGTCATGTGAGTTTTTTATGTAAAAGGATACTTTAATTCTTCATGAGAGAGTTAGTTTACAATTTATTTGGTCATTTATGTGAAAGGATATTTTAGTCCTTCATGAGAGAGTAAGTATATGGTTTTCTTGGTCTTTTAGAGGAAATGATACTTTAGTCCTTCATGAGAAGTTAGTTAAGAGCTTTTATGGTCATTTGGTATATATTTTCTGGCTATAAATTGGTCACCCTCATATGTATTATGGCATTATAAGTGATATAAAAAATACTCTCTTCTTCTTTGTGTTATGTGAGCTTCATTCTTAAGAGAATGCCTTCTTGAGGTGTGGTTTGCAATTCTTGGAGAAGGACTTCCAAGGAAAGAAGGTTTGATCTGTGGCAAAAGACTGCTCATAGAAGTTAATCTTCTTTATCGTAAGCAGCATATTCTGTAATAAGGCTCCCGTAAGAGCTTCTTTATTTATTTTTATTTTCTTTTCTCCTACCTTACAAGTGTGCTCGTTTAATCGTAGCTTTCATTACTTGTGAACGCTTACAACACTTCTCTTTATTCTCAACAAGCGACTCGCATATCTTCTAGTAACTTAAATATGCAAGGTTGATTTTGTTAATTAATTGGTAGATTTGATTATGTTACAAGTTATCACCCCCATCATACATCAGATTGGTATCAGAGAAATTTATCCTCATATACAGTCCTACATTTCTATATTAATTCATAATAACTTTTATTTTAATAAATATTAAGGGTTCGTTAGTTTGATTACAATTTAGTAGGATTATAATTTATATCATCCTTAGCCAACAAAAAAAAACAAAGAAATGAAAAAAAAAAGATAATAATATTAAAAAAAAAAAAAAAAATTTCTTACTTTTAATTTATTCACATCCGCCTCATTAGAATTATTAAAAAAAAAAGTTTTTTATATTTATCATTATAAATCTAGTTTTTGGGTAATCGACAAGAGATTTACAATTTCGTAGCTGGTTATTCCATCATCTACTCGGATAGCTATGACTACTCGCAGTGATCACCCATATCAAAATCAAATGCTCAGTCATAGATGTGAGAATGCTATTCTTAATCTGCAAGAGCAGCTCGATGATTTAACTTTTCTTTATCAACAATCTTTTAGAGAGTTCAGAGAAAGAATGGAGGCCCTAGAAATCAAAAATAACAACAACATAATTCAGGAACCTAACCCGACACCAGATGCCCCACCAGAAAATAGTGAGCGAAATACACCTTAAGACCCGTGCACAAATTCTTCTCCACTTACATTTAGAATACAAAGAAATAGGGTGTTTCCATATAATGATTTATTTGAATATCTTGAGGCAGAAGATGTTCCATTTCAAACTCTTCGTAGAGCTAATGTACCTTTGGGTCAACTAGGAGGTTTTAAACAAAATCAAAATCATCTACGATTTGAAGAACCTTATCAAAGTTATGATCAACTTTATGCTACCACAAGGCGCATTGAACATAACCAAGATATAGACATTACTAGATAGGTTGGAGTAGACTCTCCGACCTTTGATGGGTATCCTGATCCTAAAAAATTTTCTGATTGGCTTGTAGAAATAGATCAGTATTTTTATTGGATGGCAATGTCTAGAAATCGTCAGGTTAGATTTGCTAGTATGAAACTTGTTGGTCATGCTATAACTTATTAGGTAAATCTAGAACGACAACAACAATGATCAGGCCAATTATTTGTAAGATCTTGGGAAGAAATGAAAGAGATGTTCAAGCTAAAATATCTTATTTTAACATTTCAAGACTAGCTTTTAGATGAACTCATAAAACATAGGCAAGGATCTATGAGTATTGTAGATTATATGACTCGCCTTGATGACTTATTAATTCACTGTGATATTTTTGAAGATTTTAGAGCAACTATAGCTAGGTTTTGAGCTAGATTAAGACCTGACATTTGTTAAGAGATGTTGACTCGAGAGGTGTATACACTTGAAGAAGTATTTCAAAAAGCCCTCCAAATAGAACAATACTTGAGGCCAATTTCTCAACGCCAATTTAACAATGTGCAAGGTGCACCTCTTAAGCCAAATCAACCACCACCATCTGTTCCTAAAGTACCAAATGTTGTTTGGACAAAGGATAAGTTGTGATTTTGATTCCAGATTAATAGGCAAAGTTCTTTAATTAGAAATTACTAGTCGAAGAAGTAGGGAGAGTTGGGTTTAATATGAAGCTCATTAAGTGGTTTAGTGTAGTACTCATCGTTGTCAACTTTACATGTCAAATTACTCGAATGTTTTAGTTATGATCATGCAACAATAGCCTTCCTTAGAGTGTCCTCTAATTCCAACTATGTCATGTTCAGTGCTCAAGATGAACTCAAAAAGGATTGATTCTGGCACATAAAGCCTCACATGACCGATATGAGTTAAATATGATACTTATGTCTAAGTTCTCAAATCTAGTGTTTTAATTTTTACAGTCACATAAACTTGATCCCACTAAATAGGATCACATGCATCTGTTAAAGTTTAGCTAAGGAAGTGAATCATTTAGGTTGTTACACATTTACCCAAAAGCACTCAATTCTTCATCTTCCTCCTTTAACTAGAATGAGCAATGAAGCATATTTGGTGGCTCTTGGCTCACACACGTCAACTTCTCAGCTTAGCTTGAGGAATAGTGCAACAATGCTTAAGAGCTTGTCATTGGGCTCTCAACTATTGTGCAATTATTCCTAGCTTTGGCCAATGGTGAGTGGAAAGCTCTAAGATTGCTTAATTTTTCTATCACTCATCTCATCATTTCAGATACTAAGTAGTTGCACTAATCATCCTCATGCAGTAAATATTGTCACATATATTTGTTGCGAGGATGCTCGATGTGCAAATCTTTAGTTTTAAAATGATCAATAAGCTTTATAGTCCTATCATTTAAAAATATTTAACTTAAATAAAATCATTGATTACACAAAATGTATTCAAGTAATCTTCCATATCAATAATCAAACATTGATTAGAGAATTTTATTCATTGAAAAATATTAAGTACAAACACTTTTGAGTCTATTAATTTATTACATGATTATGCCCAACCCTCCCCAAGGATAGTTCAGCCTTCCATCACAAAAGAAATACAAGAAAGAAAAAATAAGACTTTGAACCCTTGCATGGTTCTTGTATAAAGGAAATCAAAGTAAGGGTTGCAATACAGTACTAGGAACAGCTGTCACGTTCATCAGATTTTCTCTCGCTCTCCGACCTTGTTCTTCTCTCTGATTCTTGAGTTTGCTTCATGCTTCCCTTGATGTCAGCCTCTCCTTCCTTGGGCAGGGTTTCTCCTTATATGGTTGTAGCTTCATATTTTTTAGACCTTTGAGTGTCAAAGAGTGGAACCCTTCCTTAGTCTTTCTTCTCAGCTTTATAGATGCTGAACAAGGTACCTTGCATAATTGCAGCCAACCTTTCATCTCCCCAGAAATTAAATGAATTAAATTGAATATTCCTTTGTCCTCTTGAAAATGGGGAGAATTGATAGCATTTAAATTAATGGCTGTTGTGGGTAGGTAAAGGATTTGAGATTGTGGTCTACCCTATGCTGCTTTTAATGCTTATTCCTGATTGAAATCATGATGGATGCTATGTGCTGCGACAATTTTGTTTTATAATATTTGCTAGGTAAATGTCCACTGCGGCGCGCGGTAGCGCCGAGCTCTCGAGTATGTGTCCGCTGTGGTGCGCTGTAGCATTGAGCTCTCGGGTTTATGTCCGTTGCGGCATGCGGTAGCGCCAAGCTCTCGAGTTTTTGTTCGCAGCGGTGCATGTTAGCATAACATTTTCAGGTTACGCTAAGTGAATTTCCACTGCAGTGCACAGTAGCGCTGAGCTCTCGGGTTTGTGTCCACTGCAACGCGCAGTAGCACCGAGCTCTCTGTCTTGTCCTGCTGCAGCACGCGATAGCGCTGACCTCTCGGGTTTGTGCCCACTACAGTACATAATAGCGCTAAGCTTTCAAGTTTGTGTCTGTTACGGCATGCGGTAGCGCCAAGCTCTTGGATATATGCTCACTATGGCGCGCGGTAGCACCAAGCTCTCTGTCTTGGTCTGCTGCAGTGCACAATAACACTGAGCTCTCAAGTTTGTGCCCGCTGTGGTGCGCAGTGGCACCGATCTCTCTATCCTGGCCCACTGCAGCGCACGATAACGCCAAGCTCTCAGTTTTGGGTCGCTTATGCGCATTGCAGCCGCTGGAGCGCGCTGCAATGGTTTTCTTCCAAAATTCCTTGTTTCATTCCAAATTCAATTTAGCTCTTCTTTTACCCTGAAAATTAGTGAAAGCACATCAAAGTATATATTTATAATAGAAAAGTGTTTGTTTTTATTATCTTATTTTACTATAAATCTTAGATTTATCAAGAAATTCCCAACCCTAGGAGGAGAAGGAGGTAACAGTTTGAGAAGAAAGAAAGGCTCAGCGAGTAAGGAGAGAGAAGGAGACTAAGGAGAAAAGAAAATTAACAGAGCACTAAAGTTGTTCTTGAGTATCGTTATCTCAACTTATTTCCTTGATATTTCCATGTAAAAGCAATGAAAATGCTAGGCATTTCTTATAGCTTTTTTTGTTTATTGTTTGTAATGGCAGCCTAAACCCCCCTTGGGGAGGGTTGGGCAAGAGCATATATAAATTATGATGTAACTCTATAAGTCTTCTAATAAATGGAATGTCATTTAGATTTGAGAATATGTAAATGTTTTATTGTATGAACAAGTTAGAGAATGATGAGTTTTTCTAAATATAAATTTTTTACTACATATTTAAATAAAACTCTCATTGAGCTTGGTGATCACTTTTGCCCAAAAAGTTGTGCACTCTCAAGCGTTAACACCATGAATGGTTGTGACAACATTCACTGTGCAAAAACAACTTGTGCCCAACTAGGACAAAAGCTTGATCATTTGAGCCATGAAAGAATAAAGCATAATGTTTTTTGAGCTCCGTTGCTCAGTTCATTCCATTTGTGAAATGAATTTGAAGCATGTGAGACGAGAACCACCTTTAGAGCTCCACATCTCATTCTTAACTTATGCGAGGAAATTGAGTGTGTCAAGTTATGAGCGATGTGACACAAGCTCATCTAGCTTCACAACTCATTTCCTTAGAAAAATTAAGAGTAGATGCATGTGAGCTATTGGTGGAATCAAGATCATGATACTTAACTAAAATTGAGTATTTTATCGCTTATACGTGAGAGATAACTTTATTTACTAAGAGATCTCATGGTTGTCTATGTACCAAGATTGAACCTAATTGTGTTCATCTCAGAGCACTATATAAGATTTAGTATATTTAATGTATGCATCTGAGAATACTAAATCTCTTGATAATGAAATTGAAATAAACTCCACTTACTTAACATATAATTGAGAAGAATAGTAACTTGCATGAACCATGATAAACTACATCTTTAACCTCAACTCTCCTCAATTTTCCAAAATTCTTTCAATACCAAATTAATTAAAGAACCATAAATTAGGATCTCAAAGCAACCAAATTGACTTCTTAAACAATATTTAAATTACAGACACTCTAGTAATAAATCTAAATATTATTCCCAGAGGATGATAAATCTTGGGATCTCACCATCCCATATTACTTCGAACCACATACACTTGCGTGCGAACGCAGACATACATTGTAATAACCCAGGTTATTACCTAAGTTAATTAGGACTAATTAAGTTATTAGAAGGTCACTACTAAGACCCAGTCCAAATCTAGAATCAAATGGATCAAATTCTAATTTTGGGAATTTCTAGAAACCCTAGAAATTGAGTTATTTAATTTAACTTCAAATCAAAAATTTGATTATGTCATTGCGTTCACTACCCCCAAATTAGCTAGGTATGATGTTTTGAAGGCATTTGGAAGTCGTTGGATTTTTGCAGAATATTTTAATATTATTTAAATTCCCAAAAAAATTGAATAATTAAATACTCATCGAAACAAAAACCCAACTTTGTCGTTGCATTCCTTACCCTCGAATTAGCTGAGGATGAAATTTTGGAATTTTTCTAATGTCATTCGACCATTTGAATTAAATTAATAAATTTGATTTAAATTAAATCAATTTAATATTTAAGTAATTGGTTTGCGGAGACTGTTGACTCAAAACCCACCTCCTTTTCCTTTATCAGGTTGGGTCATGCTTCTTGTGTCGGGCCAGGCCCGCAAGCCGTCAAGGACCAAATCGTTCGATCAAGATCGAACGGTCCTTCTTCATCTCTGTCTCCTAGCCTTACGCGCATCGAGCTTCGGCACACGCGGCATGCCACTATCTCCGCGTGGAGTTCAGCTCATCGCGAAATCTCAGCATACAACCAGAGCTTAGAACTCTTCCACGCGATTGGCTGCATCTACTTCCTCGCCTAGAAGTAGGAATAAATAAAAAAAAAAAATCCCCTTGTGCCTCAACAATTGTCGCTCCTAAACCCTCTGCATATTTCTTGAGGTACCTTCATCACACCCGAACACCTTTCAAATTGCTTCTTTTGAATTTGATTCCTTATGAAATGAAATTGTTTCATGTATCGAACAAAATGAGCTCAAGTGAAACCGATTTATATGCTTTGTTTTCAGCTCATCGTAAGATAAAAATTAGGGTTTTGAAGAAGCAAAAATGTATGTTATCAGAATGCTTTATCATTAAGGTTCATGTTATTAATTGATAGGTCCTTTCAATACCTTTATTTCAACATATTGTATGCTATCTATTTTTTCCTGTGATGGAAAAATTTAGAAACCTAATCCCCATAGTTGCAGCCTTTGGCGGAGACGAGCTACAGTAGCTGAATCGGTTCATACCAGACCGGTTCAGCCGTGGACGGTGCCTTTGTTGGGCCAAGTCGGACTCGCCTTGGCCATCTTACCTCTGCTGGGCTAGGCCGAAACCGCCTTAGCCCAGTTATCCATTTCTTGGGCCGGCCCAATTCCTTAACTTTTGCCGCCAAAATCAATTAAATGAATATTAACTAAATTAAAATCTATAAGATTTGAATTACCTAAGTTAAGTAAAATTAAATTAATTAGTTGTCTAAACTTTAACCACTCATAAGTTTAATTATATTAATCCAAAATTAGCATATTTATATATAATTTTAACCAGAAAATTATGAGGATTAATATGGCACTGTCAAAAATTGCATTTGTAATTGTATATCACATAGTGACATTTTAAGGTATTAAATAATTGTAAAAATGTACAAATGTTCAATTAGCTATAACTTTTCACTCAATAATCCAAACATAGTCAATATGGGTCTTAAAGTGATCAGAAATGCCTCTAGAACAACTTGGTAGTATTTAATTCTCTATTTGGATTAGGTTTTGCCTAATCACTTTTAGGACCGAACCCTAATTACCCCAATTAACCCTAGAACTTCAATTGACCATAACTTAGTCAATGGAGCTCCAAATTAGGTCTTCCAATAAACCATTTTAATCAAGATGACCTATTTAATAGTAATCTACAAAAATATTTTAGATCCAATGGTTAGATCTCTTAATCAATCCTAATCACCTTTAAACTTGATTAGTGAATATTAGCATAATTAAAAATCCAAATTGAGAAATTTCAATTTTTGATAACTCCTAGAATAGAATAGAACCTAGTGGTGTGATTGATTTAGTGATTCTATGATTAATTTTACTACTAACTCACTAATCACCTAAACTCTAATTAAGTCATAACTTAACCAAATAAGGTCTAAATTGGGTCTAATCCTAGTTAAAGTACTCAGTGGGTTATAAGGAAGCTATAGCCACTGAGTTTATTGATTTTGGACTTCCAATGGAAAAGTTAGGTTTTTGACCCCCATTAATGAAACCCTAACTCACTTAATAAGCCCTAAATTTTATTTTGGCCATAACTTGGCCATTACTTATCAGAATTTAGTGATTTTAAGTTCTATGAAATCCTTAAATAGTAAGCTTTAATAAACAGATAAAAAAATTAGATTCCATTAAGTAAAATTACCAAATTGCCCCTATGAGTTAAATTCTTTAATTTGATCTCATAAGGCTTAATAATTATCCAAAATTGATATACTGACTGTCAATCTTCATATTAGACAGTAAAAAATCATTTTCCGTTAAAAATTTCTGAATTAGAGCCATAAATCAAAAAGTAGATTTTTAAACGCTCACGGAGGGGTAAAATGGTCATTTTGCTCAAATTTAGGGTTAAATGCTTTTAAGCCTTAATTTTCTTGTTTAATCACTAAAATCAGTAAAGAAAGTGATTCTAAATTTAATTCAATTGCTTTAAGTCATAATTTTAGTTTTAAATCAAAATCCTAAATTCTTCTTTAAGATAATTCTAAGTAGATTATTAGCTATATGATGTGAGATTCATCTCACATCATACATCTTCATTAAATCTCCTTAGTCCATCCTTAATCCTTCTAATAACATTAGTTAGGTTTTGTATCTTGAGAGTTCATTCCTTAGAAGTTAGGATTGGCTCTTAAGTTAGAATCCATCTATTGAGTAAAATGGGTTACTCAATAGATGGAGCCTTGATTTTGATAGTTTAAAGATTTTTCATAGTTTATTAATGATTATTTAATATTTTGACTTTAGATTTAAGAATAGAGATCCATTCTATTAAGTACGACTTTACTTAATAGAATTTTCCTTAATCTTTAATTTGTAAGATTGGGTTTTAAACTTAGTCTTTTAGGTTCACCTTTGGATTAAGTAATTGAACCCTAATACTTGGAGTTTAATTCTTAATCCTTCCATATTTATTTGTTGTTAATCAAGATGGGTTTGGGTTGCTTAAATTATCAAAATAGGTCGATGGATTTATTTTTTAACTTATCGTCGACAGTGATAAATCAAGTTAGGACTTGGCCAGTCTTAACTGTTTTCAACTTAAAAGGTCATGAATCTGAGTTACACTCGATAGTAGGAATTAGAGATCCTGAACTTGTGTAACTTAGAGTAAATAGAACAAATAAATTAGATAATAATAGATATCACATGTGTCCTAGTAGAGTCTCTTGCTCACTTTAAAAATTAATGCTTTGCTTACCTTATTTTGAGCCTTATACCTTGTCCACATATATTGGACATAAGATATTTGATAAATATCTCATGTCAACTTTGAATTTGCATAAATATCACTTGCATTTTTATCGGTGCTTTTGGCTTTACTGAATTCAGTTAAGTAGAGTGTGATCTACTTAGTCTGCCTCTCAGTTCCTTCTATTCTAATCCATTTTATGGTAGTTGGCTCGATTTCGATATGGTAGTACTAATTTTAGGTACAGTTATACTAAGTGATTCTGCCTCTCAATTTTTTTTGATCAAATATGTTATCTATTCCATGCTTGGGATGCTCCAGGATGGTGTGTAACAGACTTCTTTTGTGGATGTTGGCCCGGTTCTAATATGGCAGTAAGTGAGATCATATATTTTCCCATTCAGATGGCAAGTTTGGCCAGTGCAGTTTTTCAACTTATACTTACTATTTTCAGTATCCTTTTATGCATTTCAACACTTTATTACTTCTATCTTATTGCATTTACTAGCCTTACTTCTACTTATAGAATGCTTGTTTTGCTTGCTGCTTATATACATAGAATGTTAGTCTTGCTTTTAGTTATTTAATTATTTTACATGTACTTTTACTTTAAGTCAATTAGCATGAGTTTATATTGATTATCAACATGTTTAGGTTGAGTTTTCTTTTAGTTATATTAGTACTTAGTCTTTATTTTATAACTAATCTTGTTATAGCTATACTTGGAGGTATGTGCTACCTCCTATTTTGTTAAGTTATAGACTTATGTTTTATAACTGCCTTTCTCTTTCATATGTATTATGCTCCTTTACTGCTTGTTTTAAATTTTAAAGTGTATGGTGATATCTAAATTAGCATAATAAAATTTACAGCATAAAATGTACTTAGATATTTTATTTAATTAAATCTTTCTTTTGTTGGCGGGGGCCTTATCATTATGAAACTGACAATGGTAGACTCTGAGCTTTTCGAGGTTGTTGAGCCTTCTGAAGACCAAGTTTAGGAGGAGAATCAAGTTGCTTAAGAATCTTAGATATTTAGTTATTTACTTCTTTTACTGTGAGGATGAGGGTTTACTTTATTTTATTTTAACTTTTATCCTTTAATGTGTTGTAAGAATACATGTTAACTTGTATTTTCTTTTATTGCTATTCTGAGTTGTATGTTCTTAATATTATATTGTGATAGAATTGATGTTACTATTTTTGCTTCCGCACTCTGCTTTTATGTAATGTTCATTTAGTGAAATAGTTCTTAAATGGCAAACTCCTTAATTATAATGGGTTAAGATGTATGCCTAATCTATTCTTAAGTAAGGATCCTATCATTTGGTGACCACTCCTCCATAATAATGTTAACTTGAGAGTTAACAGGACCACGGCGGGGTTGGGCCACCTCAGTTGGTATTAGAGAACTCCATAAGGTGTCAGATTGGAATTTGTGTTCCTCTCTACCTAATGGACTGTTCTTTTGCCATTTCATCACTAAATGAATATTTGAAACAATATTCATGTCATTATGAGTATAACTCAAAATAAAGTAAGGGATGAGAAAACTAAAGTAAATACTAAAAGTATAAATATCTAAATAATAATATATGCTCAACAAACTAAAGGAATCTAATAATAATTATAGGTGTAAAAGATACTTAAAGAATGGCATTCAAGGCATACTTAAAAGAATTTGAGACCATTTAGAAATACAAATTTCAACTGGGGCTAAAGCAAGGAAGATCAATAGAAGGGGTGTCTAACGAAGGAGCTCAAGTATTAAATAAACTAGTAAAGGAAGGCACTTATAGAGGGCTTGACTTTTCTATTTTGGCTAAGGAATGGCTCGCAAGGGTGAACCATATTTTTAGCACTATGGAATGGCCAGATAATATTAAACTAGATGTAGTATTATGTCTTCTAAGAGATCTTGCAAGAGAATGGTCGATTGACACATACAAAAGTGTATCCAAGAAACTTCACAAAGAATGTCGCAACCTTACTTATGAAGACTTTTATATAGCTTTTTTTGCCAAGTATATAGGCTAAGGTCCTTATTGTGATAAGGATTCTACTTTATGTTTCTTAGATTGTAATAGCTTCATGTTTGAAGAATAATAAAATATTGATGATGTTCTAGTTCTTTTTCAATAAGAATAAGAATGCTTATTTTTATTCTTAGAAAAATGAATCCTGCTACTTCTCCTAATAATGAGGAACTCATTTTGAAGAGTATGAATTAGAATACATAGAATGGGATTGGTTCGTAGAAGTTTTCAAAGAAGCCTTCATACCTCCATCTTCAAAGAATAACATTGGTGATTCCTTATTAAAGCTAACTCAAGGTAGTCGATCAGTAGCAGACTATGTGGTAGAATTCAGAAAATTGGCTCATTTTACACCAAATCTAGTACCTAATGAAGAAGACAAGTGCTATCATTTCCAAAGTGGATTGCATAAATCCATCAAGGATCATGTCATCCCATTCCAACTAACTAACTTTGAAAAGTTAGTATAGACAACAAGGGTGGTTGAGCACCACCAATCAGCGAAAGAATTTAAGAGAAAAGCATTTACTCTTTCCCATCGCTATGAGAGTTTCAAGCACCACCATCCCAAGCAAGGGAGAGCCTATCAGATGGATGCTAAGGAATCTATCAAGCAAAACCAAGAGTGTCAAAGGCCCCATCCCTATGGGAAGTGGTATCATTTTGATCGTCAGTGTTATACATGTGGTCATGAGGGCCACAAATACGAGCAATGTAATGCTTTCAAAATAATCGATGGAGTTATAATTAATCATTCTCATTGAATTCAAGTATTCAGACCCACTCCTTTGAATAAGAGGGAGCCAAGGATGGCCTTAATGCCACCTCCAGTCAAAGAAAACTAAGCT
This sequence comes from Gastrodia elata, assembly GCA_016760335.1. NCBI lineage: Eukaryota > Viridiplantae > Streptophyta > Magnoliopsida > Asparagales > Orchidaceae > Gastrodia > Gastrodia elata. The sequence goes on along the minus strand of CM028677.1, from coordinate 8,022,794 downwards.
CCTACCAAGATTTAGACAAATACCTCTTGACCCCCAATTCCAAACCAAGCAAGGGTCCAAGCAACAAATAATGGACCTGCTGGGACTACCAGAGTTTATAATCTTACTCTAATTTAAGCCACTAAAGACAATAATGTGGTTTTAGGTACACATCTTTAATAATTCTTTACTTATAGCATTTCAATCTTTATTAAATACTTTTTTTCATTTAAATGGTTAATTATGCACCATAAATAGAGAAGAGAAGTCCAGTAATGTATTATTTGATACTGAGGCTAGTCATTCTTTCATCTCAGAAAGTTTTGTTAACAATATGAAATTTCCATGTTACAAACTTGCCAAAACCTTAAATGCTGGACTTCCATCCGGAGCTCAACTAAGCGCAACTAAGTTCTGCGATCTGCAAGTACCGGTGAATAAAAGACCCTCTCAGGCTAAGTTAATAGTACTACCCATCGCAAATTTTGATATTATACTAGGCATGAATTGGCTTAGTATGCATAATGCCACTATAGATTGCCAAAAGAAGAATATTATTTTTCAATCATCTGGTATCTCATAAGCCTTTATGGGAAGGTTTAGAACTCAAGGTTCTTTAATAAATACACTCTAAGCAGAGAAGCTAGTGAGTAAAGGTTGTATGGCATATTTGGTAACCATGATGGGAGATAATAAAAGAGAAATTCCTATTTCTAATATTAAAGTAGTTAAATAATTCACAGATGTATTCCCTGAAGATTTGCCTGGACTGCCACCAGTAAGAGAAATAGAATTTGTGATTAGTTTATCTCCAAGTACTTAGCCAATATCAAAAGCTCTATATAAAATGGCTCCTAAAGAGTTACAAGAACTAAATGAACAACTACAGGAATTGTTGAACAAAGGGTTTATAAAGCCTAGAATGTCCCCATGGGGAGCTTTTGTCTTGTTCATTAAGAAGAATGATGGGTCTATGTGAATGTGCATAGACTATAGAGAGTTGAATATAAGTAACCTTAAAAAATAAGTATCCTCTTCCTTAGATAGATGACTTATTTGATCAATTATCTAGTGCAGTCGTATTCTCAAAGATCGATCTAAGATCTGGTTATCACCAATTGCAAGTAAAAGACTCAGATGTTGAGAAAACATCATTTTGTACTTGCTATGGACATTATGAATTTCTCATAATATCCTTTGGCCTCACTAATGCACCTTCAGTTTTCATGGATTTAATGCAGCAAATTCTGAAGCCTTACTTGGATAAATTTGTTATAGTCTTTATCGACAATATTCTCATATATTCAAAATCCCAGCAAGAGCATGAGAATCATTTAAGAATAATTCTGGAAGCATTACGAGAGAATGAACTATAAGCTAAGTTTTCAAAATGTGAGTCTTGGTTAAGCTTTGTATCTTTCTTGGGGCATGTGTGTGGCGGCCGCCCCCTAATCATCCAGATTAGGAGGTGGTCGTCACTTAGCAAACCCTCACTTAGCATTCAGATTAAGGAATGGACCTTCTTAATCAAATGCTAAGGGTGGATGTGCTTCAATAAGGAAAGAGCATCAAATGAAACAATCACTTAAATGAGTATACTACAATTTATCAGAGTGCAGAAGAAAGACAAATGTAACATCCATAAAATTCAAATAAAAATTGTACAACTCAGAATACATAAGCATGAAAAGTAAAGCAGTTAGATCTTGTATTATTACACAATGATGTTAAAGTTTATGCAATAAGAAGAGTAAAGTCTCTCATATGCTCACAATATCAGACAGTAACTAATGATCTTCTCCTGTATGCTCCTCCTCCTCCTATACCAGATCTCTAGAAGGTTCCACAACCTCGAACAGCTCAGAATCTACCATTATCAGTTTCACAATGGTAGGGCCCCAGCCAACAAAAGAAAAATCTAGTTAGATAAAACATCTAAGTACATTTTAGGCTGTAAATTATTAAATTTGTAATGATATCACAATACTAAGCAACATAGGAGCAGTAAGCATTAAAGAAAGGTAACAAAGTTATAATTAACATAATTATAACTTAACAAGATATGAGGTAAGCACATACCTCAACTCAAGCTACAGAAAAGGTCAAGTAATGCATAAATAAATCTACTAAACACAAGTGAAACTTCTAAGTATATGATCAATATAAACATGCTTCTTTTATAACTAATCTGAAAGTTTAAAAGCTGAAAGTAATGATCTAACATCCTAACATGCCAAAAGTAAAAGTGACTGCTGAAAGGTAAAAATGAATATTCAATGCTGTGAGTACAAAGGAACTGCAGAAAATGAAAATATAGCAGAAGGCGTACTAAACTATAAGACAAGTAAGAACTGCAGAAAATGAAAATGTAGCAGAATGCGTACTGAACTATAAGACAAGTAAGAACTGTAGAAAATGAAAATGTAACAAGAAGTGAACTGAACTGTAAGGTTAAAGCGAGCCAAAACTATAAAGTAAACAAAAGATAACTACAAAGTGACTGTAATGCAAATGAAGTAACTGAAAAGTAACTGCAAATGTGAGATATTCCTAATTAGTTCTGCCACAAGTAAAGTCCATCTGCTCATCTAGAAAAGTAGTCCCAGATTCCATTTGAAAAGTAACTGCTAAAACATCTGGAAAAGTAGTCCCATATTAAAGTTAATTCCATCAAAAAGTACTGCAAACCATATGGAAGAGTAGTCCCATATTTCACTAGGAAAGTAGTCCTAGTCAGAAACAACCAGTATCTAGAAAAGTAGTCCCAAATACACTAGGAAAGTAGTCCTAGTCAGAAATAGCAGGCACTAAGAAAGTAGTCCTAGCCCCAAAAGCTATCCTACAGGCACTAGGAAAGTAGTCCTAGCCCAAAACCATTCTGAAGCAAAGTCATACTACTTGGCAGACTAAGAAAAACATATCTCCTCAAATTTGATAAAACTGTTTTCCACCAAATAACCTTCTAATAATATGAAATGCCATCAAAATCAACATAGAAATGATCATCCAATATTCTATGTTTAATGCAATGTATCCAAATGTAAAGAAGTCCAAAGCAAAAAGGAAAGCATAGCATATAATGTTTAATGTATATAAAATAGCACTAAACAACACTTATGATATCACTTAGTTTTCTAATTAAGGCATTCTAACTAATCTGAACTTATACAAGTTTAGGATCTCCAATATCCAGCTATCGAGTATAAATCCAGAATATCGAGCCTATAAGTCAAAAGAATGTTAGAACTAATCGAGTTCTAACACTTAAAAATCACATGTCACTTAATTATATTAAAATAATAAATCAAACATCTTAATTAATAATTTTACAAATCCCAAACCTATCCTGATTAGTATGAATCAAAATTAGGGGATTAAGAAGTTAAAATCCAAGTATTGGATTTTAACTTCTTAATCCAATAGGTTCTAATACTAATGATATAAAGTTAAACCCAATTCTCACAGACTATAATTAAGGTTATCTTATTAAGCAAAATCAAGCCTAATAAGATTAATCTCTAATCTTAAATCTAAAGTTTAAATAGAAAATAATCATAAATAAAGGATGAAATCTAGAAAACTATAAAACCAAGGTTTTATCTATCAAGTACCCAATTACTTAATAGATGAATTCTAATCTAATTTCTAAGCTAGATTCTAAGGAATTAAGATCCTAAAGATTTGAAAGAAAGTCCTAAGAGAATATTTAAATCTTAGGTTTGATATTATTTAACTATTAAAATGATGAATATGACTTAGAGGAGGCATAAGGTGAACTAAACTCACCCTATAGGACTTAAATTATTTTAGGCCATTTTTAGGGTTCCTCATATAATATTACTTAAATAAGTTTAATCATTCTAGAATGAGTTCAAATCAATTATTTTACTGATTTTAGGAGTTTAGGAATGTATTTAAGGTCTTAAGATGATTAAACCTAAATTTGAGCAAAATGACTATTTTTCCCCTTACTTAAGGGTCTAAATTTCATCTTTATAAATTTGAGTTCAAATCTAAAATTTCTTAAAGTGAAAAGATTACTTACTGTCTAATATGAGTTTAGATAGTAAGTTCATTAATTTTGGTTAAGGATATAGCCTTATAAGGTCAAATTAAGGAATTTGACCTATAAGGGCAAATTTGTAATTTTACACTAATAAAACCTAAATTTTCTATTAGTTTACTGTAACTTATGTCCTAAGGTTTCCATAGAATCTAAGATCATCAAATTCTGATAAGTATTGGCTAAGTTATAGCCAATATAAGCCTTAGGGTTAATAATTAGGGTTTAGTGTAATTAGTGAGTGATTAGTGAAATTAATCACAATATCACTGAACCAATCACACAGCTAGATTTTAATCTACTTTAGGAGTTCTCTGAAACTTGAATTATTCAATTTGGATCATTATATTTACTAATTTTTATTAATCAAGATTTAGAGTACTTAGGGTTGATTAGGAAATCTAACCATTGGATCCTAAATGTTTTTATGTATTATTGTAAATTAGGTTTTTGTAAACTAAATGGACATTTGAATTTTCTAATTTGGAGCTCAATTGACCATCTTATGGTCAATTGAAGTTCAAGAGTTAAATAGCCTAATTAGGGTTATGTCCTACATGTGATTAGGCTAAAACTAATTAAAACAGCAAAGTGAATACTACTAAAATGTTCCTTAGGATCTTCTGAGTACTTTGAGACCCATATTGGGTATGTTTAGATTAGTGGAATAAAATATATGATCACTTGAATATTTGACATATTTTGATTTAATTAATACCCCTAAATGTCACTATACAAAATATAAGCCAAATCAGAAATTTGATAATCTCAAATTATTCCTTAATTTTTGCTAATTAGTTTAGTATATTTATTTGCATAATTTGGAATTATATTTTGTAAGATATGGATTCCTAAAGTTTTAGAATTTAATTGATTTTTATTGAATTTATTAATATCATTATTAAAATTATTATCTTAAATTAAATAAAATTCAATTATTCTTATTTTTCGGTCAGCAGAGGCAGGTCCACGAGGATTACGTGACATTTGGTGATTCGCTGAGGATCAATGGCGGGCCCCACGAGTTCTAATTCACGGTAGACTTTCGAAGAGACGGTGGGTCCCACTTGCACAGAAAATTACACGTGGCGATCTCCATAACCGACAGCGTGACTGCACGGCCTAAAAACTCATGGCTCATGATTATTACCTAGACCCGTATTAAATGATCAGGTCGGGCTAAGCCCGACCCAACACAACACAGGCTTAGCTGCTTCGACGACACCCGAGATACCCTCGGCTAGGGCAGCCAAAATGGAGGTCGTTCCAGCGTCCTCAGCGGTCGGCCCACATACCGATCGAACTTGAATTGTCACCGGAGGAGACATGCAACACAGGCTAGATCAAACCCTAGTAGATGTCTATCGGGACGAAGTAGCATAACAGATAGCACTGTGTATGAATCGAAAAATTGGTCTAATCGAACCGTTGATTCAATGATCAGATGCAATAACATGTCAATCCATCCATTGAAATAAGCTTACAAATTGGTTTCGAAACGATATGCTGAAGTAACGCGAAGATGGAGGAGTACCTGAATTGAATGGTCGATAGGTTTCCGGTTGCGTCTTTGATACTTCAGAGCTTGTGAAGATCGCAGAGAACCAATGATGTCTCAAAGAAATGGTTGGGGAGCTTAAAATCCTACCATAAGCGGTGGATACGGCTCCATTGAGCGGTGGTGCACTGCGTGGTGTGGAGCGTGCCACGCGCTGTCTCCTCGCAGGCGCGCGAGGGAGACAAAGTTGAGACCGTCCGATCGAAAGATCGGACGGTCAGGATTTTCCATCCAGGCTAACGCTAAAGATGGATGGCGTTACATCAAATGGACGGCGTCGTTAGATCATTTTTAATATATTAATTATTTAATTAATTTTTTTAATCATTTCATTAAATAGAATTATATATTTAAATGTACTCAAAAAATTCCCAATAAATCACCCCTAGCTAATTGAGGGGTGAGGAACGCGACGGCACGATCAGATTTTTGTTTTGACGAGTATTTAATTATTTAAATTTTTTAGGTGTTTAAATAATATTAAAATATTTGACGAAATTCCAATGACTTCCAAATGCCTCCAAAACTTCACCCCTAGCTAATTTGGGGGTGGTGAACACAATGGCGAAGTCTGGTTTTTAATTTGAGGTCAAAATAAAAGGTCAATTTCTAGGGTTTTGGGATTTTCCAGAAATCCAGATTTGATCTAATTGACCCCTGATTTGACCTAGATCTTAGAGGTATGTTCTAAATGACTTAATTAAGTTACTAAAATCATAATTAATACTTAGATTAGTCTTAATTAACCTGAGTAACAACCTGGGTTGTTATAATATGGTAGATGCCCAAGGTATTCATGTTGATCAAAACAAAATCAGTGCCATCCAAGGTTGGGTTCAACTTAAATGTGTGATAGAGATATGCAGTTTTCTGGGATTAGCTGGATATTATTGAAAGTTTATTAAAGGTTTCTCCCATATTGCTTCTCCCTTAACCTAGTTGACCTAGAAGGCAATTTCATTTGTTTGGTCAATAGAATGTGAAAATGCATTTTAAACTTTAAAAGATGCATTATCTTCTGCTCTTGTATTAGTTCTTCCTAAAGAAGGTGCTAACTATCAAGTCTATATAGATGCTTCAGGAATCGGCTTAGGATCTGTTCAAATGCAGGAAGGAATGGTTATAGCATACGCATCTTATCGACTGATGCCTCATGAGAGAAACTATGTGTCCACAATCTGGAACTTGCATCATTGGTTTTTGCCTTAAAGATCTGGCACCATTATTTGTATGGAGTTCAATGCTCCATCTTTACAAATCACCAAAGTTTGAAATACATCTTTACCCAAAGAGAACTTAATTGTAGACAAAGAAGATGGTTGGAATTGATTAGCGATTATGAATTGGACATCCAGTATCATCCGGGAAAAGCTAACGTAGTAGCTGATTCCTTAAGTCGTCATGCTACTATTAATACTATGATTTTAGAAAGTTCATTAGTAGATGAATTTCATAAGATGGATATTACACCAATTCGCGGTGACTTGATGAGTATAATGATATCTATGAATAATATATAACCTACTTTTCATAGAGTCATTTCTATCACTCAAACGAAGGATGATGACTACTTAGACCTTCAAGTCGTAATAGAAAGTGGTCGTCACCCAGAATTGAATTTCAAGAAAGGTGCTATTTACATGGATAATCGCCTCTGGATTCCCAAAACCATGTAAAAGGAGATCTTAGTTGAAGGTCACTTCTCAGGTTATCAAGTTCATCCAGGAAACTCCAATATGTATCAAGATTTAAAACAATCATTTTGGTGGCCGGGAATTGTAACAATCCGGTGTTGTTACTAGCATGATTAACTCTAAATTTAGGGGGATTAAGGCGAAATTAGAATTTCAAAATCTTAAAGCTGAATTAATAAGGGTTACTTGTTAAGGTTTGTGGATGTTGAATCTTAAAGCTGTTTTCTTTGATTTTTCAATAGCGAGATAAGGAGGATATGCTCTATTATTTTATAAGTTTGCCTTAAGTTGATTATAGTAAGTCGAAGTCTTAGTAGACAAATGCAAAATGCAATCAAAGAATTGAATTCTATATTTTTAATCTACGAAAGCTGAATGATTTGTTATAAACTATATTGATGGGTCTATCAAAGAGCGTAAAGATATCAATGTTGAAGAAAAGGGTTTATTGATTGTATATTAGTTGAATTTAAAATTTGCATGTGATAGAAGACCTTCCTTAAGCTTGTGTTGAAAGACTTAACTCTTCCTTATAATAAGTGTTGGGGATTAAGATATTTTGAGGAGATAAAATTGTGATTGAGTTATGTGATTGTGGAAGGTATGGGAATCAATGTATTAGAATTCCGTGATAAAATTTGGAGCTTTGATATTTTTTAAATAGTTGTCAAGATCGATTCTGGATATTCTATCAATCTTTATCAAACTCAGTCATACTAAATAAGGAGGATAGGAAATTTCTTGTGCTAATCATCGTCACCAAAATTGACTCTTGCTCGTTCCATTTAACAAGTGATGTTGAGGACGACATCATTCTTAAGTGGAGGAGTCTGTAACAACCCGATGTTGTTACTAGCGTGATTAACTCTAAATTTAGGGGGATTAAGTCGAAATTAGAATTTCAATTTTAGCCAAATAAAAATCAAATAAAAATATCCTCAAATAAAGCATATTGAGGGGATCCACTTGCCAAAATTTGAGCACAATCGGGGTCCCGAATCGTCCTAAATAAATTTGGAAAGTTTAAACTTTCTGAGTTGATAAAAGATAAAATAAAAGTTGGATTTCATAAATTTTTATAGATTTGAGTTATGCATTATAAGAGGACTCTATGTTTTAAGTTTCGTAATTTTTCGGGCTCCGGATTAATCGTAGCGAATTTTTGAAGTTTTTCACTTAAAAATTAATATAAAATAAAATACTTGTTCAAATTTCAATAATTTTTAGACGCTTGCGTTTGTCTCATCGAGACGGTCATTTTGATAATAAGTTTATAATTTTTGTAATTCAATTGACTTAGATCAAAGCTTGTGAAGTTTTAGCCATTGGATTTTGAAACGGTTGCGATAGAATTTAATTTTTGCCTCATAAGTATATTGAACTCTACTCTAAAGCAGCCCATCTGAAAATTTCATCCTCTCCCAGCTGTCAACTCCTTCTCATCCCCATGAGAACTGAAAATCCTCTCCCTCTCTCGATAGAGTAAGGCACGCCTCTCCTTCTTCCTCCATGGTCGAGCCCCTTCATCTCCTCTCAGCCAAGCCGAGCAGCAGCCTTCCTCCATGGCCGAGCCCCTTCATCTCCTATCAGACGAGCTGAGCAGCAGCCTTCCTCCATGGCCAAGCCCTCCTCCTCTTGGCCGAGCAACCCCTCCCCTTGGCCGAGCACCTCCTCCTCTTGGCCGACCAAGCTGCAGCCCTCTTCATCGATCGAGCTCCTCTTCCATGGCCGAAAACAGCAGCTCTCCTCATCCTTCTTGCCATCATTATGTCAATTGTTGGTTGGGTAACTCCTCTTACTTACTAATAAATCTAATTTTATTATCATTTATGATGAGTTAAGATGAATGAAGATGAATGTATTAGGGTTAGCTAGTAGGGAAGGTTGTATGTTGATTGTTATTTATAAGACTTTATTTATTTGATGTACCAATCTTCTTGATTATTATGTATGCAATGAAGTAATTATATAATCCAATTCTTAAAGATATAAGCAATGAATGAAAGAGGAAGAAAATTTGCAGGAATATGCTTAAGTTTATATTGCACTTTTTTTAATCTATAAGATCCAAGAATCCTTACTAATATTAATAGAATTCAAGCACTGCTGTAATTATTCATTTTAATATCAATATTATGTCCCTAATGATAGATCGTTATAGCTAGTGAATGTAAATTCAGCACTCAACATTATATTTTTATTTGACACATTAATTGTAATGCAAACGCTTTTAAACTATGCATTGAATTATTTGATTTTCATTCGTATGATTTTTTCTTATCAAATAAAGAGCATATATAGTGCTATATTGTTTTTTTATCTCAGAATGTATAACAAGCTTTACCTCATCACTTATATATCATCATTGTGTTCAATATAATAGTATTGTTTAAATATAATATTGACACCATTTATGTTAAGATTAAAATTCAACATATCTATCAAAATTGTCACCATTTAAGCATGTAATTATATTGGATCATAGCTATCTTGTCATATATATATCTAAAACCTTAATTAGGATAAGTGATGAAAAAGTTGAATACTTGAAATGCTTAAGTAATTAGTGAACCCTCCAATCATTAATGATAGTGATCGCATGGTCTAAATTGTTATTAAGCTACCAGCTTGTTAATGTATTTATCGATAGTGGCATTCTACTCAATTATTGCAGGTGCTGTGATTGTCACCCATTTCCAATCAATTGTCGAGCTTTAAGTTGAGTCACTTTAAAGGTACGTAAGTACTTAGAACTTGTATTGAGTTCTATATAGTAAATTATTTGCTTAGTCCTATGTTAAGTGCGTACATCACTTGCATAGTTCTTGTTACTATTTTTGTGCTTTTACTTTTCTTAAGTTTATGTTAACTTTCAATTTCTTTATAAGCTATGTTTGAGGATTTAGGTGTCTTGATTTTGTCTTGAATGCTAAATTTTAATAAACTCTCATGTATCCTTAATTTAACTTAAAAGATCTTAAGGGCCTGATCAAGTGAATTACACTTAATCTGGATCTTAGATCGCCATCCATAATTCATCAATAATTTATTTGATTTGACATTGATTTGTAATACAACTATTGGCCTTAAACTGATAAGATTAGGGGTTAACACCTAATCTGTCGGACTTAGACCCAAACTCTTAATCACTTAAATAATCGTCTTGATTATAAGATAAGGAGCTTGACATTTTTCCAACAGTGCATTCAATTTGGTATTGATCTTAAACATTCAAATTAGACATGTTAAGGTTAATAATAAATCTATGTGGTTACTCGATCTGAATCTAAACTTTAGACCCTTGATTTTCTCCTAAATAAGACTATTATCATAGAAGATTAATAAAATCATATTTATTGAACAAGTGATCTAAAATTTTAACAATATCCTTGATTTAAATCTCATAATCTTAGACTATGTTATGATCAGATGACTTAATCATCTGATCTGATCATTCTAAACTTAATTATGAAATAAAAACCTAAAATGTTAATATCATAATTTAGAATGGGAGATCTTAAACATCTCTTCATAAGATCATCTTGAAACATTTAAAAGACCTAAATTTCATATACCTTGAGGTAGGAGAACTTGTATGACTCATTGAGGTAGAAGCTTAGATGATCCCTTAACCTTAGAAATTGATCTTAACCCATCATGGTAGGAATTACTTAAAATATTAGAATGATACTTCTCCTTGTGGTAGGATCTATGTTGGGTGATCCTTGATCACATTTTAGTGGAACCTTGTGTAGGGATCTCCTATTTAGTATATGTAGTGCCCCGTCTCGTTGTCAGTGTGCAAATGACAAGTGTAATACATATTTTGGCCGTGGAGCGGTGCGCTACTCGGGAATGGTGGGCCATACAAGCAAAACCCATCATCCCGAATAGGCCAGAGAGACAGAGTGTAAAATACCAACAATCTCATTCTAATTGTTTATTAATATTTAAATAAATTTGACTTAAGATTGAAAATCTGACTCTGCCATTATATTTACCACCCCCAATTTAGCTAAGGGTGAAATTTTGAACACATTTGGAAGTCATTGAATTTTCGACAAATATTTTAATATTATTTAAATACCCGAAAATTCGAGTAATTAAATACTCGTCGGATCGAAAATCCGAGTGCGCCGTTATGTTCAGAAGATCCTCAATTAGCTAGGATTGGTTTTTTTAAAAATTTTTGAGGTATATTACAATATAAATTTAATAAATGGAAAATTCTAAATTAAATAAAATAGCATATATATATATATATAAATACATATAATATATCCTTCATTATCTAAATCAACAAAACCCTAATCCCTCTACGCGGCCGACGCTCGATACGCACACGACTCCTTCCCTGTCCCGAGAGCCCCCGTCCCTATCTTCTACAAACCATCGACGATGCGTGGATAGCACCGTTGATCGCTCCAATAGGAAGGCTTGAATCCATGCCAACTCTACTCTTTATCATCAAGCATTTATCCTCTCGACAGAGGGATTCATCCAAAGGTAAGCCGAGCCTCTCCATCTTGCAAAACCCTTCCACTCGCCAAGCTCTTTCACTCGCCGACGCCTTCCTCTCCATTTGGCCGAAACCACTCCATCTCATCAAGAGCCTCTTCTAGCCGAGCCCTCTTCTAGTTGAATTTCAACAAACAAAGGTACTCCATCTTCTTCTTTCCTTTCCCTAATTATACTCCTCAATCTCAATGATTTTTTTTTAGCTTAATCAGTTTGACGAATTCTCACGAGTTGATACAACTAATTGAAGTTCGTCAAAATGAGAGGCTATATGTTGCGATAGATTACTCTACAAGTCATGCGATTATTTTTATTTGTTTCAATAAATTTCATGAGGTGTAAGTTTCTGCCATTAATTTAATTTACGGATGTAGATATTAAACATTTCTATTTCACATCAGTATGTACTGAAATCACCTAGTCAAATTTTATCGTTGTTACTGCTGAGCATGACAGAAATACATCCAACACTGATTTTCATGGGATAATGATAATATTTTTAATTTAAACCAATGGTTTCTGGTGTGACTGTATGGATTCTTTAATTTTTGCGATGTTAAATTGTTGTCAATAATATAAACCTGTATTGAAATAAAATTAACAAAATGTCAGGTAATATACATTGTTTTTTTATTTACATATTAAATTTTCCATCGTCACTACTAAATCAACTAATTAAATGATTTTTCAGCCATAAATATATCACGTTTGTGTTCTTGAACATTAAATCGATGAATGCAGGCTTGATCATTAGCTATTATTCATTAATTGTTTATTGCAACACTGCTCATTAGCTATGAAGCATTAAAATTTATTTAAAATTGACATTTTCAATAAATCCATCGATAGATTATTCACAAGTTCAGTCTTACGGGGTGATTTTGTGAACTATGAGTTTTATGTTCTACATTAGCTTATAATATTTAGTTAAACATTGGAATGTCATTTATATCTAAATTTATTTTCTTAACTTATTGCCTCAACTCGTTTATATAATTTTAAAACACTCTGGCCTTTCCTTTGGTTGAGACATGCCACATTCTCCATTATTTTTCAGCATATCCTTAGGGTAAAACCCATCATTTAGTGGCTATTTGAATTATCTCCAGCTTATAATTTTTCTCAGGCCTCATTAATGTTACAATTCATGATGTTATCTTAAGTAAATGCTACCAATATAATCCAAAAGATGTTATCTAATGTAAATATCAATTGTTGCCGTATTTGAGATCCATACGTGTCATTTAAGGTAATATACGAATAAATGCTGTCTCATTCTTATATAGGATAATTATTGTCATATTATTGCCATCTTTAGAGTTATAAGATCAAGAATGATCAAGTACTATTAGTCATATCCATGTGAACATTGCTATATTCATTTAAGGTAAATCAAATGTTGCTATCTCTTTTAGATGAATTCATACATAATCAGTAGATGAAAGTAAGATTAACATATATGAAAATCAATATTGTCATTTCTTTTACTAGAATCAAAAAAATTATTATCTTCTAGATATGATCAAGTACTGTCAATTGATTAAATGCCATTAGATAGTTCAATGTGAAATGCTGCAATCACTTTTAATGAGATCCAAATTACTGAATTCCATGTTACCATATCTCAAATATAATTAAGTGCTGCCTTAATATAGGAAAATCAATGTGGTCATTTCTTTAATTACATGCTAAAGTCAAATGCTGCTATGTTTTATTTGAGATTCAAATACCAAGTATAATGGAAGAACAAATTAATTTCAAATATATTATCCTTGCTGTTACTTATATTAAAAGTCCAAATGCTAAATGAAAATCTCTGTTGTCATGTAGTTAAGAACAATTAAATACTACCGTTAAATTTTATATAATTTTAGTTTCTTTATATTTAAATGCTAAAATGTTTTGCATGTTGAATTATAAAAATTAATACAGGAATGTTAAATTAAATGCGATGTGCAAAAAGCACATAATGCCGCTTTCATAAATTACTAATTTTTCTTTTCTGCATCTCTCTTTTTAGATATTTTATATGGGATGTATAAACTGCTTAGATTAGTTTTGTATATTTGAACTTATATTAGAATTGGAAATGAGCAGTCCTGTAAAAAGGACTGAACTCTATTTTTAGAACTGGAATTAACACTCCATTATAGAACTGGAAATGAGCAGTCCTGTAAAAAGGACTTAACTCTATATTTAGAATTAGAGATTGTTTGTGTAAATTGGAAAATTTGAACAAAAACAAAGGAGACTCTGCCGAAATTTTTAAGAATTTTAGGACTTAGAAAATTTATAGGAAATATAGATGTTTTTACATGTTTCTAAAAGTTTTATATAGAGAATTTTAAATATTCACTTCATTTGAAAGTATTAGTCATAAAATAATTAATTAGAAAAATCCAAATATCAATATCATAAAAACTTATAATTACAAATCATGAAGCATTAAATTAATAACTCAAACTACTTTTGGCAGATCAAACAAGTTAAAATTAGTTGATTTTGAATCAAAATAAGTCAGGTATGCAAATTTATTTATAAGTCTTATTTCAGTATTCTTATTTGAGCCATTTTCCATTTGAGTATTATTTGCACTGCTTACCACATTTTAATCTGCAAAAGATTTGTATCAAAAAGCATGTAACAAAAAGAATATATATATATATTGTGGTGTTTATCTTTGGAGGGTGGAATGCAAAACTGGAATCTGTATAAATTGGGCTAGCTAGCAAGCCCCTGGGAGTTATATGGAGGGATTTAGCCTCTTGTAGGAAGTAGGCAAATCCAGAGGAAAGACACACCATCAGTTCCTATTTTGAGTAAGCTAGCGACGGGTGGCGAGATAAGCTTCCTACAAATTATGCCTATGGGTTTACCCATTTGGGCTTAGGGGTCTCCGGATTCTACTTATTGTTACAAATGCTTTTGATAAAATTTATTTCATATATGTTGATTTTCACAGCTATTTTGCAGGGAAGAAATTGTATTTGGAAATTGCTTACTTTATTTGCAGTCTTTCTGTTATTTTCATAATTGATTCATACCTATTATAGGATGCTAGATTTATTTTTATAAGAATAATTTGTGTACTCCTACCTGACTGGTAAACTAAATTTTTTTTAGGTTTTTAAAAAAGACTTAGAAGATCTGCCAAATTTAAAAGAAGAAGAAGCAGAAGAATGTAGATATTTTATTTCTTATTTTGTAAAATTTAAACTGTTGTAACTTTTCATATATGTTTTGGCTCTATGTATAAAAGGACTGTGGTTTATATCATTTTATTTTATTATGTCCTTTTTGAATCATAAAGATGTATATATATTTTCATTTGAAATGAATTGTTCTTTAAAGACTCTCGAACTTCAATTCCCGGTCGCCACACAAAGCCATACTGAAGGCTGCTGACTCGAATTCTAAGAGTAGGATCGAGAGCCAATACCTAAGATAAGAGTGAAATACTTATTCTAGATATTAGACTAGTACGTACACTAAGTTCAAGGAAGTGGGGAAGAACCCATGTACGTTATAAAAATATATCAGCACTTCCAGTATGCTGATCGCATCACAATACTAAGTATAGTAGTATAACAGAGTGCGGAAGCTAAAAGCAAAACATCCAGAATGCATTCATCTCAAGCAGTAGTAAATATCCATCTCAGAAAAGAAAAGTAAAAGTACATCCAGAGTTTATTACAAACCATTTAAATGTAGAAATATAAAGAGTCTATCTAAAATGCTGAAAAGAGCTAGTAAGTAAAAGTAGATGCTCGGTCCACTACCGCTCCATATGCTCCTCCTGAGTCTCTGGTACGTCATCCTGACCTGTCTCCACAAACTGCTCAGGATCTAGCAAATTGCCGGATCCCAAAAGTATCCCATGTTAGACAAGGAGTCTAACACAACGCACTAACTATACAAAACTAAACTAAACATAACAAAATGTACAAGTAAGGCAAAACTATAACAGAGCTGAAGTAAAACACATAAACAAGGAAAACTGTAAATACTGAGTAAACAGATCAGTAAAGGTTATGTAATATGAAACTATCACCAAACGAAACTGAAAGTAGAAAGAAACTTTATGCTGAAAAGGATGCTATGAGCTGCACTATATGCCACTGAAACAATGCTCACAAATATGCTACACCACGGTATACCACAGAACTATCACTGAAGGTTTATGAGTAGTACGGTCCAATGTAAGCACAACAGTTAGGAAGTCAGTATGGTGACGCAGATGCACCCTAAAATTCCCCAATCTATGTATATAACATTCTGTATCTCATACTGTATCACTGATAACCATGTGTCACAACAGAAGGAATGAGTCCAACTCATGTTTATGCTTATGCTTATGCCATTATGTTGAATGAATAAAAATCCCGAAATCAATGAAGAGTTTAGTAAGAAACAATGATGAATTCTAAGTCTCCACTATGCATAATCCTACTAAAGGGATTCTGACTCCTAATATCTAAAGCGATGGTTGGTTAAAGTTGCTTATTTACTTAAAGATCACTAGATGGGGCGATTGTATACACATATTAAATATGTTGCAATAATAGAGTTCTTATCACTTAATTTGATTAAGCCACCCTAACAAAGCGATCTTCATTAGGAGGCACTATCCGATGATAATTTTGTATCTCAAGCTAAGTATTAAGTCACTAAACTCATAATCACACTTAGTGTTTTCAGAAAGGTGGATCCCATTACTTAGTTTATTTGAGCCATACCTATTGAAGTGATCTTCGCTAGGAGGCATTGCCCGATGGCAACTTGTCTTTCAATTAAACTAAGGAGAGGGGTACCCATTTAATACACTCTTAGAATTATTTGATTTACTCTAAGCGAGGTTATATCCGCCTAAGCCCGCAGGATAGCAACAAAGATAAATCTCACTTAGAGTGACTCAACCAATCCCGAAAATTACTGGGGACCAGTAATATGGGTATACTATACTACACCACCCAATGATCAAGGGTCAATCAAGTCTAATTAATAGAATAAGGATTTATTAAAACTACAAGTCCTGAACTAATAGGTAAGTCCTATACAAGGTTTCACAAATCAAATATGATCAAAGATCACTTAATATGGATTCTACCACAAGGAGAAGTATATTTTCTAATGCCTTAATGGATTACTACCATAAGGAGAATAGATTAATTTCTAAGGTGATGGGATCTTCTATACTTCTACCTCAAGGAGTCATACAAGGCTTCCTACCTCATGATATATGAATTTAGGTCTTTTAAATAATTCAAGAATATCTTTTGAAGAGATACTCAAGATCTCCCTTCTAGATGTTGATATTAAGCTCTTAGGTTCTATTTTATGTTTAGATTTAGGATGATTAGATCAGATAATTAAGTCATCTGATCACACTTAAACTAAGATTATGGGATCTAAATCAAATATATTGTTAAGGATTTGATCACTTATTAAATCAATATAGCATTAAAAATCTTTTTATGCAAATTTATTACTTAAGAGAAAATCAAGGATCTTAAGGTTTGATTCAGATGGTGAAATCACCAAGGATTATTATTAACCTTAATTTGTCTAATTCAAATGTTTAGAATCAATAATAAATCAATTGCATTATTGGAAAATGTTCAATTTATTATTTTGAAATCAAATCAATTAAGTTAGGGTTCTTAAGGATTTAGATTCTACTTAAGTAGATTAGGGTTTGATCCCTTCTCATGCCTTAAGTAAAATCAAGTATGTATTTAAAGATCAATGTCAAATCGGTGGATTAATTATGTATTATTGGTGGCAATCTCAGACCTAGATCAAGTCTTAAAAGCTTGATCCAAAGCTTAAGATTTCTTAAGTTAATTAAGATATTTAAGATTCTAAATCTTTGGATTTATTCAAGTATACTTAATAAGCTTATCTAAATGAATTAATTATACATAACTTACTGTTATAAGTCAGATTAACAATCAAAGTTTATAAAACAGAGGGTACTTAGTGCTAATCAAACCCTAATTCCAATCTAAAAAGGATTAGCACTTAAGTATAAATCCAACCATTCAAATTATATGATATTTGGCATGCAAGTTCTAATTAATTATACAAGTAATCGGAGTCTAAGTTTGCTAAGATCCAATGAGTATAAACCTTAAAATTCATAATTCATGATTTAACAAAATTAGGGCATAACGAAAATTATAGAACTCAAAAAAATAATCTACTTAGCACATGCATTCTAATTATTATAAGTGAACTAATGGCACCCTAAACATGTAATTTGGATAAGTAAAATTGCTAATTTACCTTAATCAAGGTCCACTATAATTAGGCAATAATTAAAGATCTAACCATCAGATGCATAATATTATTTTATATTTAGATCCCTGATGATTTTCTGATCATTTTCATATATAATATCATAGGATTTGGACCAGTGGATTAAAGGTTATTGAAATAATGCATTCTGTATTTTTATTTAATCAAAATCCTATGATTTGATTATTGGAATTATTTTCCTTAAGGAAAATAACTCCAATAATTCGATATTAATTAAAACGGCTCTGTCCGTAATCCAAACCGCGTAGGTCGACCGCGGCCCGGGAGACCTGGCACTGTCGCACTGCGCGGGTCGTGGGTCGACCCGGTCCGCACAGTGCCATCATCCCCGCTCCTTCGTCCCGATGGATAAGGCTGATTAGGGAAACCCTAATGGCCAAATTCTGACACGTCCAGACCACGGCTCGGCCAGTACTTGATCGCTACATGATCACCATGGTCAGACACATCAGATGGGACTCGAAGCCCCCTGTGAGCCGATTTGGATCAGCCAGACCTTACTCACCCGAAGGCTCCTTCATTTGAGCTACTGTGGGGAGATAGTTCTCCCCACAGAGGCCATGCTAAACCCTGGGCTCGATCTCTACACCATCAGGGAGGTGAGGAAGATTGAAGCCCTCTGGTCTGAGGGTCTGGGATGGTCTGGATCGTCGGGTCCTTACCGAGGCGATCCTTTAGAAATTTAATCCGATCGATCGATTCGATCGATCGGAGCTGACCTAGATCTTAATCTCGATACCCTTGGGTTCGAGACGACAATACTGACTCAGGCGCATCAAAAGGAGTAAGGCCCGAGCCTCATTGGCTCGAAACCAGTAAGTGGGGGTACCTGCTTTTGTCGGGACGGCTTGCAGACAATGAAGAGGGGATTGCAGACTAGCTAAGCTTCTTTGAGCTTCACCGAGAGTTTTTGAACTCCAGGAGACTCTACTATCAGCGGTACGCGAGCTCGGGAACGCCTGGAAGAAGCTTCAGCAACTCGAGATTTCAGCAATGGCGGTGACTAAGCAGAGGGCTCAATTGATCAGCAAAGGGTCCAGAGAAGGATTGCTGAGGCTATTTATAGCCTTGGAGAGGTGTGGGGAAGCTTCTGGAAGGCTAGCTCGGGCTGAAGAGGGATCGAGAGGTTGGGCCATGGCCGAGCTCTCGAGATTCCATTTTGAGCTTGGCCAAGCCACGAGGCCCAATTGGGGGTACCTAGCCACTCCAGTGAAGTTGCTAACGGCCTTGCTGAGCTGGAGAGGGGAGTGGTAGACCAGATAGGCAGCTAGCAGTACGGGGATCTTCTCGGTCAGATACGTGGATGGGTGGGGACGAAGATCCACAATGCCGGGTGCCTTGGATGCCATCTGATCTATCGATCAGATGGCTACGGTTGGGATCGCCCGGATCCTAACGGCCGGTCATGGGGATGATCCTGGCCGTAGGATCCACAAGGTGGATCCAATGACAGATCCGCGGTTACGCGGAATTTGATCCTAGCCGTAGGATCAATAAGGCGCAACGGCCAGATGTGGGGGATCCCGCTGTCGCGTGACCCGGGCGCCGCAGCTGATCGCCCGCGGTCCGCACAGCGGATCCCGACCGTTTATTTAGTTTTAGGGGTTTAAATGCAATTTTGAATTAATAGGATCCTTATGTGCAATTGAACCATTTTAATTTAATTAGAATTATGGCCCAAATGATTTCCAAATTGTACCAAAATTTCATCCTTAGCTAATTTGGGGGTGAGGAATCCAAAAATATAATCAGATTTTAATTTTGAGGTAAAAATATTTTAGGTCTCATTTAGGATATCTAGACTGATCAAAATATCCTTTTAGATTTAGAGAAGTCCAATGGACTTCAAATTTTTTAGATAGGCTCAGTTTGAGGTTTTATAAGCAATAGTATTTGAAAATTAATTAGGTTACCTATATTTTTGCAAGGTAATAACCTAGGGTTGCTATAATATAGGCCTTTATAGTCTTGTTAATTCCTTGATTTATTAAGTAGACATGTTCGAACCCTGATTATTGGGCGGTGTAGTATAGTATGCCCATACTACTGATTCTTCAGTAATATTCAGAATTAGTTGATTCACTCTAATGGGACTTATGAGTAGGTTCAATCCTGTGGGATTTGGTGAATACAGTCCCATTATAGTAAATCTCCCAAGACTAAGAGTGTTATAATTAGTGAACAGAGATCCTTAGTTTGAGATGTAAACTACAACCGAGTTCTGCCTCCTATCATAGTGCTTTGATAAGTGCAGTTTAAAGCAAACTAAGTATCATAAGTCACTTTGTGTAGAACACTAAGTATGCTTGTAATTGGGGTATTTAACGGCCTTGCTTGAGAAGTAAACTGTAACCGGGTTCTGCCTCCTATCGTAGTCCGCTTCTATAAGTGCAGTTTAAACAAGCTAAGGGTTAAATTCACCTTTCTTGCAAATGTGCTGAATATGTGTATATGATCATCCCATCTAGTGATCCTTAACTAAATATAGAACTTTAACCAATTATCATTCTAGAAGCTAGGAGTCAGAATCATTTTAGCAGGATTCTACATAGTGGAGACTTAGAATTCATTATCTGCATTCCAAATTTTCATGGCTTTCTAGATTTTTACCCATTTAAAATAGAAGCATGAGTATAAGCATAAGCATGATGTGTGAGTATCAGAATAATGTGTAAGTATCAGTAATGATCTATGAGTTACGGAATGTTGTATACATTGACAGGGGGATTTCTGGATACATCAGTATCATCAGTAACAGTATCCCCAACAGGATGTATGTAGACATTGGACCATACTACTCATGACAGTTCAGTGATATATTGGTTATATATCATGACATACAGTTTAGTCGCATATACAGATATATTTATTCAGTGGCATACAGCATACCTTCACATATACCTTATTCGGTTTAAGAGTATTTACTGTCTTTTCTGTTTTCAGTATTCAGTTATACATTTCAGTATTACTTTACTTTACTGCAAATTTCATACTGTTTCAGTTATTTAGCGTCTCTACCATTTTTCTGCACTTTTACTTTACTTTGCTTAAATTTTGTACAACTTTATACTTTCAGCTATTTTACAGTATTTCTACAATTTGATTTCTATCTTACTCTTATGATGAATAATATCTTTTAAAATGTAAGTATATGCTATTTTAAAGCTTTGATGTACTTAGACTTTATAAGTCTAATATTATTTTTTCTTTTGTTGGCTTGGCCCTGTCATATATGTACATATGGCAGCATCATGTGTTAGCTCAGACCTTGTGCTTGGGGGCGTGCTGGTGATAGAAGATCAGATGAGATTGATAGTCTGCAAAGAAGGAGATCTTGCTCAGTTATTAAAATTTATGTTGCTTATATTTAATTAAATGTAATAAATAAATTTATTTCTTATTATTCTGCATTTTCTATATTTTATATGAATGAATAGATGTGGATAATGTTGAATGCTTTCTACTTAGTTTCTGCACTGCTTTACTTATGTTTCTACTAAGGTCTTGCTCACATTTTGATTAACATCATGGATATATGTTGTATATTATCTGTGGTATTAGTGACGACCACCGCTTGATCGTAGCTGAGTTAGAGTCACTCGACGACGATCAAGGGGCGGCCGTTACAGGAATGAAGAAACGTGTGGCAGAATTCATTGCAAAGTGCCATGCATGTTGTTTAGTAAAAGCAGAACATCAAAAACTTGGTGGTTTACTACATCCACTAGAAATTCCAGAATAGAAATGGACAGATATATCTAAGGATTTTGTTATGGGTTTATCGCATGCAAGGTCTGGAGCTAATGCAGTATGGGTTATAGTCGATCGTCTTACTAAGTCAGCACATTTTATTCGTGTCCGTCAAACTGACTCTGTGGAAAAATTAGCAAAACTATATATTAAATAAATAGTCAGATTGCACAGAATCCATAAAATAATTGTCTGATAAAGACAGTCGTTTCACTTCAAAATTTTGGCAGGCTATACATCAGGATTTGGGTACTACTTTAGCCATGAGTATAGTATTTCACCCACAAAATGATTGCCAAACAGAAAGAGTGAACCAAGTTTTAGAAGATCTTCTCCAATTATGCATGTTGGATTTTTCAGGATCTTGGAAGGAGCACATTCCTAGTCCATCATTAAAATGGCACCGTATGAAGCTTTATATGGTAGGAAGTGCTCAACACCACTAGCATGGTTTGAAATAGGAGATACTCAATTGTATGGTTCATAGCTAGCCGAAGAGACAAACAAAAAGGTGAAGCGTATACAACAGAGAATCAGAACAACTCAAGATAGACAGAGTAAAAATCATGATAATCGTCGTCGTCCTCTTGAGTTCCAAGAAGAAGATTTAGTATACTTAAAAGTTAGCCCAATGAAAGGAATTTATCATTTTGGAGTTTTAGGAAAACTCAATCCAAGATATGTGGGACCTTTCAAGATCATAAAGAAGATTGGGTCAGCAGCTTATGAACTAGAATTGCCAGAAGACTTTGCTGTTGCTCACAATGTGTTCCACGTATCATCATTAATAAAATGTCTTCGAGATCCTTCCCATCTTACTCAAATTTCAGTAATAGAGATTCAACCTGATCTTACCTATGCTGAAGAACCAATTAAGATCTTAGATCATGATCAGAAGCAATTAAGAAATCATTATATTTCAATAATCAAAGTTCAATGGAAGAATAGTTCGTATAATGAAGCCACTTGGGAGAAAGAAGTGGACATGCGATAAAAATACCCAAGCCTTTTTACTTAAAGTACTTCCTTAAACTCTCACTTATTTTAATTCATTAATCTGTATCTACTTTATTCTTTCACTTGAGTGATATCGAGAATAACAACATTCTTAAGTGGGGGAGTTTGTAATAACCCTGATTGTTACCTAAGTCAATTAGGACAAATCCAAGTCCTAGTCATGATTCTAGTAATACTAATTAAGTTATTAGAAGCTCTCTACTAAGACCCAGTCCAAATCAAGAATCAAATGGGTAAAATCCTAATTTTGGGAATTTCCAGAAACTTTAGAATTTGAGTTATTTAATTTGACCTCAAATCAAAAATCTGACTTCGCCATTGCATTCACCACCCCCAAATTAGCTAGGGGTGATGTTTTGAAAGCATTTGGAAGTCATTGGATTTTCATCATATATTTTAATATTATTTAAATACCCAGAAAAAATCTAATATTTAAATACTCGTCGAAACAAAAATCCTACTTTGCCGTTGCATTCCTTACCCTCGAATTAGCCAAGGATAAAATTTTGGAATTTTTCTAAAGTCATTCGACCATTTAAATTAAATTAAAAATTTGATTTAAATTAAATCGATTTAATATTTAAGTAATTGGTTTGCAGAGATCGTTGACTCAAACCCGCCTCCTTTTCCTTTATCGGGTCAGACCATGCTTCTCATGTCAGGCCAGGTCTGCAAGCCATCATGGACCGAACTATTCAATCAAGATGGAATGGTCCTGTCTTCGTCTCCGTCTCCCAGCCTTACACGCGTCGAGCTTCGGCACACGCGGCATGCCGCTATCTCCTCGTGGAGTTCAGCTCACCGCTGAATCTTTGCATACAACCAAAGCTTAACACTCTTCCATGCAATCGGCTACATTTACTTCCTCTCTTAGAAGCAGAAATCAAAAAAAAAAAAAAAAAACTTCCCCTGGTGCCTCAACAATCATCGCTCCTAAATCCTCTGCATATTTCTTGAGGTACCTTCATAGCACCCGAACTCCTTTCAAATTGCTTCTTTTGAATTTGACTCCTTATTAAATGATATTGTTTCGTGTATCGAACAAAACGAGCTCAGGTGAAACCGATTTATACGCTTTGTTTTCAGCTCACCGTAAGATAAAAATTAAGGTTTCGAATAAGCAGAAATTTATGTTATGAGAATGCTTTATCATTAATGTTCATGCTATTATTTGATAGGTCCTTTCAATATCTTCATTTCAACATATTGTATGCTATCTATTTTTTCTTGTGATGGAAAAATTTTGGAACCCTAATCCCCATAATTGCGGCCTTTGGCAGAGACGAGCTACAGTAGCTAAACTGGTCCAGACCAAACCGGCTCAGCCGTGGACCGTGCCTTTGCTGGGCCAAGCCGCATTCGCCTTGGCCGTCTTACCTCTACTGGGCCAGGCCGAAACTGCATCAGCCCAGTTATCCATTTCTTGGGCCAGCCCAACTCCTTAACTCCTGCCGCCGAAATCAATTAAATGAATATTAACTAAAATAAATCTATAAGATTTGAATTACCTAAGTTAAGTAAAATTAAATTAATTTATTGTCTAAACTTTAAACACACATAAGTTTAATTATATTAATCCAAAATTAGCATATTTATATATTATTTTAGCCAAAAAGTTATGAAGATTAATATGGCAATGTTAAAAATTGCAATTGGAACTGTATATCACATAGTGACAATTTAGGGTATTAAATAATTGTAAAAATGCTAAAAATGTTCAATTAGCTTTAACTTTTCACTCAATAATCCAAACATAGTCAATATGGGTCTTAAAGTGATTAGAAAAGCCTCTAGAACAACCTAATAGTATTCAATTCTCTGTTTGGATTAAGATTTGCCTAATCACTTTTAGGACCTAACCCTAATTATCCCAATTAACCCTAGAACTTCAATTGATCATAACTTGATCAATGGAGCTTCAAATTAGGTCTTCCAATATACCATTTTGATCAAGAAGACCTAATTAGCAGTACAAAAATATTTTAGATCCAATGGTTAGATCTCCTATTCAACCCTAATTACCTTAAAACTTGATTAGTGAATATTAGCATAATTAATAATCCAAATTGAGAAATTTCAGTTTTCGGATAACTCCTAGAATAGAATAGAACCTAGTGCTTTGGTTAGTTTAATGATTCTATAATTCATTTCACTAATCACTCACTAATCACTTAAATCATAATTAAGCCAAAACTTAACTAAATATGGTCCAAATTGGGTCTACTCCTAATTAAAGTACTTAGTGGGTTATAAATAAGCTATAGCCACTGAGTTTACTGATTTTGGACTTCAAATAGAAAAGTTAGGTTTTTGACCCCCCATTAATGAAACCCTAATTCACTTAATGAGCCCTAAATCTTGCTTTGGCCATAACTTGGCCATCACTTGTCAGAATTTAATGATTTTAGATTCTATGTAATCCTTAGATAATAAGCTTTAATAAATTGATAAAAACTAGATTCCATTAAGTAAAATTACCAAATTACCCCTATGAGTCAAATTCCTTAATTTGATCTCATAAGGCTTAATAATTATCCAAATTTGATGTACTTACTATCCATCTTCATATTAGACAATAAGTAATCATTTGCTGCTAAAAATTTCTAAATTAGAGCCTTAAATCGAAAAGTAGATTTTTAAACCCTTAAGTAGGGGCAAAATGGTCATTTTAACCCAAATTTAGGGTTAAGTGCTTTTAAGCCTTAATTTTCTTGTTTAATCACTAAAATCAATAAATAAAGTGATTTTGATTTTAATTTAATTGTCTTAAGTCATAAGTTTTGTATTAAATCAAAACCCTAAATTCTTCCTTGAGAGAATTCTAAGTATATTATTAGCTGTATAATGTGAGATTCATCTCACATCATACATCTTCTTTAAATCTCCTTAATCCATCATTAATCCTTCAAATAACATTAGTTAGGTTTTGTGTCTTGAGAGTTCATCTTAGTATTTAAGAGCTCATTTCTTAAGAGTTAGGATTGGCTCTTAAGTTAGAATTCCTCTATTGAGTAAAATGGGTTACTCAATAAATGAAGCCTTGATTTTGATAATTTATAGATTTTTCATAGTTTATTAATGATTATTTGATCTTTTAACTTTCTACTTAAGAATAGAGATCTATTCAATTAAGTACGACTTAACTTAATATAATTTGCCTTAATCTTAAATTCGTAAGATTGGGTTTTAAACTTAGTCTTTTAGGTTCACCTTTGGATTAAGTAATTAAACCTCAATATTTGGAGTTTAATTCTTAATCCTTCCATTTTGATTTGGTCTTAATCAAGATAGGTTTTGGTTACTTAAATTATCAAAATAGGTCGATGGATTTATTATTTAACTTATAGTCGACAGTGATAAATCAAATTAGGACTTGGCCAGTCCTAATTATTTTCAACTTATAAGGTTGTCAATCTGAGTTACACTTAATAGTAGAGATTGGAGATTCTGAACTTATGTAACTTAGAGTTGATAGAATGAATAAATTAGATAACAATGGATATCACCTGTGTCCTAGTAGAGTCTCTTGCTCACTTTGAAAATTGATGCTTTGCTTACCTTGTTTTGAGCCTTATACCTTGTCCACATATATTGGACATAAGATATTTGATAAATATCTCATGTCAAATTTGAATTTGCATAAATATCACTTGCATTTTTATTGGTGCTTTTGGCTTTACTGAATTCTGTTAAGTAGAGTGTGATCTAATTAATCTGCCTCTTAGTTCCTTCTATTCTGATATATTTTGTGGTTGTTGGCCTGGTTCTGATATGGCAGTACTAATTTTAGGTACATTTCTACTCAGTGATTCTACCTCTCAATTTATTCTGATCTGATCTATTGTCTATTCCATGCCTGGGATGATCTAGGATGGTGTGTAATAGACTTCTTTTGTGGCTGTTGGCCCGGTTCTGATATGGCAAAAAGTGAGTTCATATATTTTTTCCATTCAGATGGAAAGTTTGGCCAGTGCAGTTTTTCAGCTTATACTTACTATTTTCAGTATACTTTTCTACATTTCAGCACTTTCTTACTTCTGTCTTATTGCATTTACTAACCTTACTTCTACTTATTGGATGCTAGTCTTGCTCGATGCTTATATACATAGGATGTTAGTCTTGCATTTAGTTATTTAATTGTTTCACATGTACTCTTACTTTAAGTCAATTAGCATGAGTTTATATTGATCATCAGCATGTTTATGATGAGTTTTCTTTCAGTTATATTAGTACTTAGTCTTTATTTTATAACTAATCTTGTTGCAGCTATACTTAGAGGTATATGCTTACTTCCTATTTTATTAAGTTATAGACTTATGATTTATAACTGCATTTCTCTTTCACATGCATTCTACTCCTTTACTGCTTGTTTTAAATTTAAAGTGTATGGTGATATTTAAATTAATATAATAAAGTTTGTAGCCTAAAATGTACTTAAACATTTTATTTAATTAGATTTTTCTTTTGTTGGCTGGGGCCTTATCATTATGAAACTGACAATGGTAGACTCTAAGCTTTTTGAGATTGTGGATCCTTCTAAATACCAAGTTTAGGAGGAGAATCAAGTTGTTGTAGAATCTTAGATCTTTAGTTCTTTACTTCTTTTATTGTGAGGATGATTGTTTACTGTATTTCATTTCAGCTTTTACCCTTTAATGTGTTGTAATAATAATGGTTAATTTGTATTTTCTTTTATTGCTATTATGAGTTGTATGTTCTTACTACTATATTGTGATGGAATAGATGTTACTATTTTTGCTTCCGCACTCTGCTTTCATGTAGTGTTCATTTAGTGAAATAGTTCTTAAATGGCAAACTCCTTAATTATAATGGTTAGGATGTATGCCTAATCTTTTCTTAAGTAAGGATCTTATCATTTGGTGACCCCTCCTCCGTAATCATGTTAACTTGAGAGTTAACAAGACCACGGAGGGCCTGGGCTGCCACATACATAATTTAGGTCTGTCAAGTTTTTTGCACCATTGTCAAGGATCAGTTGATATTATTTGTATTAGAGATAATCATAGAGTAAATAGTGATTTAAGACTTTTGTGCATATAGTTTTTAATTTATGTAATTTATTGTTCTCTTAATTTTTGCAGTTACCATTTTACTTTTTATTTACATTTTTTACTATTAATTATACTTTATTCATGCTTGATTTTAAGTTGTGCCTATGTAGATGTAATATTAATAATTATTTGTTCGGCCTTGAAATTGAATGAACATTATTAAGATTAAGAAGACAACGACTTAGAACCAACACAATATCACAACCAATGGAGAGTTTAAGAGATCACACAGGAGAAGTTCATGAGAAAAATAGGTGTAGAGCCTTGAGAGACTATGCCCTGCCCACTGTTAAGGGAATCCCACATGCCATAATTTGACCAAATGTAGAGGCTAACAACTTTGAAATAAAGTCGTCAACTCTATAGACAGTAAAAAATAATCAATTTAGTGGGCAAGCAGCTGAGGACCCCAGTTCGCATATCTCAAAGTTTCTGAAGATGTCATACATTTAAGTATGATGATGTTACTGATGACGCAATTAGATTGAGATTGTTCTTATTTCCATTGAGAGATAGAGCTAAACGATGGCTTAGTTCTCTTCTTGGCGATTCTATAAGCACATGGGATGATTTAGTTAGGAAATTATTAGCTAAATATTTTCCCCAAGCTAAAATTATCAGGCTAAGAATTGAGATCACAAACTACTCTCAACAAGATGGAAAAACTCTTTATGACAGTTGGGAACACTTTAAGTAGTGTCTAAGGCGCTGCTCTCATCATGGATTCCCACAGAGCTTGCAGGTTTAGATATTTTATAACAAACTGAATGCACCCAACATGACCTTGATATATGCAACTGCTGGGGATCCTTAAGCAACGAAACCCAAGAAGAAGCATATATATTGTTAAAAGAGATGGCTAATAATGCATATCAATGGCCTACTAAAAGGCTAAATTCTAACAAAAGTGAAACTAAGAATATAGTTGAATCTCACCAAATAGTCGAACTTTAATGTGAGATTGTTGTATTGAATAAAAAATTATCATAAATAAGTACGATTCAAGAAGTAGTTTGCAGGATCTGTAAAGGTAATCACCATGACACTTTGTGTGATAGTAGTAGCACTCCGCCTCATTAGGATATGAGAGACGTTGATTTTGTTCGATAGAATGTCAACACTCCTACACATACATTTCATCCAAACTTGGGAAATGTTAATAACTTTAGTAATAAGAATTGGTTAGAGCGATCTCTGAGTGAGTTCAAAATTTCCACAATTTATTTCATGAACAAGACTGATGCTACGTTAAATACACATGAAGTAACATTAATAAAATAATAAAATGCTTTTAAAAGAATAGAGAAACAACTTGAGGATATTCTTAATTAGGTTAAAATACCTATATTGGTGGGAGCCATAAGTGAATGTGAGAATGAGCAAGGCAAATCCATGACTTTACAAAGCAGAAAAATCATCTACCCATTAAGTATTAGCGATAAGGAAATCATTTTAAATATGAATGAAAAGGAGAGAAGAGAGGAAAATGATAAAGAACAATATGGGGAATAAGGAATTGATTTGACTGAAGTTATAATTCAAAATGAACAACCTAAAATAAATCAATCTATACTATTTCATCAATGTATACTAGAGACAACATTGATTTATAGTTCCAAGAACATTTAGAAACTTTCAAAACACTCCACATAAACATACCTTTTGATGAAGCCTTGGAACAAATGCTTAGCTATGCAAAATTCATGAAAAATATTTTGTCAAAGAAAAGAAGAATTGATGAAAAGGAAACAATAGCATTAACAAAAGAATGCAGTGTAATTTTGCAGCAAAAGATGCATGTTAAAAGAAAAAATGCTGATAGTTTCATAATCCTATGCATAACAGGAAATAAAACCATTTTAAAAGAACTTTGTGACTTAGGTGCATCAATAAATTTAATTTCTTATTACATCTATAATGAACTGGGAATTGATAGCTTGAAACCTACATCTATCCTTTTACAACTAGTTGACAGATCTATGAAAACTCCGGTCGAAATCTTAGAAAACATACTTGTAAAAGAGGACAAACTCATCTTCCCAGCCTACTTCATTATCTAAAATATGGAAGATGAAAATCAAGAGATATCAATCATTCTAGGAAGACCTTTTCTAGCAACCGATAAAACCCTTATAGATGTAGATAAGGGAGATTTGAGCTTACATTGTGATGGGGAAGAAGTTAGATTCAACATTAGTGACACTACGAAACACACGACTAATCTTGATGAGAGCTATTGGAAAGTTGATCTTTTAAAATATTTTGTCATGTCTAGAGATGTTCTAGAGTATGAACTTGATATTTGTGTTGATAAGGAGGAAGATGAAATTAAAAGTGAAGTGGAAGAGTTAATTCAGCATAAAAGAAAAATGCCCCTTCAATAGAGGATCCTTCTGAAATGGAGCATAAAACCATTCAAAACTATTTGAAATACACCTATGTAGGGGAAGGAACCTCTTTACATATAATAATTTCAGCCTTGCTAGAATTAGAACATGAAAATTAGTTATGCATCATCTTAAGGAAGTATAAAAAAATAATAGGTTGGAGCATAGCTGATATGAGAGGAAATAGCCCTACTTTTTGCATGCATAGAATCTTGATGGAGGATGATTTTAAGCCCTCAATTGAACCACAGAGGAGAATAAATTCAAATATTAAGGAAGTGGTTCATAAGGATATAGTAAAACTGCTTGATGTGTGAATCATAATTCTCATTTTTGATAGCCTTGGGTTAGCCCCATTCATATTTTTCCAAAGAACAGTGGGATAACAGTTGTGGTCAATGAAAATAATGAACTTATTCTCACTAGAAATGTACCAGATTAGAGAGTGTGTATTTATTATAGAAGGTTAAACAAAGTTACTTGTAAGGACCATTATCCTTTACCATTCATTGACCAAATGCTTGATAGGTTGGCTAAAAATCCATTTTATTGCTTCTTGGATGGTTATTTAGTTTATAATCAAATTTTGATAGTTCTTGAAGATCAAGAAAAAATAAGTTTCACTTTCTTGTATGGCATTTTTGTTCTTAGAAGAATGTCATCTGGATTATGCAATGCGCTTGCCACTTTCTAAGGATGCAAGATAGCCATATTTTCGAAAATGGTAGTAACTTTTTTAGATATATTTATGGATGACTTCTCAGTTATAGGATCTTCATTTGACCATTGCTTATCTAATTTAAATAAGGTGCTTAAGAATGTGAGGAAGTAAACTTAGCCTTAAATTGGGAGATGTGTCATTTCATGGTTAAAGAGGAGAAAGTATTGGGACATTTAATTTCTAAAAGGGGGATAGATGTTGATAAAGCAAAAATTGAAGTGTTAGAAGAACTCCCTCCTTCATCAAATCCAAAAGACATAATAATTTTCTTATGATACATTGAGTTCTATAGAAGATTCATTAAGGACTTCTCTAAGATAAGCCTTCCCCTTTGTAGACTATTCAGGAAGGATGTTAAATTTAATTTTGATGCATTATGCTTAAAGGGGTTCAATACAATAGAAGATGCATTAATTTTTTCTCCAATAATTTCTATCCCTAACTGGGAGTTACCCTTTGAGATCATGTGTGATGCAAGTGACTTAGCTGTAGGAGCAGTTCCTGGACAAATGAAAGAGATAACATTCATCTACTACGCGCGCAGAGTTTTAAAGGACATCCAAAAAAAATTATGCAACAACTGAAAAATAACTCTTGGCTGTCTTGTTTGCTTTTGACAAATTTAGATCTTATTTAATCGGCTCAAGAACTATTTTGTACACTGACCATGCATCATTAAATATTTGCTTCAAAAGAAAGAGGCAAAGCTAAGATTGACAAGGTGGGTACTATTGCTCCAAGAATTTGATCTATAAACTAAGGATAAAAAGGGAAGTGATAATATTGTTGCTGATCACTTGTCCAGATTAACTCATATTGAGTTAGATCAAACAAGTAAATATGTGAAAATTTCCCAGATGAATAGTTGTACACCATTGCTACATCAAGACTGCCCTGGCTTGCTGACATGCTAATTATCTTGTGGGAGGTGTCATACCATTTGAGTTGAATTACAAAATAAGGAAAAAATTTCTTTTAGAAGCTAAGAATTATTTTTAGTATGATCTAATTCCTTATAAATGTTATGCAAATCAAATCATTAGGAAGTGCGTGCCTGAAGCATAAATCAATGAAATTCTTCTTCATTATCATAGCTCACACATAAATCTATAATTTATATTCCAAAAAAGGGAAAAATCTCATTTATTTCTTTATTTGAAACAGCCCCCTTAATCAAATTCTATTTATTTTCAAGAAAAAAGTGAGCTCAGCAATTTCTGAGAAATTCTGGAGTGTTTTTGCAATTTCTGGAAGAAAAATTGCTGGCGCGCCACCGCGCGCCACAACTACTTGCATACAAAAGACACTTAATAAGGGCATTATTGAATTCTGGATCGTTATCACTACGGCGTGCCACAAAGCGCCTTAGTGCTCTACAACAGGTGAATTTCTGAAACTCAATTGCTACAGCACGCTACAATGGGGGAGTTTCAGAAACTCAATTGCTATAGTGCGCTGCAGCGGTCAAGTTTCAAAACTTAAAATCGCCACAGCGCGCTGCAGCAAAAGAGTTTCTGAAACTCAATCACTGGGATGCGCTGCAGCGCGCTCCAGCGCACTATAGCGGCATGCTGAATTTTTGCCAGCTCAGTGCATTTAGTGCAGCTGGGACAAGACCCCCAACTTGCTCCATGTCTCCCAGCCATCATTTCTTCTGCAACAGCTTATTTTATTGGCAATAGGGTGGATTGAAATGATATCAAATAATTAAAAAGGGAAAAAAAGATGTCACTTCACTCCTCAAGTGGTATTTGTAATCATCACAACCTGAAAAATAAAGAGGGAAAAGTAGAATTTGAAAAGGGGGAAGAGGAGAGTAATCCATCTATATATGCACCTCTTCTTCACTTAAGAAGGGTTCCAACTTTTCATCCAAAATGTTTAATTTTTAGGGGCTGCATAGAGGAAGAAGGAGACCTCTCCAAGGAAGGTTAAAAGGACCATTACTAGAGGAGAAAGAACCAAAAGCTGCACTAGGGAGCTAAAGGAAAGGAGAAGAGGAAGAAGAGGAGAGATCTAGAGAACCCCATTAAGGGCTATTCCTAATAAACTCTAATCTTACTTTTAAATTACTTGTAGTGGATCATGAAAGGGTCTTCATCCTTATATATTTTTCTTCTTTTCTATGCTGTAATGGAAGGCTAAACCCCCTTGGGGAGAGTTGGGCTAAGCCCATTGTAAAATGTAAAGGACTCAATGAATGATGTATAACTTTCTCAAGCATTGAAATAAAAAGAATCTATTTTTGAATGACTAAATGAAAACATCTTAAGATCAAGTTATGGAATAAATGAAAATCTTATGTTTATAAATATAATTATAAATACTATAATCAAAATGAAAGTCTTGTGCTCCATGGCTCATTGCTTAGTTAAGAGCTAGATATGTGTAAAAGGGGTGCTTAAAACTAAGTGAGAAATTCTTGAGCCTTCTAGCACCATATTTTACGCTCAACTAAGGAGTTGAAGCGTGTGAGCTAAGACCCATTAATTGGAGCTCCGTTGCTCAGCATACGTAAAAGGAGGGAGTGGATTCTTTGAGAGCTCATAGATGATGTGACATAGTTCATAGAGCCTAGTGAAATCATTTCCTTATCTGAACTGCACATGATGCGCGTGATGCTCATTAGTGGAATCAATGCTCTTGAGATCAGCTAATTAAAATTGAAAATTTTGGTAACCTAGACGTAGGAAAACTAAGATGCTCTGATTATGATCTCATGGGAATCTTTGGGCAGAAATTGAACCCTAGTGTGTTCATCTCTCACATAAGATTTGCACTTGAAGGATTTAGAGGACAACTCTAAGGAATACAATGTGCACTTGATTAATTTGCTTAATAAAAAAGAATAAAATGTGCTTGAGAAGTAATACAGCTTGAGGTCCCCATCATTTCACATGGAATAAGCCCAACTCTCCTCTCTAACTTAAATAGTTTCTAAACTCTACATTATTGCTTGTTAACGAAACCAAATTAAGCTAAAATCATTTCATTTAAACATTATTAAATTTAGATATACCTTAATAACAAAATATATCATTCCCTAAGGATGATAAATCTCAGAACTTATCTTCCAAATTATTACTTCAGACCACGTACACTTGCGTGCAAGCACAGACATAATTGAAATTCTTCTTCATTGTCGTACCTCACCTTATAAAGGGTACCATGAAATTGAAAGAATGGCAGTCAAGGTATTACAATCAAGTTTTTTCTGGCTATTTATTTTTAAGGATGCACCTGACTATGTAAGAAAATGTGATCAATGTCAAAGAATGGGGAATATTCGTAAGAGAGATGAGATACCTCTTAATGGGCATTTTGAGGTTGCACTTTTTAATGTATGGGGAATTTATTTCATAGATCATTTTCCTGCATCAAATTTGAAAATCTACATCTCGGTAGCTGTTGATTATGTGTCAAAGTGGGTAGAGACAAATGCTTGTGTGAATAACAATACTAAGACTCTAATGAAATTCCTTATGTAAAATGTTTTAACAAGATTTGGTACCCATAGAGTTCATATTAGTGATGGCAGGAAATATTTTTGTAAAGACAACTAGAAATCTTGCTTAAGAATTATGGGGTAAAACACAAAATAGGAATTGTCTATCACCCACAAATGAGTGGTCAAGTGGAGGTTTCAAATAGGGAATTGATGCATATTTTAGAGAAAATTATGAATCACAATAGAAAAGATTGGTCATCCAAATTAAATGATGCTTTATGGGCTTATAAAATAGCATTCAAAACCCCGTTGGGAATGTCCCCTTACAAACTTATTTATGGAAAGTTGTGTCACCTGCCAATTGAGCTTGAGCGTCAGGCATTTTGGACTGTTAAAAAGCTAAATTTTGATTTCATACAATCAGGAAAGCGAAGAGTGCTGCAGTTTAATGAACTAGATGAAATTAGGTTGAATGTATACGAATGCGTTAGAATTTACAAGGAAAAAATGAAAAAAATGGCATGATAAAATGATAATGTATAAGAACTCTGAACTAGGAATGAATGTATTGTTATATAACTCTAGATTGAAGTTATTTCCAAGTAAATTAAAGCACATGTGGTCAGGACCTTTCACTGTACCTAAAGCTCACCCTCATAAAGCCATTGAGATATCGTCATGAGATGAATCTTTCAAAGTTAATGGTCAGTGACTCAAGCCATACTATGTTTAAGAAAATATATAGCAAGAGGAAGGAATGAGAATGCAAAATGTTCCTATGGAAGGGATCACGTAGATGGCACAATTAGTCAGATTGGGGATGTTAAACCAAGTGCTATGTGGGAGGCAACCCAAATAATAAGGTTGTAGTTTTTCTTTTATTTGCTTGTTTTTTTTTTTTTAGTTAATTTTTACTTTTGAGTTATCTTTTATCATTGTAACAATTGCTCATATTTTATGAATTTAATATAATTATTATTTAGCAGTTTTTATCTTTTTACAATTGAGCTCAAAAGATTGACTTGTAACTTCAAAAATCTTCATGAATTAATTAGTTTGACATATGTGTGTTGAGCAAGTAAGTAACCATAATATGCTACAGCTCCCAACTTCCTGAGACTGAGGCGCTACAGTGCCCAACTTTCTGAGACACAGGGGATACAGTGCACCATAACCCATAACTCCTTAGACTAAGGCGCGACAGTATGCCATAGCACCAAACATTTTGAGACTCAGGCGCTACAGCGTGCCAAAGCGCTCAACTTTTTTAGCTTATGGAGCTACAGCATGCCATAGCGCCCAACGTCTTGAGACTAAGGCGCTATATCGAGACATTGTGCCCAACGTCCCAAGACTAAGGCGCTCTAGCGTGCCACGATGCCCAACGTCTCTAAACTAATGTGCTACAGAGCAAGAATTTCAGATATTAAGATGCTACCGTGCACCATAGCACCATAATTCCATAAACTTAAGCACTACAATGCATCGTAGCGCCCAAATTCTAGAGACTCGGGCACTACACCACCTCGTAGCGCCCGATGAACAGAAAGAAAGGCGCTATAGTGCACCGTAGTGCTGTTGAACAGAAAGCAAAGCACAATACACACTGTAACGCTCGATGAACAGAAAGCAAGGCGCTACAGCGCACCGTAGTGTGCGTCGTTAAACTGCCTTAGAAACTTGCTCCAAGTCAGCATTGGGACAACAAAAATATTTAAAACTTTCCATTTTCCCACAGCCATAATTAATGTAAAGCATTAAACCCCCTCATTATCAAGAAAATAAGGGGATATAATTAATTGCAATTCCAAGTTTAATGAGGAATAAATCTGGTAGCTTTTAGGAAAGGAAGGCTAAATATATGATTATAAAATGAAAGAAAAAAGACTTAGGGTTCTGAATTTTTGTTTGGAAAAAAAGATTTTCATGAGGACTTTACAACCCTTAGGAGAAGAAGGAAGCTGCAATTTGAGAAGAAAGAAAGGCGCAGAGAGCAAGGAGAAGAGAAGGAGACTGATAAGAGAAAAAAGCTAAGAGAATGCTACAGTTGTTCCTAAGTGTTGTATTCTCAACTTGTTTCCTTGATATTTTCTTGTAAGAGTAACAAAAACACTCTGCATCCCTTGTAGCTTTCTTTGTTTATTATTTGTAATGGCAGCCTAAACCCCCCTTCGGGAGGGTTGGGCTAAAGCATGTAGAAATCATGATGTAATATTGTAACTCTTCTAATAAATGAAATATCATTTAGATTTGAGAATGTTTAAATATTTTATTGTATGAACAAATTGGAAAATGATGACTTTTTTGATTAAATTCAAATCTTTTACTACATATTTAAATGAAACCCTCATTGAGCTAGATGATTGCCTTTGCCCAAAAAGTTATGCACTCCTGAGCGTTAACGCTGATAATGGTCGTGATAACATTCATTGTGCGAAAACACCTCATACACAACTAGAACAAAAGCTTGATCATTTGAGCCATGAAAGAATAAAATATAATATTCTCTGAACTACATAGCTTGGTTCATACCGCTTGTTATATTAACTTAATGCATGTGAGTCGAAAACCGCCTTTAGATCTCCATAGCTCGTTCTTAACTTATACAAGGAAATTGAGCGTGTGAAGCTATGATCAATGTGACATAAGCTCATCTAGCTTGTAGCTCATTTCCTTAGCAAAATTAAGAGTAGATGCATGTGAACTATTGGTGAAATCAATCAAATCATGTGATACTTAACTAAAATTGAATATTTTATTACTTAGACATGAGAGATAACTTAATTTACTAAAAGATCACATGATTATCTATGTGCTAAGATTGAACCTTATTGTGTTCATCTCTGATCACTATATATTATTCAGTATATTTAATGTATGCGTATGAGAATGCTAAATCTCTTGATAATGAAATTGAGATAAACTCCACTTACTTGATATATAATTGAGAAGAAGAGTAACTTGTATGAACCATGATAAACTGCATATTTAATCTCCACTCTCCCCAATTTTTCAAAATTATTTCAAAACCAAATTAATTTAGGGATCATAAATTAGGAACTCAAAATAACCAAATTGACTTCTTAAATATTATTGAAATTATATACACTCTAGTAACAAATATAAACGTTGTTCTTAGATGATGATAAATCTCGGGATCTCACCATCCTATATTATTACGGACCATGTATGCTTGTTTGTGAACGTAAACATACGTAATTTAGGTATGTTATTCATCATTGATGGTTACCAAGTAATAGACAAAATTATCCAAGCACAATCACAATCATTTAGATTTCAAGCATTAATTTTTTTTCTTAGATTATTTAATTAATTAAGACCTATTAAAATATACAAAATATTTTTTTCTTATATTTTCATCCCAAATGCATTAGAAAATGTCCTAATGATTGTTTTGAGATTTAATGACTCTTATCAAGCTCAACATAGTCTAATAATGACCAAAATTTGTTACATAGTCTCTTACTTAAGAATAATATCATCTGATATCATAATTCAAATTAAAAACTTACTATAATAAGGATGTTTGGGAGTACATGCAATAGATTTATATTGTATCATGAGTCAATGTTTCAAGGTTTTTGTGTTACATTCATTTATAACTACAATTTTATTAATTTTCTTGCTACTAAATACAATTTGATAAGTTTTACAATTATATTTTAGATCTTAGTAACTTTAGTTAAATTTTATGTATTTCACTTTAATTTGTATTTTTGTAGGTTTTTGGGAGCATTTTGGCTAAAATTACCTTTGGATGGATGAGAGAGGATAGCTCAGTGCTCATGCCCGCATGGGCGCCTCCATATAGCAGCATAGAATCAAGAATCGGAGCCATACTGCAAGTTTACTTGAGTACCTGGTGCTAAGGCACACTCTAGCACCAGCAAAAGAAATTGAAGACTCAAACCTAGATGCTTAGGCGCACCTAAGAGCGAGCTGTCCAGAGAGTTGGACGCTCATGTGCTTCTAGGCACTAAAAGAAGATAACTATTCCAAGCCATGAGCGCTCAGACGCACCCTGGAACCACCCAAACCAAAGTCTGGGCACTCATGCGCTCCTAGGCACACAATGGGAAAACTACCACAAAGGGAAGTTATGCACACAAAACCAAGTATCTTTTGGGTCAGCTTAAGGTGTCTTTTAGCAAAATTATATAAGAAGAAAGAAAACCTTAAATGGGAGGATTGTACATAATTTTTTGGAGGATTAAAAAGGAGAGTAAGGAGAGAAAAGGGGAATTGGATGGTTACTTTTAGCCACCAGCACCAAAGACCACCATCATAGGAGGAAGAAGGAGAAGATAAAGAAGAAGTAAACAAAGAGAACTCCAGGGGTATTCCTTCGAAACCTAATATCTTTCATTCCTTATTTTCCTTGTGAACAAGAAGTTGCAAAAGCGTATTATCTTTAATTATTCAATCTTTGTGTGCATGTGTTTGTATTTTAATCAGCCTAAGCTCCCTTTCAAGAAGGGTTAGGAATTTTGTGAAATTATTGAGTTAGGACTGCATGTTTACCTATGAAGATTTATGAATGGTAATTTCTTATAAGAAATCTTGTGGTAACTGTTGGGATGTGTAGACTATTCAGATCATCGTGGAAATGTCAATGGAGCTTCGGTGGATTTCTAAAAAGTCTCGAGGTGTTCCTGGATAAGTTGAGAAAAGTTTGGTCATCGTAGCGCTTGGCAGGCCAAGACTAGGGCACTGTGTCATAGCCTAGTGCCTAGAAGTCTAAGACTGGGGAGCTACTACGTGTACTGGTGCCTTGTATCTGAGACTAGGGCACTATGGCACTCCATAACGCCAGCCGGGTTTTTGTTTCGGATCCAGGCACTACCCTAAGTCATTTAAGAGGTATTTTTGATCATTTGGGGTCCAAATAGTGTCTACATATATAAGAAAACATTATGAAGATGTTTCTAAGGGTTTGTAAAGAGGAGATCAACCCTAATCAAGCAGTGGCTACTGCTCCTCTCCTTCAACCTAGAGTGAAAGTTAGAAGTTCCGGAAGATGAAAAAATTGATCGGGAGGCTGTGTAAGTGGTAGATTTCTTATTCTTATGAAGTTAAGGCCCTCTATAACTCTATAATCATCTTATTTCATAGTAAAAAATTTTGGGTGGTGTGGCTTCATGATTTTTCATGTCGTTATGTTTTCTATGCAAAAATCCTTGTGCTTGGATGCTTTTGGTTTGTGCATGTAATTGTGTTATGTTTTATTTTATTTGTGCTTGGATAATTTTGTATATTGTTTGGTAATCACTTACGTTAACCCTAGTCCTCATCATCAAAAAAATGCTTCCACCGCATGCTCACAACAATTAATATCAAAGAGATCGTTATTGTTATAGGGTTTATAGTTTGAGTGGCAGTAATGACCGACAAAATGAGACACAAAATAAAGAAGTTTAATGCCATTATTTTTGCCTTTCGGAAGATGCAATGGAAGATCTGCTCTATCAAAAGAAGTTGTATTTACCACTCAGTGGAGCTGGTAAGAAACCGAGCACTATATCAGATGAAGATTGGGAGGTTCTTAATAAAACTGCATTGGGTTTGATTCATTTTTCATTGTCTTCTTATGTTTCATTTAACATTATTAATGAAAAAACAACTATAGATCTCATGGATGCTCTGAAAGGATGTATGAGAAGCATTTAGCTTCCAATAAAGTTTTTCTAATGAGATGACTATTCAATATGAAGATGTTGGATGGCTGCTTAGTGACGAAACATTTGAATGGGTTCAACATTGTGAAAATCAGTTAAGTTTGGTGGGTATCAAGTTTGATGACAAGATTTAAGCTCTGTTATTCCTCTCTTCACTGTC
This sequence comes from Gastrodia elata, assembly GCA_016760335.1. Classification (NCBI taxonomy): domain Eukaryota; kingdom Viridiplantae; phylum Streptophyta; class Magnoliopsida; order Asparagales; family Orchidaceae; genus Gastrodia; species Gastrodia elata. The sequence continues at coordinate 7,982,413 of CM028677.1, read as the reverse complement.
AAACAGTTGGGATGAACTGGTGACAACCATTAGTAACTCATTAGAAAATGCATTGTTGAAGTTCAATGACATTATCGGGCTGGTACTAAATAAAGAGGTGTAAAAAAGACCTCATGGGGAGGCATTATTTAGGTTTAAATGCTAAGAGAGGATGAAGAAATATAGATAGGAGGCACAACATAAACAATTCTATGTCAAGATGAGGAAAGTCAAGAACCAAAAAGTAAAGCAAGATGCTGAAACAATAGAAAAGCATGTCACTATAAGAAGAACTGCTCTTATAATAACCCTAGTATTGTTACCATTTAATGAGAAGCCTATATAGATCTATTTCACTTTTAGTACTCTTATAATATTATTAGGAGCATTTACCTCAAGTTTGATGCATTTTAAAGATCATTTGTGATTTACAAATATTCCTTTTTTTATAATTATGAGAATACTTATTTTATTTTGATCTCAAAATTAAAATCAGAGTTTGCCATTAGACTTCTTACCCTCAAATTAACTAGGGGTAGTATTTTGGGAATGTTTGGAAGTTGTCAAATTTTCTCTAAATATTTTATTAATATTTAAATACTTAGAAAATTAAGATAATTAAATTGACCTCCGATCAAAAATTTAATTTCATTTTTGAGTTTCTCACCCCTCAATTTGATAAGGGTGAATTTTTGGAATTTTTTGGAGTCCGTTTGATTATTTAAATTTGGGTAATTAAATATGTAAAATTAAATAATTAATTAATATATTTAAATTACACTATATATATATATATATATATATATATATAATCCTTACGGTTAAAAAGGCTGGACCGTGAGGATCCCGTGTGCAAGTCCAACGCACGGGACAGCCGCACAACTCCATCTTAACCGTCGAATGGTTTTAATTTGGGATTGAACGACGGGATCGCGTTGGTCTGATCAGACCGTTGGATCGCACGATTGATCCGACAATCATGAGCGATTCCATGTACATCTTTGTCCTGGCCTCGAGCGTGCCTGGCAGAGGCGTTGTCGCTGTACTCCCACGACTCATCTCCACACATTAGACCCCTCCTATGCCTGCTGAGCCTCCCATTTCCTCTCACTCGCTCCTTCCTCCTTTCACCACAAGCAAAGAGAAGCCTGGGAAGTAAGGCAGCCATCAGGATCGACTCCTCTTCTGCAAACCCTAATTCTCTCTTCTGTCGGCAAGTTTGAACCTCCAGGTACACCTGTCCTCCTCTTTTCCTTAAATTGTGTAGTCCCTGACCTATTAATTTCCATGAGCAATAATCATGAGGGGTCGATCAAGCTCACTCGAAATCGAATCGACCACACACTGGTTGGAGGCTGCACTCTATTTCGTTCAAATCCTAATATAGCTGAGGGATTAGGGAATCTAGCCATCGGCATCTGAGTCGATGTCAAAAACTAGGCTCGGGCCCTTCAATTTGACCTCGATGAGGGCTTCCCATTGGTATGCGGGCCACGTTGTGGGAACCCGGGTTCGACCAAAGGGTCGAACCCTAGGTATGCCCCTTTGGGCTGCATCGAGGATGAAGCAGCCGACTTATGGCTCATCTTCAGTCTGGCTGGTCTCCTTGGACCACATCGTCAGCACGGTTTTAGGGCTCGACCAGGCGACGACAAGCGTCGCCTCAAAACTGAGGTCGACGCGTGGACGTCTACGCCCGCTCCGTAATCAGCCCTGACCGCCGCACTTCTCCTGTCAGAACCGTCCTGTCAGTCCTGGTTTCAACATCGTCTGGTTTTCAGTGTCGACGGTTATTCTATTTTAGTTAAGCTTAATTAATTATTTTAATTACAATTTTTATTTCCCTCATAACTTTAAATATACACGTCCAAATTATATGAAATTATATGTCATTTTATTTAGAAAATGAGACGAACACATTGGCATAATTCAATTTAGGATTTAAAATTTAATTTTCATAATCACTTTTTAACCCTAATTAGGTATCCCGAAAAACCTAATTTTCTAACGTCGTTTAATTTTGACCTACTTAGTGTCATTCTTCTCCTTATGCTATAAAGATTTCATATTTGTTATTATTTTTGTGATTGGATAAGAAATGATTAAATAAGTTATTTGGCTTCTTAATTATTCAAATTATGTGATTTTATAACTTTATAATTTGCTTGTTTTAGGCTTTAAAACCCTAAGACAGTAAATATGTCTCATTATTTTTAACATTTATATCACTTCATTAGTGAATTTGATATTGGGTTAGTATAGATTAGATGCCTGTAGACTTAACAAAATTATTGATTTAACCTTCAACATTATGAGAGATTTTGTAATTTTAAGGAAACCCAACTTTATTTAAATTGCCACCTTGATCATAGCTAACATATTCCATAGATGTATTAGACTAGTATTATGCTACTATTGAAATTATGGGAACCTAATAAGACTAGTTGCTAGCCAATCTAAGATAAACTTAGTAAGATAACTTTTCTAGTATAACCTTACTTTCACTTCTCCAACCTCTATGTAGTTCACCTTAGCTCTCTAAGAGTAGTTTAGTTCATTTTAAGCTATAGTACCCTTGCAATTATAAGCAAAATTAGATTAAGAAATGGTGATACCTCCACTAGCCTTACTTTTATAACCTCCCAATAGTGAAATTACGTAATTAAGTGAACTCCTAATCATGTCTCCATTAAACTTAAATGAATTTAGCTATATCTCTCTAGTAAACCTACAAGTGTAGAATTCCTATAACTTTCAATTTACACCTTTCAAATATAGAGAACTTTGCAACCTAAATCCTCCCTTATAGTACCTTTGGTCCCAAAGCTAGAAAGCCTGTGAGGATTATGTGGCTTATAATTAGTGTAGGATTTAGTGGCATGTTGCATGATTATACATATAAATTACTTTTTCATTTAATTAAATTAAATCAAACTATTATTTCCTAAAACTTATTTACTTATAGTATTATCCTTCAATTGGCTTAGAGTTTGCTAAAGTCTAAGCCAATTGGGAGCTTAATCAGCTCCAATCATTAAAATTATATAACTTAAACATTAAATAACTTTAGATATCACATAGTTTACAATTACTTAAATCTCTTGAAATGCTACTTTGCTTTGAGATTACAACCTTAGACATATATATAAGACATTATGCATAAATAAAATATTCATAATAAAACATAGGGGTTTCATTTGGTGGTGGCCAGGGCAAGCTTATGGGGGTAATAAGGAGACCTCATATATCCATAGGAGGAATATTATGAGTGTTTAATTTCTATGATACCCCGCTTTTCTTACTAGTTAAGTAAACATGCTTAACTTCTCACTCATTCTGTAACTTTGCCCACAGAACGAAAAACTTAATATAACTTGAACAACTTAAATTATTGGGTTATCATAATCTTATTGATTGTGAGAACCTATCATAGCCCTTGAGCTATGCTTACTTTTCATTGTCCTTTACTATGCCTTCTTAGCCCAGAGGCTAAGCTTCTTCTTATTTTACTTTACTGTTCATCTCTTACTTGTTTTACTGTAGTTTACTTATTTACAATCTCAATTTCATGTAGTGTATGTTGCTTTACTTACTTTCCTGCTTCACTGCTTAAGTTGGCTTTTACTTAGTATAACATCTATTGAACATATTCATGTTTTAATTGTATACTTTTATATGCAAATTAATACTTTCTAGCATTGTTAGGATGCCTTTTCCCTTTCTTATTGTTACAGGTTAGAGCAAACCTACTTATGTTGTTTTTACTCCTTATTTGCATACTATCTTCTTTACAATTATTTAATCCTTCCTTGATGCTTTAAATGCTCTGCTATTAGTACTTAATTGTAAATTTGTATATGTGATGTCCAACTAAACTGTAATTAAAAATTATTCAATCTTAAAATATACTTAGATTCGTTCGTCTAACCACTTATTTTTGTGGCTCTGCCCTACTGTATTTTATAAATCAAAAATATAGTAGATCAGGAGCATTTTCTGGATTGAGGAGCTGGACCTAGTTCTAAACTTTAGTAGCTTTGGAAATTTCTGCTTTCGCATCTTTTATTTTATTGCATTGTGAGATAAGAGAATCTACTTTCTTTACTCATTAAATTCAGCTTGTAATAATTTATAATATACTTTTTTTATTCTGTGATGTATTTACTTTCATTATTAATTGCTTGGTTTGGATAGTAAATTGAATGCACTTTACTACTTACATATTTATCTACTTGTACATTTCATTTCTTAACTTACACCCTCATAAAGATTCTTGGACACACACCACTCAATGTTGGACTAGTTCCCTTCTAATCCAGTGTTATTTATTGTGGTAATGCCCTAATATTAGATTGGATCTCTGATTCTATATTAGGGTCATTACTGCCCTATCCTAAAAAAGGCAAGTGGTGGGAGCAAAAATATGAGCTCCACTGTAAATATTTGAGTAGAAGAGGATCAAGATGCATTAATCCTCTCACTTGTTAATATAGAGTCCTGAGCGGTGCTCTCGGGCGCATCCTTTCATGCTACTCCTATGAAATGTGCCTTCAAATATTACACCAAGGATGACTTGGGGAAGGCGTATCTGGGAGATGACAAGATATGCGATATCATAGGTAAAGGTGATGTGGATGTCCAGCTACCAAAAGGTGCAGTTCAGAAGTTAAGAGAAGTTAGGCATGTGCCGTGTCTAAGAAGAAACCTCATTTTAGTTAGCAGACAATAAATCACACACCATGATTTGTGATACATAATAGAGATGAGCAACCAAGAGGTGCAGTTTAGAAGCTAAGAGAAGTTTGTCATGTGCCGTGTCTAAGAAGTTAAGCGCATGTCATATCCCAAGTTAAGGTACGAACTTGGTTCAAACATGCAACTCATCTAAGTTACTTGCAATAATTACTCTTTTTCTAATTCCATGTCAAGTTGAGTTAATTTATTAATCATTTTATTACCAAGAGAGTTAGCATTTCCAATTGAAGAAATAATCTTGCTAAATCATATCTAGTGCTTTAAACGAACACACTAAGGTTCAATCTCAGCACAAGGATATCCATATGATCTTTTCATGAGTAAAAATAACCCTTATGTCTAAGTGAGAAAATTTACACTTTAATTTCTTGATCACATGGTCTTGATTCCATCTATAGCTCACACGTGTCTACTCTTAGCTAAAGAAATGAGCTGCAAAGCTAAATTAACTTATGTCACATCACTCATAGTTTGACACGCTCAAATGTTTCACATAAATTATGAGTGAGCTATTGTAAGGACCCACTTAAGTAGTAATAAGTGAAACTCTTAAACATAGAGGTACCTTTTGAGGTAATAGTAGAGTTCCTGATAAGAACTTCAAAGTTAAGTATGCTCAAGTGGGAGCACTCCCAGGAAGGGTGACCTACTGGGAAGTTATCTTCTGAGGGCAAAACTGTGAGGCCTTTCAGGCCAAAGCGAATAAAACCTTGGAGTTTAAGAGTTTAAATTGTTACAAATAGTATCAGAGCAGGCCATAGGGTTATCAAATAGGAGCTAAGTGTCATATAGGGTAAAATAACACTTCATGTGAGCAGCCTCTTAAACTTATGAAGGTTAAGTGCTACATGGCTGTGAGTACCTTTTGAGCTTATAGGGGCCACCTCTAGTCCTGTCTGCCCAATGTATAGTTCTTGAATATGTGTGTGGATCCCCACCCCCTAACCCGCAAGGTTTAGACTTAAGGGGTGGTGTGCCACTCTAGAAAATTCCTCTTATCATTAGATGAGGTATAATTTATAATCCACTGATAAGGGAAGAATGTGCACAGAATAAATACATACTATTAGTCACTAGATCAATACAAGCATAGAGTGCATAAGCATATAAATGAAACAACTGAAAAACAATAATGAAAAGTAGCTCAAAAACAATAATATAGAAAATTAAACACAGTCACAAGGGTACCTGTATTATTACAAAATTTACTTAAAGTTATAAATTAAATAAAAACAACACTCATCCTCACGAGCAATAATAAAGAACTAAAGATCTTCGGCTCCAATATGTTGTGCCTCCTCTAGATAGGCCTCCTCCACAGGAATAGGATCTTTAAACTGCTCAAATTTTGACATTATTGATTTCACAATGCCAGGGCCCCAGCCAATAAAAGAAAATTCTTATTAGACAAATTGTCTATGTACATTTTATGCTGAAAATTTGTTATACATTTATTAGTATCACTATTTTCCCTAAATATTAAAGTAATAGAAAATAACTAGGAGCAACTAGCATCAAATGAAAAAGTGGTAAGTTATAAATCAAGCATTTATAACTAAGCAAGATACGAGGCAAAAGGCACACCTCAAAAGTAAGCTAAAATAAGGCTAGGCATATATGTATAGATAAGTAAACAAAATATTGAAAAGAAAGGCTACAACCTAAATATGCTGCTGATCATATGACTTGCAAATTCAAAAAAATCAATCCAACAGTAGTACATATAAGTAAGCAACAATAAGTCTAGCATCCTAAAATATAGAAGTAAAGCAAGTGGAATAACTAACTGAAATAAAGTAAACTGAAACATATAACTAAAATCAAAAAGTTCTGTAAGTAAAACAACTATGTATCAACTGCCATACAAAAAAGGGCTAAATCTAGGCCACTGAAATCAAAAGGATTCTTAGCGTCAACAAGGAGGCTAAGGCGACAAAATTTTAATAATCCTAGCGTCAACAAGGAGGCATAGGAAGAATTATACAAATATATATATATATATATATATATATATATATATATATATAATTTTCTCCTAGCATCAACAAGGAGGCATATACAGAAAAAATATATATACAAAAAATTTTCTCCTTGCGTCAACAAGGAGGCATAGGCAGAAAATTATATTTCTCCAAACGTCAACAAGGAGGCATAAGCAAAAATATACAAATATATATATATATATATATAACTGAACTGAGATGGCAATATTAACATATGCAAATTCATATTTTAGTTATTTACTTTACTTCTGTGAACAATTTTAGAAGTAGCTGAGGATTTAAGCACGTCTGCAAGATTACTCAGGTTCCAAACTAAACAAGACACTCCTCAATGAATGAAACTAAGTAATCATTATCTCACATTCCCCCTGCCCATTGGGGTACTATTACGTAAAATCAATCAATAACTGAACCCAAATGCAAAGTTATCCTAAATATTCTAAGTTTTAATTTTTATGCAATAATATTCTTGTATGATATGTCCAAGAATTTAAGGCATAAATTCAAGGAATGCAAAAGCAACAAATATAAAAGTAAGTAAGATGCTCTACTAAAACATGAAGATATCATTTTCATTACACTAGATAAAATACTTTAAAGCATCATTTCAATGTGAGACATTTTCAAATCTGTACAAAAGGTCCACATGAGTTGCAATCAAAGCCTTGTCCCTTAAGGGCCATGACAATTATTGGCATGATAGTTCACAATCACAATGCTGATGTCAGCAGTGCTGCATTTGATATTCATCCTTGACAATGAACGGTGTACAGGACATTGCACAATACTGAGGACCAGAAGATTATATTACATCGATAGAGCAAGCCACTCTGCTACCACCAAATTATGAATATATTGTAGCAAAAGAAATCCTATGTTATTTCAAATATTGACAGTCAGGATTACAAATAGTTAATTAATAAATTAGCAAAAACTAATAATCAATTCTTCAAAAGAACTTTTGATTAACAAATGTATGCTTTAGTGCATTGCTGAATTCATTTTGAAGTGATTATTACATGTTAAGTAGAGTATTTGGTTGTGGTTATGGGAACCAGAATAGTTTAAGCAATATAACATAACATTTAAATGGACCTTTGATCATACACCACAACATTTTAATGTTTGAGAACTATTAAACAAACTCAATATGATAACAGCAAGACATAATTTAAGAGATTGTACAAACATACACTATATCATTTTAATTGCATTTACATCAACTAGTAAATCTCAAGCATAGAGTGTTTTATTTTGTACTTATATCGGATCATTTCTTAAAAAAAAGAAATACTTGCATATAGAGATTGTAAAGAAGAAGAAGATAAAAACAATTTAGAAATGTGAATCTATCCACTAACTTGAAGCTTTGTCGCCATACAAGCAAATATATATAATGCTTAATATTATATTCAGCAAGAATAAATTTCATGAACTTCATTCAATAATAATTTCTTTTAACTTGTAAGAGAACTTTACTAAATGAATTAAGACAAAAAAGACAAGAATAGACAGAAAAGAAAAACTGCAGGATATATCAATTACAAGAAGATTTAAATACAGTCATTCATCAAAGTACATCAAATCTAACACATATTAATGTATGATATTACATTGACATCATCAAGTATATTGAAATATGCTATCATTCAATCAAATAATCTTAGTAAAACTAAAATACAGCATATTAAATGTAAAAGCATGCAATACATAGAACTGGAAGGTTTAAATGGATTTGGCTACTAATTTTCTTTTTACATCTTCAATTTAATGAATGAATTTTTGGTTAAACTCTCTCATTCATATGTAACTTAGATAAAATAATTGAGAAAGAGAAGGAAATTAATTGAGAGAAATTTATATAATAACTATAAGATGAAATGATTTGTAAAGTAAATTTAGGAACATTCCCATCACAAAAATTCTCAAAGGCTGAATAAATAACCAATATTAAAAATGGAAATATTTAGGCTATCTCCTATGCAGGAGGTATTGATGTTCGATCGGGCATTTTAATGCCTACCTACTCTTTATAGTTCCAAACCTAATGTAAATCGCATACACACAAGGGTAAGAGTTGAATCGCATATGTATTAAAAATATACTGAAACTTATTAAAGATCATCACGAAATGAAATGAATATGGAAAGGAGGATTTAAAAATTAGGTAGATCACCTTAGAGTTCCCTTTTCACCAATTTAGGTTGGGGAAGAAGTGCTTGATTTCTCGTTTGCAAGAGCACGCCGACCACCTTTCAAGTTCGCGAGGGCTCCTTCGGTACCCGTCTCCCCCAATCCCCCAAGAAGGACTTGGGATAAGGCAATCCCTAAGGAGCCCTATCTCGCTAGAAATGCACGATCCCTCCTCCTGATCCACTCGATGATCAATGAGTAATCACCCGTAGGATAGGGATGGAACGGGAGTTTATCGCCTCAGCATGGACAGCTGGGAAGGATCGTACGCCCACTCCTTACTTTCTCAGTCATCATGCAAAAAGCAAAGAAGAAGAATTTCAGGAAATAGATATGGTCGTTCGTTCGATCCTTTGATCGAACGGCCAAATCAAATAGGGTTAAATGAAGATCATGTCACTTGTTTGATTGAATAAGAATTCACGGACAATCTTGATTTACACAAGTGGTTGTCTCGTGTTAGGACTATCACATGGGATTTCCATTTTTTTTCATATTTATCTGTTAAGAATTATTTATTTTATATAGATTAACTATATATATATATATATATATATATATATTATTTAATCCAAATCTTATTTCGATCTTATTTCTTTAATTTAAGCACTTAATCGCGCTCTGAAAGTTTCCATATTTTCACCCTTATCAAATCAAGAGGCGATGAACTCAAAAATGAAGTCGGATTTTTGATCGAAGGTATATTTAATTTACCTAATTTTCTGAGTATTAAATATTATTAAAATATTTGCGAAAAATTTGACGACTCCCAAACACTTCCAAAATACCATTCTTAGCTATTTTGGGTGTGTTGAGCCCAATGGCGGACTCCATTTTTTATTCTGAAGTCTAAATAAATTAGGTAATTTTAGAATTATCCAAAAACTATGAAATGTTGGAAATTATCAAACGGTCTCCAAATCGCATGAAATTTGAGGTGGAGACTCTTAACTCTATTATAAGAGTAATGAAAGAGGTTTGGAGTCAATTAGATCACTAATTGATGAGTAACAACATCTGGGTTGTTACAGGAATGCAACCTCAAGGTCAGATTTTTGATTCGACGAATATTTTAATTTCCCAATTTTTAGGGTATATAAATATTTTTAAAATATTCTATAAAATTTTGATGACTTCCGATTGACATCAAAATATCACCCCTAGCTAATTTATGGGCAATGAGCGTAATGAAGAAGTCCTATTTTTGATCTGAGATCAATTTACATAAGTTAATTTTTATGGTTTTTGGATTTTCCAGTAATCATGATTTAATCTATTTGACTCCTGATTGGTACTAAGTTTTGGAGAAAAGCTCCTAATGACCTAATTAGAGTACTAATATTGAGATTAGGACTTAGATTAGCCCTAATCAGATTGAGTAACAACTTGAGTTATTATAATGTGTGTGGATACTAACGAGGATGTCAATTACTTTCATTTTGAAACTTGAAAGAAAGCTTCAATTATTTGAGAATTCAGATTGGCGAGGGAAGGCAAGTTAAGAAGATTATAAAGACCCACTTAAATAGTAATAAGTAAAACTCTTAAATATCGAGGTGCATTTTCGGATAACGGTGGAGTTCTTGATAAGAACTCCAAAGCTAAGTATGCTCAAGTGGGAGCACTCCCAGGATGGGTGACCTACTGAGAAGTTATCTTCTGAGGGCAAAATTGTGAGGCCTTTCAGATCAAAGTGGATAATACCTTGGAGCCTAAGAGTTTAGATTGTTACAGTTATGGAGCTCTATGGATAGATCTTGGCTCACATGCATCAACTCCATACATTAACTTGGGATTCACAATAGCTTACGTGAATAATGTCACATTGTCTACTACCTAACATGCTTGCCCAAGTGTTATGGATTGAGATATGGAGCTCAGAGAAATTACATAGTCTTTTCATGACTCAAATGATCAAATATTTGTCCAAGAGATATATACAAGCTGTCTTCGCACAGCGAACAATGTCACATTTATTTGCGAGTTAAAGCTCAAAGTACACAGCTTTCTAATAATGTGATCATCAAGCTCAATGAAGTTTTCATTGAAAATGTTTAGTTTTAATATTTAATATCATTTGTCATTCTATAACTCATCTCATACAATAATATATAGAAAGCTTTAAGCTTGAAATGATAGTTCTTTAATCAGTAGAGTGTTTACATGCATTAACACTGATATTTACTACATGTTATGCCACAAATGAAACAAAGAGAAAGCTACTTGAAATACTGAGCATATGCATTGCTCTTACAAAAAAAAAAAATTAAACTGAGGGAGAATATTGTATGTAGGAACAACCCTTGGCATTTTCTTCGTCTTCTCTTCTCTTTAGTCCTCTTCTCCTCCCTTAATATCTGTGCTTATCTCCCTTTGAAGTTGCAACTGCCCTATCTTCCTCCTTAAGGGTTAGGGTTTCTCCTCCAATGTATTCTCCTCAAATTGAAAATCAAAGCATTTCTTCTTCCCTTTTATAATTTTTTTCTTCAGCCTTTCTCCCAACAACCATCAATTTGCTCTCGAAAATTGGAGTTTAATAAATATTATTCCTTTATTCTTTGTGGAGATGCCAATGGAGTTTCATTGGGTTTTTGGGAGGTCACGAGGTGTCCTAGGACAAGTTGAGAAAAGTTTGGGAGCCATAGCGTGCCGTGGCGTATCGTAGCGCTCCCTATCATTTGGCAGCCCAAGATTGGGCGATGTAGCGCGCCCTGGCACCTGGCAACTCGAAACTGGTGCATTACAATGTGCCCTACAGAAAGAGACAGGGGCGTTATGGTGTGTCGTAGCGCCCACCAAGTTTCTGCTTCAAATCTAAGCGTTACCCTAAGTGTTTTTGGGTATTTTATATCATTTGGGATCCAAATAGTGTTTGAGTATATAAGGAAACATTATGGAGTTGTTTCCTAAAGTTTGTGTAGAGGAGATCAACCCTAATCAGGTGGTGGCTACTGCTCCTCTTCTTCAACCTAGAGTGAGAACTGGAAGTTCCGTAAGAAGAAAAAATTGATCGGGAGACTATATAAGCGGTAGATCTTTCTTGTTCATGTAAAGGTGAAGTATCTGTAACTCTGTAATCATCTTGTTTCATACTAGAAATTTCTATGTGGTGTGGCTCCGAGATTTTTATTGTCATTAGGTTTTTCACGTAAACCTCCTTGTGCTTGGATGCTTGTGGTTTGTGCATGAGATTGTGTTGTGTTCTATTTTATTTGTGCTTGGATAATTTCATCTATTGCTTGGTAACTGTCAATGTAAATCCATTCTCTCCTCACAAATCGCTTCCGTCGCATGCTCGCAACATTAACCATGTTAATCTTTAATCTAAAAAATATATTCGGAGAAGTTTTCGATAATGCTACGAATTATCCTAGAACGGAACAAAAGTCATATTCATGATAAAATCATAAGTGAACATGAACCTTCTTATGCAGCCCTAATCTCCTTTGGATCAAAGCAAAAGTTTAGATCAAAGAGCTTATGAGAGATGGACAACAAACATATAAAAATAATCATTTAGCACTACACTTGATGATGGAACCAAAAATTATGATCGAGTTGTATGTGCTATGATTAGAAATATCATCTGAGTCGCATCACAGTTTATGATTAGAGCAAAAGTCCAGATCAAGAATTTTGTGTGCACTCGAAATTTCAATTCTCATGTGTTCAACTCCTCCTATGGTCTCTCGCTTAGAGATGAGGTGAGACCGAGTAATTGGTTGGCGAAGTATAGAGATGTACATGCTTCCCTTGAACACGGAGATATCTATGTGCATTTGAGAACATAGATGGAAATCTAGTTCCATCTGCACTAGATAAGGAATGCCGATAGAATCTCAAGATACCATCATTTAGACGTTAAGGTCCGAAGTCATGAGGTCTCGTACGGAATTGGTTAAAGACATCCATAGGGTTTAATGGTGAGTGATTCATGCGTGTAAGAAATCATTAGTGGGTATCTCCATTTACTAGTGTCAGAGTGCATAAAAATGCATTGATACTTCCATTTACTTGAAATTATTCATACAATACATATTTACTTTATCTTGCTTCTTAACTTGAGTATTTCATAGCCAAAATCATTTGCTTGATCCAAAATAACGGCATTAAAATTAGAGCGCATAGGAAGCTATTAATGGTAAAAGAAGCAAAGTTGTGCGGGTTCCAGAAAAACAAAGAAATAATCATGGCTTAAAGAAGAAGTAATCCTCCTTTACATGCACCCATAATCCTCCAGCTCAAAGTGAAAGAGACGTAAACCAGAAAGCAGAGAAGGCCGAAGGAAGGACGCCTATCGCATTTCCAAAAAAACCACCCCAGATAGCGACCCTTTACCCGCATAATTATTAATTAAACAGATACTAATCAATCATTACACACTTATTCCCCCCTCCCCATCCGACTAATTACCATTCTTGCCACAGCTGCACCGACTTCGGAACCAAAAGCAAAATTAAATAAAGCGCCGCCGGCTGAGGCTCAGACGTCGACGCTGCAGGAGGACATCTGCTGGAAGCGGATAAGCGGCCCTCCGCCGTGATTCTCGAAGGTGAGGAAAGCTGGGCATTCCACGAAGATGTGGTAGTGATCGGAGGTCCAGCTGCCCACCTTCCAGCGGAGGCGGCCGTCGATCTTGATATAAAGGAACAGGAAGCCGTTGGCCTCGTCCTGGGTGAGCGATGTGCAGAGATAAGGGGCGATGGGAACGTATGATCCGGAGAGGTAAGGAGACCAAACGTCAATGTCCTTATGACCCTGATACAGATTGGGGACGCTGTAGGCAGGAGTGATTTGCTGGTTCCTGTAGGCGGCGTAGACATCGAGACGATCGTAGTAGATTCCGATGCGCTCATTAGGGTTCCGGGAAGAGAGGGTGATCTGAATGGTGGAGGAGAGGAGATTTGGGGCTGAGAGGTTGAATCCGAGAACCCTGGCATCTTGAAGGTAGAATCGGGGCTTCGTGGGTCGAAGGACGAGCCAGACGATCAGGATTGCGAGGAGAATGAGAAAAATGAAGAAGGCGATGCAGAAGAAGGTTCGGCGGATTATGCGGCGCTGGCGACAGTATGCTTGATCTTCGATATCTTTCGACATGGTCTGAGTGATGTCGGAAGATTTAGGGGTTTTTCAAGAGAGGTGGTGGATTGGAGATTGGGGATTTGGGGTAAGCGGAAGAGGAAGGCGGGGGGAATTACGGCAGTGCGTATACACTACAAGCGGCATAAAGGAGCCCTGCTGTCGTCAAAACTCTCATTCGCGCCGCGCCCCCTCCCCTCCTCATAAATATATCTATATTTTTAATTTATATTGAAATGATCTACATATATTATTAATTAAATTTTTTTTTAATATTACGTTAATATTTCTTTTATAAAATAAGCAAATGCAAAATATTTTTTAAGATTTAAATAACAAATTAAATTGGGATGATTTTATGTATATCATCAAATTATGCATATTATTTATATTATATTTTCAAAATTATGATTATTATGTATAAATCGAATTGCTAAATCAAGATAAAACCTTTATTTTTAAGAGAATTTAAGGCAATAAATTCGATATGTTCATAGCCGAACATATCGATTTAATGCTAGAATTTGATGCCATTCCCCACTTTTCTTAAATTATTTAATTAATTTCATTTGATTTCATTGTATTTTTTGAACAATTGAATTTCAAAATTTTTAAAAAATTCACTATTAATTAATTTGGTGTGATGAATTCAAAAATACAATTTAATTTTAATTTGAAGATCAATTTAATTTAGCTAATTTTTTGAGTCCAAATAATTGATTAAATGATCAAGTGATCCAATCGGGTTTCAATGGATCCTAAATTTTTAGGATTAAGTCATATGACTATTAGTACTAAATGTGACAAGTTTCAGGACTTGATTTAGTTCATATTAAGCATAGTAACAACCTAAAGTTGTTACAGGATTTCTTGAAAATTTTTATGGATGATTTCTCTATTATTGGCTCTTCATTTGAAGATTGCTGAATCAACTTAGCAAAAGTGCTTGAAAAATATGAGGAAACTAACTGTTGTCGCTCAAACGATGAGACAAGCACCGCAGTATAAATAATTTTTAGCGGCGCACTCGAGAACTAAGGATGCGTTGACGATTACCAAACAATATATGAAATCACAAACACAACAATATAAATATCGTTGCACATGCATGCATCCAAACAACACAGAACATCCAAATACAAGGATTTATGTGAAAAATCAATATTGGAAAAAAAATACGGAGCCACACTATACAAAAATTTTCACTATGAATCTTGAATAATACAGAATTACAAAGAGCTTCATCTTAACAAGGAACACTAGTTCTTTCTCTATGATGAATGAGAGAATAAGCAACCACCACTAGTTCTTTCACATGCAAGAGCTTCTTTGCACTGCTGCTATCTCCCATAGGGTTTCTCTTTGACAATAGCCAAGCACTTGGAGTCATTAATGCCAACATAGAAAATATCTCCAAGATGTTTCCTTAAGTACTCAGCTTCATTTCAGATTCAAAATGGTCCAAAATACCCCTAAAATAACTTATGGTGAAACTTGGACAGAAGTTGAAATCCATCAGACGCTACGGTGCCCAAGCCTAGGGATGTCTAGCGCTAGAGCTCGCGCCGAGGTGCGTTGTAGCGTGCTCTACTTTCGGGATGCCTGCCGATAGGGCGCACTGCAGCGCTCCATTTTCTGTTTGCTTCCACTGCGGCGCGCTACAGTTCCCCATTATCTGGATTCCTTCCGCCAGGGCGCGCTAAAGCGCCATGGTCTCGATTTGCTAGCCGCCAAGGCGTGCTGCGACACCTTCCTCTTTGGTGCTGGGCACCCTGGCGCACCACAGCGCGCAGTGGCTCCTATGCTGCTACAACCCAGAAGCTCACCAGAGTACCATTAATATCTCCATGATTATTTGAATGGCCTCCACAGCATAACGCTAACGTAGTTTTGAATTAGGAAAAATATCATTTTATGGTCAAGGAGGGAATAGTCTTGGGACACCAAATTTCAAGGAGAAGAATTGAAGTAGACAAGGCTATGATCGAAGTATTATAAAAATTGCATCCACCCTCAACTATGAAAGACATAAAAAGTTTCTTATAACTCGCTAGATATTATAGAAGGTTCATTAAAGATTTTTCTAGAATAAGCATTCCACTTTATAGACTTTTAGGAAAGGATATCGAATTTAACTTTGATTTAACTTATTTAAATAAATTTAATACATTAAAGTATGTGTTAATATATGCTCTAATAATTTCCACACCTAATTGGAAACTGCCTTTTGAGATCATGTGTAACTCAAATGATTTGGCTATAGAAGCAGTGCTGGGTCAGAGAAACAAGAGAACTTTTCACTCTTTATTATGCTAGTAGAGTTCTAAATGATGTTGAAAAGAATTATGCAATAACTGAAACTTAACTCTTGGATGTGGTTTTTACCTTTGATAAATTCAGATCTTAATTGATTTGCTCAAAAATTATTGTTTATATTGATCATGCGACCATTAAATATTTATTGCAAAAGAAAGAGGCAAAGCCAAGATTGATTAGATGGTTGTTATTACTTCAAGAATTTGATTTATAGATTAAGGCTAAGAAAGGGTGTGACAATATTATTGCTGATCACTTGTCTAGGTTAGCTCACCTTGAATTAGATCATACAAAAGATATTTGTGAAACTTTTCTCAATAAATTATCGCTTGCTATTACCTCATCCAAGACTCCCTGATTTGTTGATATTGCTAATTATCTAGTGGGAGATATCCTACCATTAAGGACGAGTTATCAGCAAAAGAAAAAATTTCTATATGATGTGAAACATTAATTTTGGTATGACAAAAATTTCTTATATAAATGTTGTGCTATCAAATCACGAGGAAATGTGTACTATAAATTGAAACTCATAAAATTTGTTTCATTGTCATGCGTCACCTTACGGGGGACATCATGAATCTGAGAGAACTGCTACTAAAGTATTACAATCAGTTTTTTACTGACCAACTTATTTTAATGATGCATCTGATTATGTGACAACGAACGGGAAATATTGGTAAAGGAGACGAGCTACCTCATCAAGGCATTTTTGAAGATGAACTTTTTGATGTGTGGGGAATCAATTTATGGGTCCTTTTCTTACATCGAGCATGAACAACTATAACCTAGTAGCTGTGGAATATGTGTAAAAATGGGTAGAAGCTATTGCTTATGTTAATAACGATTCAAAAATTGTGATAAAATTCCTTTAAGAAAATGTTCTAACTCAATTTGGCACACATAGAATTCTAATTAATGACGGAGGTAAATATTTTATCAATAGACAACTTGAAACTTTATTAAGAAAATATGGGGTGAAACATAAAATAAAAACTGCTTATCATCCACAAATAAGCAATCAAGTAGAGGTTTCAAATAGGGAACTAAAGTAAATCCTTGAAAAATCCATTAATCTTTATAGGAAATATTGGGCATCCAAATTTGAGGTGCTTTGTGGGCATATAGAACAGCTTTCAAAATTCTTTTAGGAATGTCTACAAAAAATCATGTCACCTATCGGTTGAACCTAAGCATCGAGCATTTTGGGTTGTAAAAAAAATAAGTTTTGATTTCAAACAAGCAGGAGAACGCCGGGTGCTGCAGTTAAATGAGCTAGATAAAATCAAAACAATTGCTTATGAAAGCTCTAGGATCTACAAAGAGAGAATTAAGAAATGGCACGAAAAGATGATAAAAAATAAAAACTGTGAACCAGGAATGAAAGTGTTGTTTTTTAATTCTAGATTAAAATTATTTTCAGGAAAACTGAAATCTAGGTGGTCATCACCTTTTACTATAGTCAAGGTTTGCTAGCGGCCTGGCAGTTGGCCAGGCAGTGAAGTTCACTGCCTGGGCTGCTGCTGCCAAACAGCTATGACCCAATGCACTCCCTGGTAATGGACATCGCCTATAAATGTATAATTGTGTAACAATCCAAAGTTGTTAATCATTATTTTTTAGTCTAACTAGTATTAAAATAACTCCATTAGTCTCCAAACATCATTAGTAACCAACCTCTAAAATTTGTTTCAATTTGGAGCTCATCTGAGTTTCCTGATTATTTTAATGTAATCAGAAAATTAGAATTATTAAATTGATCTTCGATTAAAAATCTAACATTATTTTTGAGTTCTTCAGCCTCAAATTAGCTAAGGATGAAATATTATGATTTTTTAAAGCTCATTTGATAACTTAATTTTAATTAGATAAATGAAGTTAAATATAAATTAATTTAATTAATTAAATGGAATTTCCATCCTGATTAATAGAAATTGGCCATTTGATTGAACGATGGGCAATCAGTATTGTTTGATCAAATCAGCAGTCCATATTGGATGGCTAGTAGATGTCATTCCCAAAGGCTCTGTTTGCATGCTACACGTGGCAGCTGCCCACACATGCGGCCTACACCGACCATGGAAGCTACCACGCCCGCCACTTAAGGACTCTCCCAACATCCTCATCACCCACAATCAATTAGCAAACCTTGTTTGCATCGATTGGGAATGAAATTAAATATTAGAAACCTCTGCTGTGCCCTTCGGAGCTCGTTGATCATCCTTCGTCGTGAATCCTAGGTACGACATTTCTCCCTCCATTCCTTAGAATTTCTCATAAATCTCATTTCAATTATTGATTTTAGGATTATATTAATTGCTAGATCGAGCCAATTTGGTTCGATCGGGTCTTATTAGTTTGGGGATGGCTCAGGCTACTATAGTTCTGTATAATAGCCTGAGCCCCTTTCTTTGAACCCGACGGCCTGGGTTATCCCCACCACCGAGGAGGTGCTCTTTGGGTCAGCTTCGACCTAAGGAACACATCGAGTACTTGTGCTCAACCTAAGGTCCACTGTGGAGGGAGAATTTTCCATCCATAGTAAACTGTAGGAGGCTGACTCTCTCGAGTGGTCATCTCGAGCTAGGGTCAGCCTCAGAGGGGGTTTTTGGTTTAATTGGATAAGTCTTGTCGATGCCATCATTTTGATATGTAGAATGTTTTCGAGTATGGTGTGGGGTCTCGCACCCCCCCCCATAGTCATGCTAATACTAAAATTAACATGATTACGAAGAGTACGATCCCATCGCAACAATCCTCCCAACCATGGTCGAGTCAGGTATAAACTCAACCCGCCTTATCTGAGAGGCTTGCCACCTGGAACTGGAGGACAAGCATCGAAATATCAAAGTAGTAAAATCATATAAGAGTATAACATCTACATCACAGCACAGTAAAAGGAAGAAAAGACAGTAACTCAGCTCAATATAAAAGTGCAACAACAAAAAAATACATACAGAACATTTAATTATTATAGATAAGCTTAATGAAAGGGAACTCTCTCATCCTCACAAGCAAAAATAAAAACTAGCTAAGTCTCTGCAGCAGGAGATTCTCCTCCTGACCAAACTTCTCACCTGAAGCAACCTTAATGAATAACTTCGAATCAACATTATCGGTATCACAATGTCAGGGCCCGTGCTAAGAAAGAGAAAAACTTACAGTTAGAAAAATTGTCTACATATATTTTAGGCTGATTAAATGAGACTAAATATTCAAGATATCACATTTTACTTAACATGCAAGTATTTAAGGTGCAACAAGCAACGAAAATAGGATAGTTATAAACTAAGCATTTATAACTTAAATATAACGAAGTATGTAAATTAACATACCTCAACCCAAAGCTGCAACCAAGGTTATGCAATATATATATACATATATATATATACATATATATATATATATAATAACTGAAAGTAATCTCATCCTATCATGTTATGATCAATTAAATACGTGCTAATTTGCATAAGGAAAATCTATGCTGAAACATAAAAGAACTAAAATAAAGACTAGTATCCTAAAATATGCAAGTATGGAACTAAAAAGCACTGAACTGAAATAACTGTACTGAAATGAATTAAAAATGATTGAGAACAGAAAATATGCATAACTGATAATATATATAACTTAATTAAATAAAGCCACTGAATTGGAAGAGAGTCTAATAAATACCATTCTAATCAGCCATAGAGCTAGGTCTGGTTAGACTTAAAAGATCAGAATAGAGAAAAGGTATCTAAACTAGTATTGTTATAACAAAAACATGCTAAACGAAACTACTGAACCGAAAAGTCTAACAAGTACCATCCTAGCCAACTGTAGAGCTAGGCTTGGTTAGACATATGGAAATAGAGGAATACCATCCTAGCCAACCATAGAGCTAGGCCTGGCCTATTCTATTACAAAAGTACTGAACTGATAAGGCAAACTAGATATAATACATTTTACTGAATTGAGCACTAAAAAATAGAATGAACTTAATATACTAAAATATACTGAATAAGCTAAATTATGGATTTAAGTATGAGGTATTATGCATTCAAGACTAACATAGGATATTCATCATAATATCACATGTTCAACAATTATGTACAAGTTATAAAGCTCAAAATACAAGGTATGCAAAATAACAATAATCAAAGCGAGCAAGAGACTCAACTAAATATATATGATATCTGTTGTTATCTAATTTAATTCATTCTATCTAATCTGAGATAGTACAAGCTTAGGAACTCTAATATCCATCTATCTAGTACAAACCCAGATTTATGACCTTATAATTAACATTAGAACTTAATAAGTTCTAATTTATAATCAGAATGATGACTATAAAAGTTATGTAATTAACCAATGATTTAATTATTTTTTTAAATAGCACAAACCCAATCTTGATTATACTGATCAAGATTTAAGAGTTCTGGGTACAAACTCTAAATTAGGGTTTAAACATAAATTCTAAGTACTAATCTTTTAAGGATCTAAGAGTTCACACCCACACATATTCTAAAGGTACAAAATCTTAGAAACTAAAAGATTAAAAGAACTATGATCTTATAAAAAGGCTAAATCTAGTTGTCATAAAATCAAATAATCAAATAAGAATTTAATAATCTAAGGTTTAAGCATAATCCATAGAATAATCTCATTATTCTATAGGTTGAATCAACTTAAACCCACTACAAGGATTTCAAAGGATTCAATTAATTAAGAATTCCAAGAATATAATGATTCAATTCAAACTGGATTTGTAAAATGATGAACTTCTAAGAATCCAAGATCTTGAGTTAAGATTATAAATTACATGAATTATTATATGGTTTAAGAACTTATGGTTTACTAGTCTAGACTCAAATGTTAAAATCAGCAAGAGTTGAATGAATTCATGTAGATTCATAATTGCCAAAAGAAGAAGTTCAATTTAGATCAACTTTTCTTTGAGTAAAATTAAGTTGATTAAGGTCAAAATCAATGTTGCCTTAAAAAATTTAGATCACATGATAAATTAATTATGCTAATTAGAAAATGAATGTTGCCATTAACTAATTATGAACTACAGTAATTGGCACTTTAACTAATAATTTAAGGAGTTCATAATTTAAATCTAGTTAAATGTATAAATTCAAAGCATTCTAAGCATAGATTTAAAAATCACCTCTATATTTATTCAATATGTAACCCCATTAAAACTAGGTTTGATTTTGGTATATTCTACATTTTAAGGTTCTATAGTCAGCAAAATATGAAAATTATTCAATTTGGGAAAAATTGGGCAATTCTGCGAGCTATGGCACATTGTGACAACGTCTGCGCTTGCACACAAGTGTATGTGGCCTAAAGTAATAATGGAAGGTAAGTTCCAAGATTTATCATCCTTAGAGAACAGTGTGTTCTAATACTAAGGTAAATCTATATAATAACCCAGGCTATTACCTTAGTCAATTAGGACTAATCTTAGTCTTAAATGTAATCATAAGTGCTA
Organism: Gastrodia elata; assembly: GCA_016760335.1. Lineage (NCBI taxonomy): Eukaryota > Viridiplantae > Streptophyta > Magnoliopsida > Asparagales > Orchidaceae > Gastrodia > Gastrodia elata. The sequence continues at coordinate 7,960,606 of CM028677.1, read as the reverse complement.
ATTGGGTCAACTGGAGTCAACCTCTAAGACCTAGCCCAAATCAGGAGTCAAATGGATCAAATCCTAATTTCTGGAAAAAAATCCGGAAACCCTAAAATTTGACCTATTTAAATTGTCCTCCGATCGAAAAACGGACTTCGACATTGCGTTCATTGATCCCAAATTAGTTAGGGGTGAAGTTTTCATGTCAATCGGAAGTCATCAAAAATTTAATAAATATTTTAATAATATTTAAATACCCCGCAAATCGAGAAATTAATATACTCCTCCCCGTTGCGTTCCTCACCTCTCAAATAGCTAGGAAAAACATGTTTAAATTTTGAAGTTTTAAAAAAATAATAATAATATTTAATTAATTACTTAATGGCGTCGTTAAAACATTAAGCTTTGCCGTTAAAATCATAACGGCGTCGTCTGATCAGACGGTGCCTCATTAGTCGTTGGATCTTATCCAATCCGACGGCTGAGGCGTCATCTCCTTCGGAGACTCTGCCCACACGCCACGCGTAGGGCCGCCGCCTCGCTCGGCCAGCCAGCGCTCAAGCCCGCCTCGCCGACTCCGCCCCGCTCTCCTTAAGATCCCATAAGCTCGAAGGATCGCAGGTTAGCGCAAGCCAGGTTCGAAAAAAGGTCCAGGTCGTCTTCCAAAGCTTGAGTCCCTCGGAGCCATTTGTTCCAGGTACTCCATCCTCTCTTAATCTTGCTCTGATCCTTATAATGTAGTTTCGTATACCTATTCCGGGCCTATGATTGTCGATCCAACGGATCGATCAGGTTGGATCGAACCCGATCCATCGGGTTGGATCGAACCCGATCGATCGGATTCAACGATCAACAAACAGTCGAAACTGTTACCCGTTTTATCTGCCGAACACTAGACCCTAGGGTTTGCTCCTGCCGGCGACTCTGACTACCTCCCGCGTCGACCCACCCACCGGCGTGAAGACCTGACTCCGGCCTTTCGTCGGCCGTGCGGGTCGAAGTGATCCGGCACCGGGAAGGCTGGCAAAAGCCGTGCCCTAGCCCGGTGCCTTCGGTAAAAATCGCGAGGGGAGGGTAGCCCGGGCCGGGTCGGGTCAATCCGGGCCCGACCCGATACTTGCCCGGGTCCGCTTCAGCGAAGGAGTGGGACCCGCGGTGGGGCCGGCGTCAGTGGGGGGCCCGCTATGGTCGCTTTGACCGCAGCCGTGGGTCCCACCCCGCGCTCGTGGCCCTATCCCGAGCCGCCACGTGGCTCGGTGGGACCCGTCGCTAGTCTGCCGCTGCAGTGGGTCCCGCCGCAGGTCTGTGGCCAGTAAGCGAGTGACACGTTTCGGTTGTGGGGCCCACGTATCATATCCGACAGATTGATGACTCAATTAATTAATATTAATTAAAAAAATTAATTAGCTAGTTAATTGCAATTACAACTAGTTTATTAGGCTAACTAAATGTAATTAGTGGCTAATTACTTTGGAACAGTAAAGAGTAATTAATTATTTATTATTAATATAAATACTAATTTAATAACTAATCAGTCATTAATTAATTAATTAATTTAACCTAATCAAATAGTAATTAAATCTTAATCATAATTATACAGTAATAAAAATAATATTATATTTAAAATAATTAATAATAGGTTAATTAATAATTAATTAATATAATTAGTGTTAATTAATTATAGATTAATTAATTAATTAAATGCAAGGAAATAAAATCTGAACTTTATGAATAAATAGTAAATTAATATAAATTAAATAAGTGAATAGTAAAATAATACAAAACGTATTTTTGAATAGTAAAACTTAAAAGTTTAATAACTTTTTGTAGGATGATCCAAACATAGGGACGAATATAGGTCTCAAAGTACTCAGAAAAGTAAAAGAAATCAAATGGCATAATGTAAAAATTAATTTCAGGGTACACATAATGATGTATCATTTTATGACCTCTTTAGGACCCCATAACTTTTGACCTAGTTAACCAAACATAGTCAATATAAGTCTTAAAATGCTCAGGTGAGCGGCCACATCACTGTAGTAGTATTAGTTTTCCTATTTTGACATCAGGACAAAAAGTCAACTCTAGATCTCATAGTTGACTTTAGTGAAAAAAAATGACCAAAATGCCCCTAGAATTCAAATGGACATAACTTGGTCAATTCAACTCTAAATCTGAAAATTTAAGATGCTAACTAGTTTAGAATTTCAATTTCATCAATAAACTGAATCAATATTTAGATTCTGAACCCTAGAAATATAGAAAATAACTAAAATACTCCTATCCTTAGTTAGATCATAACTTGACTATTTGAGGTCCAAATTGGGTCTACTCCCCATCAATGCACTCAGTATATTATAAGAACGCTATAGAAACTGAGTTTGCTGAAATTGGACTTCAAACAGAAAAGTTTGATTTTTATCACCTATTGACCGATAAATTACCAAATTGCCCCTCAAAATCAAAACGTCCATAACTTAGCTATTTGAACTCAGAATGCAGTGTTCTTGGACTCTATGAAAATCCTTGAATAGTCACCAATAATAAACTGCATAAAAATTTAGGGTTCAGTGGAGTGGAAATTACTGAATCGCCCTTAGGCCAAAAACCTTAATTTGGACCTTTAGGATCTGTTTCTCGTCCAAATTGGGCATACTTATTGTCAATCTTCAAGTTAGACAGAAAGGAATCATTTGGAACCAAGAAACTTTAATTTGGACCCTTAAATCAAAAGTTGACTTTAGACCCTTAAGTAGGGGCAAAATAGTCATTTTGCCCAAAAGTTTGGATTAAGTACTCTTAATCTTTAATTAACATTTTAAGACTAGAAAACCAAAGATATAATTGTATTAGTGATATTTAAGTGAGTGAAATCAACCATTATGTCAGATTCCAGAATTTCCCTAAGTCTTTAACACTACACCTGACATTATGACTACTCCTAAGATTAGGACTAGATCATAGGTTAGAATTCATTCATTGGGTAAATGGGTTACTTAATGAATGAAACTTTAGTTTTATTAGTTTCTAGACTTTTATTTTATTTTACAACTCATTTTGATTATTTTATCTTTTAACTCTAGTTTTAAGATAGGAGATTTATCCTATTAAGCTTGATTACTTAATAAGATTTACCTTAATTATTAGATCACTATTATAATAAAACCTAAAACTTAGGTCTTATCCTTTTGGATTATATGATTAAACCTAAATCTCATAGTGTTTAATCCATAATCTATAGGCTTAGAAGATTTTGATCAGATCTTAGATAGAACGTCTAAATTCACAAAACTAGGACATATGATTTATTGATTCAACTCATAGTTACCATTGATTGTACTAGATTAGAACATAATCAGTTCTAATCCTTTTTAATTTATAAGGATGAGTATCTAAGATGCACTCGATAGTAGGAAAATGGTGATCCTAAACTTGTGTAACTTGGAATAGTTAGAATAGATAAATTAGAAAAATAAATGATATCACCATGTTTAGTAGAGTCCCTTGCTTACTCTGATATTTTGTTGCTATGCATTCCTTGTACTTTTGTGCCTTAACTCCTTGAGCATATCATAGATTTTTGATGCATAAATTAAATGTTAGAAAAATATGGAGACTCCTTAAATTCTTTGTGAAAATATTATATTGACTGATTAAAGATAATAATTGTATGTGTTAGAGCTGCCTCTCAGTTATGTCTTCTAATTGCCTAGTCTCCTTATTGACACTAGGGGAAGACCTTATTTATATCTTCAGTTGTTTCATTGTGTGCTGATTGCCTAGTCTCCTTGTTGACACTAAGGGTAGACAATTTTGTGCCTTAGCCATGATGGTGCTAAGATCTGTTATATTCAGTGGGCTAGATTAGCTCTTTTTTGTATAGCAATTAGTACATAGATATTTACATATAAGTTTAGTTCTGATGTTTTGTTTACTTTTCAACATTTTTATTCAATCAGCTATTCTCTTTGTACTACTTATATATTTTAGGATGTTATAATTTTGCTACTATTTATAAGTATCATTATTGAGTTTAGTTATTTTAATTTGCATATTTTATTTGATCACCAGCATATTTAGGATGTAGTATTTTTTTTCCTGTACGTATTTAGTTATTTATATTCATACGCCTTACCTTGTTTAGCTTGCATTTGAGGCTTGTCTTAGCCTCTCTTTTGTTTACATTATAAATAATTATTTATAGCTTTTTCCTTCCTTATTGTATCGCTAGTTACTCCCTTATATAGTTGTTGCTTAGAGAATGTAAATGGTGATATTACAAAACACATATACAACTCATCAGCTTAAAATGTACTTAGACAATTGTCTAATACAAAAAAATTTTTCTTTTTTTAGCTGGGTCCCTACATTGTGAAATCGACAATATTAGGTTTAGAGTAGGTTGAGGTTGCAGTACCTGAGGAGGAGCCATACTTGGAGGAGGAGGAGCAGCTTGGACCTGAGGATATTTAGCTGTTATTTTACCTGTGAGGATGAGCATATTTTCCCTTCTATTTGTTTAAATATTAAATGTTGTAATAATACAGGTACCTATGACTACATGTTTGGATTATTATATGCTTATATTCTGAGTTGTATTTCATTATACTCATACTATGATGCTTGGGTGTTTCTTATTGTAAATCACTTCTACACTCTGTATGAATTCTTATTAAGTGACTGAATATTTAATTCTATGCTTACTCCTTCCCTTATTATGTGGATTGTGGATTTCATCCTAATCCAATGATAAGTGAAGGATTAACTAGAGTGACACACCACCCCTTAGATTAATCTGGTGGATTATGGGGTAGGGCGCCACAATCTACTTTTGATAATATTTAGAGAATTATGTTTTTAGTTTTTTGTGGCTCCTAGTTTAACAGATCAAAAATTTTGATTTAAGATACTATTTTATAAATAATGGAGAGTTAGGTTTTCATCATGTAAGTTGTAAGGGACTGATGTCGTACTCGCATTCATGCAACTTTTAATGGACTTGTTATCATGCTAATTAATCAAGTGAATATGGTGTTCCTTAGATTGGTCCTCTTATTCTGACTATTTCATGTCTAGTGCACAAGATGAACACATGAGAGTTCAATCTTAGCACTCAGATTCTCATGTGATCGTATTCAATTATTAAGATTTCTTACGTCTAAGTTATAAAAATAATGTTTTAGTTCAGTGATCACACGAGCTTGATTTCCACCCAATTAGCATCGTATGTTACATGCACAGTCTAGCAAAGGAAGTGAATTATCAAGCCACATGGACTATATCACATTATCCATATGCTTTCAATAATCCCTCTTCCTCCTTTGACGTATGTTGAGCTACGAAGCTTGATTGGGTGGCTCTTGGCTCATACGCATCGACCTCTCGAACTGAGCTCAAAGAATAGTATGTCTAGGATCAAGAGCTTGTCACTGGACTATGAGCACTGAAGCACTTATTCTTGGCTCTGCTCCAATTGATGAGCAATGGGGCACAATAGAATCTAAGTTATCAAATCACCCTTATGTTTTAATCTTAAGGTATTTCACCTCGACAATCCTCGTGCTGTAAACATGAGTTCACTGCGATGACCTTTATGTGCATTCTCTTTTAAGTTTGAAATGTGGCTGTGATTTAATGTATTTTGTTATAACCAGTTTAAGAAAAAATAGAAAGACATTCATTCCACAACATGTGAGCAACAAGTACATATCTAGACAATAGATTGAAATAGATTTCTTTCATTGACAGAAATTCATACAACACCAAGACTCCCTCATATATTTTACATGATGTCAGTCCAACTCTCCCCATGGAGGGTTTAGCCTTCCATTATAGCGAAAACAAAAGAATAAATATATGAGAACAAGAACCTTATCATGGTTCTATTAAGAAGAAATCAAATGGAGGTTGAGAAGAGTTCTAGAATAGCCCTTGTTGGCATTCTCTGGTTTCTTCTTTCTTCTAATTTTCTTCCTTTCCAGCTCCTTGGCAACATCCTTCCTTTCTCTCTACAGTAATGGTTATCTTCTTCCTTCCTTAGTGAGGGCCTCCTCTTCTTTTCTTACAGCAGGCTTATGATTTGAAACTGAGAGTGTCAAAGAGAGGAACCCTTTCTCAATCTTTAATTCTCTATATTATAGACTTCTTTTCAGCTATTTTAAATTTAATTTAGCCAATAAATCCCATCTAAAAAATTATGTTTTCATTAAATGATTATTCCTTTATTCCCTTGGTAATTAAGGGTTTTAGGTTGTTATATTTATGTTTTGCTATGTAAGAGAATTAAATCAGCATCTTTCTCTCCCACATGTTATCTTAAATCTGTGCTTTTATAATCTTTGGAAGTCTCCTCAGTATTTAGTGCAGCCACCCCTTCCATCTTCCTCATAATTTAATTTGTTTCTTTATGAATTATTCTTTCAATCCTTTGAAAATGAAGAAGTTTAAATGTATTGCTTTCAATTACTGTTGTGGAAAGGGGAAAAATTATGTCTCATCCTCTTTCTAATGCTGATTAAATGCATACTCCTGAGAAATTTTACGGCGGCCGCTGTGGCGCGCTGTAACGCCTAGCTTTTTAAATTGAATCCGTCGTAGCGTGTTGTAGAGGCTGCATTAAATTTTATTTCATTTATATTTAATAGATCCTTTAATTCCGTTGCAACGCGGTTGGGTGCTGAACTCTCAAATTGAATCCGCCACAGTGCGAGGTGGCGTGCTTGGGCGCGCTACAGCGATTTTTTTCCAAAAAATTAGATTTCTTCTAGATTTTTGTCATGCACAATTTTATCCTGAAAATTGGAGAAAATGCATCAAAGTATACCATTCTAGCATAAAGGGGTTTGTATTTATTAACTTATTTTACTATAAATCTTAAATTTATTATACTCCCACACTTAAATTCTTGCTCGTTCTCGAGTAAGCTCAAAAACAAAATTCCTGATTTTCTATATTGCAAAATTCAATTGGATATGTGTGAAGTGTTTTTGTCATTTCATGTATTACTTGACAATATGATTAGAAGGATTCATATTCTAACAAGTCTCATACTAATGATTTACTTTCTTTTGACTATTTTAGTTTTCTATCTTCTAAATATAAGATACTCAACTCATACTTTCTGGGGAGTTTTCTAGGATTTCTTAACTATGAAAAGTTAGATTCAGTGTGAGAATCACGTGCCATTTGTGCTTCTTCTTCTAAATCGCAATGAATATTTCTTTTCAGGAGAGATATTTTTTTCATCCTATTTTTCTCAATTTCTTACTTTGGGAGAGATATTTCTCTTCATCACTGGATTTTCTTTTTGCATTCAATTCAAGGAAGAGATATTTTTCTTCATCCCCATCTATTTTCATTACGTTCAATAATCCCTACAGAAGCTTAGCACATTCTTGTTTCACTATTTTTTACTTCTCTAAATTAAGTTCCTTGACCCCACCCCCACACTTAGATTAAAAGCATCATACTTTGTTTTATTTGGAAACTTATAGTAAAATACTTGTAAAATAATTTAGCATGAAAAGTTTTAGAAATGTTCATTTTTCTTAGTCACCTTTTGTTAAGTAAATTAGAATAAAGAAAATCTTCACATGTTCCATCACAATTGAATTTAGCCCATTAAAATTTTCTGAAAAATTGTTAAGATAATGGCATTCTATTAGCACAAGAATTTGGGGAAAATAATTCACTAAGATTTACTTAAAAAAAAATGAAAAACACAAAATTGAAGGCAAAATAAAAAACTTTATTATGAGTAGTAAGGAATGAAACAACCTGATATAAATAATGACAAATTATCATCACTGCAATCATGCTCAAGATTTCTCTTGCTCCTTTATTGGTACTCATTAGAATCTGAAACAAACAAAAACATAAAATTATTTGTTGGGTTGCCTCCTAACCAGCGCTTAGTTTAATATCCTCAGCTTGACCAAAAAGAGTTATATCCCTTTAAAATTTATTTCTAGATTTTTATTAAGATCTTAGGATGAGTACGAGCTTGTTTAATAATATAATCGTTATGAATGACAATTTTACTATCTTTTTCCTTCCATGTTTAGCTTGTGTCTTCTAACTTACAATAGTTTTTCTTTTTATTCTTCTTTTCATTCTTCTCATTTCTTGCCTTATGTTTGTCATAAAACTCATCTAATTCATCATTTTCAATTTCATTTTGTAAAAAGGCAAAAAATTTAATTTTCTTAGAAGTACAGTCAAAGTATTTCTCAACAAATTCAACTTGCACATAATAATCATCAATTCTATTAAGGGGTTTGTTGATCTTTGAGATACCATGAATGGTTTTGACACATTCATTATTTTGAATCAATTTATCTTGCTTATCCTCAAATAATGCATCACTTATTGTTAAACATTGAGGTAGATGCACTTGAGGTGTGTAGGAGACATAATTTTTAGATTGCATTTGATCAACTAATTCTGTTGAAAAATTTGTTGCATTTTTAGATTGTCTAATTTAAATTGATACTCCAACTCTTTCTTATTTTCATTATTTGTTTGAGTTAAAGTGTCTTCACTACATGATGGATTGTTGCATTTCAAAATGATCTAAATTGAATTGATTCTCTAACTATTTCTCATTTTCATTATTGTTTGAGTTAAAGTTGCTTCCCTACAAATCAACAATTTTTCAGCTTGTTCCTTTATCTGTTCAATTATAACAACTTCTTGGACGGGGTTAGCTAATTATTACAATATAAATTCCAACTTAGCCTCAATTAATTTATATAGATGCTATTGATCTTCCAAATTAAACTCGTGCCTAATTAAGGTTGGCTCAGTTTCGTGCAAATTGTTGTTCACATAATTACTAAAATCTTCCACCGATTCTTCAAAGTAAGACTACTCACTTGACCAATTTATGTTATTAATATTCATAGTGAGTGTAATTGTGTTGCAAGTTGTGAACAAACTTAATGTCATTAATCTATTTTCTTCTTGAAGGTGCAAAAGGATTGTTTGTATTACAATCATAACTTAAATGTGTTCCCCCACACCACATATACCAATTTTTATTATTATTGTGCATGACCATGAAATTTGAGTACTACATATTTGAAAATAAAAAATATAAAAATTAATAAAAAAGTAAATTATATAAATAAGACAATATATACAAAATAAAGATAATTCGGAATCACTATTTACTTATAGATTATCCTTAATACATAACATATACCATTCCCCGGCAATAGCACCAAAAACTTGACAGACGGAAATACACGTCTGCGCTTGCACACAAGTGTACGTGGTCTGAAGTAATAATAGAAGGTAAGTTCTGAGATTTATCATCCTTAAAGAACGGTGAGTTCTAATACTAAGATATATCTAATTTTGATAATGTTTAGAGAATTATGTTTTTAGTTTTTTGTGGATCCTAGTTTAACAGATCAAAGATTTGATTTAAAATACTATTTGATAAAGAATGGAGAGTTGGGTTTTTATCATGTAAGTTGTAAGGGACTGGTGTCGTGCTCACATTCATGTAACTTTTTATGGAATTATTGTCATGCTAATCTTTCAATCCTTGAAAATGAAGAAATTTAAATGTATTGCTTTCAATTACTATTGTGGGAAGGGGATAAATTATGTCTCATCCTCTTCCCAATGCTGATTAAATGCATATTCCTGAGCAATTATACGGCGGCCACTGCGGCGCGCTGTAGTGCCTAGCTTTTCGAATTGAATCCATCGTAGCGTGCTGTAGAGGCTACATATAATTTTATTTCATATATATTTAATTGATCCTTTCATTTTGCTGTGGCGCGCTTGGGCGCTGAACTCTTGAATTGAATCCGTCGTAGCGCATTACAGCAATTTTTTTCTAAAAATTCAGATTTCTTCTAGATTTCTATCTTGCACAATTTTTGTCCTAAAAATTGGAGAAAATGTATCAAAGTATGCCATTCCATCATAAAAGTGTTTGTATTTATTAATTTATTTTACTATAAATCTTAGATTTATCACATGCTGCGGCGCGCGGTAGCGCATACTAGCCGAGAGCCAGGCGCTACGTCGCTAGCCGCTGCGAGACCTGGGAGCTACGATGCACTGTAGTGTCCCTTGGCCGAGAGTCAGGGCTATGGAGTGCTATGGTACTAGAATTATTGAGCCTCTGGCGCTCTAGTGTGATGTAGGGCTTTCAGGCAATGCGGCGCGCTATGGCGCATTTTGGAGCTGTGGCACATGGCAGCGCTTTTAGGCAAAGCGCTACGACGAGCTACGGCACCAGATTTCCCAAGAGCTGGGTTCTACGACATGCTATAGTGCCCCCTAGCCGAGAAACAAATGCTGTGGCACGCTACGATGCGCTATGGAATAGACAACCCGAGACACGGGCGCTACTACGCGCAGTAGCGCTCAACGGTTATTTGCCTGTGTAAAACTGAAACATATCCCCTTTGGCACCCAAATACACTTGATTTATGGCACCTCAAGTGCGGTGCCATGTACCGATGGAAAGGTATTTTTGAGACCTTTCCATTGATACCAAAATTGACACTAAATGATTCTTTTAACAATGAAAACAATGAAGCTAATGGTTCATGTATACACAAATCCTATATGCATAACTAATTTTCTACCCTAAAATTTACAACCTTAATGAGCTCTAATAGATTCCATATCTCAGCCACAGATTCTTAAGTATGCAAAATAAGCATTAGAACAAAATGAAGTAGCCATTGGATCAAACTAATTGTGGAAAAGAGAGGTACCTTAGACTTGTAAATGATAAATTTCTCTAAGGATCCTTAGGAGCTTGAGAGATTGAGTGTTAAGCTTCTTCTTCTTCTTCAACTACTAGTAAGAGGAGGAAGAGGGCTGAGAGTTCTTCCAATAGTAAGTACAGTAATGAAGGAAAGAGGGGAAGAGAGGAAGGATCTTCTGCCGAGCAACTGGAGAAGGAAGAGGGCTGGGGGGTACCTTTATGGAAGAGAGGGGGATGGCTCATCAATGAGCCTTCCCATCAGCATGGAGGGGGAGGAAAGGGGTAGAAGCCCCTTTGCATGCACAGGGTATGGGGAGGAAGGCACATGGAAGGGAGGAAAAAGGCAGAGGGAAAAGAATATGAAAAATAATATAGGTTTAATAAATTTTAATTTAATTTATTTAATCAATTAATTCTTTAAAAATCAGATTAATAGATAAGCCCTGAAAAATCTCAAAATTCACCCCTAGTTAATTTGGTGGTGAGGAACTTAACGGCGAAGTCAGATTTTAATTTGGAGGTCAATTTAATTATCCTAATTTTCAGGTTATTTAAAATACATTAAAATATTTGTGAAAATCTGACGACTTCCAAATACTTCCAAAACATCACTCCTAGCTAATTTGGGGGTGACGAGCCCAATGGCAAAGTTGAATTTCAATTTCAAGGTTAAATTAAATATCTCAAATTTCTAATTAATTTAAATATTATTAAAATATTTCAAATATTTGGTTGAGCTCCGAATCGCTCCAAAATTTTAAGGCTTGGTTCTAATGACCATATAAGCTTAATATAATGATAATTATGATGCAATTAAGCTAATAATTTGGCTAAATAGCAATCTATGGTTGTTAAATATGGTATCAATTTGCTAACCCTAGTCTGTTACCCTCTGTTCCCAATCGGGAAGAGGAATAGTGCCTGGCAGCTTAACCCCGACTTGCACGGCACTATCTTTGGGCCCCGCACCTGCATTCAGCCCACATGCACAGGTAATGATCTACGGTCGTAGGATTAGTTGCGCATGCATATGATTAAGATGGAATTAAATTAATTTAATTAAATTTATTTAAAAGCTTAATTCCTCATTAATTATAAATCTAAATATAGTGAAATTATATCTCAAAATGAACGGAAAAATATAAGAAACATTAATATGATGTTAGATTTCCATTTTGATGATTAATTTTAATAGTCATTTTTTTTCAATGCCATTTAGGATGATTAAACACTAATTAAGTCATTTCATGTCCAAATTGAGCTTTGCTTATTGTCATTATGCTCCTTTTGCTATAGAGAAGTTATCGCCACTAATTTTATATCATCTAGACATTATTTGGAGATATTTCATTTTTGGCACCTCATTTAATTAATATTAAAATAATATGTTTGAGAAATTACATTCATTATCTTATGAAGCCCTAGGACAGTAAGCTTTAACCTAGATTGCGACTTGACTGAACCCTAGGATTTACTTATGATAAAAAAATATTTACTTTAGTATTAATTTGATCAACTTAGAAATAAGCTCCAACCTTAGAGATGAAAATGAGGATTTTTAGTATTTAGATTTAGAAATTGATTGTTGTAAATTAATCCAACCTATTAGGTAGAAAAAAGGCTAGTATATATCCTATGCTTAATTTCATTAGACTCAATTGTAGAAAACCTTAGAGTATATATTAAACTTAATATGACATTTCTATCCCTTAGATGTAAGAATAATCTAATCACTTTAGTATGGTTGAACATTTTAGTTAGCAATTATTAAAGATCATTAGAGCCTAAATCATATAGTTTGTTTTGAGATTCCCAAATCAGTAAGATTAAGATTTAGAGACTAATACTTTGGAAATCTTTATTATAAGTTAGTAGCTAATAAATCAGTATAACTAAGAAGTTAGAGATGTTTAAACCCTTGAATACTCTAGTAGAATTGATGCTTAGTAAATCTTTAAGCCAACTTAAAATGGTGATTGGAGAGTTTGAGTATAGGATATAAAGTTATTAAATGGAAATTATAATGGTAAGGACTAAGTTGAGTGAATAAGAAGAGAACCTTTTAAGCTAGGGGTTAGAGTGATCTAAAATCATAGAAATACTATAATCTAGAATGAGCAATAGTGAACCTATAGTGGGTAACTTTAGAGGTCTTATTAGAGAGGAAATATTAAATAACTTAGTCAATTGTCGCACTAGAAGTAAGATAGGTTTTTGAATCACATATAGCATCTATAGTTGTAAATTATTTTGTCATTTGAAAAACACTTAATTAAACTACTATTTTCCAAAACCTCATTATTATACATAATATTATACTTTAATTAACTTATGGATTATTTGATGTCTAAGTTAATTGGGAGCTTAATTAACCCCAATCTTTAAAATAAATAATTAAAGTAGAAAATAATAGATATCACATGGTTTACAATAATTTGAAATCCTTGAATACTGCAACGCATTGAGACTAAATCCTTGAAATCATTCATTAAGACATTGTTCATAGAATTAAACATTTAAACATTTTTCTAAGGAGTTTTATATGGTGGATCATGTTGTACAACTATTATTGAGCCAGGATGGACTACGGAGTGATCAGGAGACTGTATAATCCTATGAGGGAAATGTGTGTGTTCATAGAAGAGCCCACTTACATTATTATTGAGCAAACGTGCTTGACTTTTCTATATAAAAAAATACATATTAAAAAAGATAAAATAATATAAAATTGCATTTCTTGCAATTTTATTGATTATGAATATTTGTTATAGTCTTATGACTATTCTTTTTAGATTATTCAATTTATGAGACTGAATTTATCTTATTTATTTTACTGTAGCACTTACTTTACTGCTGTAACAACCCTAAGCTGTACCCTAGCTAAAACTAGATTAATTAAGCAAAACTAAGATTTGATTTTGATTCCATTGGATTCAATGGGTTATTTAAACCTAAACCAAGAAGTTTGAAATCAATCGGAGCTAAATTGGAAAATTTGGTATTTTTGGCTATTTTTAAGCCCTAAAAAATACCTAAATTATTTTGATCTCCAAATTGAAATCTGATTTCATTTTTGGGTTCTCCACACCCAAATTAGCTAAGGGTGAAATTTTGGGAATTTTTGGAGCTCATTTAGTCCAAAATTGGATTTATAATATTTAGGATTAATTATAATATTTAATTGGATTTAATTTTATTAAATTAAATTTTTATTAAATTTTTAAACCTTAGGATTTGCTGTCGGGACCGCGACAGGTCCGCTACGGGGTCCCGACAGCGGTGCATAAGCATACGCGACCCAATGCGCGATCACGCATCTTAGCGCAGGATCCAAGGGCTCGCGTCGCTCCGCCCCGCGATCGAACCTCAGACGCACGATCGGCATCTTAGATCTAACATCCAGGATTTAATCCGCGCGGCCGTTACTTAAGATCCCCATCAGGCCGTCCATCTCCAACGACTTCGTGTATCAGACGGCGGAGGGCAACTCCCAGCTGTTCATCTTCGTCCCCGCACGATCTCCAGCCGACCGAGCGAATTTGCGAAGATCTGCCACACAGGCCTTGTCTCCCACTCCCCGGGTCGCACTCCTTAGGCAGTTAGGGTCTTTCCCATTGTGGCCGAGCCTTAAGGGCGGGTAAGGATGGCCGAGCCAATCCCTATTGGGCAATGGCGAGCGAACCACCCGAGCCGAGCTCCAAGCCTGAGCCCCAGCATCCATCGTTCGGGCCCTCCTAAGCCTATAAATACCTCATTAATCCCACAATGAACTCCTTTGCTCACTGTGACTTTCAAATCTCCCTCTGCTCTCTACTCCCAGTGTTTCAAGCTCTCCCGGCGATCGAACCTGCTTCATCTACTGATAGTGGGTACGGTTTAGCGTTTAAACCCCCAGGCTACAGCTAAGAGCTCAAGGCGCTAGGCTGGTCGTCTTCCCGATCTTCAGGTATAGCCCATTCTCCCCATTCTCTCTATCGAGTTGGATTCAGCTCGACTCCGCTCGCTCAAGTCATAAATGCTGTGCTAGGTCCCCTCCTTAGCTCCTAGTGGTCGTCCAGGACTTCCAGTGAGCTCTGGCAGTGCGCCAGACGGCATAAGCACCGTCTGAAAGCACACTACAAGCCGAGCCAATTTTGCTCGATCTCGGTGTTCCCTCGAGCAATTGGGCCTCCATTTAGCATCGATACCCCTCGACAATGATTGTAAGTGGGTATCGATGGTTGAGTTCGACCAGATCAATCGATTCGACTGGAATCGATCGATCCAGTCACGGGTCTAGATGGCAGAAAATGCCGAGTAGGACCCTAAGGATAGAGCTCCTCTTTTCTCCCTATTGCTCCCTCCTCAATCCCTGAACATGTAGGCGTCAAAATAGTGGCGACTCGTGGACTCTGTGAGGAGAATTATCTCCTCACAGGTGCGCCTTCTGGGAGGTTTCGACCGAGCAGTCATCTGGTGATCCAGTACCTCCCAGTTAGGGCTTAGGGGTTTAATCGACGCATCTATGGTCAAGGATCGTGTAGCCATTGAGATCAAGGCCTGGCGTGATCTGTGCTAACCCTAGGGCGCTCAGCATCGGGTGTCTGCCGAAGGAGGAAGACGGTGATTTTTTGCCGGGCCGAGCCCCGACCCGCGCGGTTTGAAATCGGGCCGCGGTTAATTAACTAATTTTAGGATTGCATTTTTAATGATTGTAAATGAAATAATTAAACCCTATGATTTTAATTTAAATAAATATTCAGATTAAATTATTTGAATAACTTTAGTTATACAGATCCAAATGGTATGATCCAATATACCATTTGAATCAAAAAAATTCAAGGAACCTAAATATAAAATAAAATCTTAAATTCAATGGTTGGATTAAAAATTATTTGCCAAACCTTCTCTATTTTTAATTAAATCATATAAAATCATTTAATTGTTCAATTTATGAGTTTAAGGGCTCTGATTGCTCCTTGTACCCTAAGAAATAATCCGAGACCCTTAAAATTAATTTTGGATAATTAATTTTCTTAATCACTCCTTAATCACCCTAATCAAGGATTAGTGAATTTAACCTTAATTAAGCCTTTGATTTGGGTGGGGATTGTTCCTAACCTCATATTTAAGTCTAGTAGAACCTAAGTGCAAGGTTGGATTGCCCTAGAATGCCCTAATTTCACTAATCACCCTAAGTAGCTTAATTAAGTGATTAGTCTAATTAAGATCATTTAGGTCATCAAAACCTAAATTAAGAGTGTTTCCCACTTCATTAAGTAATATGTAACATATTAAAATAGATTAGAACAAATTTGGGTAGTTAAACCCTAAAATCCCAATTTTAGCTTTAAGAGGGGCATTTTGGTCATTTTGACCAAAATGTGATTTAGTGTTCTTTAAAGATTGAAAATTTTAGTAAGTAGATTGGAATGTTCTTTGAAATCTTAGAATAATAATAGTGCTAATGTGATTATGAATCCATGAGATCTTCATTAAATCTTTAATTAAAATACTTAGATCTTAAGTTTTACTTATAAAGATCATATGGCATTAAACTTTAAATCTAATAATTGAAATGGTCAATTATCTCATTAATAAGTTCAGTTAAGATAACTTAAGAATTACGTGTTAAAAGAAAAGTAATTGGAAATGTCTAAGTAAAATCTTAGCTTAAGATCTAAAGTGATCAAAACTCAGACCCTTATATCTTAAGTAACCTAAGAAGGTCAATATGGGTTTAGCGTTAATCTAATACTTGGAATTGTCAATTTTAACCTTAATAAGCTCCTTATAGTTAATTATGAACTTATATTCTAAAGAGAATCACAAATGGAAACTCTTAAGTCAAAACTCTAATTAGAAGTCTAAAAGTGATCAAACTTCAGATCTTTAGATCTTTAGATCATAGGCTTAGATCTTTAATTTGAATTAAACCACCTCCAATTTAAATTCTTTAATGATTGATTGTTTAAACTTTTGAAACATTCCATGTGGGTATAGGATGATTCAATCGATAAGATAATGAAATTATCTTAAAGATTGAATATAGATCTTAGATTCTCAAGTTCTTAATTGATTATTTTATCTTATAATCAGTAGAATAGCCTTCAATAAGATCTTAGTTCCTGAATCTTTCAACTTATAGGATTCCTTACCTTTAAATTGGGTAATAAGTGAGAAACCTAGACCCTATTTAGAATGTCACCTAGGATTTGGGATTTGAACTCAACATAGGGTTTAAGTTCTAAATTCTTAAATCTTGATTTATTTAGTCAAGATTTGGGTAAGAGAGTAAAATATTCATAAATTAGGTCATTGATTTGCTTACTTAAACTATATAATCGTCACATGATTATTGGATTAGAACTTGTTAAGTTCTAATATTAACTTTAAGGACGTAAATCTGAGATTTTAATCGATAGCTGGATATTGGAGATCCTAAACTTGTACCTTCTCAGAGTAGTTAGAATTAGAAAATTAGATAACAATAGATATCACATAAGTCTAGATTGAGTCTCTTGCTTACGTTGATTAGATTTGCTTAGCATACCTTGGATATTGAGCCTTATTCCTTGAGCATAATAAGAAAAACTTAGGATATGGATGATACATCCTAAGCTAGTATTGAATTTGCATATCATTCAGTTTTGTTTTGTTTGCAGTTAGTAGAATATGTCCTAGCTTAGTCTGCCTCTTCAGTAGTAGTATTGTATAGACAGGACTCAAACCTATCATATTTGGATGGTTGGGCTAGGGATTGATTGATGGATATTTGATGCCCTGTATGGCCTATTGGCTGGTATGGCAGTACTATGTCTTAGGCTTATTACTACTTTAGCTGAATTGTATTGCTTTCTGATTTGCTTTGCCACATGCTTCAATGGCCTTATTTTCAGTTTCTGCTCGCTTTGCCACATGCCTTAGTGGCCTTACATTTCATATATTGCTTTGCTTTTGCCACATGTCTCAGTGGCCTTTCTTTTCATATTAATCTATATGTTGTATGTATACTTTTATGGCTTAGATATATGTATAAATGGCATGTTTAGGATGCTAAAATTTTATCATATTCAGTACTTGTGTTCTTTTATACTCAACATGTTTTATTGCGATCATAATCATGTTAGGATCATATTTATTTCAATAGTTGCAGTTATTTTTGCTTTTAGCCTCACCTTATTTATTTGGTGATTTGTATGTTACTTCACATACATGTTGCTTGCTATAAATGGATAGTTTATAGCATTCCACTTCTTGTATAGCTTATTGCACCCCATAATTGCTTGCATGTTAAAAATAGTTTAATGTGATATCTTTCAATATTCAGTTCATTTAAATAGCCTAAAATGTACTTAGACAATTGTCTAACTGTAACCTTTTTGTTTTGTTGGCTGGGGCCCTAGCATTTGTGATACTGACAAATGTCAGATTCAGACGTGTTTGTGGGCAGTGTTGTAGAAGAGGAGCAGATTCAGGAGGAGGATCGTGCTGCTACTATTTAGTTAGATTTTGCCTTTTTATTCCAGTGAGATTGAGAGTTATTTTATTCTCTTTAAACTTCAGTTTGTAATAATTAATTCTGGATGCATTTTATTTCTACATTATGATGAGTTACTATATTGCATTCTCTTTTCCTACTATGTATGCTTGTGGATGTTACTCTATTTTGTACTGATTTTGCCACTTTGATATTTGTATTGATGAACGTTATAGCACCTGGTGACAAGTCCTTGGCTTAAGGCAGGTTGAGTTTACCTAACTTTACTTAAGTCAGGGATTTTCCACAGTTGGAGCACCATACTTCCTTATTATAAGTACGGGGCCCCACAACAGCTTTACTTACAATTTATACATTTATATTTTCTTATACTACTTTTACTTTTACTATTAATTAGCATCTATTTTATTTGGACGTATACATGCTCCCTCTACTTGTTTAGATGCACTTAAATGTTATATGAAATTCATAAATGCATTATTACCTATTTGATGCAGGTTTGAGCAGCCTATTGTAAGTATTATCTTCATACATACCTAGCAGCTTATTGATACTTTTTATACTTTTTATTCATTTCCTCATATTATGTTTCACTTTTATAAAATTGTAAATGACTAATGTAATATCCAACAAATTAAAATAATATTATTAAATCTTTAAATTATTCTTAGACTCTTTAAAGTATAACCACTTGTTTCTTTTTGTTGGCTGTGACATATGGTATTATAAACCAAATACAGTAGATCAAGAGCTTGGATCAGATCTTATGCCTAAAGAGGAACCTAAGCTGTAGATGATTCCTTAAATGCTATAGTTGCTTTTCCTTACATTATGTGGGGATGAGAGATTATCTTACTTAGTTTGTATTATGGATTTATATCTGAATATATGTCTTTTCTGTTTTGTGATGACTTTAATATGTCTTTCATATTATGTAGGACTTTATATTCTAGATGATAAATATTTATTGGATATTAATTTCTTTATACCCATAAATTTGCAAGCAAATGTAGCACCTAATAGTAGATTAAAATTCACTAATCCAATATTAAGTACTATCGTAACACCCGCTATTGGGTTAGAATACCTAATCTAATAACGGGGCATTACAAGTTGCCAGTGAGCAGTATTGTGACCCCAAGGCAATCGATTGGATGGCCTAGCATCGATAAAGCTAGCCAACTCAATCAGGGATCATCAGACCCGCGACAGTGCACTACAGTGCCATGTCGCGAGTAGGGTCCCGACAATCCAGTCAGCCACCCATCTCATTTATGAGCCCAATCGCTCCATCTGTGATCCTTGATCGTGTAAGGATTGAGACAGAGCAATGACACACTCTTTGTTGGAAAATCTTACTCCCCTCAATAAACTCTAAATTTAGTTTAGGGCAAATTAGGTCACGACATCTATAACTGTCGCCTCTGGACCATCGTTGAGTAATACTAACTCAACTACGATCAAGTGGTGGCTATCACTAATACCACATATAATAGATATTATATATCCATGATATTAATCCAAGTGTGAGCCAAACCTTAGCAGAAACATAAGTAAAGAAGTGTAGAAAATAAGGAAAAAGGCATTCAAAGATTATCCACATCTATCCATTCATATACAATATAAAAAATACAGAATAATAAGAAAGAAACTCATTTATTACATTTAATTAAATATGAGCAACAAAAATTTTAATAAATGAGCAAGATATCCTTCTTTACATAACACCAATCTCACCGGGCCTTCTATCATAAGCACACCCCAAGCACAAGGTTTGAGCTAAAACTTGATGCTGCCATATATACATATATGACAGGGCCAAGCCAATAAAAAAAAAATAATATTAGACTTATAAAATCTAAGTACAATAAAGCTAGAAAATAGCATATGCTTAAATTTGAAAGATGTTATTCAACATAATAGTAAGACAAAAATCAAGCTGCAGAAATATTGTAAAATACCTAAAAGTATAAAATTGTACATAATTGAAGTAAAGTAAAGTAAAATTGCAGAAAAGCAGTAAAGGTACGGAATAACTGAAACTGTATGAAACTTGTAGTAAATTAAAGTAATGCTGAAATGTAAAGCTAAATACTGAAAATGAAAAAGACAGAAAATTATCTAAAATTAAATAAGGTAAATATGAAGGTATGATGTATGCTACTGAATAAATGTATCTATATATGCCACTAAACTAAATATCATGATATGTAACCAAAATATCACTGAACTACTATAAATTATATGGTCCAATGCTTATATATATCCAGTTGGAAATTCAGTACTAATCATTCTGCAAATTTTGTGATTGATATATATACAATATTCTATAATCCATAAATTATCATTAATATTCATACATCATGCTTATGATCATGCTTATACTTCTATGTCTACATGACTTAAAGCTCAAAATCTAGAAAAATGATGTAAATCAAATAATGAATCAAGAGTCTCCATTATGCATAATTCATCTAAATGAATTCTGACTACTAAATCTAATTTCACTAATTGGTTTTAATTAGGACTTTACTTAACATCATCAACTGGGAAGGTTGTATACACATAGCTGTATGTTTCCAAGAAATGTGAATTTAACACTTAGTTTTCTTATAACTGCACTTATCGTCATGCACAATGATAAGAGGCAGAACCCTGTCATAGTTACTTCTTCAAACTAAGCTGTTAAATATCTAAATTATAAGCATACTTAGTATTTTAAAGAGGGTTATTTGAAATACTTAGTTTGTTTATAACTGCACTTATCGCCATGCATAACGATAGGAGGCAGAACCCTATCACAGTAATTCCTTCAAACAAAAGATTCCATTTCCTTAAATATAACATACTAATAGTATCTTAAGAAGAGTAACCTTAGATACTTAGTTTGCTCATAACTGCACTTATCGCCATGCACGACATTAGGAGGCAGAACCCTGTCGCAATTATTTCTTCAAACTAAGGATCTAGTTCACTAATTATAACACTCTTATAATATATTGATTTACTCTAAGTGGACTGTATCTACCTAAGCCTGTAGGATAGCACAAGATAATTCTTACTTAGAATGACTCACCAATACTAAATATTACTAGAGTGACCCAGCTCTATGGATCTATAATACTATACTCAGCCAACAATCTGAGTTACATCAAAGCTATTTAATCGATATGGATTACCAAAACTATAAATTTAGGATTCAAATGGGATACATCCTACACAAGGTTTTAAGGATGTGACCAAGAGGTCACCCAATATAGGATACTATCACATGGAATAAATCTCATTCTAAGTTATTTAGGTGATTCTATCACAAGGAATTAAGATCAATTTCTAGGGTCAAGTAGGATCATCTAAGCTCTTACCTCATGATAACATAATAAGTCTTTCATACCTCACTAGTTTAAAGATGATTAAGGCTAGTATTATTATCACATAAAATCTAATATAATATCATCAAAATCTTACATATCTAAATGCTTAAAATAATCTTATAGGATTATTTGTTAAGTTTGGTTAACTAGATCAGATGGGTAGCCCTATCTGACCGAGTCATAGACTACAATTATGAGATATAATTGAGAATCTATTTAGGATTTGATCTTGTAATGAATCATCATAGATTTTATAGTTGATTTCATGCTAATAGTCTTATTTAAGAGAAAATCAAAGATCTTAAGTTTCAAATCCAGATGCTTAATCATACCAGTTCTTTAATTTCCTTATCAATTTTAATTCAATAAATTAAAGTCAATATCAAATTAAATAGATTATCAGAATTATGTTAGTCAAATTATCTTACAATCAGGTTGATTGTTTAAGTGATTAAGAGTTTGGGTCTAAATCAGACATATTATGTGTTAACCCCTAACTTTATCAATTTAAGACCAATAGTTATATTACAGATCAATGACAAATAGATTATTAGAATCATGTTAGTTCTCTCTTTTTTTGTTTATATATATATATATATATATATATATATATATATATATATATATATATATATGTATATATATATATTCGCTTAGTTTACAAAAGCACATGCAACCATTTGATTTAAATCCAATGGTACAAATGCTCTCAATTTAATAATAGGCTTGAGGGAGAGACAGAGTAACAGCCAAAAATATTGGAGAGAAAAAAGAATAATATTTATTTGATTAAAATTCGCAATTTTTTTCGCATTCATTGCTCCGATATTTGAATTCCAAAATTGATGAAACTTGGCCTGATTGAGCGTCACGACGAGATGAATGCACATTTTCGAAGAACTAGGTATGATTCCCTGATATGTGACTTGGGTTCAAATCCCAACATTTTTGAAGATCACATGAACCAAATAAATAAAATTTTCCTACACCTACCATAGTTTTACCTTTTTTATTATTGCTACATTACATATTTGTACGTTCAACTTTCATTGCTTAAGCATACCATTGAGAACCTTATTCATGATAATGTTGTGAATGTGAATAATATAACCTCAAAAATTATTGAATTTGAATGAGTATTTTATTTTATATTAATTTGTAAGTGAAAAACTTCAAAAATTCACTACAATTAATCCGAAGCTCAAAAATTTACGAAACTTAAAACATAACATCCTCATATGATACTTAACTTGAATATACAAAAAATTCTAAATTCCAATTTATATTTTATCTATTATCAACTCCGGAAGTTTAAACTTCCCAAATTTACTTAGTTTATGTATGTTTATATACATTTTTGAAGATCACATGATACTCAAATTTTTGCAGTACGATCCCTTTATTATGATTTATTTGAGAATATTTGTATTTAATTTTTTTTACTAAAATTGAAATTTTGATTTTGACTTAATCCTCCTGAATTTGGAGTTAATCATTCTAGTAACAACCTCGGGTTATTACAACATCTCCAATGCTTCTGCATGGGACATCAATGTGCAATCGATGTGCCTTTTCATAAGGATGGAGTAGCGGTCAGGTTCAGCCTGAGTGGTGATTTGTATGACTAGGAATTCAAAGTTGAATAACCCTAAATCGCTAGCATCTGGAATTTCTTCCTATGAAACAAAGAGTAATGGGTTGGGTTGGATCCGGGCCCGCGCCTTTTGATTTTAGGTTTTCTAAATAATCCATTTTTTATATATTTAAAATCCTTCTTTTAAATCCAACTAAATGTTGAATATCATATTGATATTGGTATTATTCTTCAAAATAAGATAATTAAGCATATATAGATAACATTAGATAGCTTAAATCATATGGTTTAAAATGGAAGATTTTCATTGAAATAAGTAAAATATAATGCTCAATTTAAATCCAAAAATAGTGAACCAATATACAATTTTGATCAAAAAAATATGAAAAACATTAATTTATAAAAATATTTTAGTTTATGTGACTAGTTTTTTTAATTAATCCCTAATTACTATAAAAATAGAGTAATGAATATTAAGCTTAATTCTTAGTCAAATTTTATGATTAAGATCTCTATCTCTTCATTAGATAGAGGAGAACTTGATTATGAAGTAAAAAAAATTTTCTTATATTTAATTATGTTAATCACTCATTATTTATTATAAATCTTAATTAGTGAATAATTAAACTATTTGAACTATGATTTTAGTAATTAAAGTGTCTATTGACTCCTTTGACAGTAAAGCACCTAATTAAAATCCAAAATTTTATTTCCTAGAGCTAAATTTGATAAACCCTAATTAGAGCTCATTAAGCTCATTTCTTAACCAAATTTAAAATTTGAAGTGTTAAACTTCTCCTTAGACAGTAAGGAGTCATTTGGCATTGAGCATATTCAATTTTGAATACTATAAGCTAAAGTCAACTTTTGAACACTTAATGAAAAGCATTTTAGTAATTTTGAGAAAATATTGATTAAATAAAAATTAGAACTTCTTACTGTTCTTTACCCTTAAAATCAGTAAGTTAATTGCTTAAGACCTTGTAGGAGCTTAATTGAACTACTGTTAGCCTCATTTACTTAAACCCTAGTCTTTACCTTAATTAAGGTGAGTGAATCCTAAAGCTAGTGAATGTGGATTTAGAATCCACATTCCCTCTCCTAAATCATTAGATTAACATTAAAATCCACTTATAATTACTTTAGACTAATTAGAGCTTAAGAATCTAGCTGTTAGACTAAACTCTAATTTATCTTAGAATTTAGCTTTTAAGTAGCTTGAGATGTGATTTAAGAACTCACATCTTTCCTCTTAAGCCTAAGTTTAGTATTTGAAGATAGTCTAGTTCTATTAAGAAGCTAATTATCTCAATAGATTATGTCCTAATCAGCATTTTAGACATTTTGGTTTAGGTCAAACTTTAGCCCTATAGAATCAAGATCTAATTATCCATTTAATCATCATTAGATGTCCATGTCTAATAGAATTAGTATTTTTAGACTTGTTGAGCTTGTTTATGCTCACAAATACTTTTAACTCATAGCATTAGATAGTTTAGAATTTAGTTTTTAGAATCTTGGGTTAAGAGACTCAAACCGCATATATTAGAGTTCATATTCTTAACTTTGAATCTTGATAATATTTATCAAGATTGGTTGGGATGTTAAAAGTCATCAATTAGAACAATTGATTCAATTATTTAATCTTAGTAGGCAGTATTATCTGATTTTGGATTAGAACTTGATTAGTTATAATGTTTAACTTTATAGGATTGTGACTTTGAAAATTTACTAGATAGTAGGATATTAGAGATCCTGAACTTGTATTCAAAATAGTTAGAATGGATAAATTAGATAACAATGGATATCACATAAGATATTAATATGAATCTTACTTACTCCTTAATTCGAGGCTTTGCTTTTTTTTATTTTGAGCCTTGTTTCCTTGAACATGTCACATAAGATAATTAATACATGAAAATTAAAACTTAGTAAATTAGGATAACATTTGCATCAGGTTCATATCTGGACAGGTGATTGTATATACATTTTACGACCAATGGATAGGCTGTAAGGAGAAATAAATATAATTGACACGTACTCATTGGGGAGAGTTGTGCTTATTTTGGGAACCCATCCCAGTCTTGTAGACATGCTTGACACATCTACTACTTTTGAAGGTGTCTAACAGAAGTAAGGTAAAATAACTATGAATTTTTGCCTCATTAGTTTAGTTCAGTTCAATTTTATTTTAGCTTTGAGTAGCTAAAAAATTGCATAATATATTACAAATCAGTTTTAGTTACAGTGAGTTTATTAGTCATGCTTTAATATGATAGTTTTACTTCTTTTACTTTTAGTTTATGTATGCTTTTACTTCAGTTTTAGCTTCTTATGCAATCATGTCAGTGCTTATATGTATGTTAGCATGCTAGTCTTATTTTATGTTTGACTTAGTTTATTTATAAGTACCACTACTCATTTATGCTTACTAATTACTCAGCAAAAATTTTCATGATCATATTCTTATTAGGATATTTATTTTAGCCATCATAAATATTCTAGTATTATTTGTATTATTGCCTAATCTTATTGCAGCTAGTGGTCTTGAGGTATTTTTCTTTACTTGACTCATTTTGATAGGATATAAATACTTCATTTATAACTTTCCTGTTTACTTGTAGCTTGTTGCACATATAGCTTTGTCTTTATTATTTAATTTAAATGTGATGTCCTAAAATTGTAGAAATCATTAAACAACCTAAAATGTACTAAGATAATTCTCTAATATAAGATCTTTTTCTTTTCTTGGCTGGGGCCCTAGCATGTAAAAACTAACATGTCAAATCTAGAGCTTTTTGAAGAGTTTGTATCAAGTGAGGAGTGGGAGTAAGAGAATGATCCTTCTCATCTACTTATTTATAGTTATTATTTTATTTAGAAGAGAGTGATCTTTAGCTTTTACATTCTCTTTATTTTCATTGCGCTTTGGTGTGTAATAACTAATTTCAGCTTGTATGTTTATTATTCCAATACTTTATTATCTAAGATGTAAACTTTATACTACTTCCTTTTATATTACTTGAATATGATAGATGGATGTATATTTAAATCTTATAGCTTTCGCACTTTGTGAGAAATGTTTGTATTTATCATCATTATACTTCAAATTATCATTATTATTCTGTACTAATTCGGAGCATAATAACTCTCATTGTAGATATCTAAGTACTTAGTTACTTTGATATTTCAGTAGGATTAGTGTGGGCAACATAAGTGTCTCTCAGCATACATTTATAGTGTTGACACTAATCTAGGGTATTTAGTTAGTGGTGACTCATCCTGTTGTTAATGATATTTTTTTTGCGCAAACAGTGGGGTGGGGCGCCACATCAACTCCAAATCATAAAAAGGCACCTCAACCTACTCAGAGAACCTCGAATGCAGCTGTAAGGAACTATCAAAAAGGGAGATCAAATAATCAACCTACTGTTGTGCTAAGGGTATATGCCTTAACACCAATAATATCATCTGAGGATTGCAAAGTGGTGTCAGGTATGTACTTAATTTAGTTCAATTTATGTCATTTCTATTTCATTCTTCTATAATTACCCTAGGTAGTAAATTACTACATTTCTTCAAATTAAGCACACTCTATACTAACATTCAACCTTGTGATACACTTTTCGATACGAGTGCAAGACAATTTTTTGTATCTGAGAAATGTGCCTTAGTATTAAACCTACAACAATATATATTAGGCAAATTGATGCATGTCTTAATGCCATCAAAATCTAAGATGACAGCAACTAACTTCTGTACCTTAGATATTCCTACTGGTAAACAAACCTACAAGGCAAAACTCATAATAATGCCAATAACAAATTTTAATTTAATCATGGGAATGAATTGGCTTAGTTAGCATAATGCAATGATTCACTGTAATAAAAAGAAGGTTGTTGTAAAGGTAGGAAAGAAATCAGAAATCATCTTTGGAAGGTTAGGCATTGTTGCATCAATGATTAATGCAGTAGAAGCCAAAAGGCTACTAAGTATAGGCTATGTTTGTTACTTACTTGGTGACCATGATATGTGAAAATAAAGAAAAGAAACCTATGGAAGAAATAAGGGCTGTAAAAGAATTTAGAGATGTTTTTCCCGATGAGTTGCTTGAATTACCTCCTATAATAGAAGTTGAGTTTTCAATTGAACTAGTCCTTGGAACTCAACCCCAATCAAAGGAACCCTACAGGATGGCACCGAAAGAATTATAAGAGCTAAGGGAGAAACTACAAGAATTATTAGAAAGGGTTTTATAAGACTTAGCATGTACCCTTGGAGAGCCCTAGTTCTATTTGTGAAAAAAAGGACAGATCTATATGAATGTGCATAGATTATCAATAATTAAATAAGGTAACCATTAAGAATAGGTATAAGACTTAGCATGTACCCTTGGAGAGCCCTAGTTCTATTTGTGAAAAAAAGGACAGATCTATATGAATGTGCATAGATTATCAATAATTAAATAAGGTAACCATTAAGAATAGGTATATGATGCCAATAATAGACAATTTATTTGATCAATTAGGAGTTAAGGTATTTTCAAAGATCAATTTGAGATCACGATACTATCAAATCAAGGTTAAAGATAAATTCATACCAAAAATTGCATTTAAGACTAGATATGGACACTATAAATTCTTGGCCATGACTTTGGATTGACCAATGCACCATCTTTAATTATGGATCTAATGCATAAAATTCTTAAATCATATTTGGATTAATTCATCGTATTATTTATAGATGGCATCTTAATATACTCTAAGACTGAGGAAGAACATGAGAATTATCTTAATCTTAAGGCAATCTTGGAGTTATTGAGAGAAAATAGATTGTATGCAAAATACTCCAAATGTAGTTATGGCTACAGTTTGTGCATTCTTAGGCCATGTTATTGTTGTAGAAGGAATAAGAGTGGATCATATGAAGATTAGTCCAGTTCAAGGGTGGAATTAACCCAAAATAGTAATAGAAATCAAAAAAATTCTTGGTTTAGCCGGATATTACAAAAGACTTATAAAGGAATTTTCTCAACTCATTGCACCTCTAACAAAGCTAACACATAAAGAAGTACCTTTTGTATGGAATCAAGATTGTGAGAAGTCATTCCAGCAATTAAAGCAAAGACTAACTACTGCTCCAGTGCTAATATTACCACTAGAAGGGAAGAGTTTTCAAGTTTACACTAATGTTTCAAAGTTGGGACTAGGATGTGTCCTAATGCAAGAAGAGAGAGTTATAGCTCATGCTTCAAAACAATTAAAACCCAATGAAGTGAACTATCCTATACACGATTTGGAATTGGCAGGAGTAGTTTTTGCATTAAAAATATGGAGACATTACCTTAAAGAGGTTAAGTGTAAAATATTCACAGATCATCAGAGTCTCGTATATACGTTCACATAGAAGGAATTAAATCGGAGATAAAGAATATGGTAAAAATTCATATGTGATTATGATCTGGAAATCCAATATCACCCCAGTAAGGCGAATGTAGTCATCGATGCCTTAAGCAGGAAGACAACCTTTTTATCCTTAATTACAATTTGTGATATAGTAGAGGATTTTAAAAGGTTGAGGATTGAGCTAATTAGAAGATTTTATTTTTCAAAAATGTGTTACACACTGTATTAGTTGAGCAACTTAACCATTTTTAATAAAAAACAAATTATAATATTAATAGTAGTGCATATTAGCTTCCATCACAATGAGAATAGCCTAAAGTGGGTGCTAAAATCTACAACATTATAGCTAATTCTCATTTTTCTAACCTTTTTAAGGTAGCATCAGAGCAAGGGTTAGAGGAAATGTAATACATGACAATGAAAAGGATCTGCTAATATAAAGGATTAGGTGAGGTGTACTTAGTCTTGATGGAGTGATGAGGTGGTGTTGGGTTGGTGGTTAAAAGAGAGATCCTTGTTTGATTGCTTAGAGTTTACTTGCAATAATTAAAAATAAAATGTATAAGTTTCTATGTGATATGTTATTTGAATATAATATAATATATATATATATATATATATATATATATATATATATATATATATGCATAGTCCTCTTGATGTTAATTGTGTAAGAAAGTGATATTATAGTAACTTTTCCTCTACTCCACTCTATTCTTAATAATGATCCCATCCCTTGAAGTTTATCATTTAAATAACTATAATATGCATTGAATGTGTGTCCATAGAACTTCTAAGAATGTGAATGTTCCTTTTGATATTGGATGGTACAAATTCATCTTAATCGAACTCCAGGTTATTTATGTCCATGTTTAGGCAGTGAAGAGACTTTGCAAGCCCCAAGACCTTTTATTCTTCCTAAACCTTGACTCTTTGATTCCTTTTCTTACTCCTTTCTTTCAAGGAACGCTAATATTTCTCCTCCATCTCTCTTCTCAAGACATGGTGGAGAGAGAAGCTACTATTAAGATGGTTTTGTAGTGGTATAGAATTGAAAATGTAGTGATTATCACTTAGATCTTGAGGATCTAATCTTCCTTTTCATTTTTGGCAAGCTTTAAACCAATGATAAGCTCTAACACTTACAAATAATTTGGCTTTTTGCTTAACCTTTATGAACTCTTGAACTATAATTTTGAGGCTTTACATGTGTTTAATTTGGTCTCATTCTCTTTCAAAACTATTAAGTGATTAGCTTTTGTTTATATATAATTTTGCATCTTTGAGCTAGGTTAAATTTATGCAAATACATAGAACCCCTATAAATGTGATGAGTTATGGATGTGTTATATGCTTTAGTTTATTATGAATATTGTGATCATGTGGGGCGTATTCCTCTTATTTTGGACATTTGTGAACAATGATGGTCGTTGAATGAGGAGCCATCGAAAATCTTCATTCAATAAGCCTCGTTGAACAAATATTACGACCCATTGAATGGATGTCTTTCGAAGATTCATTCTATGAATCATGAACAAATATAAAATTTGCATTACTTGAGACTCATTTAACAAGGATCATAAAACCTGTCGAATGAGGTTAGTTGAACCTATTCTATAAAAGCTACTAAACATGTTATACAATCCTGGAAAAAAATTAAGAAATACAAAATGATCATTATGGATTGTGGATTTGTGCTAATAATGCATTTGCTTTCAATAGTGCAATAGCATGTTGGGTATTATGACAAAAATAATATATATTCTTGTAACAATTATACTTTTTGATATCGAGTAAACAAAATCTAATATTTTGTACCTAGGCATTAACTTCTATGTGATGAATAAGTTGAGGTTGTGCTTGTATTCTATAATGAACAATCTTCTATTTTATTTTGTTCCCTTATTTTGTGTAAGAAATGATGGAAATCCCTAAGTTGTCAATAACCCAGTGTGACCATAGTGTGGTGTATAAAAATAACATGATGAAAGTTAAACATAAAGGCAAGATGATCAGCGTGACACTCTCCACCTCGTGAACAAAGAGTTCTCTCCCAGAGCTGATGAAGCCTGCGGACAGTACCGAAGCAGTCACTCTCAATATGTAAACCATTCAGGTTTGGAGCTCGGAAGAGAAGGGCCTGCCGAAGTAATGTGGTAGATAAAGCTCTGCCTGCATAGGGGAGGAAGCCTGTATGCGAGCACCACATGCGGAGATCATTTGACCTCTATCATCTCATATCACAACTCCTACAAAAGCAAACAGCTCTCCAAAACTGAAAGAAGCACCAATGTTGGCCTTCAGCCCTGGTGGGCCGAAGAGTCCCAGGAAGCCATCCCATCGCAAAGGCCAACACTAACAAGCATTGAAAGAATCGATCGTGCACAAACTATCGGAGTCAGGTAGGACGCCCGTGAGTCTACTCCATCCTACTCCTCCAAGCCTGGTAAAGGGAGTAAGCAACAATCTTCCCAGAAAATCTATGGCATCTAGACGATGAGGATGTCAAAATAACCCAGCGAGGTGTTCCCAGAAGGATAGAGCTGTCGGAAGTAAGCCCCATCTAACAAAGATGCCCTAAATTTCCCGAGACTCCTCATCCTCATAGCCCAAGACACCCCCTGGAGACTAAGAACGACCTCACCGATGAAACCAAGTCCCTTTCAGAATGGCATCCATAAGAAGTCTCCAGATGAAGTAAGCCCCGGCGACAGCTTCCAGAGGGCGATGAACACCCGCCGCTGGTCACCCATCTCGGCATGGTAGAGATGGCTAGCAAGGCTCTTAGTAAAAGCATCTACCCTCCATTGCAAAGTGTCCCGCTCCAACTGCGTGTACCTCTGAACAATCAACCGCCATACCCAAAAATCCTCCAAACTACAGAATCTGCCCTTTGGACACAATCTCTATAAGAGCTTTTGGTGCATGGGTGGGGGAAGGTTATATTAGGATCGAAGACACAAAATCACACAAATCAAATAGGAGCAAAAGCAGAAGAAATCATAGAAAATCATAAACCACAACACATGTACAACACAAAGGTTTACATGGTTCAATGCAAATACTTATGTCCACAATGAGAGAGGAGAAATGCTTCACTATAATAGAGAAAGATTACAAGATAGGGTTTGACAAATCCTTCCCAAGCTTAAACAATATAGAATATCTTTAGCCCTCGCAAACGCCACACACTCTCAAACTCGATATTTAGGCTTTTATAAGGCCCCCTAAATAGAGTTCTGCGAACAGTGGACACTGGGCACGCTCTAGCGCCAACCTATGAATAGCAGTTGCTAATGCGCGCTCTGGCGCCCACCTACGAACAACGGGTACTAAGACGTGCTCTGGAGCCCTCCTTTTCGATCTCCAAGCACTGCAACGCGCCCTGGCACTTGCCTTTCGAGCGTCGTGCGCTACAGCATGCCCTAACGTTTGCCTTTCAAGCGCTAGACGTTGCGGCGCACCCTGGGCACTCGTCTTGACTCCTAAACTCCTCCACTTAACAATTCTCCACCTCATATCTCATGTGTGTCACATGAGAGCTTACTTCATCTAGCTCTCAATTCAAAAATAAATGTTGTCAAACAAAGAGCGATTACATCTACACCAATTTCCTATGTGTCATTCTCCCAAAAGAATCAAGCCACATGTAGTTCATTCAAAGGAGAAGCCTATTATTTCTTCTCCATGTTCATCAGATTCTTGCAATGAGTGATCTTCTGAACTATAAGCACTTTGATAAGCATATCCGTTGGATTGTCTTTAGTATCAATCTTCTTCAATAAGATCTCACCATCTTTAATCACATCCCAAACAAAATGGTGTTGCAGATTTATGTGATTTGTGCGAGCATGGCATACCGAGTTAGTAGTCAAATATAGCGCTCTAGTTATCACAATACACTACCACCTTCTTCTGTTGCACTCTCAAATCTTTCAGTAGCCCTCTCATCCACATGACCTTATTAAATGCTTTTGTTATTGTCATATATTCAGATTCCGTAGTAGATAGAGCAGCTATAAATTGTAGTGTAGATCTCCACCCAATTGGACCTCCTGCTAATGTGAATACATAACCAGTAGTTGATCGTTTTCGATCCAGATCTCCAGCATAGTTGGAATCCACATAATCGACACATAAATTCACCATTGATGATTGCTTTTGAAAAAGTAAACCGACGCCAACTAAACTCTTCAAATATCGGAATATATCCATAACTGCTTGCCAATTAGACTTTTTCGAATTATGCATATATCTCCTGCTCACAACTTTAATTTCATGTGCCAATCTGATCTCGTATACACCATGGCATACATTAGGCTCTCGAATGGACTTGCATATGACACTGAGTGCATTTCATCCTTCTCAACCTCAGTCTTTGGGCACATCTCTGCAAATAAGAGAAAATATGATGCTAAAGGAATACTTACCGACTTCATAAAGTTGTTCACTCGAAACCTTTTCAGCACCTTTCCCAAATACCCATGTTGGGTAAGTAATAGCTTTCCTATTTTCTTGTTCCTGCAGATCTCCATCCCAAGGATCTTCTTCGATTCTCCCAACTCCGTCATCTCAAAATTTTGAGCCAATTGATGCTTCATGCGATCCATTTCTGATTGATTTGATGTCACAACCAACATGTCATCCACACATAGGAGCAAGTATATAAAGTTTCCATGAAGTAATTTCTTGAAGAATACACAATGATCATACTAACTCAAAGTATATCCTTTCTACTACATAAACTAAACAAATTTCTTAAACCATTGTGGAGGTGATTGTTTCAGGCAAAGATTTGTTCAATATACACACCGAATCTTCCTTGCCTATCTCCGTGAACCCTAAGAGCTGCAACATAAAGATCTTTAAGTTTGTGGCGTTTAGAAGTGTATTTTATTTTTATTACATCGACTGGAAAAACATTGGAGCAATACTTGAAGCATAAGAATTAAGAGAAACAAAAATAATATTTTTTATATGCCATTGTAATTTGAAATTTTATACATATATATATAGATAGATATATAAGTGTTTTACCTGTATTTCTATTTCTTTTTTTTTTCTTTTTACTCAACATATTTTTGACCAAGTGTTGAACAATGCAGTTTTTCTCTTTTTAAAATTTTGCTTACGATAAACATAAAAAATACAAATATTCATACTAATGTGATAATTGTATGAAAAAAAAAATAAAAAAGAATCAGCAAGATATACAATTGCATTGCCTATTTATAAGAAGAAATGTGAAATAAAAAATTAATGATGAATACTTCATTATTATTTATTGTGCAACTAAAGTATTTCCCTTGTATTTGTATAACCAACTGATGCAATATTATGTAATCAATGCATTTCATATGAATTAAGCTTCAACGATCTGAATATCGATGGACAAGCTATGTTTCACAGAAAAATAAATGATAAATAACTAACACATGTTCACAAGTTTAAGTAAAAAGAAACTCACAAATCGTACAAATCTTGCATCAGACCAATCTTCTCTTTACACTTAAATATTTACAACCACATCAATAGTGCAACACATTTCATAGACCTAAATTCACTGTTAGTTGAGAAATTATGTAAGAAAATGGAAACATCTAGCTGCAGAACATGGGAAAAAAACAAACCCTACACAATTACTACATTGCAACAAAGAAAAAGAAGAATTTTTACCATAATTTGAGACATAGCTAGAAAGAGTAAAGTACAGACAAATGCAAAATTAAAACAAAAAAATGGAAACTTCAGTGGTAAAAGGTGCAGGCTAGAGTACACTACATAAGAAAAGAGTACTAGTTGAGAAGGTTATACTGTCAGCGAAATCACCACAAGAGCTTTGAGTGGAAGAAAGGGAAAGGTTAGCAGAGGAGGGTGGTTATCAGCTAGCAGTTATCTATTGATCCTCCGAACATCCCACCCATCATATCTTTGGAGCTTAACTGCTTCATAAGGTTGCCTCCGATTTGCTTGAGCATCTGTCAGAGGAAGAACCTTGCTCGTGTGCTGCACATTCATAATCACGATTCATCTTGCCCCAGATTTTAGGAAGCCGCTTGTACTCTTCCAACATCTCTATAACATCATCCCTAGTTGATCGTCCAAAACCACTCGCTATTCTCGAGCATCACGACTCGTTAAAAATCTGTGTTTGCGGTGCCCAGCTCTATATTTTATTTTTAATACATCGGCAAGTAAAACACTAGGGGCATTTTTGAAGTATCAGAATTAAGGCAAACAAAAACAAACATTTTCTATCATATGTGCCATTGTAATTTAAAATTTACTTGTATCTTTCTATCTACCTCTATATACATATATTTACTTATATTTTTTTTTTCTTTTTACTCAACGCACTGTATATCATATGCATTGGCAAAATTTTCATACCAATGATATAATCCAATGATAATAAATTACAATGATAAGAAATTTTCATCTAAAAATATTCATACTAATGATGATATAATCCAATGCAAAAATAAAAAAAAAGAATTATCTTTGTCATTATATTGTATAACCAACTGATGCAATAATTTGTAATGAATGTTTAGTAGATGAAATAAGTTTGAATTATCTGAATATCAACGAACAAGCCATACTTCACAGAAAAATAAATAAAAATTACAAATAAATTATAAATAACTAACACACGCACACAAGTCAACAGAAACTACACTACTCATACAGACCTTACATCACACCAATCTTCTCTCTACACTTAATATTTACAATCACGATAATAGTGCAACACATTTCATAGATTTGAAACTTGCTGTTAATTAAAAATGATTTTTAAAAACGGCAACATCTAATTGCAAAACATGGGAACTAAAACAATCTCTCTACACCATTACTACATTGCAACAAAAGAAAATGAAGAATTTTTATCATAATTTGGGACATAGCTACAAGAGTATAATACAAACTAATGTAAAATTAAAGCAAAAAAAAAAATGGAGACTTTACTGGAAGAAGCTGCATGCCAAAGCACACTACATAAGAAAACAGTACTAGTTGAGAAGGTTATAATACCAGCGAAATCAGTACAAGAGCTTTGGGTGGATGGATATGGGCAGTTTTGCAGAGGGAGGGTTATCAGCTAGTTATTATCTGTTGGTCCTCCGAACATCCCACCCATCATATCTTTGGAGCTAATCTGCTTCATAAGGCCCTGCAGGCCGCCTATGCCTCCGATTTGCTTGAGCATCTGAGGAGGAAGAACCTTGCTCATGTGCTGCACATTCATGTTACGGGATAACGCGCTCATCTCACCCTTTTTAGGGATTTTCAGTCCTTTCATCTTGCCCCAGATTTTAGCAAGCCGCTTGTACTCTTCCAACATCTCCATAACATCCCTAGTTGATCGTCCAGAACCCCTCGCTATTCTCAAGCCTCGCGACTCGTTAAAGATCTTTGGGTTCATGGTGTCCAGCTCTGTATTTTTATTTTATTACATCAGCAGGTAAAACATTGGCGAAATATTTGAAGCGTCAAAATTAAGGCAAACAAATAATACCATCTTTTATCATATGCCATTGTAATTTTAAAAATTACTTATATCTATCTATCTACCTTTGTGTGTGTATTTTTCTTAGTTAATCGTTTTACCGAACACAGTTTGGGCTGCGTGTTGGGCAGCATAGATTTTCTCTTTATAAATTTTGCTTTAGATATAATAAGCATAAAGACACAAATATTCATACTAATGTGATAACCCAATGCAAGAAAAAAAAAAAGAATTAGCAAAATACACAATTGCATTGCCTGTTTATAAGAAGAAAAATGAAAAAAATAATAATAAATACTTCATTATCATTTATTGTGTAACTAGAGTATTTCCCTTGTCATTATATTTTAATAACCAACTGATGCAACGTTATGTAATTAATGCATTTGCGATGAAATATGCTTGAATGATCTGAATATCGACCAACAAGCTATCTTTCACATAAAACTAAATAAAAATTACAAATAAATAATAACTAACGCTCGCACACAAGTCAAGTAAACAGAAACTACACTGCTCATACAAACCTTACATCAGACCAATTTTCTCTCTACAAATAATATTTACAACCACATCAATAGTGCAACGCATTTCATAGAAGACTTAAAACTCACTGTTTATAAAAAAATGGTAACATTTAATTATAAAACATGGGAAACAAACACCATTACTACATTGCAACAAAAGAAAAGAATAATTTTTACCCTAGTTTGGGACATAGCTAGCTAGCGTATAATACAAACTAATGTAAAATTTTAAAAAAAATGGAAACTATAGTGTGGTAGAAAGCGCATGCCGGAGTATGCTACATAAGAAAATAATACTAGTTGAGAAGATTAAACTACAAGCAAAATCACCACAAGAGATTTGGATGGATGGATGGATGGATGGGGGAAGGTTAGCAAAGGAGGGAGGGTTATCAACTAGCTATTATCTACTGAACCTCCGAACATCCCACCCATCATATCATATCTTTGGAGCTTATCTACTTCATAAGGCCCTGCAGGCCGCCTATGCCTCCAATGTGCTTGAGCATCTGCGGAGGAAGAACCTTGCTCATGTGCTACACATTCATGTTACGGGATAAGGCGCTCATCTTGCCCTTTTTAGGGATCTTCAGCCCTTTCATCTTGCCCCAGACTTTAGCAAGTCGCTGGTACTCTTCCAACAGCTCCATAACATCCCTAGCTCATCGTCCAGAACCCCTCATCATTCTCAAGCCTCACAACTCGTTAAAGATCATTGAGTTTTTGGTGTCCAGCTCAGTATTTTATTTTTATTACATCGACAAGAAAATCAGAATTAAGGCAAACAAAAAAAAAATGTTTTTATCATATGCCATAGTAATTTTAAAATTTACCCCTCTCTCTCTATATATATATACATATATATAAGTGTAAGTGTTTTTCTAAGAAATTTTGTTTATTTTTCTTTTTACATTAATATCTAACAAGGAAAAATCGTGTAAAAGCTTCAAATACATAAAGCTCTCCTTAAATACCTCGAAAGAGTCCTTAGATGCCCGACTCTTTAGATGAAAAAAAAACGAGTCAGGAGAACATCATGTATGGACTCAGACTCAAAGAACTGTCCCTTCCACATAAAACAATTAGGATTTCATACAAAAATGCAAGAAGATGATTTGAAGGGGCATCAACGTCCTCATTACAAATCCCCTCATCCCTTCTCATTATCTCGAAAGGTTTCAGCAAAACATCCTGTAGTTGTGATGCGGAGCGTCCACATATTGCGAAAGCACACCATCAATCCTGAAAGGATTAAAAGGCTAACCCATCGGGAATTCCCTAGCAATAAGTGTCCTCTGAAAGCTCGAGTGAATTAACACCTCCAATTCTTTCTAAACTGACATATTCCACTATAACATCTGCAGCTTGAACCTTAAGAATTGTATCACCAGTATTCATCGTGTCATAGATATTATTGATAACATCCTCAACCAAGCCATCCTCTGCGACCCCAGACGCCCGGCCTTCCTCGCCTATGGAGGATGACACATCAACATCCAGAGGAGCCGACCGGACTTTCGTCGGGGAAGAACATTTGTCCTTTGGGACATATTTGGGCTTAGTTTTGCTACCATTGTGCAAATTTTCCTTTAATCTTTCCTTGAGGTTAGGGTTGAGCTTGAAATAGTTATAATGCCCAACAACTATCCAGCAGTGGAAGCACTAGATCGAAAAATTTTCAAATATGCATTTCTGGAAATACCCTAAGCCCTCACCATTGATCCAAATTTTAGATTTGATTTTCTCTGTCAAATTCATCTCCACCAAAACACTTGTAATAGACGGTCTAGTTATGCTTGTTGTAACTACCGTAGTATGACCCCAAAACGAAAAGTATCGAATAAGTAATAAGGTGGACTTGAGGAGTGGAAATTTTAGCCATACAGGAACAATTGAATGTTCACAAGATGAATAAAAAAAGGGAGTTCATTTAAGAACTTTCATTGGACGGTTATTAACGTAGAAGATTCCCCTAGAAAAGATCCGGAAATAGTCTGCGTCGTTGGAAAGCTTTATGAGAAAATCTCTAGCATCAATCAGCCCAATGTGTGCCTCCTTATGTAATCCCAAATCATTGAAAAAACTTCTAATGGTGGTCATATAAGGTATACCATTATAAAACTTTCCCACAAGAGTGCTCATAGGGTTTAGCTAAATTATTCACCTCATCATCCGAGAGGATAAAAGCAAGTTTACCTCAAAGAAGAATAATGGGCTTGATGCCAATATCTGCAGCCAAGGAGGAGTTTGTCAAAGCCTTTCGATGAAGGTAGAGTCCGGCGAGTCCCCAACCAGTCGCGCAGTTGGCACTATCGCATCCAAAACCAACGACTTAGGCCGTCGATCCCATCACTAGGGTTCCGTGTCGCTCCGCTCTACTCAGCTCTACATCATTCCATCAATCACGTCGCGTCGATATATATATATATCTTTTAGATTCATCTTTTATATTAATAGATTTTTTAAATTCCAACTTTTCTGGCTTGATAGGGCCGATTGTGAGGACGTGGTCAAAAATTATTGGAACGATCATTGTGGCATTTTTGGTCTTCCTAGATTTATCAAAAAATTTAAAAGACTTGAGAAAGCGCTCAACAATTGGAATCACAATGTCATTGGGAATATCTTTAAAAATGTGACTAAATTGGAAACCTTCGTTTCCAATTTGGAAGCCATCTATGAAGATAACCCTTCGGATCAAAATAGAGTTAACTTCTCAAAAGGTCGGGCTACTTTAATCCAAGCTCATAATGATATAGAAACTTTATGAAAACAAAAGTGTAGTATTCGGTGGAAATTGGAAGGTGAAAAAATACTAAGTGTTATCACAACTGGATTAATAAAAGGAGAACCACCAATAAAATTAATGAAATCACCAATATAGAAGGAAATCAACTAACCTCCGAAAAGGACATCCGGCAATCGGTTGTTGACTACTTTGCCAAACTTTACTCTTATGATGGATTTGTTTCTAACTCTTTCTCCCTATCCCCCCCTAAAAAGTTCATTTTCATGGACGATAATGCCATTCTGAATGGTTTGCCTAATCATGAGACAATTTGGGATGTGGTGAAATATCTTAAGCATATCACTTGCCCTGGCCCTGATGACTTTCTGGAAGAATTTTTTACTAAGTACTAGAACATATTAAAAGAGGATGTTTGCAATGGTGTTAAAGAATTCTTTTGTAATGTTCATTTCCCTAAATTCTTTAGTCACTCTACTCTTACCCTCATTCCTAAGGAGAAAGTTCATTCTTGGTGGTCTCAATTCTGGCCTATCAGCCTTTGCTCCACCTTAAACAAAATCACTTATAAAATTATTGCCAAGAGACTTGAGAATCTCCTTCCCCAAATTATTGAACCAAATCAATCCGGATTTATCCCGGGGAGGCAAATTCAAGACAATATTTTAGCGGCTCAAGAATTGTTCCATAGCCTTAATAAAAAACATCGGGGGCATAATCGCATCCTTAACTTGATCTAGAAAAAGCATTTGCTAAATTAGATTGGAGTTTCCTTCTTAGAATCCTCAACTCTTATGATTTCAATGACTCTTTCATTAGTAAATTAAAAATTCAGTTGCTAATATTTGGTATTCCATTCTGATCAATGGGGTCCCCTACGGATTATTCAATTCCTCAAGGCGCTTAAGACAAGGTGACCCTTTATCTCCTATCCTTTTTAACCTTGCCATGAATTATTATCCTACAATATCAACAAATCTTTTGCCAAAGATAAAGGGCTTCATTTCAACCTTGGAGGTAAATTCTTGGTTTCTCATTTAGCCTACGCTGACGACATCATCATTTGTGCTAATGGTGAGAAACGTAATGTTAACAAAATAAAAAATCTCCTTAATACTCTTGAAAATGACATGAGCTTAAAAATCAATTGTAGCAAATCCGAGTTCT
This sequence comes from Gastrodia elata, assembly GCA_016760335.1. NCBI lineage: Eukaryota > Viridiplantae > Streptophyta > Magnoliopsida > Asparagales > Orchidaceae > Gastrodia > Gastrodia elata. The sequence continues at coordinate 7,920,089 of CM028677.1, read as the reverse complement.
TTCTAAACAGTAAGCTTCTTCTAACTTGAGGGAATTTATCATTTCTAAACTAGGTTTCAAAGTGGGAAATTTTCTTGCAAATATCTTGGTATTCCCATCTTCAGGGGTCTAAGAAAAATTGTATCTACAATGAATTAATTGATCATATTTTTAAAAAATCAAAGGTTGGGAGCACAAATTCCTCTCTCAAGGAGGTAAGCTAGCTCTTATCAGGTACATCCTTAATACCATATCTCTTTATTGGCTGGAAGTTTGCTTGCCTACTAAAGATATCTTAAACAAGCTAAAAAATATTCTTAATAAATTCTTATGGTATCATAATATTGACTCTAAGATGATTTGGACTAAATGGGATTGACCGGTTAATAAAGGTGGGCTAGAATTGAGAAGTCTTGATTCGATCCAAAGTTGCTTTCTCTCTTAAACTCTGGTGGAAGTTTAGAACTTCTAATTCCATTTGAGTTTCTATTTTTAAAGCCATGTATTGTGCTACCACTCATCTAGTTCTTGTGCATAGCAAAATTGCAGATTCTTTAACTTGGTAGAGATGCTTGAGAAGCATGGCTCTATGGAAAGTTTAATTTGGTGGGATCAAATTAGCTTTACTTCTTCCTTTTGGTGGTTTGGGCCACCTTCATGAGTACTGCACGCCAATTCTTCCTAATCTCAATTTGAGAGATTGCCTTACAACTAATAACTCTTGTAATGTTGATCTCATTTGTAGCATAACTCCCCTGCACATTCATGATAAAATTCTGGATATTGAGCCTAATATTTGCCTTTCTAGTCATGCTTTATCTGAAATTGTCGTTAATGATAGATTTAATCTCCAATTAGACTAGCACATATCCAGAATTCATAGGCTCCCTACATTTAAACCTTGGTTCTGGTACATTGACTTTCCCACTCTTATTAGCCTGTTTATTTGGAGGTTGCACAATAAACTGATTAGTGTTGATCTCAAAATGTTACTGTTGCAATACTCTGAATGCTGATATGGAATCCATTGATCACCTTTTCATTAATGATCAGCAATGCTATAAAATTTGGAACAATATTAACTCGCAAACTGATAATTGTAATATGCTTGTGAGCACTAGAAACATTTTGGATAGATTGGATTGCTTCTCTTAAATCGGCTAAACTCCATGTGGGCAATTTGCTTGATGGTTATATTCTTTGGCATATCTGAAATGCCAAAAATAAAGTTAAACATCACAGCATTGCTTTCAGTACCAAAAACATTTTAAGAAGATCTTTTCAAGAAGTTGAGCAAATTCTTAACACCTTCCCTTCAAAAAGTTTTAACTGGAATTCGATCAACAAAGATTACTTTGCGGTTCTCATTCGTGACTACATAAAGGTTGTTGTTTGTTTGGTCTGGCTGGTTTTCTATATGCTTTTCTACGTTTGGTTTTAATGTTGTCTGCTTCTTATAGTTTTTGTTTCCTGGTTCCGGGTATTGTGTTTTTGGATGTCCCCATTGTTCTGAAAGCTTTCTTTTTCTGTGGTTGTTGATCTGAGAATCTCTCTTTAGCTGGATTTGCTGAAAGCTTCACTGTTGTTTAATTTCCATTGCATTTTTTCTCCCTGCTGCTGTCTCTTTTGTTTCTGAACGATCTAATAATTAGCAGGTTTCGGTCTCCTGTACTGGTTGTTTTGCTGGCCTAACTGCTGTTTGTGAGATGTTTATCTATTTTGGGCAGTTTGCTGGCCTCTGTGTTGGCGATCTTCGGGTCTCTGTCAAGTTTCCTATGTTGGCAGCTTTGTTGGACGGGCGTCTGCTAGTTTTTTGACAGGTTTCTGCTGACTTCAACTCTTTGCTGGCTTCAATTTTGTTTGTTTTGAGATTGTTATGTTGATTCATTTCTCTGATGTTCTCACTTTGGCATTTGATATCTCTTTCTGTAGCTAGCTGCAGTTTCAAGTTGCTTATCTTTTTAACTGTTCCTGTTTTTGAGTTTTTGCTTGTTTTTTCTTTTTTGCAAGGATCTTTTAAATTATACTTTGGGTCCTTTTTTGAGGTTGGCTTTAGACTTTTCATTTTTTAGGATATTTTGTAACCTCCCAACCCCTTTTGTATCGTTATTTTTAATTTTCAATAAAATTTACAAGTTCCTGTTTATATATATATATATATATATATATATATATATATAATATGTAAGGTAGAGTGATGTGATCGATAAAATGATGTGAAACCCTAGCGACGCGAAATAACTAAATCAGTTTTTATCATAAATCTTCTTTGCAAATTTTTTTTATGAATATCATAGTTCAATCACCAAGCATCTACATTATTACAGCTCTCCAACCTAATTTTCAAATTACATACATAGACACTATGCAAATACAACAAATTGTTAAAAATATTTCTCAATGCTAAGCAATAATCACCGGCCATCATCCATATCTTCAACCACTAATACGCCCATGTATTACACTAATAAAATACTGACTTAAAAAACTCTCATTTTCATATTTTTTTAAACGAATAGCAAAATTCACGAATTTTAATCCTGAAAAAGATGTTGCACACTTTAAGTATAATTTTTGAATATTATTGTTCATATGTACCATTTAACAAATTAACAATAAGCCCTACTTCATTAAAATTAATTTTTTTAAATTAAAAAATCCGTAATTTTCATTTTTTTTTAACAAAAAAGATATTATATGAGTGCATGACGCTATCTGTGAACTAAGTTTAAACCGGTAAGAGATTATGCCAATGATTCAATACCTTCATTTGTCATGGAATCCATCATCGTCATATACCGTTTAATCTTAGCCTGACTTTCTTTCTCATGCCCCTTAGGCATCAACTCTGCACTAAATCCAGGTAACATTGAGAACACCTGCAGAGAACAAAATGACATTAACCAGCATAAATAAATAAGCTGGCCTGCACAAAATTAAAAGAAACAGAATACGACATTGAATAAAAGAAGAACCTAAAAAACAAAATATGAGCGCTATTCATGCACAATTTCACAATGCTGATTACTATAAAATTTAAGAGGATTGCTTTGTTTGCTGTAATTACATTGCTGTAGTAATTTAATTATTGAACAATCTAAATTCTTGAAAATTAAATGCAGTGCCAATTGAATTTGGCTGTTTAATTGTTTGTTTAGGTGAATTAGATGTAAAGTATAAAAACAAAAAAAAAAAATCATAGATGTCCAAAAGATGTAATGGCCATCTGGTTTCTGGCAAGGGCCAACAAAGATTAGCTGAAGGAGCTAAGGCCAGGCAGAGGCAACAGCCAGCACAGTTTGCTTCGACGAAAAACCGTTGGGAACAAAGCACCTGCAAGGTTGGTCAGTGGTTGGAATTGCCAATGAAGGACGATCGATGTGGACAAATGTTGGCAAAAGGCTGCTGGGGACAGCTGAGGGAATTCATTATGGGCAAAGACACAGCACACGATATTTTTTAGCCAGGCAAGTTGCAGTGTGATTCAATTACAATTGATTTTGGGAATAATTACCTTATTTTGTGAAGAACCAAATAATAAATTCCCCCCATAAAATTCCATTGCAAAATTAATACTCTAAACCATATATGTAAAATTTATAATTCCCAAGAATTAGATTATTTTACACCCAAATTACAGCAAATACGGCTAACAAACCTGGCCTATTGGACCCATTTTCAGTATGTTCTGGAATTGCTCATACATGAGTCTGAGAGTAAAACTACCCTCAGAAAGTTTTTGAAGAAGCTCCGGTTGCTGATCATTTGGTACAACTTCCTGAATTTTATCCATGAAACCAGACCAATCACCCATGCCTATTAATATATAGCCCAGAACTGTCAATCTTTGACAAGTTAAAATTTATATATGCACAGCGATGTAAGTAAACTTACCTAAAAGACGACTAACAAAAGGCTTAACATCAAATATCTCAAATTCATCCATATGCTCTCCAGTTCCTATGAATATCACTGGACTTTTTGTAGCTGCAACTCTGTAGAAAAACCAAGATAATCTTAGGTATTTAAATAAAATACGCATTTATTAGAAGAGTGAAGAAAGTCGGATGTAGTCTTGAATAAACAAGCAAAGAAACATATATCTATATATATATATATATATATATATATATATATATATATATATATATATATATATATATATATTTTTTTTTTTTTTTTTTTTTTTTTTATGAGGAAAGAACTCACGCACTAAGGGCACCACCTCCTTTTGCATGGCCATCCATTTTAGTCACAATTACAGCGCCCACGGGTACACTTTGTTTAAATGCTTGCGCTTGAGCAAATGCCATTTGACCAATACTACCATCCATGACAAATAGCACAAGATCAGGTTTCTGTGACAGCGAGCAGAAAAAAATTAATGTGATCAGGCATGCGCTACAGCTGTTACATTAATGAAATATTTGCGAGATACATACCGTTGCTTCAGACACTTGCCGCATCTCTTCAAAAAGGGCAGCTTCCTGCATGTGCCTCCCACTTGTATCAACTATAATTAAATCATTGTTCTCTTTTTTAAACCTCTCAACGCCCTCCGCAGCTATTTTAACAGGATCTGATTCCATATAGCTGAACAAACAAGCAATTAACCACACATCATGGAAAACGAGCTCGCGATGAAGAATATAAACAAGATAAGAATCAGTACAAGAGTCCACTCGAGTTACTTATTGAAATATTCAATGGCACGGCAGTGTAACCAAAAAAAAAAGAATAATAAATATACATACACATATCCTTGGCGTCTAATTGTAGCAATCATAAGAAAATAAGACATTACTTTTCACCTCCAAATAGTGAGGTACTAATTTGGGAACCACAATGGGCAGCTAATGGCTGAGGTTTTCAACAAAGAAACTTGTTATGCTTAGTGTTGCAGGATAATTTGAATCATGGACACGTTTCAAATATCATAAATTCTTGGCCAAAACAGCCCCAAACATAGTTGCTGATAGCCCTGATTGTATGTGGGTAAAGTAATGATCACTCACACGAGAAACCACAATCCATGCATTCCACTATTCACCTTCTGTATCCTCCGCTAGGTCGTTCATCTTCAGTTTGGCCAAGGGATTAACTCATAGATCACATCAGGAAGTGCCCAACATTTAGTCAAAGGAGTTGATCCATGGGCTAAATACTCTAGTTGTTCAAACATATGTTATTAATAGTTCAAGCTTCTACAGCATAAGTTGAATTTTTGGTGTGGAAATCCTTGTCATAGAGTTGGTGTTAGTATTTAGATTAGGAGACATCGATTATTGTATAAATTAGACAAATAAGAACAATTTTGCATTCTAATATTTTACTATTCATTCTTGAGCAATAAAAAAAGTATAACTCTCGTGAATGGAATATCTTTGAATGAAAAGCAAGAATTACAACGTATTAAAAGATCTTTCCTCATGTTTTAGTGTTAAATCTACATTTTTGTTATTCTAACAACTTAGCTAGTGTTAATTGAGAATTGGGATATCATTAGAAAATACAAAAGCTTGGGAAATCGCTAGAATGCTATACATTTTTGTTAGCAATTTTTAAAATCGTTCCAACTTTTACTCAATTTAGCATTATAAAGCATGATCATCAGGATGTTATCGACTTCTGCTGTACTAAAAAATTGCAATCACATCCCACTCAAATGGTCTATATGATATACTGTATCATTTATGAAGATGTATTATGTTAGCCTTTATGACATTTATAAAGTCATTAGCATATCTTCAGGTAACCCCTTTTATTTAAAATAGGCAATAAATAATTCCCTTCAATCTTTTTCACTTGTTGCTTAGCTTCATGTATTTTTTCTCTAAAATATTTTAAGAAATAGCATCAAAACTTGATGATTTTCCATAGTTACTATAATTTAATTTTCTAAAGAATTTGTCATCTCTTTAACTAGCTTGACTAATGAATAAACATTGTAATTCTTTTCACATAAAATTCTTGTCAAAGTTACATCTGAAATTAGCTTTAGCAACTTTAACGCTTGCTCATTGTATGGGATCAATTTAGGTTCATTAATTTTAAAGTGATTCGCTATCTGTTTTAGCATCAATTAAGAATAGCTGAATATGGAGCCTCTTGACTTCCATATTAGCTGAATGTTCGAGCCTTTCTATTGAGGCTTCTTACTCGATTTTATTGTTTGATCAAGTTTTCGACAAACCAAATAAATATCATAGTAAGTCATTCTTGAGGTGTTAAGATACAAGGCATATCTTAGCTTGCATTGTAAGCATATCAGATGATGTTGTCAATATAACATATCATATGATACGGATGGCATATCAAAATATAACTCCCACTTTGTAGGATCTCTTTCCTGGCATTCCAAACTAAGGGATCTTCTCATTTGGTAGTTCATCAATTAATGGAGTTTACTAGCAAAGGGTGAGCAGCTAGAAAGTCGACCAATGCTGATACCTTTATTGCTGTTGTAGCACATATGTTATATTAATTGTGATACTAGTATGACTCATTTACTAAGCGAACTAATAATGTAGAATTTGCATTAGAAATTTTAAAGGATCCAACCTTGATATTAGCTTCATTTTGCATGCCAGCATATAAATGATGAGCTTCTGTGTTTTTAAAACTGATTTCAAAAACTATTTCTCAACTATTGCCTACTTTTTACAATAGTCAATTGTTGACTGATGTAATAAAGGGCATTTTCTTTTCCTTCTTCATTACTTTGTGCAAGCAACGCACCAATGCATCTAGGGCAGCTGCATATAGGATCAACTGCTTCCCTAGAAGCAATGCTTCTAACATCAGAGGAAGTAGCAGATACTTCTTTATGCTATTAAAAGCTTCTTGGCATGCATCATCTTATACAAAAAGAGCAATCTTCTTCAATAGTCTAAAGCAATTGACATCATCCTGAGAGATTAAAATGAACCTTCGTATATATTGTGAACTACTTTGTAGAGAGTATAACTATTTAATTGTTTTAGGTGGTGGCATTACCACAATTGCAGGATCAATTTCAATACCAATGTGGCGCATAATAAAACTCATAAACTTTGAAATCACATTTCAAGTTATTCATTTTCAAATCCAATTTTAAATTCTTTCAAATATACAACTATATGTTCAGTAACTTAATTATTACAAGATTCAAAATTTACAACTAAATTATCAACATCATATATCAAGTCATCAAAAATAAGTCATGGTTTGGGATATCCAGCATTCTTCAATCCAAAGAGCATCACCATAAAACATTACATTTTGATAAAATAATGAAAAAATGTATGCCTTTTGTCTTTCAAAGCTATATGTATTGATTGTATCCCAATGGTCCATTCATATATAAGAATATTTCATGTTTCGCGTATTACCGACAGTGAGTTTTGGATTTTCTAATGAAAAAAATATTTAGGATATGCCATGTTTAAGTTTGAAGTCGATACAAATATGAATATGACCATTCTTTTTTCTTATTATAACAATATTCAGAATGAAATCAACAAGTTTCTTCTACATGATAAAACAACTTCAAAATGGTTTTGATTTTTTTGATGACTTGCTCTTCAATTTCAAGCCTCGTTTGTTTTGAAGGTTATTTTACAGGATTTACTTTAGAATTCATAGAGAGCATTGAAAATTGTCATATCCGAAGACAACCATAGTATTCCTATATAGTTCCATGCAAAATAGCGCTGCACTCTTCAAGCAAAATTTTCAAGTCGACTATGTTTTCTTCAAAGAGCAGCGTTTTATTAAAAGTAGGTCTTTGTTCTTCTTATCTCTAAATTAAATTCTTGAAGATTATCAAAGGTGGCTTGGCCACCACTTTTAAGTCTCTTTGAAGCATTATTGACATTTATACAAGTTCTTCAAAGTCTTCCTCGTGTTTCAATGAACTAGCTTTTCCCTTCTTAAATGTATAGCATATTTCATTTTATGGATAATTCAATTAATTATAACCAAGGACCCACATGGTAAATATCCCATTCAAGTTAGCCAGTGGCAAATTGTGTCAAGTTCATAGTTTTTTAAGGTGGAGGGGCTCATATCTCACTTTATCTCATGGGGATATGCTTTTCAAAGATACTTTTTTGATTCTGTGAAAGTACCATTGAATTGTCAATGGGATTTCTTCTTTATCATCATTCTCCAATTCTGGCTTATACCTAGTTGTCGCAAATTCTGCAAGTAATTAATAGAGCACAATCTTTTGCTCTTTGTCGTTTTCTCAGTAGAGGTACATAAAATAATTTTTTCCTGTGTTAGTAGCTAAAAATGAAGTTAATACCTTCATATGTGTTGAGTGCGCTATCATCATCTTCTCCTCATTGAAAATTTGAAAATCTATCAACCATTCAAAAGATATTAAGGCTTTGCTCTTCTTTATTTTTAGCTAGGTCACTCGTAAATTGAAAAAAAAGGTTCTTTTTCTTTATATTACATATCACTTCCCAAGAGAGGAATTTCTTCTTCATAAAAGTTGATTTCAATGGATCAATTTTCTTTAGCCGCTATTGATCCTTACCATTAAAACTAAGAATCTACATGTGCCTTGGTAAATTGAACATTTTGCTATGCCCTTTAAAGAGTAACTTTTAATTCATTGTCATTATAATGCTTTGCATTGTCATATAATTTCACCTCATGAATAAAATATGGTTGTCACCATCGATTTGATGTTCCTCCGCATTTCTATTGTACTCTATGCATTGATGAAGGGTTGAGGGGATCATGACATACTAATGCAATCATGGATTCCCAAATAGTGCCTTGAATGAGATATGAATCAGTCACATGAGAATTTGCCTATGTATAAAACACTTATCTTAATGATAAAACAATAAAGCCCAAGGTACGTTGTTCTTCATTGAAGCATGCATGTAGAGATACTGATCCGTTTTGAGGATTTTTTTTTTGCTCAAGCTAAATAAGTTTCTAAGAAATATAACTTTTCATCTTCTAAGAAAGATAAGTGTTCGATTTAGATTAGAGGATTAACTTTTCAATTAACAATAAATAAATAATTATTAAAGCATAATCAATTAATTGTTATATAATTAATTTATCATTAATTAATTAATATTATTTAATTATGTACTTAATTAATCCAATTAATACTAATCAATAGTTAATACACTATTATTTAATACATTATTAACAAGTAGTTAATAATCACGCAATTAATTAATTCTTAATTGATTAACCGTAATTAATTAATTAAAATGCAAATAATCAATTTACATAATAATAACATAATTATTTATTATTACATAACTAATTTATTAGTTAATTAATTAATATATAATAAATTAAATAATATGTAATTACTAATTAGATAATTAATGAACATTAATAAATGTGTAGACTTAAGATCTTCGTGTCACCTACCCAATCTGAGTCGGCATAGGCCTGAAGATGTAGGTTTTCTGGATCGATCAGGAGCCTGAGAATGAGAGATCCCTTCATGTACCTAAATAGTCATTTGACCTACTCAAAATGAGCTTGTGTGGGGTTGTGCATGTGTTGGCATATCTTATTGACTGCTAGACTTAGATCAGGCGGCATTATAGTGAGGTATTGAAGATAACCCACAATCTATTTGTATAGCGTGGATTGAGAAAATGGGGAGGAGGGTTTGGAGTTTTGCTGGCTAGTTATAGGGGTAATGGCTGGATTACATTGCTCCATTCCAGAGATTTACAACATTGTGGAGGCGTAGGTTGCTTGACTAAGGAATGGGCCGGTGGCAGATTGCATGAGATGAATGCCGAGAAAATTGATTGGAGTGCCAAGATGTTTCATGCGGAGCCTTTGCGTGAGAATTTGGATGAGTTTGTGGAGAGTGGGTTGGTGTGGACCGGTAAGAAGTATGTCATCCACATAGATGATGACGTAGATTCTACGGGAGGAGATATCGTGTATAAGGAGAGAGGGATTGGCAATGTTGGTTTCTGAAATCGTGGGCATATAGAAACTCTGTGAGCGTAGAGTACCATTGGCGGGGTGATTGCTTGAGGTTGTAGATAGCTTTAATTAGCTTGCAAACATAGTTGGGACGAATGGAATTCACAAACCCTTGTGGTTGCTTAAGATAGACTGTCTCGTTGAGTTTGTCATGTAGAAATGTGTTGGAGACATCTAGTTGTAAAACAGGCCACTTGTAATAAGTGGCTAAAGTGAATAGAATTCAAATGGTTGGCATATTTGTAACTGGGCTGAATGTTTCCAAGTAATCTGTGTCATATTGTTGATTGAATCCTTGAGCCGCCAACTTTAGCTTTAGAACGTGCCACTGTGCCATCGGTGTTGAGTTTTGTACAGTATGTCCATTTACACCCAATGACATTTTAATGCTGAATAGGGGGTACGAGGGTCCAAGTGTGTTGATCTATCAAAGCACGTTACTCGTCTTCCATTGCAAATTGTCACTGTTCTAGCTTAGTCGTGGCACTATAGGAGGTAGGTTCGGTTGAGTAAGTTGTGTGTATGAGATTATGGAGGGCATTTGGTTTAATGGTGTCGATTTTGAGTTAGATGAGCATGGGATGAGAGGGAAGAGTTGGTACTTTTGACTGAGAGTAATTGGGATTCGATTGGGAGAGAATGGCTGGGAGGATGAGGATGGGGTAAAGTAAGAAAAGCGTACAAGTAAATAGGGTGGTCAAGAGCTTGATAGGGAAGTAGAGGGAGGAGGTGTGATGGGGTGAAGTGGTGAAAGAGGTTTGCATGCAGGAAAATCATTGTTAGACTTCGAACGGTAGCTTGAAGAACTTAACAAAATCGGAATGTTATGAAATTTTAAAATGTTGTGTGGATAGGTGCTGGAAAATTGTAGGCACTTATTTCAAAGGAATTAATGGAGGGTTGAGAGAGATATAATGAGTAGAGAGTTCAAACGTCACACTTCGTACAATGTTCGTAAAGTGGACAATTGAAAGGGCAAATAAAGTCAAAATCGAATGAAACGGGATGCATTTCAAAACTAACTGAGAACACTTCAAAACACACCAGAAAATCACAGAAAACAAAAATCACAACCTAATCCTTCGGGTTGTATACACCTCGAAGCTTCGTCAATTGTGCCCACCAATAGCCGTTCTGATTGTCCACACCAAAACTCAAAAGCTTAAGCCAAAATTCAGAGAAAAAAATATTTATTGACCATTGAAATTCAGAAATATTACAATATATAGCTCTTGCAAACCCCTAGAGTCAATTTTTGATCAAATAACTACAATACCCCTCCTTAACACCCTTTGGATTCAGAGTGACTCTTCCATTCCTCAACTTTGATGGAGGACGACCCAATGCATTATGACCATTAATCATCAACCCCATACATGAAAAAATAAAAATAAAACAAAGTTAAACAATCTGATCCACCTAATTAATCCAAAAACTCAAAATATGACCCATTCGATGAACCAACGCAACAAACTAGACCCACATACTTATGAAAATAAAAATATAACATTATTACATCAAATTACTCTTAAAACTCCAGAAAATAAACTAAAATTAATTCTTTAAATATTCAGCTTCTTTGCATAAGCTCGCGTCACAATGGCGGGGTCGAATCAATGATGGTTGTTCTGCATCATTTCCCCCTTACCAAAAGAACTCTGCTCCGCAAAGTTGAAATCTAGGTAATTATCCAAAAGATTCGAGTCCAATTTTTGAAGCTCCATCTTTGTCACCCATGTGTCCTCAAAACGCAGCTTATTCTTCCACCTAATCAAAAACTAGTAATCTCTATGTATGCCTGCATCAACCTCAACAGTAACAATAGACTCAATCTCAAATAAAGGTGTAGGAAACTTAACTGTAGACTTGCCATCATTCCCTACAATAGAGTCAAATTCTGCATCTTTTGAAGTATAATCAACAGAAAATGAAATCAAATCTTCAATGTTAAATACAGGACTAATTAGCATGTCAAGCGACAAATCCAAGAGATACACATTAAGTTCAAGTTTTCTACTCACTCTGAATGGACCAGTAGCTCGTGCATGTAGTTTCTTATGTTTGGTGGTGGCATACCTCTTAAGACGAATGCGTACCAATACATAACCTCCCTCTTTAAACTCTCGTTCAATTTTTTTTGCATTTACTTGTTCAGCATATTTAATATTTGAAAGTTCAATTTGTGTTTAACCATGTCATGCAACTTTTGAAAGTTAGTAGCAAAAGAATATGCAGCATCCAAATATGAGTGATTGGGAAGCTCTAAAAGATCTACAAGCTTTCTAGGATTAAAACCATAATCAACCTAAAATAGTGTTTTATTTGTGATTCTGCAGATAGTAATATTATAGTCAAACTCTGCAGTAGGTAGGTGAAGATCCTAGTTACCTAAATTCTCACCAACTAGACACCTCAATAAATTTTTCAAACTCCTATTTACTACCTCAATTTGACCATCAATCTGAGGTGGAAAGCAGAAAAAAACTTAAGGGTAGTACTGAATAACTTCCATAATGTTTTCCAAAAATAAGAAATAAACCTTGCATCATGATCAAACACTATAATGTTGGGTACTACATGTAGCTTAACAACCTCTATTATAAAAAGTCTAGCAACGTGAGATGCACATATGGTCTTAGAACATGGGATGAAATGTCATTTTGAAAAACATATCCACTACCACAAATATATTATCATGTTAATTCATCATTCTAGATAATCCCAACACAAAATCCATCGATAGATCCTCCCATAGTCTATATGGAATAGGTAGGGCCAAATACTTACCAAATTTCTACTTAGACATTTTTGCTCTTCTACAAACTAGACACAAACACAAATCTACCCACGACTCTCTTCAATAATGGCCAGTAAAACTACTCCTCAACAAGATGGGTTATTTTGTCTCATCCTAAGTGTCCTACAATCCCTCCATAATGCAGCAACTCACTAATTAGAAAGATCCTTAAGAATGTCTTAGGGATACACAATATCGAAACTCTAAATAAATACCCTTGGACAATGTGATAATCAAAACTAGTGGGCAACAAACTGTCACTCGTTTGGCTGTATATGATATTAAATTCAGGACAGCGCTCGTAATCATCCTTCAGTTTATCAAATCCCACAATCTTACTCGATATAAAAAATACCACTAAAGTTACCTGAAATAATGCATCGACAGATTTATTCTCAACACCCGGTTTATGTTTTAGAACAAACGAAAAATCTTGTAGATATTCTATCCATTTGGAGTGTCGATGTTTCAACTTTTTATGCGTGTTTATGAATTTCAAAGCTTGGTGATCTGTGTGAAAAATAAACTCTCTATGTAACAGATAATGTCATCAATGCTTGAGCAACTGAATGATAACATAAAACTCTCTATCATATGTGGAATATCGTTGCTTCGCCTCATTCAAATTTTCATTAAAATATGCGACAATATGTCCATCTTGTTGCAACACTCTGCCTATGCAAATCCCCGAGGCATCACAAGCGATCTCAGAAACCTTTCCAAAATTAGGTAGCCGAAAAACAAGTGAAGTTGTCATTACTCTCTTGATATGGTGAAAAGTTTTACCAGCATTATGGGTCTAGACAAACTTATCCCCCTTCAATACCTCAATAATAGGGGCCACGATATAGCTAAAGTTTCTAGAAAATCTCCTGTAAAATGTTACTAGCCCATGAAAATTCGAACATTAGTGAAACTTGCAGGTGTATGCCAATCAACAATCGCTTGAATTTTGATACGATCAGGTTTGATTCCTAAAGATGATGCTATGAATCCTAGAAATACAATCTCAAATTATATGAAAGAACACTTCTTATTTATAAACAACTTCTCTGCTCTAAGCTTTTCCAAAACTATCCTCAGATGTTCTAGGTGTCTCTCCTCATTCATATTGTAAATGAGTATGTAATCAAAATACGCAACCACAAATTTTTCAAATATATGTCTCAACACCGTATTCATCAATCTCATAAAAGTGCTTGGCGCAATGGATAATCCAAATGGTATAACAAGTCATTCATAAAATTCTTCTGATGTTTTGAAAGCAATCTTCCATTCATCTCCTGATCTTATTCTAATCTGATGATAGCCACTCTTGAGATCAATTTTGAAGAATAAAGTGAAATTGGCTATTAAAACATACCATCCAGGCGATGAATAGAGAACCTATACTAAATAGTAATTTTATTTATGGCCTTACTATCAACATACATTCTATAGCTGTCATCTTTCTTTAGAGTTAATAGTGCGGGCACAGTATAAAGGCTTAAACTTTCTCTCAGGAAACCCTTTTGCAATAATTCATTGACTTATCATTGCAACTCAGCTTGTTCAATGGGATTAAGTCGATAATAGGGTAAATTTTGCAATTGAGCACCATTAACCAAATCGATAGCATGTTAGATATCATAAAGTTGTGGTAAATCATCAGGTAACTCATCCAAGCTTGTTTCAGGAAAATTTTCAGTAATCTCACAACACATGGTGGCACAAGTACACCGTCAGAATTAGGTTACAATCTCTTTACAAGTAAAATGTGCATCGCTGTAGATCCAACAAATTCTGTCTTCAGTTTTTTCAATCCGACATACTCTACATGAAGGCCTGCAAGTGATGATCCTATGGTTAGAAGTAAGCAATCAATGGATGATTGAATAGATGGTGATATGGTGATCAACTGTAATCTAGCTCCTTTCTTTACTTTTAGAGATGGTTTCACGCTTGAAGGCTGACTAGTCGTCGGTTTGGAGGTCACGGAGCCCACAGATGGTAAGGATGTTGATGTAGATGTTGCACTAGAAGTAGATGAAGATAGTGTTCTAACCATTGGTTTTATAGGATATAACTTGATCATCTTTTATTTGAATTTCAACACAAAAGTTTTAGAGTTTGTCTTAACTTAAGATCTTATAATTGCTAACACATTTTAAAAAAAGGGAGGAACATATTCTAATTTATAAAATAAAATTGCTAAACTTAAATTGATTATTTTCTCTTAAGAAAAATGATCGTTTATCGTGAAAGAGTTGTAAGATTTTTCTAAGTGATTGTTTGAATACCTAATATTGTTTATTGGTTTCGAATTTGAAAATGAGAGGCTGTAAAATCTTAAAATTAGATGGTGAAATTTTAAAATGGATAATATAAATATTATTAAAAATGAAAATTTTTAAAATTTAGACAATGGGACTTTTAAGAGTAAAGCCAGTCTTATGTGGAATTCAGTTGCTAGTTATATTTGTAATATAACAAAGAGTTTACTAAGTAAATTAAAAAGATGAGTACCTGATAATAAAGATGCATGATGGTAAAAATATGATATTCAAGCTAAACCTAAAGATATTAAAATGTGCTACAAAGAATAATTTAAATGTAAGTTTGAGAAAAATAATAATATAAACTAGCTTGTTGTGAATTCAAAATTACAATTCATGATGTTAAGTGGGCATTCAAGGATTTATATAATAAATTAAACATTATAGAAAAAGAGACATTTATAATCTAGCAAAATTAAGAGATAAAAGAATCAAAGATTTGACCCATGCTAAATAGATCAAAGATAATCAAAACATTCTTTTTGGGATAAAAATATTCAACAAAGATGGATGAATTATTTTTAATGAAAGTTGTACAGCATAAAAAGTTTCAATTACCTTTCATTCACCATGTTAGCAAACTTGAGATTTGGGATACTTTAAAGAGAATGAAGAGTGAAAAAATAATGGGATCAAATAATAATCCTATCAATGTATGGAATTTTTGGGTGAGGAAAGAATTTCCTAGCTTATCAAATAATTTAATGTTATTTAAAAAATTAAAAAGATGCCAGTTGAGTGGAGAAAAAGTATTGTTATATATATTTATAGAATAAAGGCGATGTCCAAGCTTGTGCTAATTATAGATGAATCAATTTAATGTCTCATACTTTAAAACTCCAAGAGATGGTAATTGAATACATATTATGAAATGATACTTGCATTTCTAAAAATCAATTTGGTTTAATGCCAAATGAATCTACCATAGAAGCCATGCATATATAAAAAGGTTTGCTAGCTCTTTGGCATGAGATAAAAGCAGCATAAAGTAAAAAAAAATTGGGTAAACTAAAATTACTAGAGTTTGGCATGAAATAAAATAGGTATAAAACTTTTATACTAATTCAATGTTGTGTTAATATAGAGGAAGGGGGTAAAGAAAATACGCCTGAATCGGGCGTATTTGAAGATACGTGAGAAGCCAAGTGAGCGAATGATTATGATCGTCCATCTTCTCCAGTGAACGACTGATTATGATTCGTTCATTTTGTTCGAACGAAACCCTAAAAATTTTCAAAATGATTTGAAGGATTCGTTCAAACCGTTCATTCGATTTGTTCGAACAAAACCCTTAAAAAAAAATTTGTACTTTTACCGCCCAATTTATTCAAAACACCACACTCACAGATTACTTTATTTCAAATAGAAAATTATTAAATTTCATGTAAAACTATCAAATAGCAGTAAAACAACTTGATTATATTGTAATTAGATTACAGTGTAGTAAAATTACTTTACACTCAAATTTTTCAAATTTTCTCATGCCAAACAATCCCTTAGATGAAAAAAATTTCATTTACTAATCTTAAAAAGGCTTATGATATAGAGTACCTGATGCAAAGCATCAACGAAATCATTGTTGACGTCCCAAATCATAAATTAAGTTTTATGATTATATGATGCTATGTTTTATTTTTCTATTTTTGAGTTTTATGGGCTTTTGCATGAGTTCCATATAAATGGGCCTTTATCTTAGCCCATGTATTTTTTATTTTGGGTCTTTTGGGCATTTGCAAGGGTTCCATATAAATGGGCCTTTATATTAGCCCATTTACTATTCTATTGTCATGTGAGTTTTTTGTGTGAAAGGACAATTTAGTCCTTCATGAGAGAGTTCGTTTATAATTTTTTGGTCATTTGTTTGAAATGACACTTTAGTCATTCATGGGAGAATTAGTTTATGAGTTTTTTGGTCTTTTAGGGGAATGACACTTTGGTCCTTCATAAGAGAGTTGGTTTATGATTATGATTATTATTTGGCATGTATTTCATAACTATAAATTCGCCACTCACATGTATTATGGCATTGAAAAATATATATATAACTCTTTTTTTTTTGTTTATGTGAACTTCATTTTGAGAGGACTCTTGAATGTGTGGTTTGCAATCCTTAGAGAAGGACTTCCAATGAAAGAAAATTCCATCTGCGGCGAAGAACTGCTCATAGAAGTCAATTTTTTTTATCATAAGCAGCATATCCGATAATAAAGCTTCTGTAAGATCTTTTTCATTTGTTTTTATTTTCTTTCCCCTATCTTTTAAGTGTGCTCATCTAATTCTCGCTCTCATTATCTTGTAAACAATTACAACGCATCTCTTTATTCTCAACAAGTGACACGCATATCTACTAGTAGTTTATATATGCAAGGTTAATTTTGTTAATTAATTGGTAGAATCAATTATGTTACATGTCATCAAATCCGTCCTGCATCAGTACAAAGTGAAATTATTTAAAGAGCTTTGGAGAGAAATGAAATTTGTGTTGCGTATATTGATGTTATTAAAGATGTGTATAAAGTAGTTGTAATATGTGCTTGATCACAAAGTCGCTTGTTTAATGATTTTCTTATTTTTAATAAATTATGCCAAGGCTCAGATCTTAGCCCATATCTTTTTGCATTAATTATAGATATTCTTATTGAGCATATACAAGAGATTCATTGGTGCATGCTATTGCCAAATGATATTCTATTAATTGATAAAACTACGAATGAGTTAAGCCAAAACCTGAGTTATGAATGATTATTTCAGAATCCAAAAGTTTTTGTCTTAGTAGATCTAAAATAAAATATATTGAGTGTAAGTTCAATAATACTAAAAGCTCTAATCTTGAGGACATAACTATTGAGAACCAAGTGATCAAAAAAAGTGAGAGGTTCAAGTACCTTGGTTCAATTATTCTAAATAACAGAGAAATAGAGAGCAAAATGATTAATAAGATTCAAGTTAATTGGATGAAATGGAGGAGCGCGCTTCTCGAGTATTGTGCAATCCAAAAATCTCATTCAAAATTAAGGGAAACTTTTATAGAGTAGTTATTCAACCATCTATGCTATACAAGGCTAAATGTTAGCAAACATAGAAAACTTGTTGATAAAATAGTGTTACAAAGATGAGGATGCTTAGGTGGATGAGTGGGTAACTTGCAAGGATAGAATAAGAAATGAGTTTATATGTAGCAAGGTTGGAATGGCTCCAATAGAAGATAAGATTAGAGAATGTCATCTTAAATGGTTTGGGAATATAAAGCGTGTAAAATGTGCAATGCCACCGTTAGAAAACTTGAGCCTATGAATTCATCTCATATTAAAAAAGAAAGAGAAATACCTAATAAAACATGGGAATTAACTATTATGAAGGATCCTCTCTATTTGTAACTTAGGAAATGGCTTATATTTGATCGTGCATAATGGAAACAAATGATTCATATAGCCGACTGGTGGGGTTAAGGCTTAATGTTGTTGCTGTTGTACTTCAAATTCTAAGTATTAATAATAAATATGTCATAATATATCATTACTACAATAAATTAATACATAAATGCATTACAATCCTTGAAAGATTTAATTTTTCTATGCAATTGGGTTGGGTCAAGTTTGGAAAGCAAAGCCTACGTCCAAGCCACAAAAGAAGTCAAGTCGAGTCGGGCCAAGTTGGTATTGCTCTTATGTGAAATTTATGATCTAAGACAGAGCTTTTCTCGGAATGGGCTGTTCGAGTTAGGCAAGTCCTAGGCTTGTGCCCTCGTATAGGTTTAATAAAAATGCAATAAAAAATGTTTAACTTCAATAGATTTTTAAACCTCATCCATCTTACCTCAACTAATAATAACATATTATAATAATAACATATTATTAGTCTTAAGGATGTTCTAAAGTAGAAGGAATGTCATTTCCACTACAAAAACTAGGCTACATGAATTAGATCTTCCCTCAACAAGCTACATTAGCGCAACACTCAAAATTATTAAAACTACCTAAAAGGTAAAAATTTATATTTACCCTATGTAAAGAGGACAAAGTAGTAGTTAAGGGAGATGTTCATTGTGTGGCTCTTGGTATGCCCACTCAAAGATCCCTGATATACTTTTGGAACATTGTCTTCCCCATATTATTCTTTATAAAGGTAAGAATATGAACCTTTAAAAGATCGCTCTATAAACACATTTGAAGGAATATAATATCCTCATGTCTATTCTTACCATGTTACAAATTAGTCGCTCAAGCTTTTAAGATATATTTCTTTAGAAGCTATTTGAACTGCATGATTATAGGGGTAAACTAAAATAATTTCAGAAAATAAAAAATTTGGTTGTTTGGTTTGCTGCAATTACAATGTAAAGTAATTTTTTAGAAAAAATGTTTCCCCTTCCACACCAAATCGTTGTAATAGAATTACAACTAAATTTGGCATTATTTAACTACCCCAGCTCAAAAAATTGCAGTCAGCCTGCATTAGTTCTTCTTGCTGACTGGTCAGCCTTTGCAGCCCATGTCAGTTACCAAGTGGCCTTTGAGATCCTTCAATCCACTATCAAGGTTTTAAATAAATAGCTTTAATATCAAATTACACCGAATCAAACATCAAAATTTTAAATTTAAAAAAATAAATTATCACAATCTAGAAATGAAGAAAGCAATTGCTTGAAATTAAATAATATTGTAATTTAATTATGTCAATAATTCATTTTTATCAAACCAAACAACCCTTTAGTCGTAAACTGTCTATAACTTAGTTTAATCCTCAATTATTAAATCAAACCCATCAAATTAAAGTCAGATGGAATAGTTGAAATATTAAATTAAGTTGATAGTTGTGGCAGAATTGTTAAATAGTGGGGGAGCGGGGGCATATTTTAGCATAATTCTCTTATCTAAATAAAGGTAAGAAAATAGGAAAGTCCTTCATAGATGATACAATCAATAACAATGATTCACCTAGTTGGATCATAAAATTCAAACTATTAACTCACATAAATCCAAAATCCCTAATTTTGTCCTTCCTTAATAAAAAGCCTTAGGCTCACTGCCTCTGCAACAAGATCAAGCTCAATACATTAAATTACATCAAATACTTATTAGGGTCAGAATTTCAGAAAAATAACATTGTGAAATAAGTTGAAAAAAAAATGTGTTGAATAATTCTTAGGCTTTCAACACCTAAATATCCTTTGCCTATTATAACGTTTACCAATAAGCAAGTAATCTGTAATATTTTTATGCCAAAAGAGTGGGCTCAAGTGGAAAAATGCAGCGTTTTAGACATTTTTCAGAACTGGATAGAATAGAATGAAAACATTTTAATTTATGTGAGATGTTAAGAAAAACATCAAAATCCATCGCCAAAACTAGAAATTATGCTTTCAACATGATTCAATGAAAGAAGAGGAGCCAGGAATACCTTCCAAAAAAAGGGATTTTAGCTTTGGTTGCGTTTTGCTTTAACTGATCAAAAGCCCCAGCTCTAAAAGTATCCGCACAAACAAGGGCTGGTTTGAAACCCCTTTTTTGATGATAATATGCATACTTAGTGCATGTAGTTGTCTTCCCAGAACCTGGAGATAACAAAGCGAGGAAATTACACACAGCAATCAAACTGATTAAGAATTCAGGCCAACTTCTGACACTGACATCCGTTTGCTTGAAGCATCAACTTTATAACCATTATCCTTAAGATTATCACTACAATGAAGCAGTACTTCATGAATCAACATTTTCATTCATTCCACTGATGAAGCTATAACATTTTAACGCATGATTTCCGCTCCTTATTTTATCAATTCTAGTTCAGTAGAACTTTTCAACTTCAATTGCTATTTTATGATGCTTAACTTAAATGTCTACGATTTTTTTCTTCCCAATGTTTAGATTTATACATCATTCAAACAGCAGTTTTGAAGATCTCCAAGCTACCGTATAATCACAAAATACTTTGAAGGTATTTTTTTAATTTAATAATAAGGTTAAAAAATTTAAATCATTATCATATATATAACTTTAATCATTTTATTTAATAGAATATATACTTTAGCCTATCAAACCTAAGTATTACCTTTTCTCCAGTAATATTGGTTGATAAATTTATGTCAAATAAATTAAAATTACATACTCAGTCTTTTAGCTACTTATTTAAAATTTTCTATTTTTAACAGTTTTTCCAATAGTCTAATTCATTACTTATTTTAAGGCATATCTCAAAAATAAAAATTATACCCTCTACAAAACATACATCACACTTCATATTGAATACATATTAGAAGCTCATGCATAATCAATATAACAATAGGATCCCTGTAAATCCTTGATATAACCCTATTGCAATTAAACTCTCAAGTCCTTCAACAACTATTAGTACTAAATATTCTATCATACATACCTTAAGCAATATAAATGTACATTTAACAAAACTTTATAACATAATGTACACTAAATCAATTTTATTAATACTTGATATTATATATTATTAAAAACAATAAAATAATATGAAATTTTTTCTTTGCAATATAATATATATGTGGTTTCCTTGGCTATTTTAACAAAAGAAACTTCAGATTTTTTTCTTGGTATCAAATCAAATTAATTATCAAAAAGTTAATATTAGTATATGCTCTCCTCCTAGTGTTTTAAAAAAGCAGTGTGCAATGCAAAGTGCAAATATCCAATTTTTGCTTTAATGTACAAAGCGCAAAACAAAGTGGATTTTAGCGAACCAAGCACTCATCATATAACAATGATTATAGCTAAAATCTAATATTGATATAGCCTTAATAATATCACAAAAATTTATCCACTAAATTACATTTCATGAGGGTTTATATAGATAATTTTAAGAACTCGTTAATTTACAAATATATTTTTTTTGTTTAGAGATCACAACACATCATCTTTGATTGAAAATAAAATTTTTTTAACGATCATTAAATTAGGTATCAAGGTATTATTGAACACTCTAATCCATCTAAATAAAAGAGAATTAAGCTTGGCTTTGTGCATTGGATCATTGTGGGGATGCTTTGCAAAATAACATCTTCATTTGATATGATCCACAAAACCTTCACTATGCTCCAAAAGCGAAGTGAAGAGAGCTCTTAAAAAAATTACTCTCTTGCATAGCTTTATTGTATAACTGAACAGTTTAATCCATACATTATCACCACAATTTTGAGCATTCCCATATTCTTAAATATCAGTAAGAAAATCCTTTTCAAATAAATTAGTATCTTCTTGTCATTTAAATTAAATTGAAAAATTTGTTAGACAAATC
The DNA here is from genome assembly GCA_016760335.1 of Gastrodia elata. Classification (NCBI taxonomy): domain Eukaryota; kingdom Viridiplantae; phylum Streptophyta; class Magnoliopsida; order Asparagales; family Orchidaceae; genus Gastrodia; species Gastrodia elata. Next base: position 7,897,772 of record CM028677.1, on the reverse strand, counting down.
ACAACAATATATGTCATATTAAGTATCAAACGTGGCACATAAAACCTTCACATCTTTATGAGGTTCTCCCATTTCACTTTGAGAGTTCAAAAGATAGATTAATAGTAACATAAAAAATATATAATAATTACCTTGTATATTTTTTCAACCATCTATAAGTTTGAAAAAATTAAAATAGTAAAGAATATATTTAATTTCTTACACCATAAATTATCTAATGGATGCTTGATATATCTCAATAATTCAAACTTTGAGATGGTGATGAAAGATGCACAAAAATGCCACTACCCTTCTAAATATGAAAATAGTGTAGCTTTTTTAATTGATATCTAAGAATTTCATAAAATAATTTATTATCTTACAGCTCACATTTCATCATTCTCATATAACATTTTCATCACTGCTCCGTGTCAGTAGGTTCAGTTAAAATAAAAATAACAACATTTCATTTGCATATCACTCAATCAAAGCCTCCAAATATCCAATCTAACTACTCTATAGTACACAATATTTTTCTCTTACCTTTATGTCAAAGAGTATTATATAAATAATCAAATGATGTAGCATTTAATTTTCACTCCCATAATCATTGTAATCCCAAGTAGTATTTAATTTTTGCCAGCCTTTACAAATACATTTCTTCTAGAAATTATTGTAACTCCAGAGTCCCCCGATTTGTTTATAAACAAACAATTTCCTAAATCACCAAGGTTTCTAAGAGAATCTTCTTAATGGAATAAAGCATCTTAAACCACATAAAATTTGGCTCAATTTCTTCCAATTAAACACTATTATAAATTCTATAGTGGATAACTACGGATGTCCACAAGTAAATTTCAAGGACACCTCACCCCAGTAAAAAAATGTTAAATAGCTTATCAAACACTTTTATCCATAACAAACTTGAAAGAAGAATATGGTAAAATGATCATAAATTATAGTTAAAAGTAACATTTACCTTGCAAACCCACAAACATCACCACGCAAGGCTTTCCTTTCTTAGGTGTGAACGAAGGCTTCCCAGGATCCATCATCTTACAAAGTTCATTGAATACAGCCTATAGTGTAAAAAAGGACAGTCTTTAAATATATATCATTTGTGGATCTTGTCAATTGATAAGAAATTAATAAACCAAGCTAAACAATGAATAACAAATCAGAAGACATCAAAGTTCTGAAACTTTGAACAGCAAGTAAGGCAAAAATATATGAGCACAAGTTGATTTGCTAATATTATTACAAACTAGCAAAAACTGTACAACAGAAATGCACCTTGCAAAAAAGAAAAATATACAACAATAAAGATGACTCATACTCCACATTAGAACCTCCATTACTCCATTCTCCATTCACACAATTGCCAAATCTATGAGAGGGTTGTAGCACACTTGCAATGTCATTTCAGCAATGATTTCCTGACGAATAAAAATTCAGATATTTCAACATGTTCTATCTCAAAATATCTGAAAGACAATTTTTCAATCTTTAAATTGAAAAATAGAAAACGACAATACTAGAGAAAAATCAACTAGCAGTGCAAAAGTGATGTCAAGGATCGCCAACACTAAATTTTATAACATTCCAATGATTTAATCCCATGTTTTCAACATCATAATGAATTAATTTAATTGTATATCCTAAAACAATCACCGAGAAAGAGTGATGTCAGTGGTATCGAACATGAATATAATTGATAAAAGCTCATAAATTGCAGTTAAGGCTTTAAATTTGCATATTCTTATAGTTGACTCACATAAAAATTCTCCTTAAATTGAAAAGGGCTATAACCATGATTCAGGACCATGAGCCTATTTCTGTGATTTAATCCCATGCCTTCCATACAGTGAATTAACCTAGCAGTAAATCCAAATTGATCCTTGACAAAAAAGAATGACAATGTGGAGAGAAGATTGACAAAATGCATAAATTCAATTAAACGGACTATAAACAAATACACACACACACATATATATATATATAGATACTTTGCAAAAGCCTTTCAAGGGGTGATGTTGAACTGACACAGAAAGCAGAAACATGCATAAGAATAGATAAAGATTCCACATCCACTTGGATCATCTTCGTCACAATTCCCTTTAAAATGTAAAGACATTATGAATTTCCTATAACTATCACACTTGTGAAGTGCCTTTCTTACAGATGAACTGCTTGTTATGTTTTTGGATAGCAAGAACAACAATCCAAAAATCAAATTCATAGCATGTCCAATAGTCGCTTTCATCCAATCCAAAGAAACATGTTGTGTTTGCATTGTAAATAATATGATTCATATGCATTTTATGATTAGAACTGGTATCCTTCATACTAATAACACATATAAGTAATATCAGCCATGTATTTATATATCTACCATTGCTAATCTAATTATGCCTATATAGACATGTACTATCTCATTATATTATTTTACTTATTGAATGAGATCATTTTCCTCTCTTCTTTTTCCTACATTTTTCTTGTTTCCTTCAGCTTCTACATTGTAACAGAGCAAGAACTGAATCTCTCCCCAAAGCAACCCCTCTTCACTTAACCGCAAGAAAGCTCTTCAACAAAAGGTCTCTCCTTCCCAAGAATCTACAGTTCAAGAATCACAAACCTCAGCATCAGTCCATCCTGCTCACACATCTCAAGATTCCTCCTCTTCAAATGCTAACTAAACTCTTCAGCTTCCACCATTCTCAAACCTATTTGCAAGCAGCCAACCACCAAGAACCTCTCGACCATCTTCAAAAATCTTTTCAGCACCCAGCCCCTCCACCCCCCTCCATCCTATCATAATCTTTCCTTACACCCTCAAGAATCTTCCTCACCCCCAATCAAGAAATTCAAGAAACCCAGCAAATCATCTATTCTTACACCCTCCCGCTATAAATACAATTATGCAATCCCCAACCGAATCTTCTCCACACAGCGAAAATTCCAGCATCTATCAAAGCAATTCTGCCAACCCGTTGAACACTAAAAACCTCATTCTTGATATCAAATATCAAGAATATCATCAACAATACTCTTACCTCTGAAAATTACCCCATTTAGCGTGCTCAAATTACTCGAATATTCAAGGCAAACAACCTATAGCACATCTTAATAGAACCGAACCTGCACCCCCTATTGAAAACCAAATCATCACTGCTAGATCTCTGTCGATCACCACCTAATAGCCGCGCTATACTCAACCATATCACCCACCATACTTTTTTATATCATCGAAGCTGATTCATGCCCAGCAATTTGGCTCACTTTGGAAAAACACCTTCAATCCATAAACAGATCCAAAGTCATCCAACTCAAAAACGAGCTACATAACATACCTTTCAAAGATAGATAAATTTCAGAATATCTAACATCAAATTCTTGGTGGACAGGATAGTAGAAGCGGGCTCCAACAACGAGAACATCATTTTGTACACTTTGAACGTTCTTCCATCAACATATCAAGCTTTCAAGACAGCTATCCGTACAAACCTCACACCCATTAACATAGACGATCTCTACTTCCTCCTCAGCAGCAAAGAAATAAACATACAAATAGATTTATACAAGATCCACTTTACTAATCCCTCTTTAAAAACCAGCAGCAACAGCACGTATCCCTATTCACGGGAAAATTTCATAGCTGTGGCAGAATGAACAGATGATGTGGCAGACTAGCATCAACATTCAACAAATCCTTCCATCTAGCACAGAGGAATACTCGCACACCATACGTTGAATGCCAAATATGTAACAAACCCGGTCACAGCCAAAACATGTTGGCACAGGATGGATACCAACCATCAAATTGCGCCTCATTCTGCAGCCCTACGGGAAAATGGACCGACTTATCACAGTTGGTACTTAGACTCTAGTGCCTCCAACCACATCACCAACAATTTCAGCCACCTATCTGTCGCTGAAACCTATCAAGGCACAGACAGAGTAACTATAGGTAACGGCCAATCCCTCCCAATCTCCAACATTGGAAATGGTATTCTTCCAACACCAAATCATAAGTTTTTCCTGAAAAATCTGCTGCACGTTCCATCTTGAAAATATAATCTTATTTCTATCCACAATCTAACATTTGACAATTCTTATTCTATTCTATTCGAATCGCATAGATTCATTATAAAGGTTCTCCATACGAATCTTTCAATTCTCCAACATCGTTGCATTAATGAACTCTACACCATCCGTCCATTACAAGATTCCTCCACAAAAACTATTCTATGGTCTTCCACAACTCCAGCCGAACCACGGTGACATCTCAGACTTGGACAACCAAGCACCGACATTCATCAACTCCTCCTCAAGCAAAATAAATCTCTTGGTTAAAACTGTAATCCAAACTCTTGTACCACAAGCATCATAGCAAAACTTCACAAACTTCCTTTTCCCAAATTTTCTAGAACATATAATGCCTTAGAATTTTTACACACCAATGTAAGGAGCCCAGCCCCCGTTGTATCTAATGAATGATTCAAATATTATATCATATTTATAGATGATTCACGTTTTACTTGGCTATTTCCTCTCAAATATAAATTTGAAACCATTCACAAATTCATTGAACTCCAAAAATATATTGAATGTCAATTCAACAAACATATCAAAGTTCTTCAATCTAATGGAGGGGGCAAATACAACTCAAATATCTTCACTAACCTACTCAAGCATCATGACATCCACCACCAAATGTCTTGCCCATACACTCAACAAAACGGCGTGGCAGAACGTAAACATAGACACATCATTGAAACCACTCGAGCACTCCTACAAATAGCCCACTTGCCCAAACTATTTTGGCCACATGCAGCCATCACCTCTACATATCTAATCAACCGCCTCCCCTCACCCAATACCTGCAACAATTCCCCATTTCAACTTCTACATAACACCAAACCTGAATATAACCATCTCTGAGTATTTGATTGTCTATGTTGTCCTCTTCTTCCACCCACAAAGACAATCAAACTCAGCCCAAGAAGTCTCGTGTGCATCTTCCTCAGCTACTCGCAACACCACATTGGCTACAACCCCAAAAGATCTTCCTCCTTATTATCCCGACACGTCAAATTATCGAAAATAAATTCCCTTTCTCTCAAACCAACCCACCGAACAACACTCATCAAACTCAATAATCATCTACCAATCCACTAACTCTAATTCCAACCTCCGCAGCAACCACACTCAAACCAACATACATCAAATACTCCCATCTCAACCTCAACCTCTCATTCCCTCTCACTCACTAAATACCTTATCTCCCCATCAATTCTCAACACCAAAATTTCCCACGCATCCCATGCTAACCCGCCACAAAACAGGCACTATACATCCCAAATCTCTCAAAAACCTAATGCATTCCACAACTTCACAAGCTGAGCTGACTTCATACACAGTAACGACAAAATTGAACCACTGGAAAAAGGCAATGGAGGAAGAATGCCGAGCACTACTCAAACAAAAAACCCGAACACTTCAACCTCCTCAGCTGAATCAAAATATCATTGGTTGCAAATGGACATTCTGAACCAAACTCAACAAAAACGGAACTGAAGCCTGCTACAAAGCGAGACTAGTGGCATAAGGATTCAACCAAAATTACAGCATAGACTACTTCAAAACATTCAGTCCGGTGGCAAAAATGAACACCATATGAGCCCTATTCACAATAGCTACCCACCACAAATGGCCCACTAGTTCAACTTGACGGCTTTAATGCCTTCCTCCATGGTAAACTCAATGAAACAATATACATGAAATAACCTCAAGGCTTTGAGGATCCTAACTATCCAAACCACGTGTGCAAGCTTAACAAGGCTATATATGGCCTCAAACAATCACCTCGCCAATGATACTCTACCCTCACTGATTTCGGACACTCCATAAGTTTCAGAACCAGCACTATCAACCCCTCCCTCCTCATCCTAAACACCACACCAAACCGTATTTACCTGCTTATATATGTGGATGACATCCTCATTGTAGGACCACAGCAAACATCACTCAATACTCTCATCAAACAACTCATCAACCGATTCCGTATGAAACATTTTGGAACCCCATAAACTTTCCTCGGAATCAACTTACAACACACCAAATGAACCCATGCTCAGCCAAGCAACCTACGCATGCACAATCCTAAAAACTGCAGGCATGGAAAATTGCAATCCCTCCTCTACATCGATAGCCACCCAAAAACCAAAAGCCCCTACCTCTCCACCATTCACCCAGTCCAACCTATACAAACAGCTTGTCGAAGCCCTACAATATACATAAGCCTTGCCGTAAAAAAAATATGCCAACATATGCACAATCCTTCAAAAGAACATTTTAATCAGCTAAAGAGCATTCTCCGGTACATCAAAGGCTCCATCTACATCGACCTTCCCTCACATCAAAAAATCTGCAACTCCATGCCTATGCAGATTCAGATTGGGTTGGGGACATTCCCGGCCACAAGTCTACAACCGGTTATTGCATTGGAGTACCAAAAAACTAAGTGTTGTCTCCCGCTCCTCCACAGAGGCAGAATAACGAGCTCTAGCAACCGCAGTAACGGACATTATTTGGACACAACGATTACTACATGAATTAAGCAATTCCCCAACCGGACCAACCAAGTTGTAATCTCTCCATCATAGCTTTAGCAAAGAATCTTGTCTTCCACGCAAGAACAAAGCATGTCGAAGTCGACTACCACTTTACTTGAGACAACATATCAAAACAAGAAATTGAACTTTTACACATATCTACAAAATATCAGCTCGCAGACACCATTACAAAACCACTACCAACAACAAAATTTCTAAAGCATCAGTTCAAACTCACAACCTCCACTACCTATTTGCGAGGGAATAATGACACGTATAAGTAATATCAGCCATGTATTTATATATCTACCACTGTTAGTCTACATATGCCTATATATGCATGTACTATATTACCATGTAATTTTACTTATTGAGTGAGATAATTTTCCTCTCCTTCTTCCTACATTTTCCTTAATTCCTTCTACTTCTATACATATGCCTTGGCCATAAAGTCTGTGGTGACTGAACGATAAGTTCAAGAGCCGATTGTGGCCGAATAGGCTCGAGTTTTAGATGAAGGTTGAAGCAAGTGTGCATAGCATGACCTACTCTATGACACTACAAACAAAACTTCAACAAATTTTTGAAAAACCAAATGCCAAAACCCGAAAGCTCCAATACCAATTCAATCCTGATTTGAAAGCTTAACTCCAAAGTTGTCAGGTCACAAGTTACAAATAAGAAAGAAAAGTGTTGTGTTATGTATAAAACAACCAACATACAACTTTGTTGAATTTTATCATCACATGAATCTTTTAAAAAATTATGCTAAAGCTAGGGAATCCCTGGAAGCGAGAGTTCCCACATTATGGATATATGAGGGTTAAAAAGCTAGTTTATAATACTAAATTAAGATTAGATATTTTAAATGTTGGCATGCACACATGTAAGCTTTTTAAGCTATTAAATGTTATGATTAAATGATATTTTAACTTTTCATGCCTTCAAAAAACAAAGTGAATTGGAGAAAAAGCCAAAAAAATTGATAGTTTAGGCTTTAAACTATGATACTCAAGCAAGAATTGCCATAGTAATAACATGAGTATCATTATGGATAAAAATTTAAGGGAAATATACTGTAAGTTAAGAGATTGAGGGATAGAATTTGATTTTTATGGATTATAATTAATAGAATAATTTTAAATATTGTAAATTTTTATGTCCCTCAAATAAAATTAGATATGAGTATAAAAGAAAATTATTAACATAATTTGGAGCAAGTTCAAAGAATATCCCAATAAAAATGCTATTTATAAGAGGAGATTCAAATAGACTTCTTGAAGATTAAAATACTATTCATAGTAGTTTTGATATTTTAGAGATTAATGAAGAAGAAATAACAATTTTAGAGTTTAACTTAGCTTACTATCTTGTGATAATCAAAACTTATTTTGAAAAAAAAAATGAACATATAATCACAAAAAATAAGGCTTCTAAAACTCAGATTAATAATTTTCTTTTAAAAAATGGTTATCTATTTAATAAGGAATGTAAAATTATTCTAGATGATTATTTGATGACCCACCTCAACTATTAACTTTAGATTTGAAAATAAAGAGTAAGAAAAGTAATACTAACTAAAATAGATTCTAAAATTAGACTGACAAGACTAATAATATAATTATTTTAAGAAGTGAAAACTTAGACATGGGATTTTGAAAGTGAAATCAATCTCATATAGATTTTGATTATTAGTTATATTCACATAATAGCTAAAAATATATGTAATGAATAAGAAAAGAAGCACCTAATGGTAAAAAGATGGTTAATGGTCTATAAGAAGTTTTCAGTTAAAGTAAAGATAAAAAAAATCTTATAAAAATGATTTAAATATAAGAAATTTTAAAAACTAAAAAAATATAAACTAGCTTATCATAAATTGCAATTTGTAATACTAATATTGCAGCATTCAAAGACTTAAAAGCTAACTAAATTAAGAGATAAAACATCCAAAGACTTGCCTCAAATAAAATATTTCAAAGATGATCAAAAACTCTTTTTATGGATAAAGATATTTTATATAGACTGATAGATGCCTTTAATGAAAGTGGTACAAATATAATTAAAATAAATGAGTTTAATAGTTATAAAAATAATATCATTCACACTTTTAATCAACATATTAGTAAAGCAAAGATTTAAAATGCTTAAAAAGGATGATAAATAAAAAAAGCGGTAGGATCGCATGACATCACTATCGATGTATGAAAATATTTGGATGAGAGAAATTTCTCGATGTAATTGTAGTTCGTTATACTAATATTACAGCATTCAAAAATTTATAAAATAGGTTAGAACCAATAAAAAGAGAGATATTTTCATGGATAAAAGAACCAAAACTATTTTCATGGATAATGATATTTTAGATAAATAGATAGATACCTTTTAATGAAAATTGTACAAATATAATTAAAAAAAGGTTATTAGTTATAAAAATAATATCAATTACATTTTTAATCAACACATTAGTGAAGCAGAGATTTAGAATGCTTGAAAAGGATGAGAAGTAAGAGAGTACTAGGATCATATGACATCCCCATCGATATATGGAACTATTTGTGAGAGAGAAATGTATTGGCTTAACAAGTTATTTAATATAATTTAAAAAGCAAAAAATACCATATGAGTGAAAAAAGAGTATAATTATGCCCATTTATAAGAATAAAGATATACTCAAGATTGTGTAAATTATAAGATAATTAAGTATATGCCATACATTGAAACTTTCGGAAGAGTAATTGAACACATTACAAAGAAATACACACATTTTACAAATCAATTTGTTTTTATGCCAAATAAATCCACCATGGAAGCCATACATTTATTGAGCAATTTGATGGAAATATTTAGAAAAAGAAAAGAATTTCTTTATTTAATTATTATTAATCTTAAAAGGCATATGATAAAGTATCAAGAGAAGTTCTTCAGAGAGCTTTAAAAAGAAGGATTTAAGTAGTATGTATTGATTTTATTAAAAATATGTTAAATTGGGCTCTAAGATGTGTTTTATTGTAAGGTGACATATCTAATAACTTTTTTATTATTATTTAATTACAACAAGTCTTAGCTCTCAATCCATGTTTTTTTGCTTTAATTATAGAGATTCTTAATATACTCAAAAAAAGGTTCCTTGGTGCATGTTGTTTTTGCAAATAAAATTCTATTAATTGATAAGAATAGAAGTGGAGTTAAATCAAAACTCATGAAGACTAATTTAGAATCTAATAGTTTTCACCTTAATATATCAAAAATATAATATATAAATTAAACATAATAAAATCCTAATCTTGAGGATGACATAACTATTGAGGACCAAGTGATCAAGAAGAGTGAGGTTCAAATACCTTGGATCAATTATTAAAAATTAAGATGTAATAAAGAGTGATGTGATTAATAGGATATGAGTTAGTTAAATGAAATGGAAGCACTTCTCGAGTGTTGTGCAATCAAAAATCACACTCAAAGTTAAAGATAACTTTATAGAGCAACTATATGATCAATTATGTCATATGGAGTTGAATGTTGGCCAACAAAGAAAAAACTTCTCGATAAAATAAGTGTTGCAAAGATGAGGATGCTAAGGTGGATGAGTGGTATAGTTATAAGGACGGAATGGGAAAAAAGTTCATCCGAAGCAAGGTTTGAGTGGATAAGAATAGAGAATGTCATTCTAAATTGTTCAAACATATTAATCATATACTATTCAATGCTCCTTTTAAGAAAATAAAATATTTGAATTTTCCAATGTTAAAAGAGGAAGAGGATGACAAAAAAAGGATATGGAAAATGCCATAAAAAAAAACCTTCTCTATTAGAACTTAGGGAGGGAGTTTTCTATTTAATCATGCATAAGAAAACCAAAGGATGCATGTAGCCGACCCCACCTAATGAGACTAAGGCTTGGTGTTGTTGTCAAAGATGGTGGTGATAACTAGCTCCACAAAAATGTGGGCAACCGAGGAGCAAATCAAGCTCTTTGTCATCACAGCAATTTTCAACAATTTGCTAAATATAGAGTTGATGAACCACAGAGTATTTTCATTACAAAAATGAATCCAAAGCATAAGAAATCCACCTAAACAAGTTTGATTAAGAAATCTACATCCGGATCAAAAGATGGAAACCATTTGAGGAGCCGCAATGAGAAACCTTTTAATTAAGTGATCGAAGGGGATAAATAGTGAACATAATCTTCATAGATAGATAAATTGATAAAGACCTGTCTACGGTAGATCAAGACAGCAAACCAAGTACTCATCAAATTCCATGATGTAGATACTTCCTATGGTTAATCGACCCGGCAAGAATTTTCTGTTGAGAAAAATTAGAATGCATGAACCATCACAAGAATTTCCTCCTCAAAAAAAACTAGTTGGTTTTCCCTCATGAACAGACAAAAAACATACAAATAAACAACCATGTTTAGTCATCGAATCCCCATGAAGAGAAAGTCCAAAGACCACTTTAACAAAAGATTGGCCACCGCAAGCAGGGAAAGGCAAAGGCCTAATAGGCACAAAGAGACCTGAAATTAGAGGAGCGCGCAATAGATGAGATAAATTTGTCGTAGAATTCTAAAAATGTGTGCAAACATATACAGTACAAGAGCAACGACCTAGATATGACCTAGCTAGCAAAGAAGATATATATGGATTGGAAGTAGACAACAGCATCAAGCAGAGGGTTGGCAACCATCTAAGGCAGTAATCTCTAATCTTATCCACTATTCGAGACACTCCAATCTTGTTACTGATAAACTCATTTCTCATTCTATCTTTAAGTGAACTTGCTAGAATGAGAAATGAGTTTATCCATAGCAAGGTTGAAGTGGCTCCAAAAGTGGATAAGATTAGAGAATGTCTCTTTAGATGGTTTGGGCATATTAAGCGTAGATTGTGCAATGCTCCTATTAGAAAAATTGAGTTTATGAATTCTCTCATATTAAAAGAGAAAGACCCAAAAAGATATGGGAATAAACTATTATGAAGAATCTTCTCTGATTGGAGAAGGGCTTCTATTTATCGTGCACAATGGAAACAAAGGATTCATTTAGTGGGATTAAAGCTTGGTGGTGGTGTTATTGTTGTTGTTGTTGCAATATGTTACATGATGGTTGCTTTTATCTGACAAATCAATTTTGCTTTAGCCTATAGAGAAATTATAAAGTTATGATATTGTAAGCTAATCCTATGGTAGATATACATGGGTATTATTTGCTTTGTAGATAAGCAGCTCAATTTCAACATACTACATTTTGAACACTATAAGGTAGAGTTTTTTGTAGAGAAGAATATTTGTGCAAGATGTTGCACATCCTTGGAGCAAAAATTTGAGAGAAAATGCTCTAATGGCATATCACATGATCACATGACAACTTACACAAATGTCATAAATCCGCTATTGGTAACCTAACTAATGCCTAACTAGAGTATCCCAATGGTTTTTAAAAATTATTTTGGAAAACTTGATCCTAAAGCCTTGTAAAGGTCGTAAAAATGAGTTCTAAGTTCATAAGGCATTTATTTTTTTATTATAAATATTTTAAGTTTCAATTTGTAATAGAATTTGTTAGTGTGCTTAGCATTGGATATTAGAGTGTTTTCTTGATGGTATTCTTAGGAATTTCTTTCCAACTCTCCACTCTTCTTCACTCATCACTCAACTTCATAACTTATTCTACCTCTCCAAACACTTTCTTCTCACAACCACACTAAGCAAAAGTAATTACAAGATAACATAAGCCCATGCATCCCCACTTAACCCGATACCCACCACATATAGTTCCCCCTTTCAACCTCTTCAAACTTAGAATCACAGCCCTATCTTAAACATTTTTAAATCTACTATTTTTTCTCATCATCACCGCCCTCAGTATTCCTCTTTCCCTATAACTCCAATAAAAAAGTAATATTTAACTATTATTGTTATTATTTTATACCCCCTTTTTTTACTTACCATTCATATTTGCCAAATTTCATGTAAAAAGTAAATGTCTTAGTGAACCCTTGCATATTCATGAAAAAAACCCAAATAAGACATGTGAGAGCAGTTTAATCACACATCATGTAATTTAAAAACAAAAACGAATTAAAAAGGCATTAATTGGCCCACATTCATAAACATAAGCTTCTTGATTAACATTAAGTTGAAAATCATTATAATAAACCCAACTTTGTGCCCCAATTTTTCCAATTTTCCCTAACAAGTGATATCAAAGCTGATGATTTGATTGAGATCGAGTTGCTCATATAGCATATGACTTCCATGAGACTTGGTAAATCTACTATGATTAAGCATGATTCAAAAAAAAAAACTCACCTGGTGTTTTAAGGTAGCTGAGTGCCTATTAGTACGTAACTATTAATGGTGTTAAAAAAGTTTAACTTAAGGGGGAGATGATGTTAGTGGTGAGCAGTATGATGAGAATAATATTGAAATGTGTCAAAAAAGTTTAACCCCACCTCATGTAATTGAAAGAGAAAATGGCAAAGAAATAGCATTAGTTAACCCACATCCACAACTTTAACTTTAAGATCAATTAAATTTGACTATCGATATATCTAACCCAACTTATCGTCTCCCATTTGATTGGCTCCTCAATAACAGCACATCACACCCTAACTACCCTCGACCATTGTGCACCAAAGTTGAAATAAATTGTGAAACATGATGTCGTATAAAATGCTTACATACCTCTCAATTCCCACCACAAAAAGGGTTAGAAAACTGTTTACTTGATATATTTCACAAGTTTAGCATAATGCACAAGGGTGGTCAACCAAGCATCTTGGAACCTCATTTTAGGCCTACACCATATTACCACATAAAAGCATAAGAAAAAAGAACAAAGGCTCTCTTGCTACGTACTAATGAAAAAGAGAAAAAACGATGAAAATCAGTCATTTATCATCAATTATCAGAAAAATAGTAGCAAAACGAGTAGTATATCGGAAGATGAACAGTGGCCGAGGGGAGGTAAGAAAATCGAGTTGGAAAAAATAGATTCTAGTCGTCCCATGGACAACAAAAAATAAATTAGATCATGAATAATCAGCAATCAAAACCCGGCATTGCTCAACAAGATAAGGCAAAAATAATCAAGCCTTCAACCGCATGATGAACGAAAGGAATAACCTGTTGAATAATTCGGCGCTTATTGTGGCCGGCTGCGAGGTCTTCCAGATTAACGATTCTCTTGATGTTGGCCATCATATCGCGAATCATCTCGAATTTGATATCGGCCTGCATCAATGCCCGCGTGATATCGTTCAGGCATTCCCCCAGTACCTTCTCGTCAATGATAGTGGCGTTACTCATCTTATGTAAGGCACGGGATATACTCCCGCCTAACTCCGCGAGCACCATTTTTGCTCCCGACGATTGAACTATCGATTTGCAGCTATCAGACGATTAGGGTTAAGGCTTTCCTTTCGATTCAAACCTTTGAGCAAGAAAGGCTGAAAAATTTTCGAGAATTAATTACTCGACTTCTCAGGGCTCGGAGAAATCTGCAAACGGTGGTCCGTCAATTGCCAAGTACCGATCGGGTGGCCTTGATCCCGCGTCGAGCATCAGATCTGAGCAATTCCGATAACCTGAAAAGGAATCGCCGGCTGTTATATGTTCAACCAGTCCTTCAGTAAATAATATAAACAAAAATTAATGATAAATTGCCTGTAAGGCTTTTTAAAGCTCTTGGATTTGTACTCTTTTATATTTTACTACTTAGCAATTGAGCACAAATATTTTTTTTTATTGAGGCCTATTTTAAATAGAGAAAGAATACATAAATTATATTAAAGAATTTGTTGTACTTATATCATCATATACATATTAAAATATAGATAACGGTGATAATCTTATATGCAAATATTTGATTAGTGCAATTCACTTTTTATTTAGACCAATATGTAAAAAAAAAAGAAAAAAGTAGGAAAGAAAATTATGAGCGATGTGACATAAGTTTATCCTTGATTTATGTGATGATCTAGAGCACTATGAGTTATGAGCGATGTGACATAATCTCATTTAGCATATCAGCTCATTTTCTTAGCTAAATCAAAAGTAAATGCATGTGAGTCATCGAAGAAATCAAGTTCATGTGATATTCAAATTAAAAAAAAGATTTGATCACTTAGACGTAAGAGATAAATTTATGCGATAACAACCACGTGACTATCTATGTGCCGAAATTGAAACTTTTTATTGTTCATCTCAGAGCACTATATAAGATTTAGTACATTTAGTAAATCTACTAGAAAAGATTAAATATCTTAATTATGAAATGAAAATCAATCTAATTAACTTAATATGAAGTTGAGAAGAAAAGTACTTGCATGAATCTATAATATTTTGCATGTTTAATCTCAACTCTCCCTTATTTTCTTAAAACAGTTTCAAAACAAAAGAAACCTTCAAATTGTAATTTAAGACTCAACCAAAATCATTTGATTGCTTAAATATTATTGAAATTAAGTATACGCTAGTAACAAATTTAAACACCATTCACAGACGATAAACCTCGAAATCTTATCATCTCATATTATTTCGGACCACGTACACTTGCATGCAAACGCATACTACGTATTTTCGGTCTATCAGTAAATATAGCAATCATATTTTTGCTCGATCTCTAAGGGAAAATGAGAAAAATATTAAGTTTTTAGCATCTCTAATAACTCCATTAAAATTTAAATATATCACATATTTCCAAAAATTTTAAAACATGTATATTAAGATCTTCTATAGCCCACAAAATTCGGAACTTTGCAACATCTGCAACGTGGTCAATTTGATCTCAAAGTTGTTAGCCTCTATACTTGGTCTCACAATAACAATTGTAATTCCTCCTATAGTGGGCAGAGCACAATCACGTAAGGCCATCCTAAGGTTGTTATCATTGTGCACTTCACCGAAATTATTATCAGCCATATTCTAGTTAATAGCTTTAATGCTGTAGCGCCACTCCCCGTTGCCGTGCGCAAAAGATAAGTATAATCATAATCAGCGGCGGAGCGGTGCGCTACTCGGGAGGACGAGCTTACAAAAAAATCATCTCCCTGAATAGGTTAAAAAGCTGAGCCACACTGAAGGCTGCTGACTCAAACCTGAGAGTATAATCAAGAGTCAATACTTAAGATAAGAATAAATTACTTGTCTTAAGTATTAGACTAATACATATATTTGATTTAAAAAAAAGATAAATATGAATCCAATATACGTTATCAATATAACAATATTTCCAATATGCTGATCACATCACAATACTAACTAAGCAGTTTTAAAGTAAATGCAATAAACAATAAAGTAAACACAACTGTAGAAAATAATAGTAAAGGTACTATGTAACTGAAATTGTAAAGGCTAAACAAAGTAAAACTGCATCAAAACTGAATACTAAAAGTAAACGAAAATATCAAAATCTCAGAAATCAATGTGAATAATATCCAATGATGTACTATATGTCACTGGAATGATGCACCAAAATATGCCACAAAATGGTATACCACGGTATGTAACGAAACTATCACTGAAAGGATATGCGTTACGGTCCAATGTATGCATACACCCAGTTGGAAAGATAGTACGGTGATGCCGATGCATCCTGAAATTCCCCAGTCAATGTATGCAATATTCCAGTAACCCATAATTTATCACTGACACTCATGCATCATTGCTGAAATAACTCCTTAAACTCATGCTCATGTTTGTGCCCATGCTTCTATTCTATATGAGTAAAATTCAGAAATCCACAAAACTTTGAATACCGATAATAAATTCTAGGTCTCCACTGTGCAGAATCCTACTAAAATGATTCTGACTCCTAGATTCTATAATTGGTTAAAGTTGAAGATTTACTTAAAGATTATTAGATTGAATGATTGTATACACATATTTAGTACGTTTGCAAGAAAGGTGATTCTTGTCACTTAGTTTGATTAAGCCACCATAACGAAGCAATCTTCGATAGGAGGCATCGCCCGTTGGCAATTTGTATCTCAAGCTAAGTTATTAAGATGCCTAACTCATAATCACACTTAGTATTTTAAAGAAAGTTATTCTAATTACTTAGTTTGTTTGAGCCATACCTATTGAAGCGGTCTTCGCTATGAGGCATCGCCTGTTAGCGATTTATATTTTAATCAAATTAAGAAATGAGTATCTGTTTAATAATGTAACAACCATAATGTTATTACCCGTCAATTAGCAACCTAGTTGACTCTAATCCTTTTTTATTAGTCTTATAACAGTCTAAAGAGTCTCCAATTCAGTTTTCTTGCGAATTAGAGATCATTTAGCAATTTCCAATATTTCATAATTTTTTGATAATTCTGAGAATGTCTAATTTATTTAAATCTCATAATCAAAAATGGAGTCCACCATTGAACTCAGCACATCCAAATTAGCTAAGGGTGGTATTTTGGAAGCATTTGGAAGTCGTCAATTTTTACCAAATATTTTAATAATATTTAACTACCCAGAAAATTAAGATAGTTAAATTGATTTCCGATCAAAAATTCGATTGTATTTTTGAGTTTCCCACACCTCAATTAGATAAGGGTGAATTTTTGGATTTTTCAGAGTGCGTTTAGCTATTTAAATTTGATTAATAAAATGTGTATATTAATTATTAAATTAAATTAAATTAATTGAATTATATATTATAAATTAATTAATTCCATTTGAACTTAATATTCAAACTGCGAAGATCCTAAAGTGAGCACCGAACACCAAACACCGCAACCAATAGATCACGCCCATTGCGCGTATTAGGATGGGATCTGACGGCCGAGATGTGATCCATGAGATCTGGCCGTTGGATCGAGGGTTTGATCTGATGGCTCAGATCAAACCCTGTACGTATCCTTCGCGCGATCTCCTGCGATGCCCGGCGAAGGACGTCCGGCTTCTGCAGGTCCAGCCGAGCCCCGTAGCCTTCCCATTTAGCTCTAGGATATTGCATTAGCTCATTTCAAACCTTCCTAAAGCTAAAGCGGGAACTCCAAGCTGTGCGTTTCTCCTTCCTTCAGTGCTCGGTGTCCAGCTGCGTAACCCTAATCCTAATCAGTTTATAGAACTTCCAGGTACCCATCAGATTAACTTCTCCTTAAATTGATTCAATATTTTTATTCAGCAGTTTTGATGTATTGATCTGAACCTAAATCAGATTATATCGATTTAGCTTTAGCCTAAACCGATCGAGTTTAATATATAGAGAATTCGGGTTCTATTTTGTGGGAGTTAGGGCATCATCTAACTTCCTCCCTAGACATCTTCTGGACTCGATCCTTAGTTTGGGTGAACGACCTCGACGAGGGCTGCTCGCCGGTGTGCGGGTCACCCAGGGACCACTGGAATCGAGTTCGGAGGTTAACCCTAATTCTGATCTTCTGCCTCTTCTCTCGGGATGAAACGGTTCACGCGCAAATGAGTTCGGTCCAGTTTGAGCGTCTGAACTGAACCGGTTCATTTCCATTTGAGTTGTGCCGTTTTCAGCCGACTCAAATGACGCGTGTCGATCCAGCAGGCCGCCGCGTGTACATAGGAATTAGAGGAGCGCCGAATTCAGCGCTATCCAGAATTCTGTGTCGCGCTGTCATGTCATGTAATCTGTGCCGTTAATTTAATTCAATGAATGATTAGTCGAATGATTAGTTATTAAAATTAAATGATTAATTACTTAATTTTATTTAATTAATAACTTTAAAAATAATGATCCAAATAATACAATATTCATAAAAATGAGTAGATCAATAATATGAAATTTAATTTCAGTTTTGGCAATTATTTTGTTGAGCCAATATTTAGGATTAATTAATTAATTTTAAATTAATATTAATCTTTCATATGACCTAATTTGATCATTTGAGATCCAAATTAAATGATCAAATAATTCATTTCACTCACAAAATTGTGAGGAATAATAATATGAGATTAAATTTAATTTTTGAATCATAATTTTCTTAATCACTTTTTAACCTAATTTAGGAGTCATTAAAACCCTAATTTTTCTAAAGTTGTCCAAAAATTTATAAACTTAGTGTCAATCTTCTCTTTATGAAATAAGGATTTCAATTATTTATAAAATATTTCCATTGGACAACAAGTTAGGATTTTAGGTTTTTGACTCTTACTTAGTATTATTATGATTAACCTAAATTTCTAGATAACTTACTTTAGGTCTTATAAAACCCTAGGACAGCTAACTTATCATATTTATTATTTCCCTTACCAATTAAATAGTATTATATGAGCTTAGTTCTCAACTTTCTTTTAATGTGAATTAATTGTAAAGTGCTTAATTCACCTTTCAACCCTAAGGTAAAAACCTTATTATTTATTTGCAATAGATCTATAGTTGAATCATAAGTCTATTAGTTACACCCGTTAAGAATAGATAGTCTTAATGCTTTAGTAATTGTGGAATTGTGAATCAACTAGATCTAATTTTAGTGATTAGATTAGGACTTAGCTTATTCATTCTAATCCTTAAAACTTATTTTTAATTATTTTAAGATTTAGTAAGGAATTCCTAACTTACTAAGATTAGTTTAGGAATTCTATTAAATTTCTTAAACATATATTAATAGTAAACATAGAACTTATAGTTCTTAAGTATAGTAAGTATATATCCTAGACCTTGCAATTACTTGTAACTTAGCTAGATTAATATTGTTTGATTAGAATATTCAAAATATAACCTAGCTAGAGAACCATAATGAAAAGTAGTAGAATCACTTTAGTTTTAAATTTTTTAAGTTAGACAATTTCTTATAACAATCTTTACCTACTAAGTACTTAAACCTTAATTTAATTATTGTAATTAAATCTTATAGTTTAGGATGATATTAAGAGCTAATTTCTAATAATAACAATTATACTTATAAATTATTTTGTCATATCATATTCAATGAATTGAATCTATTATTTTCAAAATCATAACTACTATTATATTACAATTAACTTGAGATCAATATCTCAAAGTTAATAGGGAGCTCAATTAGTTCAATCCTTAAGTAGATCATTAAAATTATATAAATTTGGATATCACTTAGTTGCAAATGTTGATTTTCCCTTGTTGGCTTGTTTAGCTTTGAACCTTATTCATTTAATCATTTATAAATATATTGTGCATGAATAAAACTTTCACATAAAATTACTAGGGGTTCTATATAGTGGACTAGTCTAGGGCAGGCTGAAAATGGAGTAATAAGGAGACATCGCATTCTTAGAGGATGAATGTGAGTATTTTAGGTATGGACCCTGCTTTTCTTTAGATGTTAAACAGACGTGTTTAACTCCTCATCTCATTCTAAATATGCCCACAGAATGAGTACATATTAAAATAACTTCAATTAATAATCAGGTGAGATCTTCAATCTTATAGATTGTTAAGACTCCCTATAGCTTTTAGCTATATTATTTTACATAGTCCTAGGCTATGTATATCTTAGATTTAAGTCTAAGATTCTTCTTCCAATTTTCTTACTATGCATTTTCTATGATTTAGAACTGTACTTTACTTGTTTATAATTTATTTAGATTACAGTAAATATTGTATAATTTTATTTAAATGCTTCACTGTTTATTTTCCCTTATTTAGCATAAGTTCATTTGAACATATATATGCGTTAATTCATTTGATTTTATATGCACATTAGTTTATTTATAGCTTATTTAGGATGCTTTTGCCCTTGTATTAATTGCAGGCTAGGATGTATACTTAAGTGAGTATTCTAACTCACTTGTTTCTCCCTTCCTTACTTGTATGCTTACCATATTGCACATATGCTTATGCTTGCTATGTAACTAGAACTGTTATATCTAATTATAACAATAACATGTTTAACCAATCTTAAATTGTGCTTAGACTATTTAGTCTAACCAGATTTTCTATTTCTTGGCTTTGCCCTATCATATTTAAATACTAAAATATGATAGATCAAGTGCACTTGGAGGCTAGTGGAGCTGGACCAAGTGCTAAAAATTAAATTGCTTTCACCTATCATATATTATAAATTTATAGCTTATTAAGAACTTCAAGTGAGCTATCAAATTTTTCTTTTCTTATTTAGTTTACTGTCATTTTGTAATAATGTCATTTATTTTGAATTACTATACTTGTGGCAGCTTAGAATATACTTAAATGTTTGAAATGAATGAATGAATGAATGGATGAATGAATTGAATGGATGAATAGATTTAAATGTATAAAATTGCATGTTAATTAAATCTTTCATTGCATACTTGGAATAATAAATGGAATTCATTATATACTTAATTGTTTATAGAATTGGAAATTAGTTTTTTATTAAAATAATAGTCTTTGTATATCTTCATGTGAGTGTTGAATGTCATGATAAAATAAACCATAGGGTAGATAATTACTACACATGTAATTTTCTCCCTTTAACTTGTAGAATTATAAATGAGCAATCCTATAAAAAGAATTGAACTCTATTTAGAATTGGAAATGAGCAATCCTATAAAAGGGATTGAACTCTATTTAAAACTATAAATGAGCAATCCTATAAAAAGGATTTAACTCTATATTAGAATTAGAGTTAAAGTGGATTGAATGTATATTATTTTAGGTTTTCTTTTCTTTTAAATTATATCTCCCATTGGAATGGGGGCTTAGCATATGATTCTACAGGTGTTTCCTTTGCCAATTACAAATGAGACTCTGCCGAAATTTTTAAGGAATTTTAGACTTAGAATATTTTGCTAAAAGTATACTCATAACTCACGAGTTAAATACTTAACAAATACTTAGAATTTCATATCTAAGACATGATGTAAATAATTTAATTATTTTAGACTACTACTATCACATGTATTCTCATGTATGTCATATGCTCAAGTCATACTTATCCTTGCTTTTAAATTTATATACTCTCATATCTTCTTTCGTAAATTACATGTTTAAATCTATTTCATTCTCATCTTAAGCTTCATGTATTGTATATTAAATTTTAAATTTACTTAACATCATTCACATCTATCCTTCTATCTTAACTTAAGACCCTCTTCTAAATCCTTGGCCAAACACAATACTTAATGATTTGGATTAGTTTTCTTCTAATCTAATATTAGGTATTGTGGTAACTCATCAATATTGAGTTAAGTAATTTCAAATATTGGGATCGTCACAAATACACTCTTAGTCTTGGGAGATTTACTCTAACGGAACTGTATTCGTCTAATCCCTCGGGATAGTACTTGCTCATAAGTCCATATTTGAGTGAATCAACCAATCCTGAATACTACTGAAGAAAATTAGTACTATGGGTATGTCATACTAAACCAACCAATAATCTGGGTCCACACAACTTTATTTAATTAATAAGGATTTATCAAGACTATAATTCTTATGCTAAATAGGTAAGTACAAGGCTCTAAGAAAATGTGATCAAGTATCACTCAATATAGATTCTACCACAAGAAAATGTATCATTCTAATATCTTAAGTGATTCCTACTATGAGGGGTTAAGATTAACTTCTAAAGTTAAGGGATCATCTAAGCTTCTACCTCAATGAGTTATGCAAAGTCCTCCTACCTCAATGTATATTCAAATTTAGGTCTTTAAAATATTTAAGAGACAATCTTATACTGAGATTCTTAAGATGTAACATCCCAAGGTTGTTACCCAGCTTAATTTTAGCTCAATCGTATTGTAATTATCATTCCATTAAATTTATCTAGTCATCAGAATCAAACCCTGAAGGTTTGGAGCAATTCAGAGCTAAATCCAATATTTTGGATTATTTTAATATTTAATTAATTAGAAAATTGAGGTATTTATTTTGATCTCGAAATCGAAATCTGATTTTGCCATTGCGATCTTCACCCCCAAATTAGCTAAGGGTGATATTTTGGACGCATTTGGAAGTCGTCGAATTTTCGCGAATATTTTAATGTAATTAAATGCGTCGAAAAATAGGAAAATTAAATAATCGTTGGAATCAAATTCCACTTGGTCGTTGAATTCCTCACCCCCAAATTAGCTAGGGGTGAATTTTTGGGAATTTTCGGAGCACGTTTCAAAAATTGGAATATTTAAATAATTAGGGAAAATAAATGAGTAATTAAGAAATTCTTGGGTCCATAATTTGCAATTTCCCTATTTATTTCAAAAATATTTTTGGATGTTACCTCCCTTTCAAAAATCGGCTGGCCATCCTTCCCCTCATCTCTTGGCCATGCCTCATTTAAGGCTCATCCATGATAGCCTACTCACCTAGCCCCTAGCTAATGATGATGCCCTACCCTTTCCCTTCTTCTTTAAATAGAGAGTTAGCCATCTTCTCCACTTGCTGAAATTTTCTCCATTCCCTCCATTTCTCCATTGCTGCACTTTGAGGAAGAAGAAGAAGAAGAAGAAGAAGAAGAAGATAGAGCCCTTCTCATCCACCTCTAGCAAGGATAAAGGTACCATTTGCTCCTCTCCTTGTCTTTCTCATGTTGATATAATGTTGGAATGCATATTTGGAAGTTCATAAGCATGTATGTAAACCATAATGGCTCTTAGAAGCTGCACAGAAAACTGCTCTGTTTTCATTCATTCTGCATACCCTTGTATTCATCATCATTTTTAGTATAGCTAGGATGCTCCGTTCGTGCCGATTTTGGTGTCGATGGAAAGGTATCGGAAACACCTTTCCATTGATATATGACTTCACTCATGAAACTCTCTGGATTGAGAGTAATTAAGCTCAAAAAATGGCCCGCACGGGTTTCACACCTGGCAAAATCACCGTCTGCCGCTGCAGCGCGCTGTAGCGGGTTGCCGCGGACAGGAAAACTTAGGGAAAACATACAAAAATGCACATCAAACTAATTGAATAGTAATTTGTGAAATTTACCGCTACAGCGCGTGGTCGCGCGTTGCAGCGGCCTGCAACGACATTTCACGGAACTTAGGAAAACGGCCAATAAAACTAATTGAACAGTGATTTTACAAATCAAACCGCTACAGTGCACCATAGCATGCTGCAGCGGATTGCAGCGGTGGTTTGCAGTGGTAATTTCATAAAAATTATAAAATCATTTAATGAAAATAAGTGAACAAGTGGTTTTTGCAAAATGAACCGCTCCAGCACGCCATAGTGCGCTGCAGCAGGTCACAGCAGCTTGCAGCGGCCTGCAGCGAGCCACAGCACAATGGTGCTACTGCGCGCTACCACGCGCTACCGCGCAGAAAGTGCTACAGCGTGCTGTCATGCGAAAAGCGCTACAGCGCGCTACAACGCCCAGATTTGCAAAATTTTCAGAATTTTCCAGAAACTGCCCATATATTGTAAAACTGCCTAGTTTTGGCTGAAATTGTAAAACTTCACTGTTTTGATATTTTAAGACCCCTAGGACCCTAGTGTGGCTAAGTTATATTAAATTTGAACTTATTTTAACTAAAATCAAGCATTGCATAAATTTCTATATTAAAACATAGTTTGTAACCTTGTCACAACTATCAAGTGCCCATAACTTAATATGTGCCTTAGAGATATTATGCCAAAGAATAAGTATTAGAATCTTAATTGCCTGTATTAATTATATATAGTTTAACAACAAATTAGCATAAAACTTATACCTTTTAGATTTGTGATTTAAGTGCTAACCCCTTTGCTTATTTTAAGATTTGATTAGCACTAATCATCTTTTATGTCATCTTTTCACTTGTATGCCCTTATTATTCTAGAATGTACATTAGAAAACCTTAACATGTAATTGGACACTTAATTGATATTAAACTACATCTGAACATAAGAATCTTGATAATTTGATTAAGTAGATGATACTTAATCCAAACCTAAGTTTGACATCAATAATATACTAATAATACATTGATTGGATATTGACCTTTAAGTTAATCATTAGTCTTAATGATAGAAAGGTAGGGGTTAAACCCTAACTTGTCTTGATTAAGATCCAAATCTTAACCACTTGATTTATTAACTTGATTGTAAGATAATTTAATTTACATTATTCCAATAATACATATGATTTGATATTGATCTTAAATCATCAAATTAGAAGTATTAATGATAACATTGAATATGTGTGATTGAACCATCTGAATCCAAACTTTAGATCTTTGATTTTCTCTTATATAAGACAATTAGCATAAGACGAAAATAAAATTATAATGATTTATGCAATGATCTAACTCTAATAAGATCTTTGATTTTATCCCATGATTGTAGAATAGGAAAGAATCAAATGAATTTTAATCATCTGATTTGTTCACTTATCTTAAGTATATTAAGTAAACCTTAGCAAGTAGAAGAGTGAGATCTTAAGGGTCTTGCTATAGGATTATCATTGAAATGGTTAAAGACCTTAACTAATGATACATTGAGGTAAGAAAGACTTTTGTAACTTATTTAGGTAGAAGCCTAATTGATCTTTCATCACTTTAGAAGTTGAGCTTGATACATTGTGGTATGAATCACCTAAAGTACTTAGATTGTGACTTATTTCTCGTGGTAACAACCTATGTTGAGTGATCCTTTGATCACATCCTTGGAGCCTTATGTAGGATACACCTACTTAGAGTAAGGATTAATAGATTTGATAAATCCTTGTCGATTAAATAGAATCTGCTGAACTCAGATTGTTGGTTGGGTATAGTAGGGTATACCCATATTACTGGATTAATTCAGTAATATTCAGGATTGGTTGATTCACTCCAATGTGGACTTATGACTAGGTGATATCCTGTGGGATTAGCCAAATACAGTCCCATTAAAGTAAATCTTCCAAGACTAAGAGTATTACAATTAGTGAACAAGATCCTTAGTTTGAGATATAAACTGCTACCGGGTTCTACCTCCTATCGTAGTGCGCTTCGATAAGTGCAGTTTAAGCAAACTAAGTATATTAAGTCACTTTGCGTAAACCACTAAGTATGCTTGTAATTAGGGCACTTAACAGCTTAGCTTGAGATGTAAACTGCGACCGGGTCGTGCCTCCTATTATAGTGCGCTTCGATAAGTGCAGTTTAAACAAGCTAAGGGTTAAATCTACCTTTCTTGCAAATATGCTAAATATGTGTATACAATCATTTCATCTAATAATTTTCAAGTACACTCTCAACTTTAACCAATTACCACAGTTAGAATCTTAGGATTCAAAATCCTTTTAGTAGGATTCTGCACAATGGAGACTTTGGATTCATTATCAGATTTTAAAGTATTTTCTGAATTTATCTCATGTAGTTTAGAAGCATGAGCATGAGCATAAGCATGATGTGTGAATATTAGAATGATGTATGAGAATCAGAATGATGTATAAATATCAGTGATGATCTATGAGTTATGGAATGTTGCATACATTGACGGGGGAATTTCTGGATGCATCAGTGTCATCAATAAATAGTATTCCCAATAGGGTGTATGCAGACATTGGACTGTACTGCTCATAACAGTTCAGTGATATTTTGATAGCATATCAGTAGCATACCGTGTTGAGGCATATTCAGATGCACAATTTTAGTAACATACATCATAGTTTACAGATGATTACTCAGTTTTAGATTCCGTACTATTTTTGGTTTATTTTCAGTATTCAATTATAGTTTAGTTTTACGTTGTTTTACTTCAGTTTTGTATAATTTTATACAGTTTTATATTTTCAGATATGTTATAGTTTTCTTACAATTTTATACATGTTATGTAAATGTTAAATGAATAATTAGAATTGTTAAGATTAGTTTTGATGTGTTAGACTTATTGTCTAATACGGGGTACTTTTGGGATCCGGCAATTTACTAGATCTTGAGCAGTATATTGAGACAGGTTAGGAGGACACTCAGGAGATTCAGGAAGTGCCTGTGGAGTACTAGTGGACTCTCCTCCAGCTTTACTTTCTGCATAGTATTTTCAATTCAGTACCTAGTTTTACTTCAATATTTCAATAAACTGTTTGTAATAATTCTGGATGTATTTTCTTTTCTTTTCTGAGACGAATGTTTTCTACGGCTTCTGTGATGAATAATTCTGGATATTTGTTTTAAGCTTCCACATTATGTTTTTATACTATTTATACTTAGTATTGTGATGTGATCAGCATACTAGAAATACTGATATCTTATACATATATTGGATTCCTATTATATTCTAAATCCAATGTATATATTTATCTAATACTTAGAATAAGGATACTACACTTATCTTAAGTATTAGCTTTCAACCCTCTTTGAGGTTGAGTCAGCAGCCCTTCAGATGGGTTTGGTCTTTCGGCTATTTGGGGAGACGGGTTATTACTCCTCGAGTGGCGCACCGCTCCGCTGCCAATATGATTGTACTTAATTCTTTTGCGTGCGGTGACGGGGCGGGGCACTACATAAGATCTCACACTATTAATTCTAAAGCTAACACTTTAGGGTTCTATTTATTAGTTAGGTTTAGAGTGATCAGATTAGATGTTTAAGTTATCTAATCATATTTTATTCTAAGATTATGGGATTTAAATCAAGGATGTTATTAGAGTGAGATCAATTATCAAATTAATTTAGTTATATTATCTCTTTAAGCTAGTAGTCTTATTTAGAAGAAAATCAAGGGTTTAAAGTTTAGATTCAGATTAATCAATCATATAAATTTATCAATATCTTAACATGCCTAATTCAAATGTTTAAGATCAATACCAAATCAGATGTATTATTGGAATAATGTTAATTTCATTATCTTATAATCAAGTCAATTTAATTAAGAATTTAAGAGTTTAGATCTTAATCAAATATGTTAGGGTTCAACCCCTTACTCATGCTTAATTAAGATCAAATATTTATTTATAAATCAAATGTCAAATCAGTGAATCTGGGATGTATTATTGATGGCAATTTTAGACTTAGATCAAGTCTAAATAGCTTGATAAAAGTCTTAAGACTTCTTAAGGTTAATTAAGAGGATTAAGTTCTCAATTTTAGATTTATTAAATTTATACCTCATAAATTTGCATACATAATTTCAATACATCTAGCTTACTGTTATAAATCATATCGATAGAAAATTTCAGAAAAATAGAAAGTAATTAGTGCTAATCAAACCCTAAATCAATCCAAAATGATTAATACTTAATTACAAATCTAACCATCAAATCTTCATACAAATTGGCACATAAGTTCTATTTAATCATAAAATTAATTAGAGACTAAATTTGCTAAGATCCAATGTATATAAACTCTAATTTTCACTAATCATGGTTTAACAATATTATGGTATAAATTGAGATACAAGGATCAGAAAAATAATTCACATAGCATATTCATTCTACTCGTCATAAGAAAACTAATGGCACCCTAAACATGCAATTTGGTTGTGTAATTGCTAATCCACCCTAATCAAAATATGTAATAATTAGGCTAAAATAGAAAATCTAACCATTAGATGTTCAATATTATTTTATATTCTGATTCCTGAGGATTTTCTGATCAGTTTCATATATGATATTATAGGGTTTAAACCAGCGGATTAGAAGTTATTCAATTAATACATTATGTATTTTTATTTAAATGATTTCCTAGAATTTGAATAATTGAATTATTTTCCTTAAGGAAAATAATTCCAATTATTCGAATATAATTAAAATAAGTTCGGCCCGTTCACCAAAGCACGCGGGTCAGCCGGGACCTGAAGACTCGGGACTGTCGCACCGCGCGGGTCACGGGTCGGCCCGACCCGCACAGGGGCTTCGTCCCAGAGCCTCCGTCCCGACGGAAGGACCCGTTTAGGGAAACCATAATCGGTTAATTCTGGCGCATCCCGACCACGGCATGACTAACCAACGATCGCTACACATTCATTGTGGTCAGACGCACCGAACGGGACCTGAAGCCCTCTGTGAGATGGTCCGGATTGGCCGGATCTTACTCACCCGAGGGCTCCTTTAATGGAGCTACTGTGGGGGGAACAATTCTCCCCATAGTGGCCATGCCAGACCCAGGGCTAGATCCCTACACCTTCAGGGAGGTGAGATGGGTCGAAGCCCTCTGGTCTGAAGGCCTGAGGTGGTCTAGAACACCAGGACCTTACTCACCTGAGATGTTCCTTAAGGGACTTATCCCGATCGATCGATTCGATCGGTCAGGGCTAGCTTAGGGCTCAATTACGATATCAATGAGTTCATTTTGATAATATCCATGTAATCGAGTCAAAAGGAGGAAGGTCTGAGCCTCATTGGCTCAAAACTGGCAAATGGGGGTACCTAATTTGACGGGGGAGCTCGGGACGATCGACTAAGGGCTCGATTGGCTTTAGTTGAGGTTTCAGATGCTGCAAAGGATCCTGAACACCAGGAGAGCCTACTATCAATAGTTCGAGAGCTCCTGAGATTGCATATGTAAGCTCGGACAGACGGCAATGACAGAGAGGAGTAAGCGAGTTCGATTGATCAGCAAGGATCAAATGGAGAAGTGTAGAGGCTATTTATAGCCTCAGGTGAGTGCGGGGAAGATTCCAAATGGTTAAATTGGGCTAGGGAGGACCCAAGAGGTCGGGCCATGGCCGAGCTCTCGAAATTCCATTTCGAGCTCGGCCGGGCCACGAGGCCACAATTAGGTTACTTACTTAAACGGGGGAGGTCGTAACGACCTACTGAGGTGGATGCGGAGGTGGGGGACAGGCTGGGCAACTGGCAGTACAGGGGATCTTCTCTGTCGAGCACGGGAGAGAGGAAGACGAAGGTCCACAGTAGCGGGACCTTCGGATGCTATCTGATATATCGATCAGATGGCGCTACAGCTGGGATCGCTCGGATCCTAATGGCCGATCGCGGGGGTGATCCGGGCCATAGGATCGGTCGGGCAGATCCAATGGTTGACCCATGATCCCACGGGATCTGATCTTGGCTGTTGGTTTTTTAAGCGCGATAGTTAGATTTGCGGGACGCTGCTGTTGCACGACCCGGGCTCTACAGCGGATCACCCGCGGTCCAGACAACGGATCTAAACCGTTTTATTAGTTTAAAGGGTATAAATGCAAATTTGAAATGTTAGGAACCCTTTTATGAAAATGGACCATTTTAATTAAATATGAATTATAGCATAAATGATTTCCAAATTGCACCAAACTTTCACCACTAGTTAATTTAGAGTGAGGAATTCAAAAATGCAATCAGAATTTAATTCTGAGATCAAAATATTTTAGGTCTAAATTAGGGCATCTAGATTGATCAAAATATTATTTTGGACTTAGAAAAGTCTAATGAACTCCAAATTTTTAAGATATGATTCATTTGATATTCTTAAAGCAATGGAATCAAAATTAATAATTTCTTAGACTGTATATTAGCAAGGTAGAAACCTAGAGTTATTACAGACTCTCCCACTTAAGAATGATGTCGTCCTCAACATCATCTCAAGAGAGAAGACAAACATGAAGAAATTTGAAGAATAGAATAAAATTCATAAAGTTAATGAGTACCAGGATTTTCAAAGAGACTGGGATACTTTCTTCTCATATCTGTCTCTTTTTCTCAAGTAGATTCTTCTAAAGAGCGATCCCTCCACTGAACCTTTACCATTGGGATTGAGCGATTCCTTAGTTGCTTTTGATCATGAGATAAGATCTTGATTGGCTCTTCCGTATAAGAAAGATCCGACTGGAGAGATACTGCTAGAAGTTGAATCAAGTGAGATGGATTGCGAAGACATCTTCGCAGAGAGGAGATGTGGAATACGCTATGGACTGCAGAAAAATCTTCAGGAAGCTTCAATCAATACGCTGCAGAACCAATCTTTTCTAATATTTTAAAAAGTTCGACGTAGCGGGGACTTAGCTTCCCGGCTATATCAAAACGATATACGCCTTTCATCAGACTAACTTTAAGATGCGCAAAATTTACAACATCCAATTCCAGATTACGATGATAAGCATCGTAGTACTTACTCTGGCAATCTTGAGCTGCTTTGATTCTTTGCTGGATTAGTTGAATCTTACTATTCGTTTCTTCAACCAAATCAGAACTATATATCTGAACACTACATGTTTCAGACCATGCTAGTGGAGTACTGCATTTCCTACCATATAGAGCTTCATATGGAGTCATGCCAATACTTGCCTGAAAACTATTATTGTATGCGAATTCGACGAGAGGAATATGGTCTTCCCAGAAACCTCCAAAATCCAGAATACAAAGACGAAGAAGATCTTCTAAGACTTAATTGACTCTTTCCATTTGACCATCTGTCTGAGGGTGAAAAGCGGTGCTCATGGCTAGAGTAGTCCCCAAGTCTTGATGCACTGCTTGCCAAAATTTAGAAGTGAAATGACTATCTCGATCAGATACGATGGATCTGGGAATTCCATAGAGTCTGATTATTTTCTTGATATACAACTTTGCTAACTTCTCCACAGAATCAGTTTGACGCATAGGAATGAAATGTACTGATTTGGTTAGTTGATCAATAATGACCCAGATTGAATCGGCACTAGATTTTGATTTGGGTAAACCCATAACAAAATCCGTAGAAATATCGAACCATTTCCATTTAGGAATTGCCAGAGGATGAATAAGTCCTTCAGGCTTTTGGTGTTCAACTTTAACTAGGTTATAAGCATAACATTTTGCTATGAATTAGCCACACTTTTCTTCATTCCAAGCCACCAGAATGATTTTTTCAGATCTTGATACATCTTAGTACTGCCATGATGTACTTGGTAACCATAATTGTGACCATCTACTAGAATCTCTTGATGTATGGATTTGGGAATTCATAGTCAATCTCCTTGATAGATTACCTTACCTCGAAGCTAAAGATCAAAGTGATGACCAATTTCGATGTCCTCCTTAAACTTTAGATAGTCTTCATCCTTGGTTTGAGAGAGAGACATCACAATGAAATGTAGGTTCAATTGAATTCATGGATATCAGTGTGCTTAGCATAGCACCATGCACTGGCCTGATTTCAAGCTTTCGAAATTCTTCTTCTAGAGAGCTTGATAATATCATAGAAGATAGAGTAGCATGACGACTGAGTGCATCTGCTACAATGTTTTCTTTTCCTGGATGATACTGGATATAATCACTTATTAGCTCTAGCCATCTTCATTATTGGTAGTTTAGCTCACTCTGGGTGAAGATGTATTTTTAACTATAATGATCGGTGAATATGGAACACAGAATGCCATAAGGATAATGACGCCAGATTTTTTAGAGCAAAAACTACAGCTGCTAATTCAAGATCATGAACATGATAGTTCTTTTCATACAGTTTTAACTGACGAGATGCATACGCTATAATTTTTCATTCCTGCATCAATACACATCCCAAACCTATGCTAGATGCATCAGTATTATGGAGCCCCACCCCTTAATCCATAAGATTAAGCTAAGGGGTGATGTGTCACTCTGACTAACCCTTCACTTATTATTAGATTAGGATGAACTCTACAATCCACTTAATAAGGGAAAGAGTAAGCACAGAATTAAATATTCAGTCACTATATAAGAAATTCATACAGAGTGCTAAAGCGATTTAAATAAGAAACATCCAAGCATCACAATATGAATAGCATGAAATATAACTGAGAATAAATAGCATAGTAATACAAAAAACATAGTCATGAGTACCTGTATTATTATATCGCATTAAAGTTTAAATAATTAAAGGAAAAAAATACTCTCATCCTCATTTGCAAGGAAACTAAATAGCAGCTCCTTTAAAAGCTCCTCCTCTAAATAAGGCTCCACCTCAAGCACCTGATCTTCTAACTGATGGGAATTTGCCATTCTCGATTTCACAATGTATGGCCCCAGCCAAAAAGAGAAAAATCTTATTAGACAAATTGTCTAAGTATATTTTAAGCTAGTAATTTTTATGTGTTTTGTAATATCACCATTTAACATATTCTAAGCAACTACTATATCAATTTAGGGAGCAACTAGTATGACAAAATAGAGGAAAAAACTATAAACAACATTTATAACTTAAGCAAATAGGAGGCTAAGACATGCCTCAAATGTAAGCTAAACAAGGCAGGGCATATAAGTATAAGTAATTGAACGAGTACTGAAAAAAAATACTACATCCTAAACATACTGGTGATCATAAGAATTATGCAAGTTAAATGAACAAACTCAATAATAATACATATAAATAGCAGCAATAAATCTAACATCCTAGAATATATATACGCAAAATAAGAAATAGCTAACTAAATAAAAATACTGAAATGTATACAAAATATCAATACTATACATGAATATATGTGTACTAACTGCCATACAGAAAAGAGCTAATATATCCAACTGAATATCAAAGGATCTTAGCATCAACAAGGAGGCTAAGGCGCAAAACTATATTCTCCTAGCATCATCAAGGAGGCATAGGCAAAAATATAGGGTTTTCTCCTAGCGTCATCAAGGAGGCATAGGCAGAAAACACATAACAAATTTTCTCCTAGCATCAACAAGGAGGCATAAGCAAAAAATATAAGCATAGTCTTCTCCTAGCGTCAACAAGGAGGCTAAGGCAGAAGACATAACTGAGAGGCAGCTCTAACATATGCAATTTTATCTTTAATCATTTACATTAATATTTTCATAAGGAATCCAAGGAGACTCCATATTTTTCTAAAATTTTATTCATGCATCAAAGTCTTATATGATATGTCTAAGGAAATATGGCACAAAATACTAGGAATGTGTAGCACAAAATTAAATAGTAAGCAAAGGACTTTACTAAGCATGGTGATATTATTTATTTTCTAATTTAACTATTCTAACTATTCCAAGTTACACAAGTTCAGGATCTCCAATCCTTACTATCGAGTGTAACTTAGAAGCTTAGCCTTATAAGTTAAAAAGGATTAGAACTGATCGAGTTCTAATCTAATTCAATAAAATACGACTACAAGTTCAATCAATAAATTATATGTCCTAGTTTTATGAATTTGAATGTTCTATCTAAGATCTAATCAAGATCTACTAAGCTATAAATTATGGATTAAATACCACGAAATTGGGCTTAATCACATAATCCAAAGGATAAGATCTAGGATCTAGGTTTTATTCTAAAAGTGATCTACTGATTGAGAAAATTTTATTAAGTAAATTAAACTTAATAGGATGAATCTTCTATCCTAAATATAGGGTTAAAATACAAACTAATCAGAATAAGCTGTAAAAAGTCTAAAAACTAATAAAACTAAAGATTTATTCATTGAAAAACCCCATTTTTCAATGAATAATATCTAACCTATGATCTATCCCTAATCTTAGGAATAGTCCTAATATGAGGTGAAAGATCTTAAAGAAAAAGGACTTAGAGAGATTTTTAGGGATTTTATCATTTTGACTTATTAGTTGATTTTACTCACTTTAATGACTTTAATAGAGTTATAATATTGGTTTTAGTGATTTAAAAAGCAATTTAGAGGTTAAGAACACTTATCTTAAATTATGGGCAAAATGACCATTTTGCCTCTGCTCAAGGGTCCAAAAAGTCAACTTTTAATTTAGGGGTCCAACTTGAGATTTCTTACTGTCAAAATCTTCCTTACTATCTAACTTGAATATGGACAGTAAGTACGCTCAATTTGGACAAGAAATGGGTCCTACAGGTCCAAACTAAGGTTTTTGACTAAAAGGGGCAAACTTATAATTTACACCCAATGGAATCTAAATTTTTATATTGTTTACTGTTGGTTACTATTGAAAGATTCCATAGAGTCCAAGCACACTGCATTTTGCAGTCAGATGACTAAGTTATGGCTAATTTAATTTCTAAGGGTAATTCAGTAATTTGTCGGTCAACGAGTGATAAAATCGCACTTTTTCGTTTGAAGTCTAATTTCAGCAAACTCAATTTTTATAGCTTCCCTATAATATAATGAGTGTGTTGATAGGGAGTAGACTCAATTTGAACCTCAAATGGTCAAGTTATGACCTAACTAATGTTAGGGGTATTTTGGTCATTTTCTAATTTTCTAGGGTTCAGATCCTTAATATTATTTCAGTTTATTGATGACATTGAAATTCTATGTTAGTTTGCACTTTAAATTTTTGAATTTAAAGTTGAATTGACCAAGTTATAGTCAATTAAATTATATGAGCATTTTGGTCATTTTTCTTAAAGTCAACTGTGGGGTCAAAGGATTGACTTTTCATCCTGATATCCAAATAGAAAAATTAATACTACCACAATGATAAGGCTATTTTTTTGAGTATTTTAAAACCCATATTGCCTATATTTGGACAACTATGTTAAAAGTTGTGAGGGTTTAATTAGGTCCTAAAATGTCACTACATTATACGTACCCTAAAACTAATTTTTGTATTACACCATTTGATTCATTTTATTTTTCTGAGTAAAAATAGACCTATATTGACTATGTTTAGATTATCCTACAAAAAGTTATTAAATTTTTAAGAATTTTAAATTAAATAATTCAAATAAATAAAGTTACTATTCATTTATTCAATTTGTATTAATTTACTATTCATTCATAAAGTTAAAATATATTTTTCTGTATTTATTAATTAATTAATTATCCTTAATTTATTTTAATAATCATTAATTTTATTTAATTATTAATTAATTATCTATTTAATTAATTAATCAAATCAATTTATTATTATATATTGTAAAATATCAATTTACTATTTAATTTAGTTTAACATTAATTATTTATCACTAACTTATTATTTAGTTAAACTAATGATTTAATTAACTTATTAATCATCTATTTAAACAATATTTAAATAATTAATCATTATTAATACTGATTTAATATTAATTTTTTTTTTGTTAAATTATTATCTTAAGTAAATTAAACCTTAATTAAATTATATATTACTGTTTAGACATAATTAATAAACCATATTAAATAATATTTAAATTAATCCTAATTGATTGATATTAATACTATTTATTAGTATGAGTTTACTGTTTGATAATTATTTAATTATATTTATAATATCATTTAATTATAATTAATTAATCAAATTAATTATGACTACTGTTTAGTATTGATTAATCATGGGTTGATTACTTACTATTTAGTTAATTATATTAGTCCCTATTAATTAGATTAATCAGTATTTAATTATATTTAACTTATTACTATATATATGTATATATTAATTACTATCTTATTATTATTAAGCTAATTTAATCCTTCTGTTAATCAACTATATATATATATATATATATATATATATATATATATATATATATATATATATATATATATATATAAATTTTATTCTAATATTTTTCTGCAGGTAATTATGGCATATTATATGGTATGATTCAGCTTAAGTATTTTGTAAGTTATTATCAAATGAAAATTTTAACAATTAAACTTAATATTATTAATTCATTAAATTTTATCAATGACCATTTTCCATAATTATTAGCTGTCAATTTTAATACAGAATTTAATGCGGCTCTGATAAAGATGTTTCATAAATTAAGAACATAATTATGAGTTATTAATCCCTAATACACCTAAAATGTACAGTCGAGAAGACATGTGTCGCCCTATAAGGGAACTACATGTTGAAGGGGGTCCCGCAGCGCCATTTAAGCCTCTCTTAAGAAAATCGGGCTAGTTCACGAGAGCTGCTTAAGGGAACCCAGTTCGACTTTGTCCCTTTCTTCTCTAATGGAAACGAGACAGAAGAAGAAAGAAAGAAAAAAAAAATTAGGACATCGCCATTCACAGATATTTCGCTCATAAGAATATGACTTAATCCTTTACGTGCGGCTCATAGTTAAACCGTGCAAAAGAACTTAGAAATATTATTTATATATGATCTTAATTTCATAAAGGTTGAAGTTCTAAATCTCCATTTAAAAGTAACGCCAAAAAGACTTATGAATATTAGGAAGAAAATAATATATATATATATAAATGAAATCACTCAATAGATCATTCATAATAAATTGAAATAACATACAGAAGAACTCAACTGATAATTCATAATAGTGACTCCATTGATAGGGATTACTTAAAAAAAATTGATTATGGGGTACTTGAGCATGCTAGAGATATTATATTAGGTTGAAACAAGAAGAAGGTGGGAGGTGGAGTACCTCGCCGACGATGTCCGTGGAAGAAGATGCTTAGAGGGAGGTTCGGCCGGGGAAAGAAGAAGGAGAGTCGCCCGCCTTGATCGAGAGAGTCGGCTTGATGGCGCTAGAAGGAGCTCTCGACCAAGTCGAAAGGGAAGGAGATGGCTGCTCTCAGTTGGATGGGGTTCGGCCTAGGAGGTGGAGAGGTGGAAAGGTGGAGAGATGGAGAGGAGCAAATTTTGGCTGGGAGGAAAATGAGTAGTTTATGTTTTGGTATTTAGGAATCTATTTAAGACAACTCTTATCAAAATCAACCATTGGATTTAAATAGGGTGGCTGAAAATTCTCGAGCCCAGATTGATGGCCAAATGAATTTCAAAAATTACAAACTTAATACTGAAGCGAGCGTTTCGATGAGACGAACGCAAGCATCCATAAAATTTTGAATTTGGATAAGTATTTTATTTTATATTAATTTTAAAAAAAAAACTAAAAAAATTTGCTACGATTAATCCGAAGCTCAAAAATTTGCGAAACTCAAAATATAGCATCCTTATATGATGTTTAACTTAAATATATAAAATTTTTTAAATTCCAACTTATATTTATCAATTATAAATTATGGAAGTTTAAACTTCCTGAATTTATTTAAGACAATTTGGGATCCCGATTGCACTCAAATTTTGGTAGAAGGATCATCTCAATATGCTTTACTTGAGGATATTTTTATTTAATTTTTATTTGACTTAATTAGGATCTAAATTTCAACTTGATTTGATCAAATTCAGGTTAAATTGATAGGGTAACAACCTTGGGTTGTTACAGGTATAGACTTAGTAGTTGAGGCCTTCTTTAGGTAAGGCTAGAATTGGTGTAGAGGAAAGAGCATCTTTTAATGATTGAAATACTTTCTCACACTCTGAACTTTAGATAAATGGTACTGTTTTCTGCATCAATTTTGTGAGAGGAGACTCAATTTGTGAGAAGCCTTTAATAAATTTTCTATAGTACCCTACCAGTCCTAATAAACTCCTGATATCGGTCAAAGATTTTGGTTGTGACCAATCTTGAACTGTGCTCACTTTATTTTGATCGACTTTGATTCCTTGAGAGTTGACGACATGACACAGAAAAGCGACTGAGTCAAGCCAAAATTCGCATTTGGAATACTTAGCATATAACTCATGTCTTCAGAGCTCTTCTAGTACTAATTGCAGATGGTTCTCGTGATCCGTTTTACTTTTTGAATAAATTAGAATATCGTCGATGAATACGATGATGAATTTATCTAAATACTCTTTCAACACGCATTGCATTAAGTCCATAAAAATGGACGATGCATTTCTTAAGCCAAAGTACATCACCAAAAATTCGTAATGTCCATAGCGGGTTCTAAACGCTGTTTTCTCAACATTTGAATCTTTAACTTGTAATTGGTGATATCCAGATTGCAAGTCTATCTTTGAGAAAAGTTTAGCTCCCGATAACTGGTTGAATAAGTCATCGATATGAGGCAAAGGATAGATCCGAGAGGTCGGGCCATGGCCGAGCTTTCGAAATTCCATTTCAAGCTCGGTCGGGCCACGAGGCCCCAATTGGGTTACTTGCCTAAATGGGGGAGGTCGTAACAACCCGCTGAGGTGGATGCGGGGATGGGGGACAGGCTGGGCAACTGGCAGTACGAGGGATCTTCTCTATCGGGCACGGGCGAGAGGAAGACGAAGGTCCACAGTAGTGGGACCTTCAGATGTCGTCTGATATATTGATCAGATGGCACTACGACTGGTATCGCTCAGATCCTAACGGCTGTTCGCGGGGGCAATCCGGGCCATAGGATCGGTCGGGTAGATCCAATGGTTGACCCGCGATCCCACGGGATCTGATCTTGGTCGTTGGTTCTTTAAGCACGACAGCTAGATTTGCGGGATGCCGCTATAGCACGACCCGGGCTCCGCAGCGGATCTCGACCGTTTTATTAGTTTAAAGGGTATAATTGCAAATTTGAAATGTTAGGTACCCTTTTATGCAATTGAACAATTTTAATTAAATATAAATTATAGCTTAAATAATTTTCAAATTGCACCAAACTTTCACTCCTAGCTAATTTGGGGGTGAGGAATTCAAAAATGGAATCAAAATTTAATTCTGAGATCAAAATATTTTAGGTTTAAACTAGGGCATCTAAACTGATCAAAATATCATTTCGGACTTAGAGAAGCCCAATGAACTCCAAATTTTAAGGATAGGATTCATTTGATGTTCTTAAAGCAATGTAATCAACATTAATGATTTATTAGACTATAAATTAGCAGAATAACAACCTAGGGTTGTTATAAATATGCAGCTCATGTCTGATTCTATATAACATTCGCACAATTACAAGATCAAATACCAAATTTAATCCTCCTTCACTGTGCATACAAACCCTAATTCTTGAAATAACTTAAGAAACAATCACAAGAAACTAATGCAGATATAACCAAAATAAAATTAGCATAAGAAACAAAAGATGTCAAAATAACTACTTATCGACTTCCTCTAATACTGTACAATCCCTAGCAATACGCCAAAAACTTAACAAACAACAAATCATCATGTTGTGTGAAGCACACAAGTATGTGTGTTTGCAAGTAATATAGGAGCATGAGCTCCATATATCTCCCTCAGGGATTAATGAGGGTTACTAATTTAAACATATTGATAATATTTGGACAACAAAATGAGTTTGAACTACACTAAATTACTCCTAAGTGTCGAAAGAAAATTTTATCTAACAAGAGATGAATTATCAATGAGGAAGTAGGGATGTTAGGCTTAGTCTCAGAATAATCTTTGTTTAATTTTGAATTACAAATTATATCATAAGCTATTATTTATTATGTTCAAATATGGAACATCATAAAAATTGACTCATTAGTGCTCTCTCATGAACACAAATCACTCATCGATCAAAATCCGAAGATCGTCTTAAGCCAATCTGCTAATGAGACCCCATGACTTTTGGGATCTTAACAATTTGAAAGATGGCATTAAAATTATAATGGCTACGCCCTAATATGCACACACAAAATCATTATTTTGTATGCAGTGGAATAATCTTATAATTCAAGTGGCATTGCATAGATATCTCTACTCCAACTACCTCTTACAAGAAACTAACATTATGTCTAAGTGAAAGATTCACACAAACCATAAAATTTACGAGAACATGTGGAAACTTGAGGCATCTAAAGCATATTGCACGTAAAGAAAAGATCATAGCACAAATAGTATATATATCTTGGGCTATCTGTTTCAACCTCCTCTATCGAAGCTCATTATTACTCAATACTTGATAAGATCAAATTTTGGATACTGGGGTGGGCTAAAAAGTAACAATTGTTGAGATATTTTGTTTAGCCTTTACTGTTACATTGGTTTCGCTTCTTACATATTTCAGTTTCTATCATAAAAATCATCAACTCCATTTGTGCGTGCTTTTTAGAACATGATTTTGCTGCCACCAAAATGTATGTACTGTATTGGGAGACTGTTGTATGTACTGAAAAAATGCCTTTGGCATATGGTTTGTGAATCTCATATTTGCCTTCTTTTTGGGGCATTTAAAGGCATTGTATGATTTTTAAGAATGACCGAAGAATAATGATGATTTAGGAGCCACATTCTTCGACATTGATGGCTATCCGAATGCTCTTAGCCAAATGAACAAATACGAATAAATAAAAAATAAAAAAAATCCGGATATTTTGTTTTTCAATTAGTATTATGGCTAAGCAATATATTTTCTTAAATTAAAAAATATTTGGCAAGATATGTATAAGATCCTGTGGTGGCCATTAATGCACCTGCATTAAGGTGCAGCACAGCTTTCAATGTTGGCTTCCTTACAACTTGCACTTTAACAGACGATACTAGCTAAGAAAATAATAATTAAATTAAAGTGTAATTTGTAAGTGTAAATATATAGTTAGTGTAATATAATAATTAAATTAAATTAAATTAATATTATTTAGTAACATTTATACAAAAAAAAAATTCAATTATTGTATTATTTGAAGTTAACGTATTTTATAAAGATACAATATTTATAATAGAGAAAAATAAAGGCCAAAATCAATTTTTATAAGCTAATGAATAAATTAAATAATGCAAAATGAAAAAAACATTAATATGTAGAATGAAGTATTCTATAAGTTTAATCTACAAGATTAGTCTCGTATTGTTTCTGTTCAAAATTTTTATATGCTATGTGTACATTTTTTTAACTCAATGGGCTTTGTCAACACTTTTTTGGTTGATCCAATCAACTTTAGTACCCTAACAATTTCCCACTTGAAGGCTGATTACGATAACTTTGTCTTCAACCAATGAATTTCTTCATCTTATTTCAATCCTAGTAAATGACGTAGTGTAGCTCACTCTGCCTTCTTATTCTGTTCTGAGGCCAACTGAAGTTGCACGCAACTTCAATTTCTCAGATGTAATCTTTGTAAATATGTCGGTTGGATTCTTTAGCGCGTGAATCTTCTCCAATGCCATGTGATCATCTTCTAATAATGCTCGGATGAAATGGTATTACAACCGAATATGCTTCGTCCTGGTATGAAAGATTGCATTCTTAGCTATATGAGTGGTACTTTGAATAGCCCAAACTTATAAGCACCAATTTGTTGTCCGATTTGATCATATATGTCTAACGTTTTTGTCCTTATAAGATAACTTCCTAGCAGGTCACACATCCTGGGAGTGCTCCCACCTGAGCACGCTTTTTATAAGGAACATCACCGCTATCTGAAAAGATGTCTCGATATTTAAGAATTCTGCTTAATACTACTTAAGGGGGTCTTTACAATGTCCCCAACTAAAGTAACTGACGTCCATGTCTGTATCTACATAGATCCAAGAACCATTCATTGGGTAAATAGGATTAGAAGTGGCCTATATAGGCTCAAGAGGTACATACAATCATGTAGCATCTTAATCATCATATGTTCAAGTGACTGCTCATATGAAGTAGTACTTTGCCCTGTATGACACTTAACTCTTATTTGACATCATATGGCCTACTCTAATATCATTTGTAATAACTCGAACTCTTAAGCACCAAAGTATTATCCGCTTTGGCCTATTAAGCTTCACGATTTTACCCTCAGAAAATAAATTCCCAGTAGGACCACCCATCCTAAGAGTGCTCACACCTAACATGCTTAACTTTGAAATTCTTATCAAGACTTACACCATTATCTAAGAAAATGATTCAATATTTAAGAATTCCACTTAATAATATATAAGGGAATCATATCAGGAGCCCATTAAAGTTATAGCTTTGGAGGAGGAGCCCTTTTGAGAGGAGTTACCTGCTTAGTCTCTTTTGCATCAATATTTTTATTTTACGCCCTAGTGGATACGGGTTTATTTTTACTTTTAAAATTATAGATTATTTTTTTTTATTATAGATTATTTTTTTTCTTTTTTGAGATGCATATATTTCAATCCTTCTGGATGTATATCTATAGCTGCTGAGTTATTTTTTCTTACTTAATTATATGCATTTACTATCTTTACTATCATATTATACCTCAATAGTACTTTTGAAAAATATGACCCATTATGTTGGATTAAAATATCTACTATAGTATAAATAGTCACAATAACAACTAATATTTGCTTGATTTCACTAATTCAATATTAAGTAATTACATACTCATACTATCAATATGTAGTCTACCATCATCTTATTCCTAGCCCTTAGCCAAAAAAAATTTCAACAAAATCATCTCTTTGTTCACATCAGTGATGGCACATACTCAGCCTTCATCTTAGATATGGAAACTATCTTTTGTAGCCTCAAGATTCAACTCACCGCAACACAACCCAAAGTAAACATGTTTCTAGTTGTGCTTCTCTTAATATCAGCATCTCCAAGTGAATTCGAGACTATATAATTTTGGACTTCTCAAAATAAAGTACTTTATCCAAAGTACCTCTCAGATATATGAGAATCCACTTAACTACCTTTCAATGGTGTTTCCAGGTATTGCTCATGAACATGCTGACCAATACTATTGAATATGTTATATCTAGTCTCGTGCATATCTGTAACAACTAAAATATTGATAAAAGCAATTGGGACAAAACCAGTATCCTGATAAACTTCCAAATGAGACCAAACCAAATATGCCGTTGAAAAGAGTATATTTTATTATCATAATGCTCAAGTTTGGAGGCAATCCGACCAACAGATATTTTTATATTAATTTTTGAAGCTTTTAAATATAAAAAATTAGGAAAATAAAATATAAGTTCAAATTAAAAAAATTTAGTATCATTGGATTCGTAATAATAAAATAAGGATACACAAAATATTTCATCGAGTTTTGAGCGTCAGAATAATAAAATAAGGATACACAAAATATTTCATCTAGTTTTGAGCGTCGGATTGTTTGTAATTAGTTTTTAAAGTTTTTACATTTAAAAGTTAATTGAAAATAAAATATAACTCAGAATTGAGAATTTTT
This sequence comes from Gastrodia elata, assembly GCA_016760335.1. Taxonomy (NCBI): domain Eukaryota; kingdom Viridiplantae; phylum Streptophyta; class Magnoliopsida; order Asparagales; family Orchidaceae; genus Gastrodia; species Gastrodia elata. The sequence goes on along the minus strand of CM028677.1, from coordinate 7,854,640 downwards.
TGTTCGAGAACGTTTGTCTCGTCAAGTCGGACCTCCCGGTCAAGTTTCGTCAAATTTGGAAATTGAATGGCGAAAAAATTTGATCAAATTTTTATATAAAATTTTCTGTGAGAATTTTCTCACTCCTCCCCCCCTCCACCCCTCTTCTTCCCCAAGCCTCCTTCTCTTCCCCCACCTTTGGCTGGTCGATGTCCTCCCTCCTCCACCTTCCTACCTCTCCAACAACCTCTAGCCTTTCTCCCCCTCCCCCTCGGCAACAGAAAGGTCTCCCCCTCCCCCACGGCAACAGAAAGGTCTCCCCCCACCTCTCCCCCTCTTTTTCTTCCTCCTCGGCCAACGACCTCCTCTCGCTCAGCCGCCTCACCGTGCCGACGCCACGCCGGCACCTTGCCAAAATTCCCATGAGTCTTCTCTCACCTTTTTGGCACATTGCCACTACCCTTGGCAAGCCTTCTTTAAATGAGAGGAAGGACTATAAATACGAAAAAAAAATTTGAGTGAGGAAAAATTAATGGGCTAGTTGAGTTATTAAAATCTTAATTGAAAGAAAAAAATAATTAAATAATAATTTTTGACTTACTGTCCTACTGAACATTAACATTTATTTTTATTCATAATTTTTATTTTTTCTACTAACTCTTAAATTTTTGCTCATAATATTTTAATTTCTGCTACTAACTCTTAATTATGCTCATAATATTTCATTTATGCAATTTTAATTTTTTATTTTTCATTATTTATTTATGATTATTATATATATGTATGTTATATATATACTATAATATCATTATTATAGTTATAATTGTAACAACACGAAAATCATTAAAATTTATTTATTAATCAAATCATCTTTTAATCATTTATAATTGTCTCCATATAATATTTTGAGCAAACACTAATACTTTAGAGCGATTCGGAGCTCAATTGAATATTTTAATTATTTTAATATATTTATCCAATTAGAAAATTTTAATAATTATTTTGATCTCTAAATTAAAATCAGAGTTTACCATTGAACTCATCACCCCAAGTTAGCTAGGAGTGAAATTTTGAAAATTTTTAGAAGTTATCATATTTTCCTGAATACTTTATTATATTTTAAATACCTAAGAAATAAAGATAATTAAATAAATCTTCGATTAAAAATACGACTTCATTTTTGAGTTACTCACTCCCAAATTAGCTAGTGAAAATTTTTTGAGATTTTTTGAAATTATTTAATAGCCTAATTATAATTATTAAAATATATTAATAAATAACTAATTCATTAATCCAATGGTGGGGCCCACCACCTATTATCAGGCCAAACCCAATAAGGTGTCATCCCCCAAGAGAGAAAGTTGTAGTATGGCTTTGATTTCCACCCACTCAGCCAATGGAGGAGCACTCTACAAGCTTATAGCCTATCTCCAATTTAAGCCCATACCATCTTCTCCCTTTATCAAGACACATCTTGATTTCTCATGTTGGCATTTTTGAGTAAGGAAGCTTTGTCTTAAACCATAGCAAGAACCTTATGAGGTGATTTAAAGTATCCCTTATTCTCCCATATATTTGATTCATTAATGGCTTTATTACATTTCGTATGTCTATTGCTAATCATTAGAATCTCCATTCAAATGATCGAGCTCAAATGAGCTCTTCCTGATCCATTCATAATAAAGATAAATAATATAACATAGTAAAAATTGTGATTTTCCTTTGTATACCCATATATAGGGCATTAACTTTAGTGGTAATAGAGTGGTCTATCATGGCGATTTAGGTACCAATTAAAAAGTCTCAAGAAGATATTTCGATCAATATATGGCACGATTTGTGAGGTGTCATAAATCAGAAGAATTTTGATGCCATAAGAGGAATTTCCAGTTTACGTTCGATCAGGTTGACCAGTTGGGCATCGTAGCGCCAGACTCTCGGGTCGGGGGCATCGGGGGCACCGTAGCGCGCTACTGTGCCCAGTTTTACACAATTTCAAAATTTTTATAATCTGCCAACTCCATGATTGAATTAATACAAAAATCATGCAGTATAAATATGTATTCATTACTTATGATGATTGGATCATATAAATATGGATTTTGTATGACAAACTTGTATTTGTGGCATTCTCTTATGAACTAATGAAAATTATTTATATTGAATGAATGTATTATTGATTCCTAGAACATATGATAGTAGGGTTAAATTAGTTAAGGTTAAGTAATGATAAATTCATTATATTGCTTAAAGTAAATCTCTAGCCTTATTAATAAAATTTGAGAGCTCAAAGTATTAAACATTAGATTTGAAACCTTGTAATCAAATCCAAACATATTATTGTGGCACCCCACCCCTTGATCCGCAGGATTAGACCCAAGGAATGGTGTGCCACTCTGACAAACCCCTCACTTATCATTGGATTAGGTAAGATCCACAGTTCACTAATAAAGGAAGGGTGTGCACAGAATGAAAATAAGAATCAGTCACTAAGTCTAACATATATATAGAGTGTAGAAGTAAAATAAAATAAACATTACATCTATCCACCATACATCAAGTAAGAAATAGTAATATAGCTCATTAAATAATAATGTACAGAAAGTAAACACAGTCACGAGTATATGTATTATTATAACATTTTAATTAAAGTTTAAGAAATGAAAATGATAATATCACTCATCCTCACAATGAAGAAAAATGTGACTAGAGGTCCTCTGCACCAGGCTGCTGCACCTCCTCTAAATAAGGCTCCTCCTCAGGCATTAGCTCCTCAAACTGAATAAGATCTGACATTGTCGGTTTCACAATGCTAGGGCCCCAGCCATTAAAAGAAAAATAATCTTATTAGACAAATTGTCTAAGTATATTTTAGGCAAAATATTTATTAAATATTAATTAATACCACCATTTTACTTTATACAAAACCAAACATCTATCTAGCATAGGAGCAGGTAAGCATACAAGAGAAACATGATAAATTATAAACATAACATTTATAACTAAACAACAAGTGAGGCAAAAGTACACCTCAAGAAACTAAATAAGGAACAGTCATACATATATAATACAATAAGTGAAAGTACTGAAAGAAAAATCTAATCCCATACATGCTGATGATCATACGATATATGCTGGTTTAAAATAGAAATCTGAAGGTGGTACATATAATAAGTAGTAAAGTTTAACATACTATATATGTATCTACACAAGTAAGTAGGTAAATAGGAAAACTACAGCTAATTGAAATGACATGTACCATCATCATAATATACAGTAAGCTGAAAATTAAAAAAGTGTATAACTACCATATTTAAAATAATTGGCCAATCTGGCCTAGCAAATTCCCATAGCCTTTCTGGGCTAGGGCAGACATAAATTCCTATAACCTTTCTGGGCTAGGGCAGACATAATATAATAGTAAAGCAAAATTGAAAGGGCAGATAATACTATGCAAATATCTTTTAGTTATTTTACTTTTGTTTCTGTGAATAATTTCAGAAATAACTGAGGAGTCAAGCACGTTTGCAAGACTGAGCGGGTTCCAAACTTAACACACACTCCTCAATAAGTAATATTAAGCATCCTGATCTCTCCTTACCCCTGTCCATTTGAGTAATGTGCACCATAATCCACCATGAACTGAACCCAAATGCAAATGTTTTCCTAATATTATAAGTTTTCATTTTCATGTAATAGTATTTTTCTTATATGATATGTTCAAGGAAAAATAAGCACAAAGCTCAAGAAATGCATAGCACAAAATCAAGTAGTAAGCAAGGGACTCCACTAAACATGGTGATTTTATTTGTTATCTAATTTAAATGTCATAGCTATTCCAAGTTACACAAGTTCAGGATCTCCAATTCATACTATCAAGTGTAACTTTGAAGTACGTCCTTATAGGTTACAAAATATTAGGACTAGCTAAGTCCTAATATGATTAATCAATGTCAACTATATAAATCATCACGACTTAATTTATGAGTTTAGATGTTCTAAACTAAAAGCTTATCCAAAATCTACCAAGCTAAAGATTATAGATTAAACACCATGAGATTGGGCTTAATCATATAATCCCAAAGGTAAGACTTAAAATCTAGGTTAAATCTAAATGTGAACTAATAATTGAGGTAAATCCTATTAAGCAAATCAAACTTAATAGGATGAATCTCTTATCTTAAATCTAATGTTGAAAGATAAAATAATCCAAATAAGTTGTAAAATCTTGAAACTAATAAAACTAATGATTCATTCATTGAATAACCCTATTATTTGATAAATGAAATCTATCCAATAATCTAGCCCTAATCTTAGGAATAATTATAATGTGAGGTGTTAAATTTCTTAAGAAAAAGACTTAAAATAAATTTTAAAGATTTTAACAAATTTAACATAATAGCTAATTTTACTCACTTAGAGGATTCTAATATAATTTTAATACTTGTTTTATTTACTTAGAAGATAATATAGGAGTTAAAGATACTTAACCTAAATTTTGGGCAAAATGATCATTTTATCCCTACTTAAGGGTCCAAAAAGCTATTTTTTGATTTAGGGCTCCAAATTGTGATTTCTTACTATCTAACATGAAGATAAATAGTTAGTACACCAAGTTTGGATAAGAAATGGGTCATATAGGTCCAAACTAGGTTTTTTAACCTAAGAGATATTTTAGTAAATTGCACCTAATGAAATCTAAATTTTTATATAGTTTACTATTGGTTGCTGTTCAAGGATTCCACAGAGTCTAAGAACATTAAATTATGAGATATAATGAATTAGTTATAACCATTTCAATTTCTAAGGGCAATTTGGCAAATTTTTAAGTTAAGAGGAGTCAAAAAGCTAACTTTTTCATTTGATATCCAAATTCAGCAAACTCAGTGGCTATAGCTTTCCTATATTACACAGAGTACTTTAATTAGGAGTAGACCCAAATTGGACTTCAATTGGTCAAGTTATGACCTAATTAAATTTGGGGTATTTTAGTCATTTTCTAATTTTTTTAGATTTCAGAACCTAAATATTATTATAGATTATTATTGAAACTGAAATTCTAAGCTATCTAGCACTTTAAATTTCTGGATTTGGAGTATAAATGACTAAGATATGGTCAAATGAATTTTCTGGATGCTACGGCGCGCTATAGCGGATTTTGGCACTGTAGCGCGCTGTAGCAGACCCAAATCTGAAACTCAAGTGCTATGGCATGCTATAGAGGACCTTAATACAAAACTCGGGTGCTGCAGTGCACTGGAGCACCAGACGGTGATTTTGCTTGTGCGAAACCATAACGGGTCAACTTTCGGGCTTAATTACTCTCAACCTAAAGCACTTTACGTGCGGTGCCATATATCATTAGAAAGATCTTTTTGAGACCTTTCCATTGGTACCCAAATCAGTACCAACATATTAAGTTATCATTGCAAAATATGGGGTTAAACTACTGAGTATGTAGAAATGAAGAAAAATAGAATAGCTTTATCTTCCTAAAATCACAACCTTAATGAGCTCTAATGAACTCCATACCTTAAATACATATTTCTAAGGATGCAAACTAAGAATAAGAGTGAAATGAAGTAGCTATTGAATACATTCAATGGGGGAAAGGAAGTACATTGGCTTTGACAATAGCAGATTCCCTAGTATAGGTTTGAGAGCTTGAGAGGTCCTTTCCTCTTCTTCTTTAACTGCTAACAAGAAGAAGAAGGGGCTGAGGTTTCTTCCAGCAGCAGGTACAGCAATGAAGGGAAAAGGGGAGGAGAGGAATGAGTTTAGCTAGGCAAAATGAGGGGGTGGAGAGCTGAAAGCCAAAGGCTCTCTTAATGGGGGAAAGGACTGCCAATGGATGGGATAGGGGAGGGGCTGGCAGGAGATAGAAGGCAGGATAAGCTGAGCACAGCAAGTGGCTAAAGAGAAAGGGGGATCAGCTGGGATTGGATGGCTGTGGGTCCCAGCTAGCCAATGAAGAGAGGAAGAAGACAAAAATGGAGTTTAACAAATTAACTTAATTAATCTCAAAAATCATATTTTAAAAATGATATCCGAAAAATCTCAAAAATTCACCCCAAGCTACTTTGGGGGTGAGGAATAAAATGGCAAAATCAGATTTTGATTTCGATGACAATTTATTTTTCTTATGTTCTAATTAATTTAAATATATTAAAATATTCAAGAAAATTTGACGACTTCTGAAAAATCCCAAAATTTCACCCTTGGCTAATTCGAGGGTGAGGATCGCAACAGCAAAGTTGGATTTTAATTCTGATGACTATTTAATTTTTTCAATTTTTGGGGTATTAAATATTATTAAAATATTCATCAAAATTTCGATGACTTCCGATTGACTTGAAAACATCACCCCTAGCTAATTTGGGGGCGATGAGCATAATGGCGAAGTTCGATTTTTGATTTGAGGTCAATTTAGGTAGGTCAAATTTTAGGGTTTTTGGATTTTCTAAGAATCAGGATTTGATCTATTTGACTCCTAATTTGGACTAGGTATTAGTGGATGACTCCTAATGACTTGATTAATACTTAGGATCAAGATTAGGACTTAGATTAGTCCTAATTGACTAAAGTAACAACTTTGGGTTGTTACAATTATAGATAGTTAGAATAGGATATAACCTTCATTCAAAGTACATTAGATTCAAAAATGGAACCTTGAGACTTTAAGTAATAAACTAGTTAGGTCATATTTAAAATCATCAGATGTAGATAATAAACTCCATTATCTTAGTCATATAAGACTTTATTAAGTAATAATTGAGCAGAGAAATTTAGAACTTAGTCATGTATTAGCCATGGGATTCCCCAAAATGTTAGATTGAAAGGCTAATAATAAACTCTTCATATCAGGGATCTCCTTTAGAATCATTAGTATAAAGTACCCAAGGAATAAGAAATATCTAAACTATAGAATTTGCTAAATAAATTTGCAGTTAATATAAACCATATAGAAAGCTTAAGACTAAGCTATTAAGAAGAGTATTGGAAGGAAGCAAACTTAAAAATATAATCCAAAGGTATTATAACTTGAGAATTATAATAACTTAGAGTTAGCAATAACAAGATTGCACTTTGTAAACGTAAATAAATTATGAATAAGTTGGATTGTGAAATACCTAATTTATTAATTCCATGAAGTTACATATAGCAATGGAAATTGAAACATTATCAATCTTAAGTGAATAAAATTATTCAAAACATATATCTTATCTCACAATTAAAATAAATATATTTATAAAATTATTTTGTCACTATATGAAAGTTTAATTAAAGTACTATTTTCTAAAAGTGATTATTTATACTATTATTATCATATCAATTAACTTAGAGATCTATCATATTTAAGTTAATTGAGGGGTTTCATTAGTCCCCAATATGAAGATAAATTAAAAAAAATGGATATCACGTAATTTACAATTAAATTGATCAATCATTTAAACGTTGTAACGTATTGAGATCAATACTTAAATTATAAATTAAGATTTTGAGTATATAATAATCATTTAAAATTACATCAAAGGGGTTTTCATTTGGTGGTATATAATATAACTATCACTTAGCCTGAGCAGGCTATTAGAGTATCAGGAGACCACATAATTCCTATGAGGAGGAATGTGTGTATTCACAGTTGACTCCACTTACTTATAGTTGAGTAGACATACTCAACTCTTCATGTGTTCTACGCCCACATAATCAAATATAAGATAAATACATCATAAAATTGCATTTCTCATATTCTAGCGATTGTGAATGATTATTACAGTCCTATGACTGTGTTTATTTAGTCTTTAGACTAAAATTGCATTACTTATTATCTTTTAGCATTTTATTACTTCAAATTTACTTGTAATTTCATATAGTGTAGCTTTTCATTGTAAACATTTAATTATCTGCATTGTCCTTTAAATTAGCATATGAATCAATTGGCATATTCATATTTTCTTTATTTAATGCATTTTTCACAAATACTTTGCTAACTGATTTGATGCATGGATAAAATAATCATTTAAACAATGTAAGCCTTTCTTACATCATATAATTTAGTTATTTTATTTATTTCATGCCAAATGCTTCTCTTATAAAAAAATTTGTAAATGGCTAACATGATGTTTGCTTAATTAAACAATGTAATACTTTTAAATTTTACTTAAGCTTTAAAAATTTAATCACTTTTTCTTTTATTGGCTGTGCCCTATTGTATTATAAATCAAATATGGTAGATTAGGAGACCGAAGCAGGTTTGGTGTTCAAAGGAGAACCTTCTCAATAGCTGCTAGCTGAAGACCTTTTATTACATGCTTTTATCTTAGAATGTGAAGATGAGTGGTTAATTCTACAAATTGTAATACTAATTTTTATTTGATGTTCAGACTATTTTTTCATATTGTATGTTCTCTTATTATCAATAATAGATATTTAATTAAAAAGTTTTGAATTTCTTTCAACACATAGATTTGTATATATTTATAGGCAGTGTTTAATAGTGGGTTAAAATACTCTAATCTAGTGTTAAGTACTACTATAACACCCATTATTGGATTAATATATCAAATTGAATAATGGGGCATTATAATAATATATTATTATGTCATTATAATATTAATAACATAATATATTATTATTATTATCATAGTCATGGCTCTTAGTATTATTAATATTATTATTATTATCATTTTTATCTATACTACCATGTTCCTTCACCACTTCGATCATCCTATTACTATTTTACTAACATTGAAACACACTGAGAGCGAGAGAAGATAATAAAAGTTTGTATTTTTTCATCTCTCACTAATCGATAGATTTTTCACACAGATTTATAAGTGATCAATTTAGCACAAAAACAGGTATCCTGGATATCATGAAGTATATTTGTATATGTTGATTTAATTACATGCTCTTTGCTTCGCTTTAAAATTCACAAATTTTTACTGATTTAATTATATTCTTATTGGCCTTACAAATTTTATGATTTAAGTATACTGTTACTATTTGAGATACTATCAAAAATAGATAATATATTGAATAAATAAAAATAGGGTTTTGTTGGAGTTGTTTACAATATGTACATAATGTAATTTTATATTTAGAATGGGGCTAATTTGCTATCATCCTGCTTTGAAAGATATAAGGAAACTATACCTATGCTTACGAGGGGGCTAGCATAAGTGAATATATATATATATATATATATATATATATATATATATATATATATATGTTAGAACCCAAATTATGATAATCAAGTAGACGTGCTTGATTCCTCAAGGTTCGAGAATTGCCCACTCGAATGGTATTATTATTATTATTTATTCAATTTGAGATAAAAATATTCAATTTTTTATTTAGTATTACTTATTGGTGATGAATTTCTTTTATCCTGCCTAAATTACTATTCAATGTTGATTTATAGAGAAATATATAATAATTGTCTTTTTAATGCCTGTTACTTGTTTCCTTGCAAATTTCAAATTTAGTTCAATGCTTATCGCTTATCTTATAATGTGAGGATTACAGGTAAATTCTACAAATTGCTAATTTCTCAATTTTGGTTATTTTTCATTTTATTTATTTATTATTATTATAGATATATATGTATATATATATATACACTATAATATAATTATTATAGTTATAATATATTATTTTGTCATAATAATGATAATAATAATAACATTAATATGTTATTATTATTATCATAATCATGGTTATTATTATTATAAATATTATTATTATCATTTTTATCTATGCTGCTATGTTCCTTCACCACCTCAATTATCCTATTACTATTTTATTAACATTGAAATACATTGAGAGTGAGAGAAGATAATAAAGTTTGTATTTTTTTATCTCTCCAATAATCGATAAATTTTTCATAAGGATTTACAAGCAATCAACTTAGCACAAAAATAGGTACCCTAGATATTATGAATTATATTTGTATATGTTGATTTAATTACATGCTCTTTGCTTCACTTTGAAATTCATGATTTTTTATTTGATTCAATTACATACTTATTAGCCTTGCAAATTCTATGATTTAAGTATAATATTACTATTTGAGATACTATCAAAAATTGATAACATGCTTGAACAAATAAAAATACGATTCTACTGGAGTTGTTTACAATTTGTAGAAAATGTAATTTTATATTTAGAACAGCGCTAGTTTGCTATCATTATACTATGGAAGATATAATGATACTATGTCTATGCCTACGAGGGGCTAGCATAGGTGAATATATATGTTGAAAATGCAAATTATTGAATATATAGTTCGCTATCAGAGTTCATGTTGATATTCTCTTTTATTATACCTAATGAAGCTTTGATGATTGCTACATGCATGCATTAGACCTAATCTTGTTCTATTTTATTTAGACCAACAGTGTATTACCGATTAAGTTTATTTGCTTTTCATTTGTTACCGAGGACACGCTTAAAATGAGCAAAAGATTTCAACACAATTCTCCACCAGTCAGAAGGAACCTAGTAATTCCACAAAATAGACAAATACTTAATAGACCTTGCCAATTTTCACATCAATATGGTAATTGTTACTATCATAAAGATCAATGCCATAAATGTTGTAGAACTAGCCATCACCTTCAATTATGTAGAGCAAGCAATACGATAGATGGACTGCCTATCAAAAAATCCAACCAGCTTACAATCTAGCACCAATAACAGTCTCATGACAAGTACCTGCCTCAGTTCCTTGATAGATACTAGCCCCTATTCCCTAATAAGTACAAACTTCCTCTCAAGCTCAAAGAAATCCTATATAATAACTCACAATTGTTACATAGGCCAAACCTAGTATAATCAATTTTAGATCACTTATATTAGTCTTTAATCATCATTAGAAGCGAATCCCGAAGTTTTGATTTGATTTGGGAATCAATCGGACCAAACCATAATTTTGGCTAATTTAATAATTTAGAAAAATAAAAATGTTATTTTGAACTCCAAATTGAAATCTGACTTCACCATTTGATTTCTCACACCAAGTTAGCTATGGGTGAAGTTTTGGGAATTTTTGGAAGTCGCTCATATTTTGTCAAATATTTTAATATAATTAAATACCCAAAAAATAGAATAATTGAATAATTGTTGAAATTGAAATCTAACTTCGCTGTTGCGTACCTCACCTAATTAGATATGGGTAAATTTTTAATATTTTTCGGAGCCCGTTTATTCATCTAATTTTAACTAAGGAAATTTGTTAATTAAAATTAAAAAATAATTGATTAAAATTTAAATCATTTATTTTCTTCTGTGCTCGAACCCACTCTCCTCTCCTAAGTCACGCGTGCACCTCTTTATTCTTCCTCATGCACACGCAAGTCCATCTTTCTCCCCTTGCTGATGGGGGAGGGCTTGCTTGTAACAACCTAAGTTGTTACTTATGTCAATTAAGACTAAATCAAGTCCTCATTATTGATTATAGTACTCTTATTAAGTCATTAAGAGTTCACTACAAAGACTTAGTCCAAAGCAAGAGTTAATTAGATTAAATCCTAATTTTGAGGATTTCAAAAACCATAGAAATTGAACTAATTAATTTGACCTCATATCGAAAATCGAGCTTCACCATTGCGCTAATCACCCCCAAATTAGCTAGGGCTAATATTTTAGAAATATTTGGAAGTCGTTGGAATTTTGGCGAATATTTTAATATTATTTAAATACCCTAAAAATTTAAATAATTAAATACTCCTCAAAATCAAAATTTGACTTCACCATTGTGTTTTTCACCCATCAATTGCTAGGGGTGATTTATTGGAAATTTTTGAAATTCAATTACCTAATTAAATTTTAATTAGGAAATCAATTAAATTAATTTAATAAATTAATTATTATTTGAATCAAACGACGCCATCTCCCTCCATTGCTTGTGCCGTTTGATCGGACATATTCTCCTGAGCCGTTTGATTATTTTATCGAACGACTAAGATTTTGTCAACCTCACGAAGGCTCCTCATGGCGTGCGTAGCAACGCGTGTCGCTCGACCATGAACCAGGCATCAATCATCGCCTTAGGAGCCAGCCTCGAGCTCCATTCACTTAGGATGGCAAGAATGAACCTTCTATTTCATCCAAGCTTCGTTCTTCTCCCTGTTCGAGTCATTATAACCCCGGAAGCTTCCAGATCATTGATTTAGGTACTCACTCAATCGCCTAAATTGTTCATGCAATTTATGTCGCTCAAATTCGCAACCCTAATCCACAAGCTAGATCAAAGGATGACCGAGTCCGATTGAATTCAATTCGATCGTGCGTATTTTAAAAATGATCCATAGTAGTACACAATACTACCCTGCATGTCATCACTATTAGTTTTATAGGGTTCACCTTCACTGGTGGTACAATCATCCTTCGGTGATGTTCTGCACCCCAAACACAAGGTTTTTTATTGAGACCATCTCATTTCCATGTGGGATGACCTTTGACAGTGATGATAGGGTTGCCATTCTTGATGCCCTATGTGTTTTGGCTTCGGCGTGAGGAGGTTTAAGCAATGCCGGGTCGGGTCGGGCCTGATCCGACCCGTGTATCAAATCTTGGGCGTCTATGATTGTGGGACCCGCAGAACCACCTACCAGGCGTAGATTTGCCACACATCTCAACGCGGGGCCCATACTTGTCTCCTCGGTTAGCAGCTATGGGACTCACCCAGGATGCCTCCTCCAATGGGAGCATGCAGCGCATTTCTGTGGAACCCACCTCCTGCCAACTGCCATTATCTGTGCGACCTGCAAAAGTTTAATTAATTAATATATTTCAGATTAATGTTAAATCAATTTAAATGCCATTTAAATTAATTGCATAATTGCTTAATCTTTAAAGCATCATAACTTGTAATCTAGAAATCTAAATATATCAAAATTATATGTCATTATGATCATCAAAAATCAAGGAATATTATGGCACTATTTATTTTCCAGTAGATTGTATATTTCACATAGTGACATTTAGGATCTTTGATTAATGCACTAAATGCCACAAATGTTCAAACTATCATAATTTTGCACAAACTCACTCAAACATACCTAATATGGGTATTAAATTAATCAGGAGAACCTTTAAATTACCCTGAGAGTATTAATTTTTTTGTTTGGATTGTATTTTGCCTAATCACATTTAGGACCTAACCCTAATTACCCTAATTAACCCTAGAACTTCAATTGACGATAACTTGGTCAGTTGAGCTCCAAATTAGGTCTTCCAATATACAATTTTGATCAGGAAGACTTAATAATCAGTAAACTATAAAAATATTTAGGATTTGATGATTAGATTCCTTAATCAACACTTATCACTTTAAGACTTAATTAGTGAATATTAGCACAATTAGTAATCCAAATTGAGTGATTCAACTTTTTGATAACTCCTTGAGTATATTAAAACCTAATGTTGTGGTTGGTTTTGTAATTCTATAATTAATTTTACTAATCACTCACTAATCACTCTTAACCCTAAGAAAGCTATAACTTAATCAAATGGAGTCTAAATTAGGTCTATTCCCAGTTAAAGTACTCAGTGGGATATAGGGAAGCTAAAGCCACTGAGTTTGTTGAATTTGGACTTTAAATGAAAAGTTAAGTTTTTGACCCATTTTAAGAAAGCCCTAATTTTACATATTTAACCATAAAGTTGTTTATAACTTGGCCATTTGATATCAAAATTAAATAATTTTAAGTTCTATGGAATCCTTAAATAGTAACCAACAAGAAACTAACTAAATTTTTAGGCTTCATTAGGTAAAATTACCAAATTACCCTTATGAGTTAATTTTCTTAAATTGAGCTCACAAGGCTTAATTAAAATCCAAATTAGGTGTACTTACTGTCCATCTTCATATTAGACAGTAAGTAGTTATTTGTAATTAATAAATTTCCATTTGGAACCCTAATTCAATAAGTAGCATTTTGGACTCTTAAGTAAGGGCAAAATGGTCATTTTGCTTAAATTTATTTTTAAGTATCCTTAATCCTTAAAATCATAATATAACATCTAAAATTAGTCTTATGACTGATTTGGGATCAATTTAGGATGTTTAAGCTCATTAAAATGTTATTTTCAGAAAAACCCTAAAATTCACCTAAAATTCTCTAAGTCCTAAATTAAGCTTCATAAGGTGAATTTAGTTCACCTTATGCCTTCCATAAGATATTATATCAAAATAATATTTTAGTAAGATTAAGATTAAGGCTTAAATCATCTCTTTTTCCTAAATCTATTCATTAGGATTTTTCGTTAATCTTTAAGATCTTATTCCTCAGGAATTAGTTTAGAAATTTAGGTTAGAATTCATTCATTAAGTAAATGGGTTACTTAATTGATGAAACCATAGTTTTATAGCTTTCTAGAATTTCATCCTTTATTCATGATTATTTTTTATTTTAACTTTAGTTTAAGTTTAATGATCCATCTTATTAAGCTTGATTTTGCTTAATAAGACAGCCTTAATTATAAGTTCATGAGAGTTGGGATTAACCTCATATTATTAATTTTAGAACCTATTGGATTAACAAGTTAAACTCCAATACTTGGAGTTTTGCATATTAATATCCAAATTTTGATTTGTATTAATCAAGAATTGCTTGGGATTTAAAATCATCATTTAGGATGTTTGATTTACTTATTAACTTAATAAGCATTATTGATTGAACTATATTAGAACTTCTTTAGTTCTAAATTGCTTTTAACTTTATAGGACCGATATTCTGAGTTTAAACTGATAGCTAGATATTAGAGATCCTAAGCTTGTAAAAGTTCAGATTAGTTACAATGATTTAATTAGAAAATAAGTGATATCACAAGAGTTTTGTGTAGTGCTATTTACACCTTGTATTTGTTAGCTTGCTTCCTTATTTTGGACCTTTATATTTTTGGACACATTAGATGGAACATAGGATATTTGATGAACATTCTATGTAAAATTTGAAATATTCATAAAACATATTCATAAGTAAAATAGGCAATTAAATTAATAATTTTTATTAAAATTTGTGGAATATATCTTACTTAATTTACCTTTGCAATATAATGGCATATTTTGAGATGATATTTTATATATGGTATTTCCCTTATAAGGTGATATTTTATCTAGGATATTTCTCCTAGAAAGTGATATTTATCTGGGATATTTCTCCTAGATGATGTTATTTTATGGACCTATTAATTTGGGATATTTCTCTTAGATAATCAGAAAGATTTAAGTAATATTTACTATTTGGCAGGACTAAGTGAGAATATGCCCATATGAGTAGTACTTTCACTTCATATTTTTTGCTTTATTATTTATGCAATATTTTTATTTATTTACTGTGTTTTAGTATTCATAGTATTTCCTATAAATTTGTGCATATTCAGTAGTTTTGTTTACATATAAAAGCATGTTAGGATGTTAGTCTTTTATTGCAATTCTATATTTTCAATTTTGTATTATAAACCAGCATATGTAAAATTGATCATATTACTTAGGATACTTATTGTACTTAGTAGATTTTCATTTTTATATTGCTTAATCTTTTTTGCAACTTGAGTTGAGATATGTGCTTACCTCACACTTTGTTTAAGTTATAATTAGTTAATTTCAACTTCTACCACTTTCTTTGTTACTTTACTGCTCCTAAATTGCTTAGATTATTTATTATATCATTTAATCTATAAAATGCTTAACCTAAAATGTACTTAGACATTTTGTCCAATCATATTTTCTTTTCTTTTGCCTGGGGCCCTGTCATTGTGATACCAACAATGGCAGACTTCATGTTATTTGAGGTAGGACCTTCTATAGAGCTTGTTTAGGAGGAGGAGCGTGTCGGTGCAGATCCTTAGTCTCTTTTATATTCTGTTGTGAGGATCGAGTGTCTTTCTTTTCTGTTATTAAACTCTTAAATGTTTTGTAATAATGTATGCTCTAAGTTGTATTTTCTTTCCTTCATATCTATTTGAGTTGAATAGTTTTTTATTTTATCATGGATGTATGGCTGTTATTATTTTAGTACTTTCTTCCATAATCTAATATTTTAGTCTGCTCATTTAGTGATTACCTCATTTACTCTATATAGGGCATATCTTTCCCATATAAGTGGATTAGGGATATTTATTCATAATCTAATGCTAAGGAAGGGTTGCCCAATGATGACCACCACTTAATGTTAGATGATTAAGGGGCGGCCTCCACAATTAGTATTAAGGAACTCCATGAGGTGTTAGATTTTAATTTGTATTTCTATCTACCTAATGGATAATTTTTCTGTCATACAATCACTAAATGAATACTTAAAAATATGAATATGACCATAATATAATACTCAGAATAGTAGGCATAAATAAAAATACTAAAATAAGTAAGATAAAATGCTAAACTACAAAATTTATATATTGGAGACTTTAAAACTATAAAAGTACTCAACTAAATCAATTGGATATGATTAAACTTATAGGATACTTAGATACGTGAGAATGTCAGTCTGGGACTACTTCAGTTGATTTGAAGCCATATGGGAACTTGACTTCCAGTTTGGACAACACTACGGAAGATATGTTGAAGGAATATCAGAACCAGGAGTACAAGTGTTAGATCAGATGCTTCATCATGCTATTTTTAGAGGGTTTGACCTTCCTCCTTTAGCCAAAGAATGGCTAAAATGCATGAAATACACTCTTGAATCTATAGAGTGCTCCGATGATATTAGAGTTGCTTTGGTATCCATCCTGCTTCAAGATCAAGCTAAGGACTGGTGGGGTGTTACTCTCCAAAAACTCACACGTATACAAAGTGGGGAACATCAAGAAGTCACTTTTGAAGACTTCTGTTTTGCATTTCAACTGAATATATTAAATAAATGTCATAATAAATAAGTTTATGTACCCTTTCCTTATTGTATGTTTTATTTTGAAATAAGTAACAAAATAAACTCATCTCTTTTAGTTTTTCTTAGAATGTTATGTTATTCAAAATCAGGTACAAAATAAATCCTGAGCAATCATCTTCAACTCCTGCTGCATCTAGAAGTACTTATTCTGAGCTCAATGTACTTCTGGATACAGTTAAAACCTTAGTTGTAACTAATGTCAAACAATATGAAAAGAAAGACAGGCTAATTGCAATGCAGAATAATCCATCACCAGCATCTGTAAACCCTACATCTTACTATCCCTCTTAGCAGTATTATTAGTCAGTGGATGGATTATTGCATAGTTTTATTAGATTGAGAAATCCTACTTTTAATGGAAAATATCAGTAATGGATACAACTAATTGACTAATGTTAGTTGAGAAAAATATAACAAGCATCAATTATCCAGATGCTGAAGCCATTAGATTAACCACCCACATGTTTCAAGATGAAGCTGAATATTGTTGGGATAATATCTGTCATACGCTATTTGCAAATTTTTATAATGAAGAAATTCCTTGGGAGGAGTTTCTGGAAGCATTTAGAGTAGAATACATTCCTCCCTCAGTACAGAATAATATGGGGGATATGTTTCTTAGATTAAGGCAAGGAAACCGTACTCTAGCTGAATATGAATCAGAATTTCAATGACTTGCTTGATTTTCGCCAAATATGGTACAAACGGAAAGTGCTCGTTACCACAGATTCCTGAGTGGACTACGTTGTTCGATAAAAGATCACATTGTGCCATTAAGGTTATCAAATTTTACTGAATTAATTGAGACAGCCCATGTGGTAGATCAACATCAGTCTCAAAGGAGTACAAGAGAACATTCAGTTCATTTTCATATAGAGATAATAATTCCAGGAAAACTAGGTTTTCCTTAGGAAAGGTATATCAGATAGAAGCATATTCCACACCATCAGATTCATACAATGGGTGTACAAAGCCCCACCCTTTTAGAAAATTCTACCATAATAAATAATGCTGCTATACATGTGATAGAAAAAGTCACTTCTTTTAACAATACAACTACGATATGACTATTGATGGTGCACATATTGACCATCCCAGACACAATCAAGTTTTTAATCCAACTCTAGTAAATCGAAAAAGCCAACAACTGATAATTATGCCTCCTTCACAATCTGCAACTCCTACTCCAAGGAAAGAAGGAGGTATTACATCTCAACCCAGCACATCCAAACCTCCTCAAAGGTAGGCCTATAACAAGAAGCCCATAGGACCTGCTAGGGTTTATACCCTTACTCCATTAGAAGCCACTGAAGATAATAACATCGTATCAAGTATATATATTAATCATAAATTTTATTTTCAGCATTTAGTAAATTGGATTAAATTATCACTAAGTATGGTTAATTTAGGAACAATTTGTGTTAATGGCAACCCCTGCAAAATATTATTTGATACGGGAGCCAGTCATTCTTTTATATCCAAGAGTTTTGCTAAGAACTTGAATCTACCATTTTATAAGATGGCTAAAACCTTAAATGTTGGACGTCCTTCTAGGAACCCAACTCAGTATAACTCAGTTCTACGATCTTCAAGTACCTTTGAATAAGAAGACATTCCAAGCTAAGTTGATAATTCTGCCCATAGCAAATTTTGATATTATATTAGGTACGAATTGGCTTAGTGCGCATATAGCTACAATAAATTGTTAGCAAAAGAAGATCACCCTTCAATCACTTGATACTTCAAAAACCTTTATAGGAAGGCTTAGCACTCAAAGCTCATTAATCAATACAATAAAAGCAGTGAGGCTAGTAAACAAAGGTTGTATGGCATTCTTAATTACTATGTTGGACAATACTAAAGAAAATATTCCGCTTTCTGATATTAGAGTTGCTAAGGAATTTGCCGATGTATTCCCTGAAGACTTGCCCGGTTTATCTCCGCTAAGGGAAGTAGAATTTGTAATTAATCTAGTTCCCGGTACACAACTATTTTCTAAAGCACCTTATAGGATGGATCCTAAGGAGCTGCAAGATCTTAGTGAGCAACTATAAGAGCTCATTAAACCAAGCATGTCTTCTTGGGGAGCACTAGTTTTATTTATTAAAAAAAGGATGAGTCTATGCGAGTGTGTATAGACTATAGAGAACTGAACAAAGTCACCATTAAGAATAAATATTCACTTCCTAGAATCGATGATTTGTTCGACTAATTATCTAGTGCAGTTGTATTCTTGAAGATTGATTTAAGATCAGGATATCACCAACTGCAGGTGAAAGATTCAGATGTTGAGAAAATAGCATTTCACACATGTTATAGACATTACAAATTTCTTGTGATGTCTTTTGGACTCACCAATGCACCTTTAATTTTTATGGACTTGATGCAACGAGTCCTAAAACCATATTTGGATAAATTTATTATTATATTTATTGATGACATCCTCATCTATTCTAAAACCCTAGATGATCATGAAAATCACTTAAGAGTAGTCTTGGAAACCTTGCGTAATCATGAACTATATGCCAAATTCTCTAAATGCGAATTTTGGCTAAATTCTGTAGCCTTATTGGGCCATGTAGTGGATGCTCAAAGAATTTGTGTAGATTAATAGAAGATTTGTGTTATCTAAGATTGGGTACAACCAAAGTTAGTAATAGACATTAGAAGCTTTTTGGGTTTAGCAGGCTACTACAGAAAGTTTATTAAGGGCTTCTCTCAAATTGCTTCTCCATTAACAAAACTGACTCAGATAGCTGTTCCATTTATTTGAACTACAGAATGTGAAAATGCATTTCAAACTTTAGAAGATGCACTTTCCTCTACTACAGTACTAGTTCTACCATAGGAAGGCTTGAACTATTAAGTTTATATTGATGCCTCTGGAATTGGGCTAGGGTGTGTCCTAATATAAAAAGGAAGGGTTATTGCGTATACTTCTCATCAGTTAAAACCGCACGAAAGAAATTACCCAGTGCATGATCTGGAGCTTGTTGTAGTAATCTTTGCGCTAAAAATTTGGCGTTACTATTTATATGGAGTTCAATATTCTATTTTCACTGATCATCAAAGCTTAAAGTATATCTTCACCTAATGAGAACTGAATTGTCATCAGAGAAGATGGCTAGAATTGATTAGTAATTATGATTTGAACATTAAGTACCACCCTGGTAAAGTGAATGTTGTAGCAAATGCCCTCAATCATCGTGCTACACTATCAACTATAATTGCTACAAGTATGCTAAAAGAAGAGTTTTGAAAATTGGAAATTATTCCAGTGCATGGTGACATGTTAATGTTTATATTAACTAATATCAATATAGAGCCCACCTTTCATAGAGATGTTTCTATCTCTCAGATTAAGGATGATGAATATTTAAAGTTTAAAGTGGATATGAAGGTGGTCACTGTCAAGATTTGCAAATGCATGGGACCATAATTTATAAAGATAATCGATTATGGATTCTCAAATCAATGTATCAAGAAATCCTTACAGAAGTTCATAATTCTGGATATCAAGGTCACCCAGAGAGCACTAAAATGCATCAAGATTTTGGTGGCCTGGTATGAAAAAGAGTGTAGCAGAATTTGTGGCAAAATGTCATGCTTGTAACCTTGTCAAGGAAGAGGCTTGGAGGACTTCTTAATCCATTAGCTATCCCTGAATGGAAATAGTTTGATATTTTGATGGATTTTATTATGGGATTGCCCAAAATAAGATTTTGTGCTGATTTCATTTGGGTCATAATCAATCGACTGACAAAATTAGCCCATTTTATTCCAATGAGACAAATTGATTCGGTGGAGAAATTGGCAAAGTTATACATTAGAAAAATTGTTAGACTCCATGGTATTCCGAGATTAATTGTTTTAGATCATGATAGTAGATTCACCTCCAAATTCTGGATAGTAGTACATCAAGATTTGGGTAGTACCTTGGCCATGACCACCGCATTTCATCCACAAACTGATGGGCAAACAAAATGGGTTAATCAAATTATTGAAGATTTTTTGCATTTATGCATTCTGGCTTTTGGTGGTTCTTCGGATGACCACATTCCTCTTGTAGAATTTGCCTGCAATAATAGCTATCAGGTAAGCATTGGCATGGCGCCCTATGAAGCACTATACAGTAGAAAATGTAGCACTCAGCTTGCTTGGTTTGAGACTGGTAGTGTTTAGCTTTATGGATCTGATCTAGTGGCTGAAATGAACAAAAAGTTGCAATTAATCCAACAAAGTATTAAAGCAGCATAAGATCGTCAAAGAAAATATCACGATGCTCACCATCATCCTTTAAATTTCAATGCTGGATTGTTCGCTTATCTTAAGGTCAGTCCTATGAAAGGAGTATTCTGATTTGGTGTTGCTGGGAAACTTAGTCCTCGCTACGTTGGTCCGTTTGAAGTCTAAGAAAAGATAGGCTTTGCTGCCTTTAAATTAAATCTTCCAGAAGACTTTTATGTAGTTCATAATGTTTTTCATATCTCATCCTTGCAAAAATGCCATCAAAATTCTTCGCATCTCATTCAGCTTCTAGCCGTGTCTATCCAGCCAAATCTCTCTTATGTCAAAGAACCAATCAAAATCTTAGCTCACGACCAAAGGCTGTTAAGAAATTATTATATTCTAATTGTTAATATTCAATGGAAGAACCGTTTGCGAGAAGAGTCTACTTAGGAAAAGAAATCAGATATGCACTACAAATATCCTAATCTCTTTGAAAGTCTAGGTTCTTCCTACTTGAGTGATGTCGAGGACGATATCGTTCTTAAGTAGGGGAGTCTGTAACAACCCAGGTTGCTAGTTATATCATGTAAGACTAAACCAAGTCCTCATTATTGATTCTTGTACTCTATTTAAGCCATTAAGAGTTCACTACAATGACTTAGTCAAAATTAGGAGTCAATTGGATTAAATCTTGATTTTGAAGATTTTAGAAACACTAGAAATTAACTTAATTAATTTAACCTCAAATCAAAAATCGGACCTAACCATTGCGCTCATCACCCCCAAATTAGCTAGGGGTGATGTCTTGGAAATATTTGAAAGTCGTTGGAATTTTGGCGAATATTTTAATATTATTTAAATACCCAAAAAATTTGAATAATTAATTACTTGTGGAAATTGAAATTTTACTTCGCCGTTATGTTCCTCACCCTTCAATTAGCCAGAGGTTATTTATTGGAAATTTTTGAGATGCAATTAACTAATTAAATTTTAATTAGGAAATCATTTAAATAAATTTAATAAATTAATTATTATTTGAATCAAATGACACCATCGCCCTCCGTTGCTTGTACCATTTTATCGGACAGATTCTCCTGAGCCCTCAGATCATTTTATAGAACAGCTAAGATTTCATCATCCTCAAGAAGGCTCCGCGTGGCGTGTGTAGCGACACGCGTCACTCGACCACAAAGCCAGGCGTCAGCCACCACCTTAGAAGCCAGCGTCGGGTGCAATTAAGCTCTATTCTTGCTTAGGATGGCAAGAATCAACCTTCCATTTCATCTAAGCTTCGTTCTTCTCCTTATTTGAGTCGTTATAATCTCAAAAGCTTCTAGACCGTTGATTTAGGTACTCACTCAATCTCCTCAATTATTCATGCAATTTATATCGCTCAAATTCGCAACCCTATTATGCAAGCTGGATCAAAGGATGATCGAGTTCGATCAAATTCAATTGAATTCGATTGAGCATACTTTGAAAATGATCCACAGTAGTACACAATACTACCCTGCATGTTTTCACTATTAGTTTTCTAGGGTTCGCCTTCACCGGCGTACAGTCATCCTTCGGTGATGTTCCACACACCAAACCCAAGGTCTTATTGTGATCATCTCATTTCCATGCGGGATGACCTCCAACGGTGATGATAGGGTTGCCATTCTTGATGCCCTAGGTGTTTTAGCTTTGGCGTGAGGAGGTTGAAGCCATGCCGGGTTGGGCTGACCCGTCCCGTGTCTTGAATCTCAGGCATCTGTGATCGTGGGACCCCCATAACCACTTGACAGACATGGATTTGCCACACATCTCAGCATGGGGCCCACGACTGTCTCCTCGGTCAGCAGCTGTAGGACCCACTCAGGATGCCTCCTCCAATAGGAGCCTGCCACGCATTTCTGTGAAGCCCACCTTCTGTCAACTGCCATTTTTTATGGAACCCGCAAAAGTTTAATTAATTAATATATTTTGGATTAATGTTAAATCAATTTAAATGCCATTTAAATTAATTACATAATTGCTTAATCTTTAAAGCATCATTACTTACAATCTATAAATCCAAATATATCAAATCATATGTCATTGTGATAAGCAAATATTAAGGAATATTATGGCACTATTTATTTTCTAGTAGATTGTATATTTTACTTAGTGCCATTTTGGATCCTTGATTAATGCCCTAAATGCCACAAATGTTCAAATTATCATAACTTTGCACACACTCACTCAAACATACATAATATGGGTCTTAAATTAATTAGGAGAACCTCTAGATTACCCTGAGAGTATCAATTTCTCTATTTGGATTATATTTTGCCTAATCACTTTTAGGACCTAATCCTAATTAACTTTAGAACTTCAATTGACCATAACTTGGTCAATTGAGCTCCAAATTAGGTCTTCCAATATACCATTTTGATCAGGAAGACCTAATAATCAGTAAGCTGCAAAAAATATTTAGGATTTGATGATTAGATTCCTTAATAAACCCTAATAACTCTAAAACTTGATTAGTAAATATTAGCACAATTAGTGATCCAAATTAGGTGATTCAACTTTTTGATAACTCCTTGAGTATATCTAATGTTATGGTTTGTTTTATGATTCTATAATTAATTTTACTAATCACTCATTAATCACTCTTAACTCTAATTAAGCCATAACTTAACTAAATGGAGTCCAAATAACATCAAATACCAGTTAAAGTACTCAGTGGGTTATAAGGAAGCTATTGCAACTGAGTTTGCTGAATTTAGACTTCCAATGAAATTTTTTGGTTTTTAACCCCTTCTAAGAAAACCTTAATTTTATATATTTAACCCTAAATTTGTTTTGGCCATAACTTAGCCATTTGATATCAGAATTTAATAATTTTAGATTCTATGGAATCCTTAAATAGTAACCAACAATAAACTAACTAACTGTTTAGGCTTCATTAGGTAAAGTTACCAAATTGCCCTTATGAGTCAATTTCTTTAAATTGAGCTCACAAAGCTTAGTTAAAATTTGAATTAGGTGTACTTACTATCCATCTTCATATTAGATAATAAGTAGTTATTTGCAATTAATAAATTTCAATTGGAACCCTAATTCAATAAGTAGCATTTTGGACCCTTAAGTAGGGGCAAAATGGTCATTTTGCTTAAATTTATGTTGAAGTATCCTTAAATCTTAAAATCATAATATAATATCTAAAATTAGTATTATGACTGATTTGGGATTAATTTAGGATGTTTAAGCTCATTAAAATGTTATTTTAAGAAAAACCTTAAAATTCACTTAAAATTCTTTAAGTCCTAAATTAAGCTTCATAAGATGAATTTAGTTCACCTTATGCCTTTCATAAGATATTATATCAAAATAATATTTAAGTAAGATTAAGATTAAAGCTTAAATCTTCTCTTTATCCTAAATCCATTCATTAGGATTTTCCTTTAATCTTTAAGATCTTATTCCTCAGGAATTAGTTTAGAAATTTAGGTTAAAATTCATTCATTAAGTAAATAGGTTACTTAATGGATGAACCTTGGTTTTATAGCTTTCAAGTATTTCATCCTTTATTCATGATTATTTTGTATTTTAACTTTAGTTTAAGTTTAAAGATCCATCTTATTAAGCTTGATTTTGTTTAATAAGACAACCTTAATTATAAGTTCATGAGAGTTAGGATTAACCTCATATTATTAGTTTTAAAACCTATTGGATTAAGAAGTTAAACTCCAATACTTGGAGTATTACATCTTAATCTCCCAATTTTAATTTGTATTAATCAAGATTGGCTTGGGATTTAACATCATCATTTAGGATGTTTGATTTACTTATTAACTTAATAAGCATTATTGATTGAACTATATTAGAACTTCTTTAGTTCTAAATCGCTGTTAACTTTATAGGACTAATATTCTGAGTTTAAACTTGATAGCTAAATATTGGAGATCCTAAGCTTGTATAAGTTCAAATTAGTTACAATGATTTAATTAGGAAACAAGTGACATCGCAAGAGTTTTGTGTAATGGTATTTACACCTTGTATTTGTTAGCTTGCTTCCTTATTTTGGACCTTTATATTTTTGGACACATTAGATGGAACATAAGATATTTGATGAATATTATATATAAAATTTGAAATATTCATAAAACATATTCATAAGTAAAATAGGCAATTAAATTAATAATTTTTATTAAAATTTGTAAAATATGTCTTACTTAGTCTACCTTTACAGTATGATGGCATATTTTGAGATGATATTTTATCTAGGGTATTTCCCCTAGAAGGTGTTATTTTATTTAGGATATTTCTCCTAGAAGGTGATATTTATCTGGGATATTTCTCCTAGATGATGTTATTTTATGGACCTATTAATCTGGGATATTTCTCTTAGATAATCAAAAAGATTTAAGTAATATTTACTATTTGGCAGGACTAAGTGAGAATATGCCCTTATGAGATAGTACTCTTACTTCATATTCTTAGCTTTATTATTTATGCAATACTTTTATTTATTTACAGTGTTTTAGTATTCATAGTATTTCCTATAAATTTGTGCATATTCAGTTATTTTGTTTACATATAAAAGCATGTTAGGATGTTAGTCTTTTATTACAATTTTATATTTTCATTTTGTATTACAAACCAGCATATATAAACTTGATCATATTACTTAGGATACTTCTTGTACTTAGTAGATTTTTATTTTTATGTTGCTTAACCTTTTCTGCAGCTTGAGTTGAGGTATGTGCTTACCTCACACTTTATTTGAATTATGATTAGTTAATTTCAACATCTACACTCTCTTTACTGCTCCTAAATTGCTTAGATTATTTGTGATATTATTTAATACATAAATGCTTAACCTAAAATGTACTTTGTCATTTTGTCTAATCAGATTTTCTTTTATTTTGGTTGGGGTCCTATCATTGTGATACCGACAATGGCAGACTCTGAGTTATTTAAGGTAGGACTTTCTGAAGAGCTTGTTCAGGAGGAGGAGCGTGCTGGTGCAGATCCTTAGTCTCTTTTATACTCTGTTGTGAGGACCGAGTGTCTTTCTTTTCTGTTATTAAACTCTTAAATATTTTATAATAATATAGGTTCTAAGTTGTATTTTCTTTCCTGCATATTTATTCTGAGTTAAGTAGTTTATTATTTTATCATAGATGTATGGATGTTATTATTTTAGTACTTTCTTTGGCACTCTGATATTTTAGTATGCTCATTTAGTGATTACCTCATTTGCTCTATTTAGGGCATATCTTTCCCTTTTCAATGTATTAGGAATATTTATTCATAATTTAATGCTAAGTGAAGGATTTCCCAATGACGACCACCACTTAATCTTAGATGATTAAGCGGTGGCCGTCACATTGCTGCCCTGCCATCCCACTCTCCCAGCCCATACCTACTCCTCCTTTAAGTTTAAAGCCTCAGCACTCCTCCTTATTCATTTACTAATAGCTGAAGATTCTTCCTCCCAAGCTCTTGAAGAACCCTCATCTCCCTTCCTTCTCTTGCTAGTAGCTAAAGAAGAAGATCACTCCTCTCAAGATCTCATGCTCCCAAGGGTCCCTTACAAAAATCTTCATTTTTGCATGCCAAGGTACTTCCCCGGTACTTCCCATGTACCCTCCCTTTCTCCCTTTGGGTGATCCAATAGCTACTTCATTTCATGTGTAAGATTAATATTTTATCTCAAGAACTTGCATTTGAGTGATAGAGCTCAATAGAGCTTGATCCGAATTCATTTTAAAGAGAAGATGAAATGTGTTGTGCAGTGAGAAAACTTGCATAAGCACTTAGGGCATCATTGTTTGTGGTGTTAGAATGATCTTTTTGTGTCACTTTTTGGAAAGGTCTTGGAAAGACCTTTCCATTGATTTATGGCACCACACTTGAGGTGTCATAAATTGAGAGTATTTAGGTGCAATATGGAAGATGTTTCGTCTTTTGCCCAAGCAAAATGATCGTTGAGCGCTACAGTGTGCCATAGTGCCTGGCTCTCGGTCAGGT
This sequence comes from Gastrodia elata, assembly GCA_016760335.1. NCBI lineage: Eukaryota > Viridiplantae > Streptophyta > Magnoliopsida > Asparagales > Orchidaceae > Gastrodia > Gastrodia elata. Next base: position 7,827,524 of record CM028677.1, on the reverse strand, counting down.
AAGCACTACTATGTGCCGCAGCACCCGCATCTCGGTAAATATGGTATCGTGGCATGCTGAAGCCCTAAAAGCGCTGCAGCGTGTCGCAGAGCCTGTGTATAGGGAAATCTAGCACTACAACGCGCCGTAGCGCCTGGCTCTTGGCTAGGAGGGAGCTCCAGCATGCCGTAGTGTCGAAATTTGCCATAGCGCCTGAAATAGCTGCAGCACACCACGATCCAATATCATGCCACAACGCGCCATAGTGCCTGACTCTCAGCCAGACAAGTGCTACAGCGCGCCGTAGCGCGCTGAACTGCCCAGTTTTGCTGAAACTTCCTATTTTTTTTGTATTTTGATGATTCCAAAACCATAATTATGTAGAAATATACTAAAACAAAAACTGGTTATAATGAAATTATGCATTAAGTAAATAAAGAGGTGATTTTTTTAAATATGAAGTTCATCTCTTATCTAATTGGCATGTTAGGCAGCAACTTCTCCTTACCCAAATGTCTTGTTTCAAGTTTCTAGTTTCTTATTATGACATAAAGAATTTATTCCCAATATTTGATTTAAATTCCTATAATTTATAGCCTTAGACTTTTGGCATAAGTCATGTATTACGACTTATGGTTGTAGCCTCAATATTTCCTTAAGATTCCTTGTACTTATCCAATTAAGTGAACCCCTTACCTTGATCAAGTCATAGTTTATGGCTTGTGTGGGTAATCTTTAGTAATCTTTAGAACATTTTGTTGTTAAGTCACATTATGTGACTTGATGCTTTAATTTCCCCATGCCTTTTAAGGTTAAGTATATAAATTGGGAATTTACCCTTATTTTCTTAGGAGAATCCTTAGCAAGAGATGAATATATCATTAGTGGTAGAATCCTTAGAATGGATTAATTCCATTGTTAATTTATTCTAATCCCTCCTTAGGGTGAGATTACACATAGTTAAATGAAGATGACATTGAAGTGTAATTTCATGTATAGAGTGTAGTAGCTAATCCCTTAGTTTCATTATTAGACTTAGTTTAATAATGGTGCTTTAGCTAGTCCTCTAGCTTGGATCCCTATTTTTTAAGTGGTCAAAGAACTTCAGTTATTTGATGCCAAGCCTCTGGATTCTAATTCATTGAATTAGAAGTGTTAGCTATCCTTTAGCCTTAGTTAAGTCTTATAGTGACTTAACTAGTTAGCTCGAGCTCCCTTAAGTGTTGAATGTCACTTGAGCGTAGAACCTTTAGGATCCCTATTATTTAAGTGGTCAAAGAACTTTAGTTATTTGATGCCAAGCCTTTGGATTCTAATTCATTGAATTAGAAGTGTTAGCTATCCTTTAGCCTTAGTTAAGTCTTATAGTGACATAACTAGTTAGCTTGAGCTCCCTTAAGTGTTGAATGTCACTTGAGCATAGAACCTTTAGGATCCTTGATCCTTAGCTAGCCTATGCTTAGTATGTGATATTACATGCTAAGTTATAGTTTGATTTAGCCTTAGAATCCTTAAGTGCTAAGTCATATATTATGACTTAAGAGTTAACCTTTAATCCTTTAAGGTTACATTCAACTTATTTGAATGTTGGTACCCTTTCCTTGGTTGCCTTCCTTATTAAGTTGTGATGTTCACTTAGTTTGATAGCTTTCTGGTAAGCTTAGTTTTACAGTTATAATTCTCTAACCTTAGCATTTAAGGTATAATTGTGAAGATTTAGCCTTAAACCTTAGGTTTATTTATTTGGATTCTATATTTAGAATCCTTGAGCCTTTTTAGTATCCTTAAACCTTAGCTTCTTGCTTAGTTTAGAATCCTAATTTATAAATTAGATATTAAGTTTGAATTAATAGATATTCCTTAGAACTTGAAGGTAGTTCTAAGAGTAGATTAATAAGGACTTAGTTTATGTTTGATCTCTTAATAAATTAGTTCATATACAAGTTTAAGATGTTAAGCTTGTATAGTTGGCTGATTCATTTCGATGAATTGGGAGAATTGTCAAGATTGCTTAATTGAATATAATTCAAATCAGAATTGTTAAGAATAATTTGTTAATTGAATTAATTATTGTATAATTAATTAGATCTGTTAGCCTGATGGTTAGGCTAAGACTTGTTGATGTCTTAGTATCAGGAATGGCTATTCAGATTTAGTGATATTGTGTTCGATGATTTATGCTTTCGATTGCATAAAATATTTAGTACATACTTAATGATTTTTTCATGTGATTCATGCATATTTTGGATAGCATATCATGCAGTAGTATGCCGTGGTTGATCAGGTGCCAAGTGAGCACAATTTTGTTGAGTTCGGAAGTGTTGGGCTCACATGTGCTTTTGGATGCATTGTGCACAAAGTGGATATGCATGCTACATATACATACATATATTTTTTGGAGCATTGGGCTCATTTGTTTATGGGAGTGTTGGGCTCATTTGTTTACAGGGGCGTTGGGCTCATTTTTTTCGGGAGCATTGGGCTCACTTATTTTTGGGTGCATTGGGCACATGTATATGAATATGTGTATGCATGTGTATATGTATATGAGTATTTGGGAGTGTTGGGATCATACATGTTGTGGGTGCATTGGGCACATTAATTTTGCATAAGTACTATAAAGTACATTTTAGTTTAGTTCAGTTCAGCTCAGTTTAGTTCATTTGTTGATTAAGTTCAGATTGCATATGTTTAGTTATTGCATTATAGTATTTGCTTAGATACTTGTTTTCAATACTTTTTAGTACTTGCAGTAGTTACTTTCTATTTTAGATGACTTTATTGTTTATTTACTACTTAAAGTTAATGTACTTAGACTTATTGTCTATGTTTAGTTACTTTCTCTTTTTTGGTTGGGGACATGGCATTGCAAAACTGAAAATGTCAGATTTATGTTAAAATTGGAAATGTTAAATTTAGGTTGCTTTGAAGAACCTTTGTTCGTGGAGCAGCAAGAGACTAAAGAGGACGTGAAGCGCGGTGTTGCTGAGTAGTTGTGGTGATCTTCATCCTTGAGTGATCTTCTATTTTATTAAGATGAGAGTTATTTTCTACAGTTTTTTTAAATTCTATAATAAGTAATCATATATGGATATATTTTCTATCTTCTTTTCTGAGGTGTATGGCTTTTACTTTATGCTTATGGATGAATAAATGGATGTATACTATTTTAGCTTTTGCACTATGTTCCCTATGTTATACTATACCATATATATTGTGATGTGATCATCAGTTTAGCAGACTCGCAATGTTAACCAGGCTAATTAAATACTTAACTTGATTATTGATGGAGTTCCTTAGCTCCAGTCACCTCCTATGATTAATGCTTTGGGTTAACTATTGGTGCTCAACCCAGAGTATTAAGTAGGAGGAGACCCTTATTATTCAGTTAACAAACTGTTCCACTGCTAATGATAAAGTGTTATGCATATCAACGGGACAGGGTGTTACATCCAGCTCTTGCAAGAATGTATATACTTACCATTATCATAATTCCAAAAAACTCCGAAGTAACGTCAGATATTTTATTTTGATACTAGTGCCAGTCAATCATTTATATCAGAAGTATTTGTCAAATGAATTCAACTACCATGTTCAAAATTAGAAAATCATTAAAGATAGGACTACCATAAAGTGCCTGCAAGATAACTAATGAATATTACATATATAATATATCAATAGATGAAAAATCCTTATTTACTTTGCTTATACTACTTCATATTTATAATTTTGATATTATTTTGGGAATATATTGGCTAAGTCAACATAAAGCTATTATAGATTGTCAAGAGAGAAAAGTGAAATTAAATTGGGATAATAAGCTAGATAATATCAAAGGAAACTTGAACACCTTGACACACTTTATTGATATTAATAAAATAGGAAGGATGATTAGAAGAGGATATGAATGTTATCTGCTAACAATGATAAGTACAAAAAAAGATAGATTTACTTTAACGGACACTAGAATAGTTAAATATTTTGTAGATATATTCTCTGATGATCTTCCTAAATTACCACCTATTTGTGAAATAGATTTCTCAATCAAAATCCTTCTTAATATAGAAGCACTATCCAAAGGACCTTATAAAATGGCACCATGAAAACTACAGGTGTAGTGCTCTGTCTCATCGCTGTGCATAACAAGGGTGTTTAGGGAGTAAGTACCTTGAACAGTTGGCGGCAAAATGGTGCATTACTTGGGAAGGGTTTCTAAACCTTCCCACACATGAGAACTGAGAGTTTACGCAAGGTAGAACTAAAAGCTAATCCTTAAGACAAGTAGTATACTTATCTTAAGTATTAGCTAGAATACTTATATACATTGAACTTGATAAGACAAGAAGAGTATTTTTAATGTATATGAGTAATATATATGAGCATTTATTGGTGATCACATCACAATACTAAATATAAGTAGGAATAATAAAAGTGTGAAAGCTAAAAGCATCCATCCAAAGATTCATCACAGAGCAATTAGAACATCCATCTCAAAACATACATCCAGATAACTATTACAAACCATTGTTTTAGAATAAAAAGGGTAGAAATAAAAGTCACTCAAGCTCACAAATAAAACCAACTAAAAGAATAAAGTTGAGTCTTCTACTGCTCCACTGGATCCTCTTGAATCTCCTAACCTCCAATGCTGGCTCACTAAACTGCTCAAGATCTTGCAAATTGCTAGATTAAAAGTACGATGTATTAGATAATAAGTCTAACACATATAAAACTTTAACATGCCTTTATATACTTGACAGACTTTAACATTTAAATAAATCTGGAGGATACTACAAAAAATATTAAAATGACTAAAAACTGTAATATAGAGTAAAATAATAATTGAAAGGAAATGCTGTAATAATCCACTATAAAGACTGAATTCTGAATAACCATGCAACATTTGAACTATGTTATATGCCAATGCAAACATATCTGAAATACCACTAAATCTTCATGAATATACAGTTTGAGGTCCGCATACTTCCTATTAGGAATTCAAATATCATGATGCCCATTGCACCCCATAATTCTCTCCTGATGTATCTCACATCCTGCAATTCACAACAATTCTTGATACTCGTGCTTATGCTCATGCAAGTGTTTGCAAAAATGCTATTAAAATAACTAAATATTATAAGTGTCCTAAGAAAGTAACTTGAAATATTTAGTTTGCTTAATTGTACTTATTAATACGCACAAAGATAAGTGGACAACACCCTTTTACAATTTGTTCTCCCAAACTAGGTTGTTTAATACTTCACTTATAACACACTTGATGAAATTGGTAAATTTATCCTAATGTTTTTGTAGATCCATCTAAGAAAAGATTAGGATATACAATTCTATTCAGGATGAATTATACAATTTTATATCTTTATAGAATTAAATCAGCTTTATGGATATGCACTACAGTCTTCACATGATAATCACTCATATTGTCATTCTAAACTAACTATTTAGAAACTAAGGAATTTCAAACTAATGAATCCATTTTTCATTAGAAGTACTAAACAAAGGGTTCCAAGGTTGTGACATAGACGTCACTCCAATTAGATAAACTATCTCAATTAATCTCGATCTATAGTTCATTAGGTTATTACTACCACAAAATAAAGGCTCAATTATTTAAGGTTCAAAAGGTTCAACTAAAGGCCTACCTCAGTGTGTATTAAATATGACATTTTCTACCTCAATGTTTCCCTAATCAAGGTATATAGCACTTAACAAGACAAAAAGAGATTAAACACTTATAATCACAATAATTTAGCTTTCTATCTTAAGTTGAAACATGCAGCTAAACTAAGCAGTCAAACACATGAATGATTTATGGATTCAATCACTTAAATAAAATGGTAAGATTACGAAGCTAGATTGCTAAGCTCAAAAGTTTGGTTAAATAAGGAAATCATGGGAATCAAATTATTTTTAAGAGTGGATCATTTAAAAATTCACGTATTAGTAATTTGATGCAAGTTAAATTATGATGATTTTCTTAATTTTGAGAAAATCAAGATAATAAGTCACATCATCATGAATCTTAAGATATATTTAGTTTTTAAGCCTTCACTTGTTGGTTTTAAGGACTTAAAAATAATATAATGTGGACTAAATTCAACATTGTGGAGTTTAAGGATTTACTTAAGAATTTCTTAAAGGAAGATTAGGGTCTTATACAGATTTAATTAAATAAGCTTAAATGGTCTAAAATTGATTATAGATCAGTTAAATTATTGATTAGAAGGAATAATTTAGGTTTCTAAGGCTTAAGGACACCTAAACTTAATTTTGGGCAAAATTATTATTTTGCCCCTATTTAAGGGTCTGAAATGCAACCTTTTGATTTAGGGTTACAAATTGAAGATTTATTGTTGCCAAATGGTTACTTAATGTCTAATATAAGGATATATAATACACCCTAATCAGCCAAGGATTAAGGCCAATGAACTCAAATTATAGATTTAGCTTATTAAGGGAAAGTTTGTATTATACTATTATTGTTTACTGTCTAAGAATTTCATTGAGTCTAAGATCGCTAAATTTTAAGGTCGTTAGGCCAAGTTACGGCCAAAATATGATTGAGGTCTAATTATGTAATTTAGGGATTTTGGAAAAGGTTCAAAAACTTAACTTTCTCAAATGATGTCCAAATTCAGCAAACTTAGTAGCTATAGTTTCCCTATACTTTACTGAGTGCAATGACTAGGAGTAGACTTAATTTGGTTAAGTTATGAGCTAATTAAAATTTAGGGTGATCAGGACAAATTAGGAGATTACCAAAACTTAATTATTTTTATAGTTTACTATTTTACACATTCTTCTGATCAGAATAGTATAATGAATGACCTAATTTGAAGCTAAATTGACTATATTATGGTCAATTAAAGTTTCTTGGGTTTAAGGGTAATTAAGGAAGGGTCCCAAAAGTCATTATTTAAATCACACTCCAAACAACAAAACTAATACTATCAGGACAATCTTAGCATTCTCCTGAGCAAAATGAGATATCTATTAGATATATTTGGAGTTAGGGGTACAAAATTATGAGCATTTAAATTTCTAGGGTTTCATGAGTTTAAAAATGGCCTAAAACATCATTTTATAGAATAATCATCCTATAATAAATCTGAAAATGCCAAAATATTCCTTATATTTTTCTGAGCAAAATGACATATATATTTTTGCTATGTCTAAATATATTGATTTCAAGATATGAATGCCTGAATATTAATAATTAATCTTGTTTAATTAAATTGAGTTAAACTAATTAATTATAAGTTTTAATTAAATATGTTCTATTTAAAAGGTGACGGGCCCCACGTCCAGATCGGCTATGAGAGATACTGGCCCCCATGAGAAGACTTCGGTGGTAGAGGTGGGATTTGGTGAGTTAGTAGGACCCACAGTACTAGCATGACGCACTAGGGCCTGAGAAGAATGGCGCGGGTCGAGTTTGACCCGGCCCAGCCTGAGGCAAACTCGCAGATGAGTATGGCAAAATCTGAGGGTTGATACCTAGGGCAACTAATTTGGAGGCCAAATTGGTGTTACTAGAGCCTGGCCCACACGGAAGTAGAAAGGGCAGGATGAGACCTAACCATTGGTAGGCGAATCAAGGGTGGAGGTGGCCTGAGGCGTCAATGATGGCTAACCCTAGGTCCTAGGGTTCAGGTTAATCTTCAAGGTGAGAAGCTGCTATGCAACACTGTACTTATGTCGATGAATTCATTCAATTAAGTTCAGTGGATCTCGATCGAACCAGATAATCGGCAATCAGTGATGTGAAATAGGATTTTGAAAAGAGAATTTGACAATTGCATAAGGAATTGGAAAGATTAGGGGTACCTGATGGACAACTGAGGGATTGAACGATAGAGGTTGATCCAACCTAGGGCTCGTAGCTTACGATGGGTTCAAGAGCTATCTGCATGGATTGATGCTTATGGAGGTTTAATTGGCAACCAGAGGGCTTAGAAGCAACGGAGAAGCCACATGCGGTGGAACATCGCTGCGTGAGCGACACACGCAACTTTGCGTAGGGAAGAAAGCTCTAGGCCGTATGATTGGATGGCTCAAATGATCGGCTTAGATCAAGCCGATTAAGATATATGGCTCAACTCAATAATGAAATGGGTCGGATCCGAAGCATAAAAATTGGGCCTAGCCTGATTCGAACAGCGGGACCCAATGATAAGTATTAATAATATTTATTTATTTAATATTTTAATTCTAAACTTTCTAATTAGGATTAAGCTATCTAATGACTTTATACAAATTCCAAAAATTCACCCCTACCTAATTGAAGGGTGAGGAACGCAACGACAAAGTCAAATTTTGATTTTAAGAAGTATTTAATTTTCCTATTTTTGGATATTTTAATTATATTAAAATCTTCAACAAAAATTCAATGACTTCCAAATGCATCCAAAATATCACTTCTAGCTAACTTGGGGGTGATGAGCGCAATAGCGAAGTTGGATTTTATTTTGAGGTCAATTTAGATAGGTCAAAATCCAGGGTTTATGAATTTACCAAAATCTGGGTTTGATTCATTTTACACCTGATTTGGACTAAAACTTTAGAGTGAGCCCCTAATAACTTATTAAGAGAGTTAGAATCAGAATTGGGACTTAGTTAAGTCATAATTGACTAGGGTAATAACCATGGGTTGTTACAATAAGAACTCAAGATACAAATATAGGAATCGATAGATATAGGGCTTATTTGTCAAAGTGTAACCTCTTGGGGTGCACCAGTATTATTTGTTAAGAAGAAAGATGGCACCTTAAGAATGTGTATAAATTACAGAGAATTAAATAAACTAACTATAAAGAACAAATTTTCACTACCACTCATAAACGATTTATTTGATCAATTATCAGGGGCTATAATATTTTCAAAAATTGAATTTTTGATCACGATATTATCAATTAAGATTAAATAAAGAAGACATACTAAAGATGTCCTTTAGAATAAGGTGTGGACATTTCAAATTCTTAGTTATGTCATTTGGCCTTACAAATGCTCCGTCAGTATTCATGGACTTAATATAAAGAATTTTACAATCATTTTGGTTAAATTTGTAATAATGTTTATTGATGATATATTGATTTACTCCATAAATGATAAGGATCATGAACAACACTTATAAGCAGTACTAACACTATTAAGATAAAACCAATTATATGCCAAATTTTCATAATGCAATTTTGGCTGGATTCTATAACTTTTCTAGCTCATATTGTTAGTAGTAGCGGTATTCAAGTTGACCTAATAAAAAAAAGTATAATTCAAAGGTGGCCTCAACCAATGACAATAATCAAAATACAAAGATTTCTTGAACTTGTTAGGTATTTTAGGAGGTTTGTTAAAGAGTTCTCAAGGATAGTAGTTCTACTTATAAGGCTTACATAAAACAGTACTATTTATATGGATGTAACAACCCTATTTTGTTACTTAACTAAATTATAAGCTTAATCATGATTTCACTTTAATCCCATTATATTTAATAGGTCATTATAAACCAACATTGAAAATTTGGGGTCAATCGGACCTCTCTAGGTCAAATGGGCATTTTGGTCCAATTTAGGTACCTTAAATAATAGCTAAAATATTTTGATCTCTAATAAAAAATTTGAATATATTTTTGAATTCCTCATTCCCAAATTAGCTAGGGGTGCAAGTTTGAGAATTTTTGAAGGTCATTTATGCCATAATTGAATTTAATTTAAATTAGAAAAATTGCATAAATGGGTTCCTAACATTTGAAATTTGCATTTATACACTTAACCATTTTTACCTATCTGAGCTCTGCTGTGTGGACTGTGGACCGTGGGCGATCCACTGTGAAGCCCGGGTCGCGTGACAGCGGAGCCCTGCTTCATCTCACCATTGCTCTATATAATCCGACGACTAGAATTTGATATCGCGGAAGAGCTGATTGGGCATTGGATTTATCTCGTGAATCATGCGGCCCAGATCATTTCATATTTGGTCGTCAGGATCCAAAAAGATTAGAGCCATTGCATCTTTCTGATCGATAGATAAGGAAGCTCTAGAGACATTGTGGATCTTCATCCCCACGCCTTCGCGTCCCCGATTAAGAGGATCCTATGTACCCAAATAGTAGGCCCTGTCCCCCACTCCCTTAGCCACCTGAACATGCCATTAGAATCTTCCTTGGCTTGGTGAGGCACTCTGATCGGGCCCTATGACCTGACTAAGCTTAAATTAGAATTTGTGAGCTTGTCCATGGCCTGACCTCTCGGGCCATCTCCAGCCCATTCCATTACTCCCAATCCACCCTCTGAGGCTATAAATAGCCTTAGGATTCCTTTTTAGAGCCCCTTGATAATTAATTGGGTTCAATTAGAATTTTTCCCCAATTCTCTATTGTCGGTCTATGTGGTGACCGGGGATCGAAGTTCGAGAGTCTCTAAAGAATGATTCATACACTGGAAATATTCATTTATGAAAATAAAGAAAACAAAATACATAAATGTTCACATTTACATTCAGAGCCATACACATATATGAAATACACAGTTAATATTTACAAAAATAAATTAACATCTTTTCTTCTTCACATCTCTATCTCTTTTCTTTTTCTTTTACTTGGCAGATCTTCAAAGCTTTTAATTTTCAAAACCTGAAAAATTCAGTTACCAGCTAGGTAGGAGTACACAAACTGTTCTTATAAGATTAATTCTAGCATCCTAAAATAGGTATGAATCAAATATGAAAGTGACTGAAATATCTGCATAAGTAAAGCAAATTTCCAAATTTAAGTATTGCCCTGCAAGTTAGCTATGAAATTCAATATAACTGTAACGCACGAAATAAATAAATTTTATCAAAAGCATTTGTAACAATAAGTCGAGTCCATAGAATCCTGAGCCCAAATGGGTAAACCCATAGGCATAACCTGTAGGAAGATTATCTCGCTACCCATCGGTAGCTTACTCAAAATAGGAACTGATGGTGTGTCTTTCCTATGGATTTGCCCACTTCCTATAGGGGCTAAATCCCTCCATATAACTCCCAGGGGCTGCTAGCAGGCTCAATCTGTATAGATTCTCGGTGTTGCGTTCCACCCTCCAAAGATAAACACCACATTATTATATACGATTTTTCATCTTTTTGTTACATGCTATTTGATATCATTCTTTTGCAGGTTTAATAGCGGTAAGTAGTTTGTAATAAATAGTGCTCAAAAGAAAATGGCTCAAAATAAGAATACTGAAATGAAACTTATACGTAAATTTGCGTACCTGACTGTTTTGATACAATTTATAACCAGTTCAATTCCTTTGATCTGCCAAAAGTAGTTTTAATTCATTAATTTACTATTTTTATGCTTATAATTTAGGCTTCTTAAAGTAATGAAATAAACATTTGAATATTTTGATTTATTTTATTAAGTTACTTAATTATTATGCCTTATAAGGTTAAATTGGGAATTTGAACTTTTAAGGGCATATTAGTAATTTTACCCTTAATAAAATTTAAAAGTTTTATCAGTTTATTGTAGATTTTGTTCTAAAGTTTCCATAGGACCTAAAATTACAAATTCTGATATGTATTGGCTAAGTTATAACCAATACAATTCCTATGGTTAATAATTAAGGTTAAATGTGATTAGTGAGTGATTAGTAAATTTAGTTATAAAATTATTAAACTAATTATACAGCTAGGTTCTAATTTACTTTATGAGTTATCTGAAACTAAAATTACTTAATTTGGATTATTAGATTAGTTAATATTCACTAATTAAGATTTAGAATAATTAGGGTTAATTAGGAAATCTAACTATTGGATCCTAAATATTTTTGCAATTTACTGTAAATTAAGTTTTTTTGATCTAAATTGATATTTGGATCACCTAATTTGGAGCTAATTGACTAACTTATGACCATTTGAAGTTTCTAGGGTTAAAGGCTTAATTAGGGTTAGGTCCTAATTATGATTAGTCTCAAATTAATCCAAACATCAAATTTAATACTACTAAAATACTCCTTAAGGTTTTTTGAGTATTTTGAGACCTATATTTGGTATGTTTGGATAACCAGACACAAAGTTATGTCTAATCTAAGTTTTTTTTATATTATTTTTGTAATTATTTAAATATCCTAAAATCTCATTATGCAAAATAATAATCCTAGTGAAATTTGGATGTCACTAAGATAATCCTTGATTTTTGCTGATTAATTTAATATTATTAATTGTATTATTTGAATGTGTAAATTAGGATTTATGAATGTTTAAAGTTTTGACATTTATTTGATTTAATTAGATAATTATATTAATATTAATATCTCTAATCATAGTTAATATTTATTAATTCTGTTATTATCATTGATTCTGTTATTAATTAATTTTAATGTATTTTTTTGTACATGAATTTATATATTTGTATACATATATGTATAATTATAGGTACATATATAAGTTAAGTATTATATAAGTTTATATATATATTTTATTATATTTATTTCTTTTCTGCAGGTGGGACCAGAGAGCTACATGTGTCGAGCAGGTATTGGAGGAGAGGATGACAGCTGGCCCCGTTGGCTATCCAGACAGGACAGTCATCATGATTGTCGAACTGCGGGGCCCACAGTCAAACGACCGCCCGAGTATACGCGCCCGGTGGACCCCACAGTCCACACGACGCATCCAGATGCGTGACAGCGCATTTCTAAGGGTCTCGCAACCACATGTCGAGCTCATAGTCCAGACCGGCAGCACATGAACCGGATGGGTTTAAACCAGCCTGATTAGACCTGATAGAAATCGATCCCGGTTCGAGGGATCAAAATCCTTCGCCTCCCCCGCAAACCCTAACGAGCGAAGGCACACACCGACGCCAGAATGATTGAGCCGAGGCTCGATCAAGGTATCAAGATGTAAATCTTTGAGTTTAAGCAATGATTTAAGTAACAATAACATAAGCTATAGTAAGAATAGGAAGTACCTCTCGATGGAAGAAGGGATATTAGGGTTTTGTCGAGGACGTCGATCCAAGTGTGATAACTCTTGATTCTAAGTCGGATGATCCAAAATAAGTTTACAAGTTTCTAAAGCTTTTAATGTAGCGCTATAAGCGGTGGTCGTTATCCTCTTCATGCGAAGAGGTGACGCGTGGGCGTGCGAGGTGTCGAGCGGGTGCCGCGTGTAGACCTAGGAGATTAAGAGTATCAGCCGTCTGATCGAGTGATCAGACGGCACAGAAACTTCATCCGTTTCAAATGACACAAACGTTAAATGGCTAACGGTGTAGCTTTTAAACGGACGATGTCATTAAGAGTTAATTAAATATAAAATTAATTAATTTAATTTAATAGATTTAATTAAATAAATTTATTCTAATAAATATGTTCCAAAAATTTTCAAAATATCATTCCTAGCTAATTGAAGGTTTCTGAACACAACGGTGCACTCAGATTTCCGATCCGACGAGTATTTAATTATTTGAATTTTTAGGTATTTAAATAATATTAAAATATTCGTCGAATATTCAATGACTTCCAAATGCATCCAAAAATTCACCCATAGCTAATTTGGGGGTGGTGAACGCAATGTCGAAGTCAGATTTTCAATTTGAGGTCAAAATCATTTAAATATTAATAAACAAATTTGAACATAAATTCTAGTATTTTACAGTCTGTTCGAGCTCTCTCCGGTTTCCTTCTGCTACATACCATTGATAGAGGGTTAGTCCTGGTGTTCAAGACCCTTAGCTTCTTTGGCAAGCTCTGCAGCCTATGGAGTCTCCTTTATTGATCGATTCGAGCTCTCCGGTCAAACCAGGTACCTCAATTTGCTGTGATGAGCCAAGTAGGCTTGACACTCATCTTCTGTTGATTAGTAAACATGCAATTAGGGTTGATGAACTCAATCCGATTGACTCCAAGGTCTGAGCTAGTGCCAATCAATTTTATAGATCGATCGGGCTAGTCTCTTTCGCCATGACTAGCTCCAAGTAAGAACCCACTTATTAGGCCATTCACATACCCAGTGGATGGAGGGATTCACTTCTCCATCACCTGGGGATAGTGTGGGAATTGAGAGAGGCACCAATGGTGTTCTGGGGATGGTGAATTTTCCCTCAATAGAGAGACCAAAGGTTGGATAAAACTCAATTAGGGTCTCTGGGTTGGGGCCAACCTCTGAAGGGGATTTCGGGTTCCATCAATTCATCTTGGCCTAAGGATGGAATCTTGATAAACCTGAACCTGTGGGGTGGTTTGGTGAGTGGGAATTTAGCCAATTGGGGTTACCCAAATCGGCTGGGTATCGTGATTAGTCAGGGTGAGGGAGAAGCATAGTACGGGTTGGGCCGACCCATGACCCGCACTGTTTGACAGTGTTGGGTCATCGGGCCAAGCTGACCTGCGTGTTTTATAAATGGGCCAAACCCATTTAATTAAATTATATTTTGATTCAGGAATTATTTTCCTTAGAAAAATCAAATGGATTAATTAAAAAAAATGCATTAAATATTTGCATAACTCTTGGCCCACTTATCCAAACTATATGAAATTATTTATCATTTGTTCAGAAAATCATGAGGAATAATTATATATAAAAATATTTAGGTTTTTGTGGTCGAATTTATTAATATTGCGTAAATACTTGAAAACTTAGTAAGGGTGGATTAGCTTATATACTTAGCCAAATTGCATGATTCAAGTTCCATTATGCTTTTTATACCTTGTAGAATGCATGTGCTAGGTGAAATAAGTTTCTAATTTTTATTTTGTCAATTATGGCATAATCTTAAAAATGTATGATTAGTAAGAAATCAAGGTTTACACTTAATCAAACTTAGTAAACATAGTCTCTGATTATTCATATGGATAGGTAGAATATAATTGATAAATTTCATGAATGTTGAATGGTTAGATTTATAATTAAGTGCTAATCCTTTTATAGCTTGATTTAGGATTTAATTAGCCTTAATTACTTTTTATTTTGCTTAATTTAATATTTATATGCTTTAATAATAGTAGTATGCATATTAGAGAACTTAAAACTCTGATTTGGACACCTTAAGGAATTGATTAGACATTAATCAACCTTAAACACTAAGGAATCTTAAGAATTGATTAAGCTAGACAATAATTGATTAAATCCTAATTTTGGACATCAATAATGCACCATAAACTTACTAATTTTATTAATTATTAATAACTAAGCAAATGGTCTTGGTTTGGTTAAGTTAGGAGTTAAATCCTAACTTGTCTGGATTAAGATTCAAATCTTAATCATCTTGAATAAGTCACTTGATTTAAATAATTAAAGGAATTACATGATTTTAATAATACATATTGATTGGACATTGATCTTAAACCATTAAACTAAAAGTATTAAGATTTATAATGAATTCATGTGATTGATCATCTGAACCTATACCTTTAAATCTTTGATTTTCTCTTAAGTAAGATCCTTAGCATGAGATAAATTATAAAATGATAATGATTTGTAAGATGATCAATTCCTAATAAATCACATGATTGTATCCCATAATTATAATATAGGTTGTGATCATATGGGAATACCCATTTGATTTGTATAATTTAGTCTAATGAATTAAGAATTGTAAATTTAGTATAAATATTAGAATTTAGATTATACTTGTATATTTCAGTGCTTAGATCTTAAGGGTTGTGATATAGTGTTATTAAATCAAAAATTGTTAAATATTACTAATAGAAGAACTATTGAGGTAGAAAGAGCTTATTCTCTAATATTGAGGAATGAACTTAGATGCACCTTCTTGGCCTTAAATTTTTGGTCCTAGAACCTTGTGGTAGAATAACCTAAAGACTTAAGATTGAGATTATTTTCTTGTGGTAGTATCCTAAATTGAGTGACTTTTATGTCACATCCATGCAACTCTTGTGTAGGATTTACCATAATAGAGTGTGGATTCATTAGTCTGTTATTACTTATTTATTAAATATAATTGTTAGAATCAGTTGAAGGTGATTTATATCCATAGAACTGAATTATTTTAGTAGAAAAAAGAATTGGTTGATTTACCCTAAATAGAACTATAGAGTCTTGGCCTTATCTTAGATAATTAGATAAGTATAGTTCAGTTCATGATAAATATCTCAAGTCCAAGAGTGTTATAAGTTTGACACTTTGCAACTTAGTTTGAGAGAATAAACTATGACAGGGTTCTGCCCCTTATCGTCATGCATTTCGATAAGTGCAGCTAAATACTAAGTGCTATAAGTTACCTTTCTTAGGATACTATATATATGCTTTTAACTAGGATATTTAACTACTTAGTTTGAGAGAATAAAATGTGACAAGGTTCTGCCCTTTATTGTCATGCGTTTCGATATGTGCAGTTAAACAAACTAAATGTTAAAATCACATTTCTTAGAAATATACCACCTATGTATATACAACCCCTTCATTTGTTAAGTTTAAGTTCAATCTTAGCTAATTCCATTCAATGGATTAGAATTAGGAGTCAGAATTTATTCAAATAAATTCTGCACAATGGAGATAAATGGAATCACTACTTGATATTGAATTGATTTTTGGATTTCGATGAATTAAAGCATATAGTTATAAAATCTTTGGCATGTTATAAAATGCATAAGTCATGTCAGCATTAGCGGGCGAATGAGCTCACCTTAGGACTATATTAGCTAAGCGTTCGCTCACCTAGGATCTGTGGAGTGTCATGTGACACCAACTCAGCATATCAGTGGCATATAGTTCTGTGGCATATTCAGATGCATAATTATGAATTTAGTGACATACGACATAGTTTTAAATCATTATTTATTCAGTTTTACCATCTATTCAAAAGTTTTACTTAAGCTATTTAAATGCTAAATATTAGATAACTATAATTATTAGAGTAGCTTTCAATGTGTTAGATTTATTGTCTAACACATAATAGTTTTGGGATCCGACAAATTGCTAGATTTAGAGCAGCTTGTGGAGCTAGATCAGGAGTTTTCACAAGAGTTCCAGTAAAAGCTTATGGAGCATTAGAGGCCTCTTCATTAGCATTTATTTTTTGCACCAATTAATTTTAGTTTAGTACTTAGACTATTTTCTATATTTTTAATTAAGTAAATAATTTATAATAATTTTGGATATATTTTCTTTTCATTTTTGAGATAAAAGCCTTACTTAGCTTTTGTGATGAATATTTCTGGATGTATGCTTTAGCTTCCACACTCTATATTTACTACCACTTAGTATTATGAAGTGATCAGGACATACATAAACTGCTAGTGTTTGTATAACTTGGATCTTACTTTTATTCATAATCCAATGTACACGAGTACTATTTATAATACTTAAGATAAGGATAATACACTTATCTTAAGGAATATTACTCAACTCTCTTCCCTTTAAGCTTGAGTCCCAACAGTAGCTCTTTGTTTTCAGCTCAGTAGATGTATTAGGGGAGGTTCAGTTTCCTTTCTGAGTAATAAACTATTTTGCCACCAATTGTTACTCCTTAAATTACCTCTTTTGCACTCGATGACAGGATGGGGCATTACAGTTGGTATCAGAGAAGTATTATGAAGTGTCAGACAAAGAAAGTGTTCCTATCTACTTTATTATATGTTCTTTGGAACAGTTATGATCAGAATCACTAAGTATAAGAAAAGAAGCATCCATAACTTCATCAAGTTGAATCTCAGAAATGAAAACTAAGAATGTCTAGAAAGAACACCTTAGGAATGGAACAAAAACTAAAAGGTACTTAAAAGGAGAATTACAAGTAATAAATGACATCTTAGGATCTGAACAAATTGTAAAGAAGCAAAATATACAAGAACAATGCTTATGATTAAAATAAGTGAAAAACCAGAACTAATATTTGAATGAAATTTTAGGAATGGAATATCAACATTTTGAGTACTACAACTACCTTAGATTATTTGACAACTATTGGGTGGATGATTTCTAAGATGGTAAAGTTTATGGAAGGATCATTGAGGGAGTGTCTTCTTATATAGTAGAAGTTGGAGATAAGACCTTTATTCACTCAACCTTTAGAGGAACCAGTCTTCTTATTGTTGCCAAAGAATGGTTGGATTGTGTGACTACTACTTTTCAGGAGACAACATGTCCTGATGTCTATTATCTACAGATTCTGGGAACTCTACTCAGAGGATCATCTGATAGATGGTGGTGCTGGACCTATAGAAGATTAGCAAGGAAGCGTTTAATAGTCTCACATGATGATTTTTGTACTGCTTTTATGGCAGAATATTATAGTTGATCTTCTTAAAGTCATCTCTTGTATCTTCCTTTTGCACTAGTTTATTTTTTTTGCCTATCAATGTTACTACTCATTTGAGAAGTAATGATTCAAAGAGATAGTGGAATTTTGTTTTATTTGTTGAATTCATATTTTTGGATATTGCAGTCATGAATCTAGGTTTTCCCTCAGCTTTTAAACCCATTAAGAACACAGTCACGTCCTCAAGCAAACCTGACAAAGTTAACTCCCTGGCGAGTCTTATGAAAGCTCTATTTAATGAACAGCAGGTGCAAGAGACTCACGCTCTTATTATGAACTCTCATCAACAACTCAATGCTTAGATGATAGCTCCATCTGCATCGCACTATTCTGGAGATGACATTTTGCATAGCTTCCTGCATCTCCAGACACCAACCTTCAATAGGGTACTGAACCCAATGGAAACCATAAGTTGGCTCAAGTTAGCTGAGAAGAACTTAGCGAGCATAATGTGTCTGAACTCTGAGGCCATCCTTCTGGCCACTCACCTATTTCAAGATGAGGTCGAATATTGGTGGGAAAATGTAATATATGTTTATTTCAAATATAATTAATTAAATATAATTTGAATTATCTACTTATTACTATTTCATATTATGATCATAGTAAGGCTAGAAATAATTTTAGAGAATATTTGACAAATTTTGAAAATTAGCTTACATCCCTATTTTTTATGGTTATTTTAATAAAAACTAAAATTCAAATAATTATTTAAAAATATTTAGGTGTCAGAATTAAAAAATTTTCGAGATTTTTGGATTCAGGACGTCGAAGTAAGCTAAAGGGAAAAATTTCATAATTTTGATACTAATTTGAAAAATAGTTTAAAAAAAAATTGTAAAATCATCTTTCAATTTGATAAGCAAAGGTTTAATATAGGATTATTTGATTTTGATAAAATTCTTAAAGTTCTAATTTCTTTCAAAATTTTATCATACTTTAAAAAACAAAATGATTTTCTTTATAACTTTGCTTAGCTATAGATCTTAGATCCATTATTTTTAAGACTTGAAATCTTTTTTCATATGTTCTCCTATATATTGGTTGCATGTTATTAGAAGAAACTACTTAATGATTTTGCTTTTATGCTAATTTAAATTAATCTCAAAGTATAATGAAATTTCTAAATTTTTACTTAGAAAAATTTCTGGATTTTCTAAGATTTTAAGATTTTGGTAATACTTTGAAATTTTATTTCTTTTTGGTTACCTAGAATATAAAGTTGTAATTTTGCATGCAGATTTCCTTATATATTGGGAAGAACTTCACTGAAGACATCATAGAATTTGGAGCACTTTAGGGTTAACATTTAAGTGTTCAAAGTTCAATAAAAACCTTAAAAATTTTCAAATTTAAAAATAGATTTTTTTGAAATATGCTTTATGTTTAGCTTAGTATAATTTTTATTCCAAGCACAGTTAGATGTTGATCTTTGGCAAACATAATCTTAGTTATATTATGAGAAATTTCTTTGTTAACCACTTGAGTTGAATATATCATTAAGGAGGTTATTTAAGTGCGTATAGTTTGCAAAACAATCATAAATTTTGTGGCGACCCTCACCCTTAACCCTCAATAGGTTTAGATTAAGGGTGGGGTGTCACTCTGGTTAACCCCTCACTTAGCATTGGATTAGGATAAACTCCACAATCCACCTGATTAGAGGAAGGTTAACTCAGAATTAATCAAACAGTCGCTATATAAGTAAATAAACAGAGTGCGAAAGCGATTTAAGGAAATGTAAACCATCCAAGCATCACAGTGTAAATAAGAATAATAGACTCAGAATATAAGCATAAAATCCAATATACAGTCAATGGTACCTGTATTATTACATAATTTAAAATGTTTAAATAAAAATAGAATGAAAACCACTCATTCTCACTCGAAGTATAAAGGGACTAAACGACAGCTTCTTCTACGGGCTCCTCCTCGGGATACGGCTCCACACCTAACTCCTGCTCGTCTAACTGAAAGGAGTCTGCCATTGTCAGTTTCACAATGTAGGGCCCCAGCCAAAAAAAAAAAAAATCTGATTAGACAATTGTCTAAGTATATTTTAAGTTGAATTTTTAATAAGGTTATATAATATCACCATTTTACCATTTACTTCTAAGCATGATGTGTAAATACAGGAGCAGTAAGCAACACAAGTAAAAAAGGCAAACTATATACTATGCTCTATAGTATAAACAAGGCAAAGAAAAGAGGCTGAAGCATGCCTCGCATAACAAGTAATCAAGGAAAGGCATTTAAGTGTAAATATAACTGAATAAATGTTGGAAGAAAAATTCTACATCCTAAACATGCTGGTGATCAATAAAAATAATATGCTAATTAAAAATGAATAACTTAGCAGTGATATATACATATAGCAGCAAGATTCTAACATCCTAAATATATATAAAGCAGTACAAGGAAATAGCTGACTGAAAAAAAAAAGAATATACTGAAACAACCACAACTGCATATAAATCTATAATACATCAACTGCCATACAGAAAAGAGCTACACTAGCTCGCCAAAAGAAACTGAAGATCTTAGCACGATACGGCTAGGGCTATTCCTAGCTCGATACGACTAAGCCAACAACAGTCACATATATGGCCCTAACATGATACGACTAGGGCTACTCCTAGCTCGATACGGTTAGGTCACCAACTATTATACCGAAATATCCTAGCACAGTATGGCTAGGGCAACTCCTAGCACGATACGGCTAGGGCAACATTCGGTATGATCAAAAGAACACTGAGAGGCAGCTCAATCACATCAATTCATTATCATTTCACTTATTTACTTTAATATTTTCATAAGGAATCTAAGGAGTCTCCATAATTTCCTAATATTTTATTTATGCATCAAATGTCTTATATGATATGTTCAAAGAAAATATAAGGCACAAAATTACAAGGTATGCGTAGCAACAAATAACAAGTAAGCAAGAGACTCGACTAAATATGGTGATATCATTTGTTTTCTACTTAACCAGCTAACTATTCCAAGTTACATAAGTTCAGGATCACTGTTTTCCTACTATCGAGTGTAACTCAGAAATTCGTCCTTATAAGTTAAAAAGGATTGAAACTGATCAATTTCCAATCTAGTTCAATCAGATAGACGACTATGAATTAAACAAATAAATCATACGTCCTAATTTTTGTGAATTTAGACGTTCTAACTAAGATCTGATCAAGATCTTCTACACCTATAGATTATGGATTAAACACTACGAGATTTTAGGTTTAATCACATAATCCCAACTGAATAAGACCTAAGTTCTAGGTTTTATACTATAAGTGATCTACTAGTTAAGGCAGATCCTATTAAGTAATCAAACTTAATAGGATGAATCTCCTATCTTAAATCTAAAGTTAAAAGATAAACTAATCAGAATGGATTGTAAAACAAAATAATATCTAGAAACTACTAAAACCAAGGTTTCACCCATAGGATAACCCAATTTACCTAATGAATGAACACTAACCTATGATCTAGTCCTACTCTCAGGAAAGGTCCTTAAGGTGGGATGCTTAAGACTTAGGAAAAATTATTGAAATTCAATTAATGACTTGTTTTATTTACTTACATGGTACTAATATGATTACATTATTAATCCTAGTATTCTAAGATTTTAATTAAGGGCTAAAGTTGCGCATTTCCAATTTTAAGGTAAAATGACTATT
This sequence comes from Gastrodia elata, assembly GCA_016760335.1. NCBI lineage: Eukaryota > Viridiplantae > Streptophyta > Magnoliopsida > Asparagales > Orchidaceae > Gastrodia > Gastrodia elata. The sequence goes on along the minus strand of CM028677.1, from coordinate 7,805,573 downwards.
TTGCCCCTACTTTACGGGTCAATCAACTTTTGATTTAGGGGTCCAAACTGAGTTTTTTCTTCTCCAACTAATTCTTTACTGTCTAACTTGAAGATAGACAGTAAGTACGTCCAATTTGGACGAGAAACGACCGAGTTATGGCTAAAATAAGGCTAGGGTTATTATGGTCATTTTCCTAAATTTTAGAGTTCAAATCCTAAATATTATTTTTGTGAAAATGATGACCTTGAAATTCTAAACTAGGTAGCTTCTTGAATTTTTGGATTTGGAGTTAAATTGACCAAGTTATGGCCATTTGATGTCCAAGGGCATTTTGGTCATTTTTCACTACAGTCAACTCTAAATTCTAGAGTTGACTTTTTGTCCTGATGTCAAAATTGGAAAACTAATACTACCACGGTGATGGGGCCGCTCTCCTGAGCATTTTAAGACCCATATTGACTATGTTTCGATAATCGGATAAAAAGTTATGGGGTCTTAAAGAGGCTCTAAAATGCTACTTCGTTATGCGTACCCCGAAACGAAATTTTACATTACGCCATTTGATCCTAAATTTTTTTCTGAGTATTTTAAGACCCATATTGGCTATGTTTGGATCATCCTACAAAAAGTTATTAAACTTTTAAGATTTACTATTCAAAAATACAATTTGAATTAATTTACTATTCATTTATTCAAATTAAATGATTTTTCTATTCATTAATAAAGTTTTTATTTAATTAATCACTATTTAATTATTAATTAATTAATCAATTAATTTTACTGTAGTAAAGTAATTAGTGTTAATTACTGTTTAATTAATCTTAATTAATCTCTAATTATATTTAATTATTTAAATTTACTATTCATTCCTAAAGTTTTTATTTAATTAATCACTGTTTAATTATTAATTAATTAATTAAATAATTTTACTGTACTAAAGTAATTAGTGCTAATTACTGTTTAATTAATATTAATTAATCTCTAATTATATTTAATTATTTAAATTTACTGTTCATTCATAGAGTTTTTATTTAATTAATCACTATTTAATAATTAATTAATTAATTAAATAATTTTACTGTAATAAAGTAATTAGTGCTAATTACTATTTAATTAGTCTTAATTAATCTCTAATATATTTAATTATTTAAATTTACTATTCATTCCTAAAGATTTTATTTAATTAATCACTATTTAATTATTAATTAATTAATTAAATAATTTTACTGTAGTAAAGTAATTAGTGTTAATTACTGTTTAATTAGTCTTAATTAATCTCTAATATTATTAATTATTTAAATTTATCGTTCAAAAGTAATTAATTATACTAATTACTGTTTAAGATTTAATTAACAGTTAATTAATCCTTAATTAATCTTTAATTATTTAATTAAAGTTATTGTTTAAAAGTAATTAGTACTAACCCTAACTTAATTAACCACTAACAGTAATTAATTAGGCTAAACAGTAATTAATTAACACTAACATTAATTTAATTAACTTCTGATTAACTGACAGTGGGCCCCACTGACATGTGGCACTTTCAGAGGCTGCCACGTGGCACAGTGGGTCCCACGGGCTGCTGACTCAGCCCGGCTGACTGGACAGTGGGCCCACCTGACACGTGGCACTGTGGGTCCCACGGGCTGCTGACTCAGCCCGGCTGACTGGACAGTGGGCCCACCTGACACGTGGCACTGCCAGAGGCTGCCACGTGGCACTGTGGGTCCCACGGCTGCTGACTGAGCCTGGCTGACGGGGCTGTGGGCCCCCCACTTGACACGTGGCGGGCCCGTAGGCGGCCACGTGGCCGGGTGGGCCCCACCCGCGCTGACGCGGACCCGACCTGGACGGGTCTGGCTCGGGTCGGCCCGGCCCGACCCGAAGGCGTGACCCTTCACCTTCCGGGGGTTCGGCGGACCGAACCCAGTCCACTTCGGGGACCTGGTGAGCCCGATCGGGTGGGTTATAGCCCGATCGGAACGGTGGATGTGAAGAGGACATGTTGATCTACCCATCATACAATTTTTGCAACGATCGAACGGTAAACGAGGGAGATCGGGGGTACCTGAAGTTCGAATCGACGAAGGATTCGGCGGAAAAAAAAAGGCTGACTTCCGGGCTTGATTCCGGCTCGATCCGGGCTTCGATCAGTGAAAACTCGGAGCCAAGGGGTAGGCCGAGGTCTTATAGACCGGATGGCGACCTCGCCGAGGCCTGGATGCGGCCGGATTGGCCAAAAATGGCGACGGGCCGCCGCGTGTCACGCGGGCGGAGTCGTCGAGGAAGACGACTCCGCAGCCGTTGGATCTGGGCTGATCCAACGGCTGAGATGGCGCCGTCCAGATTGACGGCGCCGTCAGCTACAGTGACGGGTCCGTTAAGTACTTAACGGCACGCCGTTAGCTACAGTAAAAAAAATAATTTTTTTTTTTTTTTTATTTTAAAAAAATTTTTTTTTTTGAAAAAAATTTCAGAAAATTTTGAACATATTTTTCCTAGCTAATTTTGGGTCAAGAAATTCAATGGCACAGTCGGATTTTCGATCCGACGAGTTATTTGATACCTCGATTTCCGTGATATTTTTATTATTAGAATATTCGTCGAAATTTGACGACTTCCGATTGATACGAAAACTTCACCCCAAGCTAATTTGGGGTCAAGAAACGCAATGGTGGTGTCAGTTTTTCGATTAGAGGTTAATTTAAATAGGTCAATTGCTAGGGTTTTCTGGATTTCTAGAAATCATAATTTAATCCAAATTGACTACTGATTAGGGCTAGGTTTAGGAGGTTGACTTCATTGACTTACTTAGCACATTTAATTATGTTTAAGACTTAGGGTTAACCCTAATTATCTAAAGTAACAACTCGGGTTGTTACAAATTTGAACTTAGGTAAAATTTCTAAAATTTCAAAACATTTTCCAAAGTTTGAAATGATATAATTTTTAGAATACAGAGAATCAAAATGTGATTTTTGGCATGCATATTCTCAGATATACATAGAAAATTTTAAGTTTAGACATCAACAAAAAATAAGCACTCTAGGAATACCTTTTGGATGCTACAAAATTAGCTAAAAACCTAAATTTCTTACTTGGCCAAAATTAAGAAAATTTTATAAAAATGAATTTTCATTTCAAACGATATATAATTAATTTACAAACTTTAAAATTATTGTAAAAATATAAATTTTGATATTTATAAATAATTTAAGTATTAAATTTGATTTTTGGAATATTTATATATATAATTTCTCATAATAATAATATTATGAAATTTTTTATAGAATTTATTAAATGACTAATTTAAAGTGAATTAAGATAGTTGATTAACAAATTTAGATGTTGATTTAACAGATTTAAATCAACAAATTTAAGAAAATTATTCTTCAAGTCAGGTATGAAATTCTTCTTAAGTTTTATTTTAAATATCTTAATTTTGAGCTTATTTTCATTTGAATATTGCTTATTCATTTTATCATGCAAATTGCTTTATTAAATTACAATATTTTCATATAAAAGTGTATGACAAAAAGTAAGGAAATTTAATTTTTGGTGTTTATCTTTGAAGGAAGAAATGAAAATGTAACATGTTTAGGTAGAGCTTACTAGTAGCTCATGATCAAATAAGGAGGGATCTAGCCTTATGGAAGTGGACAGAAGATCCAGAGGAAAGATGCACCATTTTACATCTATAAGATGAGGCACTACCGATGGGTGGTGATAAGCTTCCATGGCTAATAGGTTTTACCTATTGGATGATCAGTCACAAGATCAACTTTGTGTTACAATTTACTTTTAATTGAAAAATTTTCACTTGATATTTTTCAAATGTTTAATTTCATATCTAACATGCAGGGCAAGCTTGGTAAAATTTGCATCATTAATTTTATTACACGTCAATATGAAAATTTAATTTTCTTGCCATTTTATTTGATTTGCACCTATTTTAGGATGCTAGAAAATAATTCTTAATGGATAATTTTCGTACTCCTGCCTGACTAGCTTTATTGATGATTATTTTAGGTTTTGAAAACTAAAGCTTAAGAAGATACTCACTTAGGAAGAGCTTATAAGAAGTGAGATTGGAGTGAATATATTTTATTTTGTTATATGTTATAATAATAATTGAACTTATGTAATTTTATAAGATTGACTCTGTGATGAATAAATAACTTATAATTTTATTATCTTATTCTCTATATTTCAAATGATGAGTTTATTATTTAGAAATTTTCAATCACTCGGTCGTCACAGTTTTGGTATTAGAGCAAAGTTTGAGAAAATCTAGGTAATAAATTTAATAGAGCCAAAATTAATAATATTTAAAAATTTTAATTATGGGATAGAAATTAAGTTGAGGAGCTTAGTAATAATTAAGCTTAACAAAATTTATTTACTTTTTTTTCTCAAGAAATGGAAAGTCATAATCAAAATAATAATAATAACTCTTCTCATGATGATGGGGTTCAACAAACTACACCTAGTCATAATGAACCTATCTATCCAAACCCAGAGGCGGTGTATCCATTCAATAATAATAGGGCAAACCAAATGTTACAATTTACGAATATGATGGCACAATTCATAAATAATCAACAAACCCACTTCTAATCGCTTACCTTAGCTCAAATAAAGAATATTGAGAATGCAATGATGGCATTTCTCAAATTACAACCACTTAGATTCAATGGAATAGTAAATCCTTTTCAAGGTAAAGAATGGATTCAAAGAATTGAAAAAGAATCTAGGTGTGCTAAGAGTCCTAGCTTTAGCTACTTATCTTCTGACTGAATCAGCTAAGAAATGGTGGAAAACTACAAAGGCAACCACATTTCAAGAGAAAACTGAAGAAGAGATCTCATGGTCTGAATTTGTCAATGCGTTTCTTAATAAGTATGCGCCACTGCTTGCAAGGCAGTCAATGAGGAAGGAATTCTTGAACTTAAAGCAAGGAGGTCACACGGTGACACAATATGAAGAAGAATTTACTCGCTTAACAAGTTTTGCTTATGAAATGGTGGCAACGAAAGATGTGATATGACACTTATTTCTTAGTGGTTTGAGAAATTCTTATCAGCACATCTTAATTCCTTTACAAATATCAAAATTTTCTCATCTAGTGGAGAAAGCAAAATTAATCGAGATTCAAGAAGGCCAAGTATTTCAGAATCATAAAAGGTCACGAACTTCAAACTTCACTCCAAATAAGAAGACTCATTTTCAGTCACATCAAGGAAGACTTTACAATATTCAAGGAAATACTCCTACACATAAAGAAAAATCTGCATGCAGATTTTGTGGAAGAATTCATTCTCTGAGCAAATGTTTCACTGATTTAAATCAATGTCATCGATGTGGAAAAAGAAACCATCTAGTTAAAGATTGTCGAGCAAATTTTATAATTAATGGGCATCAGATTCCTAATAATGGAAATAAAGTAGCTGAAGTGCCAAGTCAACCATAGAATTATAAAAGAAGCAGTATTCCATCTTCTAGTAGGAACCCTCCTACTCAAGCCAGGGTCTATAATTTATCTTAAGCAGAAGCAAAGAAAAGAGCTTGATATGGTGACATGCACTATATTACTTTTCAATAATCCTTGTACAATTTTATTTGATACTGGAGCAATACACTCTTTTATTTCTTCAAATACTGTGCAAATGTTATCTTTACTAGTAAAAATGCTATCAAATTCATTCAGAGTAAATTTATCATCAGGATATCATTTAGAATCAAATACTTATTATTTGTGTAAGTTAGAAATTGATAATAGTAGTTGGGAAGCAAAATTAACCATCCTTCATATCACTACTTTTGATATTATAATTGGAATGGATTGAATGAGTCAGAATGGGGCAATGATTGATTGTACTAAAAAGAAAGTATGTTTGAATAAAGGAGGAAAGAAAGTAATTTTGTAGGACAAAAGAATGTAGTTGATAGTTTTATCACTGCAAATAAAGCTTCAAAGTTAATGAGGAAGGGATATTCAGTATTGTAATCTTACTTTCAAGTTTAGAGGTCAAGCTTAAGACTATTGAAGAAACACCCATTGTTCATGAGTATGCTGTTATATTTCCTGAAGAACTTCCTGGTTTACCACCACAAATAGAAGTAGAATTTAGAATTGATTTAATCCCTGGAATAAATCCAGTTTCTAAGTTACATTATAGAATCGCACCAAAAGAATTACAATAGCTTAAGGATCACCTTCAAGAATTATCTAAAAAAGGTTTTATAAGACCAAGTAATTCCCCTTGGGGAGCCCTTGTAATGTTTGTTAAAAATAAATATGGAAGTATGTGATTATGTGTTGATTACCGTGAAATTAATAAGGCGACTATCAAAAATAAGTATCCATTGCCAAGAATTGATGATTTCTTTGATCAATTAGCAGGCGCATCAATATTTTCTAAGATTGATTTAAAATCTGGTTATCATCAACTCTGTATACGAGAAGAAGACATACCTAAACCTGCTTTTAGTACTCATTATGGACATTTCAAATTTCTAGTAATGGCTTTTGGTTTAATTAATGCACCTTCATACTTTATGGATTTGATGCATAGAATTTTAAAACCATATTTGGATTCCCTTATTATTGTGTTTATTGATGATATACTCACTTATTCAAAGAGTATTGAAGAACAAAAAGAATACCTTAAGATTATTTTAAGTCTTTTAAGACAGCACCAACTATTTGCAAAATTTTGAAAATGCAAATTTTGATTGAAGTCAGTATAATTTCTAGGACATATAATAAGTAAGGAAGGGATATCAGTTGACCATTATAAAGTGAGTGCAATCAAAGAATGGCCACAACCTACTTTAGTTACAAAAATTAGAAGCTTCTTGGGTTTAACAGGATATTATCATAAATATGTTAAGAACTTTACTTAAATTGTAGTTCCTCTTACAAGGCTTACATAGAAAGGTGTACTTTTTATTTAGGATTCTTCCTGTGAATTAGCATTTCAAAAATTCAATGATTGTCTTATATCAACTTCTATTTTAGTATTACCTTTAGAAGGAAAAGACTATAAGATTTATAGTGATGCATTAAGAAATGGTTTTGGTTGTGTGCTTATGTAGGAAGGCAAAGTAATAGCATTTGCTTCTAGACAGTTAAGAACTCATGAAAAGAACTATCCAGTTCATGACTTAGAACTTGCAGCTATAATGTTTGCATTAAAAATTAGAGGCATTACTTATATGGCATAAGGTATGAAATTTTTACAAACCATCAAAGTTTAAAATATATATTCACTCAAAAAGAGTTAAATTTAAGGCAACACAGATGGTTGGAATTAATCAAGGATTATGATCTATCTATTCAGTATCATCCAGGGAAAGTAAATGTTTTAGTAGATGCTTTAAGTCACAAAATAACCTCTCAATTGCATGTGCTAACTTCTAATCCATTCTTAGTCTAAGATATAGAAAAAACTCCAATTAGAAGTGATTCTACTAACAGATATACTATTATTTTAATTGAGTGTAGAGCAGTCACTACTCGATGAGATTAAAAAAGCTTAGAAGTTTAATAAAGAGTATGAGTAGCTAGTTGTATCTATTCAAGAAGGGAAATATTTAAAATTGAAACTAGACTCAATTGGAAAAATTTGGTGTGGATCTAGAATTTGGGTACCTAATATTTCTGAGTTAAGATCAAAAGTACTCAAAGAAAGTCATTATTCCAAATATTCAATTCATCCATGAAACAATAATCTGTATCAAGATTTAAAAATATACTTCTGGTGGTCAGGAATGAAAACATATATAGCAGAGTTTGTATCAAAATGTGAAGCATGTAGTTTAGTAAAGGCGAAGCTTTAAGGACCTAATAGATTATTACAACCTCTACCAATTCCTGAATGGAAATGGGAAAATATCTCAATGAATTTTATAACAGGTTTTCCCCGTTCAAAATCAAGTAATAATTCAATTTGGGTAATTGTGGACATGCTTACTAAATCTGCTCACTTTCTACTAATTCGACAAAATTATTCAGTAAAGAAATTGGCTAAAGTATATCTTAAGGAAATAGTGAGATTACATGACATTCCTAAGATTATCATATATGATCGTGATAGTCATTTCACTTCCAGATTTTGGAAAATGGTACAATAGGATCTAGGTTCTTAATTATGCTTGAATATAGCTTTTTATACTCAAATAGATGGGAAAACAGAAAGAGTGAATCAAAATTTAGAAGATCTTTTACATTAATGTATTTTATATTTTGGAGGAAGCTGGGATGATCATCTTCCATTAATAGAATTTACCTATAATAATAGTTGTCAAGCAAGTATTAGAATAGCTCCTTATAAAGCATTATATGGAAGAAAATATATAACACCTTTATCTTGGAATGAAGTTGAAGAAAATAAATAAATGGGATCGGACTTAATTTTGCAAGTACTAAAAATATAAAATTTATTAAGCATCGAATGAAGATAACTTAAGATCGATAGAAGCAATATTATTGTAATAACCCAGGTTATTACTTAAGTCATTAGGACTAATCTAAGTCCTAATTAAGGATTCAGTATGCTAATTAAATCATTAAGAACTTAGTTCTAAGATCTAGTCCAAATCAGAGATTAAAAAGATCAAATCTTGATTTTGGGAATTTCCAGAAAACCTTAGAAATTGACCTATTTAATTTGACCTCTAATTGAAAATTTGACTTTGCCATTATGTTTCCCACCCCCAAATTAGCTAGGAGTGAAGTTTTGGAGGCATATGGAAGTCAATGGATTTTTGTCGAATATTTTAATATTATTTAAACCCCCCGAAATATCAAATAATTAAATAATTGTTGGAATAAAAATTTGACTTTACCGTTGTGTTCCTCACCCCTCAATTAACTAGGGGTGAAAATTTTGAATTTTTCAGGACTCATTTAATAGTATAAATTTGAATAAGAATTTTTAAATTAAATTAATATAATTTATTATTATTTAATCAATAGTTGGGTATTGCCATAGCTTATCAAGCCGGATTTCTTTATGTCACTGCCCGATATCCGTTAGGCCTAACGGATTTGACCCATTATGCGTAGGGCAGATCTGGACCGTTGATCGATTGATCGTGATCCGACAGTCCGAGGCTTATCTTCCCCGTGAGCGGGCGTGTGGCATGCACACGGATGCTCGGCCTTCGCTCTCTTCGATAAGCATTGATTACCGCTTTTGACTACCAACCATCCCTTTTTGAGTAGTTATAATGCTCTGAGCCTCAGTTTCAATTTAGTTGGAGCTTGCCGAGAGTTTGAGGTGCAATCGGTGGAACCCTAATCCTTCTCAATCGATTAAGGTACTCCCTAATCCTGTACTTCTTCCATTCAAAATGCTACTTATAGTTTTGTATGCTTAATTTAATTATCCTAATTGCAATCCTGTCAAGTATTGCTGTCAATCAAAGCATCATGCTCGATCGACTGCGCCTCGTGTAGCCTTAAGCCCCCCCTCACTGCGCAGTGGAAGGCAAAGAGGCGACTCGGCTCTTCCCGAACCGGATCGAGCCCTAACTTGTTCAATTTGCTCATGAACCAGTCACACATTGGCGCATGCGTGAGGTGTGTGTGGGTCCCGCATGCTCCGCTGTCACTCCCGCAGTCGACCACGTGTCGTATGCGTCGACGATAGCTGGCCCCACTGGCTGTCACGGCGTAGATCTGTGGGGCCAATTTGCCAGTCTTCAGCGTACTGCGGCTGGACACGTGGAATGGTCCCACAGTAGTCTTGTCTGTCTGCCAGTGTGGGGCTCACATGTAGAAAAATAATTAGTGTATTTTTATTTAAATTCTTAGATTACTTATAAATTATACTTTAAGTTATATATATATATATATATATTATTTCTTTAGGTTATATATATATATATATATATATATATATATATATATATATTTGTATGCAAACAAAAACTAAATAATTTTATTTCCTAATCACAGATATGTTAATTAATCACACATATTAATTAATTAAACGGCAAATGTAATAATTATGCAATTAATTATATTCAATTAAATTCCAAACTTTAGGAACTCATATTTTGCAAAATATAAGTTCAAATGCAACAATATTATATATCATTGGAATCAAAAAATTATGAGAGATTTATTGGCACTGTTAAAATTTTATTTGGAGTTATATTTTGCATAGTGATATTTAGGACCCCTAATTTGAACCCTAAATGCCACAAAATTTCCTTTGATCATAGCTTTTTGTGTGTTCACCCAAATATACCCAATATGGGTTTCAAAGTAATCAACAAAGCCTAAGGATTATTCCAGTAGTTTTAATTTTACTGTTTGAGGCATATTTAGGCTAAACACTTTTGGACCCAAACCCTAATCTTCTAAGGCTTATAACTTCTTACTCACTAGTCCAAACATAGGTAATATGAGTCTTAAAGTGATCAAAAAAACCTCTAGAACAACTTAGTAGTATTTATTTTTCTATTTGGATTAGTATTTGCTAAATCACTTTTAGGACATAATCCTAATTATCTTAATTAATCATAACTTGTTCAATTGAGCTCCAAATTAAGTCTTCCAATATACCATATTGATCAGGAAGATCTAATTAATAGTAAACTACAAAAATATTTTAGATCCAATGCTTAGATCTCTTAATCAACCCTAATCACATTAAAATTTGATTAACAAACATTCACATAATTAATAATCTAAATTGAGTAATTTTAGTTTCTTATTACTCATAGAGTAGAGTAGAACCTAATGGTGTGATTTGATTAGTGATTTTGTAATTAATTTCACTAATCACTTACTAATTACCTAAACTCTAATTAAGCCATAACTTAACCAAATGAGGTCCAATTTGGGTCTACTCCTAGTTAAAATACTCAATAGTTTATAGGAAAGCTATAGCAACTGAGTTTACTGAATTTGAACTTCAAATGGAAAAGTTAAGTTTTTTACCCCATTTTAGGAAACCCTAATTTCCATATTTAGCCCTAAGCTTGTTTTGGCTATATCATAGCCAATACTTATCAGAATTTAGTTATTTTAGGTTCTATGGAACCCTTAGATAGTAAGCATTAATAAACTGATAGAAAAATTTGATTCTATTAAGTAAAATTACCAAATTACCCATGTGAGTCAAATTTCTTAATTTGGTCTCATAAGGCTTAATAATTATCCAAAATTGACATACTTACTGTTTATCTTCATATTAGATAGTAAGTAATTATTTGCCACTAAAAATTTCTAATTTAGAGCATTAAATCAAAAAGTAGATTTTTAGATCTTAAGAAGGGGCTAAATGGTCATTTTGCCCAAAATTAGGGTAAATTACTTTTAGGCCCTAATTTTATGTTATAATTGTTAAAATCAGTAAATAGAGAAGTTTAGAAAGAAATTTAATTAATTTAAACCATTATTTAAGTTTTAAGCGAAATCCTTAATTTCTTCCTTAAGAGAATTCTAAGTAGATTTAAACTGTATGATGTGATATAAATCTCACATCACACCTCTTCTTTAAACCTCTTATCCATTTTCCTTAATCTTTCTTATAACATTAGTTAGGTTTTGTGCTTGAGTGTTCATCTTAATATTTAAGAGCTCATTTCTTAGGAATTAGGATTAACTCTTAAGTTAGAATTCATCTATTGAGTAAAATGGGTTACCCAATATATGAAACCTTGATTTTTATAGTTTATAGATTTTCATAGTTTATTATTGATTATTCAATCTCTTAACTTTTGATTTAAGAATATAGATCCATCCTATTAAGTGTGACTTTACTTAATAGGATTTACCTTAACCTTAATCTGCGAGTTTGGGTATTAAAACTTTAGTATTGTAAGTTCACCATTTGGATTAAGTAATTAAACCTCGATATTTGGAGTTTAATTCTTAATTATTTCATCTTGATTTGGCTAATCAAGATGTTTTGGGTAGTTTAAATTATTAAAATAGGATGATTAATTTATTATTCAACTTATAGTCAACATCAATTTATTTATAATTAGGACTTAATAGTTTTAATTATTTTTAATTTATAAGGTCGTGAATCTGAGTTACACTTGGTGGTAGAAATTGGAGATCTTGAACTTGTGTAACTTAGAGTAGATAGAACAAATAATTAGAGAACAATGAATATCACCTATGTCCTAGTAGAGTCTCTTATTCACTTTGAAAATTAATGCTTTGCTTACCTTATTTTGAGCCTTATATATTGTACACATGTATTGGACATATGATATTTGATAAGTATCTCGTGTCAATCTTTGAATTTGCATACATATCATTCATGTTTTATCGATCTTTTCAGCTTTATCATTTTTAGAAGGTTGTGACCTAATTAAAATACCTTTTTAGTCTGCAGGTCCGACATAGCACGATGGATTGCTAGTGTCCAGTAAGACTATCCATGCCTGGTTGAGCGTTGGTTCCTAGGGTGGCGAGAAATAGATTTTGTGCCCATATGACTTTATTAATCAAGATTTGATATGGTAGTACTAGTTATAGGTGCACTTCTACACAGTAATATTCAGTTCAATACTTTTTGCCTTAGCTCATCAGGCTAAGTGATTTAAGTGATATTCAGCCCATTATTTCTGCCTTAGTTCATCATGCTAATTGATGTTGGTACTTTCAGTTTAGAGCTTCTGCTTTAGCCCATCAGGCTAAGTGAGATGTATATTTTACTTTTAGTTTTAAATGGCTTATATAGCCATAATAGCTTTCAGTTTTGGATTTACTATTTTTGGTTACTTTTCTACATTTCAACACTTTCTTATTTACTATCTTATTGCATTTTCTAGCCTTATTTACTTATAGGATGCTAGTTTTGCTTGCTGCTTATATATATATAGGATGCTAATTTTGTTTTCAATTATTTAACTAATTCACATGTTATTTTCCTTTATATTGATTAGCATAAACTTATATTGATCATAAGCATTTTTAGGATGAGTTTTCTTTTAGTTATTAGCATTATTCTTTATTTTATAATTAATTTTATTGCAGCTATAATTGGAGGTATGTGCTTACTTACTATTTTGCTTAAGTTATAAACTTATTATTTATAACTATCTTTTTCCTTTCATACGTATTTTGCTCCTATACTTACTTGTAAGTTATATTCTTAATGGTGATCTCTAATTAGCTTAACAAAAATTGCAGCTTAAAATGTACTTAGATGTTTTGTCTAATTAGATTTTTCTTTTGTTGGCTGGGGCCCTATCATTGTGAAACTGACAATGGTAGACTCTGAGCTATTTGAGGTTGTGGAGTCTTCTGAAAATTGGATTAAGGAGGAGGTTCGAATTGTTGAAGACCTTTAGCTTTTCTTTCTACATAAGTGAGGATGAGTGGCTTATTATATTTTATGCTTAATCCATTAAGTCATGTTGTAATAATACAGGGTTAACTTTATTTTTTTCTGCTACTTTACTTATTCTGAGTTGGATGCTTAGTTCCTTTGTTGTAATGAATGGATGTTTATTATTTTGCTCTGCACTCTACTTTCATGCATATATCATTTAGTGAATATCTATTATAAATGGCAATTCCCTTAATTATAATGGGTTAGGATGTGTGCCTAATCTATTCATAAGTGAGGGACTTATCATTTGGTGACCACTTCACCGTAATCATCTTAGCTTAAGAGTTAACAGGACCACGATGGGTCGGGCCACCACAATTATGACTCAAAACATTGATATATTAAATTCTCCATAGGAGATTATGTTTACCTTAAAGTCAGTCCGTATCGAGGAATTCTAAGATTTGGAGTTACTGAAAAGTTAAGCCCAAGATATATTGGTCCATTTGAAATAATAAAATGAATCGGACAAGTCGCTTATCAACTTAAACTCCCATTACATCTGAGTTTGATGCATGACGTTTTTTATATTTCATCTTTGAGAAAGTGCTTGTCAGAACCAACCATGAGAATTGAAGTGGAAGAAATTAATTTTCAATCGAATCTTAGCTTCATAGTTGAACCAGAATAAATTTTGGATCGAGACATCCAAAAACTTCGAAGTAAAACTATTTCTATGGTAAAAGTCCGTTGGAAGAATTATCGAAAAAAAGAAGCAACATAGAAAGGAGAATCTAGTACGAAGAAGTCATATCCTCAATTATTTGATTAAACCAATGTAATACTATATTTGAGTTTGAAAATAAAATTTGATGTCGGGGCGACATCCTTTTAAGTTGGGGAGATTGTAATATACGATTATTTTAAATATAACTAATTAGATATAATTATTAAATATAATTTGAATTATCTACTTATTACTATTTCATATTATGACTATAGTAATGTTAGAAATAATTATAGAGAATATTTGAGAAATTTTGAAAATTAATTTACATCCGAATTTTTTATAGTTATTTTAATAATAATTTATATTAATATAATTAATTAAAAAATAATTAGGTTTCAGAATTGAAATTTTTTGACATTTTTAGATTCGGGACATCAAAGTAAGCTAAAGGAAAAATTTCATAATTTTGAAACTATTTTGAAAAATAGTAAAAAAAAAAATTGCAAATTTCCGGGGATAATCGCGGCTTAACCGTTCATCCAAATTTGACATTTTTGGTATCGTTGGAATCGTATTGACGAGACCTTTCATTTAGAACCTTGAAATTTAATTTTCATTAACTTTTAATTTTCTGAATTTGTAAGGATTTGTAAAGATTTTTTGAATTTGTAAAGATGAGGCACTATCGACGGGTGGTGATAAGCTTCCATGACCTATAGATTTTACCTGTTAGATGATGAGTCACAGGACTCAGTTTTGTGTCACAATTTACTTTTAATTAAAAAATTTTCACTTGATACTTTTAAAATGTTTAATTTCATATCTAACATGTAGGGCAAGCTTGATAAAATTTGTAGTATTTATTTTATTACACGTCAATATGAAAATTTAATTTTCTTGCCATTTAATTTGATTTACACCTATTTTAGGATGCTAGAAAATAATTCTTAATGGATAAATTTTGTACTCTTTCTAACTAGCTTTATGGATGATTATTTTAGATTTTAAAAACTAAAGCTTAAGAAGATATTCACTTAGAAATAGCTTATAAGAAGAAGTGAGATTGAAGTGAATATATTTTATTTTGTTATATATTGTAATAATAATCAAACTTATGTAATTTTATAAGATTTGCTCTGTGATGAATAAATAATTTATAATCTTATTATCTTATTCTCTATATTTCAAATGATGAGTTTATTATTTAAAAATTCTCAAACTTAATCACTTGTTCGTCATAGAAAATGAGCGCAAACCAAGTTTGCAGACTACGAACTCAAAGATATTTTATGGGATCAGTTTGTTGAAGCCTCAGAGAAGCCTTTATTCTAGTATCTGCTCAAGCGATACTTGAAGATGAACTGCTCCATCTAACTCAGGGAGGAAGATATGTGGCGGATTACAAGCTTGAATTCCTCCGGCTATCCCATTTCACTCCAGACTTAGTTAAGTCTAAAGCCTCCCGATGTCACTGATTTTTGAAAGGGTTGAGAGACTCTTATCAAAGCTCATTTAATCTCCCAACAAATTAAGAGTTTCTTTGAACTTATTGAAGCTGCCCATCTGCAAAAAAATTTTCAAGGGCAAATGGATTGAAAGAGAGGCTAACTTTGTGCAGCCTATAAGAGAAAACTTTGGTCATCGAAAGGTGGCGAAGGTATATAATATGGAAGCAGAACAACCCTAGGCAGAACCTTTTGAAAGTAAACACCATCACCGTACGACAAGTGTTATCAGCAGGGTAACATGTGTTATACTTGCGGCCGTCAGGTCCATCATTTTTACCACTGCACAGCCAAGGTTACTATCGACAGAGTACCCATCACCTGCTCTCGGCGTGATCATGTGTTCTGTCCCCAGCCACTGAATAGTTGAGTTTCTGCCCTGGCTATAATGCCAGCCTCCGCTCCTTTTGCAAATCCCAAAGCAACAGCATTTGCTCCTAAGCCTCCTACAACCATCAAGGTTAAGGGCTTCAGAACAAACAACCAAGAGCTCCAGCATGAGTATCTCTCTACATATGTCTGATCAACCCAGAATAATAGACATACATGCTAAGAGAATGCATTCAACTAGACTTAATGTGTATTGAAGTACCTATTAAAATACTAGCTAAATACATTCGTCAACTTCACAACAAAATTATTCTCATGGTAAAAGTACAATGGAGCAATCAAAGTTCAAAAGAAATTACTTGAGAAAAATAAGATGATATGTGCATAAAGTATCTAAATCTCTTCGGAGTAATTAGGTAAACAACAACTTAAATTACATATGATATCAAAGACGACATCAATTTTAAGTTTGGGAGTTTATAATAGCCCAAATTTGGATAAAGTAATTGGACTAAATTATTGACCCACTAAGGAAAAAATTAGGATCATGAGTAACTTTCAAAATAAACCAAACCAAATATAATATTAGAAATGGTATATTCGTGTGATCATAATGCCCAAATTTAGAGACAATTCGACTAATAGATATTCATATATTAATTTTAAAAAATTTTTAAATATAAAAAATTAGGAAAATAAACTATACATCCAAATTAAAATTTTTTAGTGCAGTTGGATTCGTAATAATAAAATAATGTTACATAAAAGTTTTTATCATGTTTGAGCGACGGATTGTTCATAATTTATATTTAAAGTTTTTACTTTCAAAAATTAATTAAAAATAAAATATAGCTTAGAATTAATTTTTTTTTATCGAGGATGTTTGTTTGGTCAAGACGGTCATCTTAAACAAGTTTCGTCAAATTGAGAATCAGATGACGAAAAAATACAATTAATTTAAATTAAATTTTTAATTAAAATTTTCCCGAAGCACTTTCTCTCTCATCCCCCCTCTACCTTTGGCTGGCCACCAACCTCCTCCTACACCTTCATACCTCTTCAACAGCCTCCAACCTTCTTCTCCCCCCTGGCAACACCAATGTCTCCCCCCCCCCAGCTCTCCTCTTTTCTTTTACACCGGCTAATGACCTTCACTCGCTTCGCTGCCTCGCCGTGCTGACGCCAAGTCGGCACCCTGTCAAAATTCTCACGGCTCATCCCTCACATCCTCAGCAATTTGCCACCGCTCTTGACAAGACCCCTTTGAACGGCATGAAGGACCGCGAAAATGAAAAAAAAAATGTGAGTGGGAAAAATTAATGAGCTTATTGACTTACTAAAATCTTAATTGAGAGAGAAAAATAATTAAATAATAAATTTTAATTCATTGACCTACTAATCATTAATTTTTATTTTTGCTCATAGTTTTTATTTTTACTATTGACACTTATATTTTTGCTACTAATATTTTAATTTCTGCTACTAACTTTAATTTTGCTCCTAACATTTTATTTACAATTTTAGTTCTTTATTTATTATTATTATTATTATATATATATATATATATACATATGCTATAATATAATTATTATTGTTATAATATATTGTAATGTCATAATAATAATATTAAAAATAACATTAATATGTTATTATTATAATCATAATTAGGGTTATTATTATTAAAAATAGTATTATTATTGTTTTTATTTATGCTATCATGTTCCTCGGCCACCTCAATTTTGCTAATATCGAAACACACCGAGAGCGATAGAAGATAGTAAAAGTTTGTATTTTTTTTTATCTCTTCATTAATCGATAACATTTTCAAGTACCTTGGATATTATCAAGTAGATTTGTACATGCCAGTTTAATTACATGCTTTTCGCTTTATTTTGAAATTCATGAATTTTATTAATTTAATTACATGCATGCCTTACAAATTCGATGATTTAAGTATATTGTTACTATTTGAGATACTATAAAATATATATAACATGCTTGAAAAAATAAAAATATGGTTTCATTTGAGTTATTTACAATCTGTACAGAATGTAATTTTATATTTAGAATGGGGCTAGTTTGTTATCATTATGATATGAAAGATATAAGCATATTATATCTATGCCTACGACGGGGCTAACATATATGAATATATATGTTATGTTAAAACCCAAATTATGATAATCAAGCAGACATGCATGATTTCTCAAGGTTTGAGAATTACCACTCAAATGATATTATTATTATTATTATTTATTTAGTTCGAGATAAAAATATTCAATATTTGATTTAGTACTACTTATTGGTGATAGATTACTTTTATCACTACTTAAATTATTATTCAATATTGGTTTATAAGGAAAACTACAATAATTATCTTTTAATGCATATTACTTGTTATCCAGCAAATTTCAAATTTTGTTCCATGCTTATAACTTATATATATATATATATAATATAATTAATGATATCTAAAGTACTTAGGGTTTTCTCAAATGGTTTCTCCCTGGGCATTTTTGTCATAAATGCAGGTTAGGACGACGCTAAATAGATGGAACAATACTAACTAATCAACCACTGCACTTTTACTTTTTTTATTTACTTCTTGCATTTTAAATAAAGAAAAAAAGTCTACTCTTATAATTGCAACTGCTTCAAAATAAAAATATTTTTTTTATTTTCTAATTAATTGAAGAATGATCTGTGATGTTTATCTTATTATTATAAATCCCAATTACAATCCTCGGCAAAGTCTCGACCGACGCTGCCACAATCCCCGCATCATCGATGGGAAACAGGATTGGGGGACGTCATGGTTGGTATCTGAGCTGGAGTTGGGAAAAACCTAGAATGATAACATAACAGTTAGATTTATTAAAAATTAATTTGATATATATATATATATATATATATATATATATATATAAACCATTATTATAATATATTATTTTTTCAGATGATCCTAAAAATGAGTTCATTGAATACCTTAAAGAAATTGAGGATCATAGCGAGATATATTCATGCCTATGAGGAAGCCTAAAAAGTTTCAGCATTGCTCGACCTCCCACCTTAGATAATTAATTCCATACCTTAGCTCAAAAATTTGATTAGATGAAAGATTTATTCTTTACAATTTTCTATGCTTAAATTAAGAATCATAGAAGAGAAATAAAAAACATAAAAAACACCATCAAAGTAGCAACTGCAATATATGAGTATCATCTTATAATGCTAGATGGGAAAGGCAAAGTAGTTAAGATCATTTAGCAGAAAAACCCACCATCTTGCAAGAACCAAAAAACTATTCTTAAGAAAAAAATAGGATTAGTAAAAAGAAGGATGAGTCAAAGATATAGAACTCAAGCTTTACTATATATATATATATATATATATATATATATATATATATATATATATATATAAATTATGTTCTATTCTTACCATATATATATATATATAATGTAATTAATGATATCTAAAGTACTTAGAGTTTTCTTTAACATGTGTTAAACCTGGGCATTTTCATTATAAATACCAGGTTATGACAGCGTTGAAGTGCTGGAACAACACTAATTAATCAACTGCTGCACTTTTATTTTTTATATATATTTTAAATAAAGAAGAAAAGTCTAGTCTTATAACTTCCACTACATCAAAATAAAAATATTTTTATTATTTTTAAAGTAATTGAGCAAAGATAGATGATGTTTATATTGTTATTCTAAATTTCGACTACAATCTTGGCAAAGTTTCAGCCGACATTGCCCCCACACCTTTGTTGGGAAACAAGATTAGGGCATGTCACAATATTATTGCATACATCAATCTACCAATGGCTATAGTATAGGGATCTTTTCATTCTGTTTCAGACCTAGGCATCTGCTCCTTAAATAAGCTTAAGTGACTTGCTATGGGGGTGTAATTGGCAACACCTCACTCTTGTCTAATCTTCTTAGCACATTTTCAATATATTCTGCTTTAGATAAATTCATTGTACATACACTTTTATCCATACTAATTTTTATCTCAAGTATCTATTTTTCTGGTCTCAAGTCCTTCATGTCAGATTCTTTTGATAGTTGTTTCTTCAATCTCTTGGTCTTCTTTGTATCTAATCCCACTATCAATATATCATCTACTAATAATGGTAAAATGATATAAAATGTTTCAAATTGCTTTATATAACAACAATGATTTACTTTGCATATCTTGTACCCAATATTTGACATGAACTTATCAAATCTTCTATGCTACTGCATTGGCACATGAGTCAAAGTGTACAAACTTTTTTTAAGCTTACAAACTTGCTCTTCTTTTCTTGAGATTGCAAATCCTTGTGGTTGCATCATATATAGATCATCCTCTAGATCATTGTACATAAAAGAAATCTTCACATCCATCTGTTCTAGATGTTGATCCTCCATTGCTATAATATTAAACATTACTCTAATAGTAATCATTTTCACTACGAGAGCAAAGTTCTTACTGTAGTCCACTTCATGTTTTTGCTGAAACCCTTTTAACATAAGTATTGATTTGTAATGCTTGCTTTCATTTGGTTATTCCTTCAATATATAAACCTAATTATTATGAAGATCCTTCTACCCATCTAGTAGTTCACCCAACTCCAATATTTCATATGACATGAGTGATTTTATTTCATTATTCATGGCTAACTCCCACTAGCTTGAATCACTAGCACTTCCTCATAATATTTTGGCATACCACTACTTATTGGTAATAAATAGTATAATGAGGAAGATTACCTTTATGTAGGCTTTGAAATTCTACTTATTATTAATATTATTATCATCATTTATCTCAATATACTTGGTTGCATGTAATTGCCCCAATATTGGATCAGGAACCCAATCCAATATTAGAGCATTGCCAAAGTACTTAACACTGAATTAGTATGAATCTAACTCATTATTAAGTACTATGTGGCCAAGAATCTTTATGAGATAAAGAAATTTGTAGTAAATATGAACAAGTAAGCAAAATAAAGGTAGGGGCATCCATATCCATCATCTAAACCAAGCATGTATTTAAGAATAAAAATACATCCATCACATAAAGAAAGTAAAAATATCCAAAATTAAGTTGTTACAAATATATTTAAATGTTAATAAAAATGCACTCATCCTCATTAAAGTCAATGAAAGTTAGCAAGTCTTCAAGCTATTGATGGCTGGTACTAGTCCTAGCTCCAAGGTCCACAATATGCTCATGATCAACCATATTTGATATTTAATACGGTAGGGCACAACCAATAATGTAAGAAAAGTGATTAGACTTAAAAAGTCTAAGCACATTTTAAATTTACACTAAGTTTTATTTATATTTTTAAGTGGATATCACATTATCTCTTTATAATTGCTTATGCGAGTGGAGAACTATGCATCAAAGGTAGGGTATAAAAGTATGCAAAAATAGTAAAATAAAGTAAGGAAGTAAAGTACTCACTAGTAGTTTGCTTTAGCATGCATCAATAAATAAGGAAAATATACATCCTATAAGGGCTAAAAATGACTAAAGTGCATATATAAAGATGAAGAGATTCATGAATATGTCAATTGGAATTATGTTGAGTAACAAATAAAATAGGGCAGTGTATTCATGAATGTAAGTAAGAAGCAACATGCGCTACAAGTAAAGTAAAAATTGTTATGTAGGGGAAAATAACAATAAGAAGTAGTACTGTACAGTAAAGTAAAGTGAAGTTCAGTCTCAAGGACTATGTAAATATAGTCAAGGATTATGATAAGTAAACATAATCAAAAGGCTATGAAAAGTAATTTACAATCAACAAGATTGTGATAAATGTAATATTATTATCTTATAAAAGGTTTTCTTATGTAGGCAAAGTTACAAAATAAATGAGAAGTTAAGCACGCCTGCCTAATCAAGTAATGCAGTGTTTTCCATAACAAACACACTCCCCCTCTTATATATGTGTGGTCTTCTTATTACTCCATTATCTGCCCTGACTTATAGTCCATGATGAACACCATATTTATAGTCATTTTTATTATTTTAGTGTATTTTGATGTCATTCCAGCTAGGAAGTGACCAGATTTCAAAAAAATGGAAATAGATGAAATTGAACAATTCTGTACACTACAGCGTGCTATGGCGTGCCACAACACCAACATTTTGAGACTAAGGTGCTACAGCAATCACAGCTCCAAAATTTCAGAGGCTCAGGCGCTACAAGGCACCACAGCACGCCACAATGCTCCATAGTACGCTACATTACCCGACTTCCTAAGAACCAGGAACTACAGCATGTTGTAGTAGACACCAACCCAAGATATAGGTACTATAGAGGGCCATAGTGCCCGCCAACAGAAAGCTTGGTGCTACAATGCGCCGTAGTGCCCACTATAATTTTGCTTTGTGAATTGCCTCCTAGTAAGCATTGGGAAAGCTAACAGACTTAATTTTTCCATCTTCCCACATCATAAATTGATGGCATGCATTAAAACTCCTTAATTACTAAGTGAATAAAGGAATAAAATAAAATTAAGAATTCAATTCTCAAGGAAGAAGTTAGTTGGCTGCTTTGAGTAATGGTGGCTGAAGCAAAGGTTATTAAAGGAAAAATCAAGGAATTAAAAAAGGTTATAAATTTTAGTTTTGAGTTCTTGATCTTAAAGGTTGCAACAAAAAACATTGAGGAGAGTCCCTATAACAATCTAGATGTTGTTACTCATCAATTAGTGACCTAGTTGACTCTAAACCTCTTTCAATACTCTTATAATAGTGTTAGGAGTCTCCACCTCAAATTTCGTGTGATTTGGAGACCATTTGACAATTTCCAATATTTTCTAATTTTCTAATAATTCTGAAAATACCTAATTTATTTAGACCTCAGAATTGAAAATAGAGTTCACCACTGGACTCACCACACCCAAATTAGCTAGGGGTGGTCTTTTGTAAGTGTTTTGAAACATCAAAAATTTCGCAAATATTTTATTAATATTTAAATATCGAGAAAATGGGGTAAATTAAATATATCTTCGATCAAAAATCCGATTTTATTTTTGAGTTCCTCACCCCTCAATTAGGTAATGGTGAAAATTTGAAATTTTTTGGAGTATGTTTAAGTACTTAAAATTGATTTAAACAAATTGATTTATTAATTAATTAAATATTCATTTGATTAAATTAATATGTATATATATAATTATATTATATATATTATAAAATAATTATCCAACTGTCGAAATTAAGAAAGATGGAAATCTGCAGCAAAGTGCAGAACACCAAATGACGAATCGTATGCACCTTAGCCGTTGCACATTAATAGAGGTAATCGAAAGATCTATGATAGCTTAGCATGATCCAACCATCGAATCTACATCTTCATTCAACGACCACGATCATCTCATGGTTCTCCTTCTCCACTTTTCGCATGATTGTAAGAATGGACAAAGGAGTAGAGGTACGACCTCTACAACAGCTAGCCATTTTCCCCTTTTACTTAGCCGATACACATTCCCTTAGGGTTTCTCTTACACACTAACTATCTTCTTTGGTGTGTTCGGGAAGCTAAGGGAATCGCCGCCCCTTTTCTATCTTCATCTGGAGTTCGGGTTCTTTGTCTAAATTGAAGCTGTAATCACTCCTTCGACAAGAAGTAAGGTACTATTTCCCCTACATTTCTTCTATTAGGTAAATTGATAAGTGATTACAAAATTATGCAATGCATAAATTTATTTTCACAGAGAATCGATCATTTTGTATGAAGTGATCGTACTCAATACCTTAGAAATGAAGAATGGTAATAATTAATGTGATTATATTTTGTCAAACTAGATCTCATGTGAATAAAAATGTTAATCAATTCTATCTAGTAATTGTAGTTTTAGAGAACTTAAACTTACTTGCAATGTGATTGCACATTATAATCCCCTCAAATGCAAAGTAAAAGTTACAGTGGATTAGGTTCTATGGGATAATGGTATGATGGAGCATCTGGTAGGTGCTGCTCTATCTATTAATTCCATTTTTAGTAGTTGTAAAATTCGAAGAAGTGCCATTCCAAATTGAAAGAATTGATGTATACTATCGATTGTTGGGTTATCACTATAGTGACTGAATTGTAATTGTAGAAATTTTTTAGTGGAATGAAGTTGAATTATTATTGTTATGATTTTTCTTGAGATTTCTTAGCTACAATATTAAAGCATAATTTATGTCCTTAAGTAGATCAATTAGTTGCTAATTTATCAACATTTGAAGTAAGGAATTGTTTGAGATTAAATGCATTCGAATACAAGAACCTTCACTCTAATCTAAGGGTGTAATCACCCCATTTGTTATTTCTAAACTTAACAAAACTCTTGCGTCTAACATTCTAGTGCAGTTTTCAGAAGCAAAAGGAACCTTAATCTCTAATGGTCAGTTTCCTATCATTCTGTGAGTTCTAAATGACAGGGAAGGAGTCAAAGACCCTTCAAATGGGCTTGCAATAGTGGTCCATTTACAAACCTGTTGAATACATGGGGATTAAATGGTAAAAGTTAAATGAGCTGTAGATAAATTTATTTAATGAATTTATATGTTGCAATCCATTTGATTTCATACGGGTTCTCTCATAGTTTCTTTAAGCAGGCACATCTTACGGCCTAAGAAAGAAATATGCAGTTAATTTACCTCTTGAAATTTTAATTAGCATTTATAAATGTCTATACATTATTTATTTAATATTTTCAATGATAAAACTACAATCTTACTATTACTATGTAATAGTAGGATTGTCAAATTTCAAACAATAACAAAATGAGGTTAAACATTACAAATTGAGAATTAAAATTATTGATCCTTGTTTCGAATAAATTTTTAATGACAATTTAATTGGGTTTCATGATATATAGCATGAATGGAACATTTAAAGTTTTGCATTACTGTTAACTTCATGATAATTTAAGGCCATGCTATTATGGAATCTAATGTAGTTGACTCATTTATGCATAATCAACTCTTGGTTTCCATGTTAAAATGGATAGACTCTTAAGGCATGATGAAAATAGATTGTGGTATACTTCATTAATTCATGTTAAAATAGAATATTGATTATCTTATGAATGTTTATATTTTTTTTGAGGTTCACTTAATATATCTGTATAACTCATTTATCACCAATTTTGCATATTAGTTTAAGTTATGCTTACTTCTAAAGATAAATTGTTGACTGAATGTTGAATTGACATTAGTAGCCTTGCTCTTCCCTGTGTACTTTTCTTTTGCTGCCAAAATATATATGACTTGACAAATGATATATAGTTACTTTAATTATCTTTAGAATCTGTAGCGACTTGAACTGTCAATCATATAGTAAATATGAATGCATGTCTATTGTTAAATTACATCATATAAATTTTAGAATTTGAATTCAAAATACTTCTTTTTGATTTTTAACTCATCTCAAATTAGTTTAAAATACATGACGTCTCTCTTTTCTTTTATTATAAATAAATCATTAATTATATTGATCCCATTTATTAATGCAAATTTAGTAGTAATGGAGTTTGCCACACTAGTTCTTAAAGATGTATTTTGCTGACTTGGTTCTAAAAATACTATGAAATTTTGCTACCCACAATAAACTTGATTTTTAAAGCATTTCAACTTTATGCTTGCCTCAATCTATAATCTTGTTTGAAATATGTGGGCAATGTCATGTCATTTCTTTCAGCACATGCAATGTAAATGATTTAACATGCAAATCATCTTTTTATTATGAGTATTCAACAATATTTGAACTAATGAATGAGTTTTAAGTTCACAAACAAACCATTAAACTTAACTTTGTGAAATTATATGAAAGTTGAGCTTAATTAGATTAAGAATAAAATTAAGTTATAGGTTTTTTATAAATAATCATAAATCTATTAAGTAGAATATTGCTATCTTTTACAGATGCTGAATCAGTAATGCTATCCTTTACATTGTTAAATTAAATTATTATTGTCCCCTTCTATTTGTTGAACCAAACACTACTATTCTTTTTATATTAAGTCACATGATGCTGCCCCTTTATATTGCATTATGATTTACAATCATCCTTCTTTATTTTACAATAAATATTTGATTTAGGATATGTGAATCCTAGGTTAGCAAATTGCTTCATATGATTTTCTCACATAAAATTATTAGAATTAGAAATAATCAATCCTATATAATTGATTGACTTAATGTTAGTTTTAAGTTGTTGATCTTTCTAATTAATCTTCCAAATGAATGGAAGACTTGCAAGTTGATTTTCTATGTGTTTCTTTTAAGCAAATACAATAGAGTTCATGCTAAAATTTTTAGAATTGAAATTTCATTCTTATGTTCTACATGTTTTACTTCTCCTTTAGTTGCATGTAAGATGTGATTAAGAATCCTTTAAATCCTTTTGTATTCAAGTTAACTTAACACTTTCAATTACTAAGTAAAGTTCTTTGAAAGAACTAATGATAAGACTAGTGTTCAAACAATCACTTAGATGATTAGTACATATTTCAATAATCTTTAACCTTCCAAATTTAGTTCTCAATTGATTTAAAACTAGAGAACATTAGCTTCCTTTCATACTTTAGCTAAGCTTTTAGGTTTCCAATTTTTTACAACTACAAATGAATTATTGCTTGTAGAATATAATATACTTCTTCCCTTACATTCAAATTCTCAACATCAATTAATCTTAGATAACTTCAGGATTGAATTGATTTGATACATTCTAATATGTAAGCTAATTAGATGAAGCTAATAGAATTCCCTTTAGCTTATATTATTATTAGCTTAGCAAACTATAACTTTACTCCTCCTCACTAGTTTCTTTAAAACTTCAATAATTAATTTAATTGATTTGATTAATTTGAGACTAGTAAAAGATAAACTTCTTTTACTTAAAAATACTATTTTCTAAACTTCTCTTTCTTCTACTATTGACTATAACTGACTTAAAGATCAATATCTATAAGTCAATTAGGAGCTCAATTAGCTCTAATCATTAAGTAGATCATTAAGGCTTAGATAATAAAAGGATATCACATAGCTTATAATTATTGAAATTTATTAACTGCTTGCTTAGCTTTGAGCTATTTCCCTTGAACATTCATACAAGATCATTGTGCATAAGTAAAAGTTTCGTAAGACTGTATGGGGAATGCTTTATGGCAATTTGAATAAGAAGGATATCACTTATAATAGGACTTCACATTTTAGAGATGGTAAATGTGAATGTTCGACCCCCCACTGTATCTAGTTAGGCAGACGTGCTTAACTCCTCATCCAATTCTGTTGAATACTTTCGCAGAATAAGATATCTTCTAAATATAATTTTAAATAATAACATAAGAGCTATCTTACAATCTTATTGATTGTAAGATCTCTTCATAACTATTTAGTTATGCATACTTTTCATAATCCTAGGCTATGTTTGTCTTAGATCAAGAGTTTAAGATACCTTTTTACTTTCTATGCTTTACACTCTCTATTTCTAGTTTGTGTTTTGCGTACTTATAGTTCATTTAAAATATAGTGTATGTTGTTTAATTTCATTTAATGCTTTGTTGTATTATATTTGCTTACTTAGCATAAGTTTCATTGAACATGTATTACTTTCATTTCATTTTACTTTAAATGCACATAGTAGTTTCTAGCATTATTAGATGCTTTTCCCTTACCATTTTTGGATGCATGCTAGGACTTAAATTCATGTGAGTATTTATAATCAACTTAATTTATATTGTCTTCTTTATAGTTATGTTTACTTTTCTTTCCTTTATTAGCTTTTATAGTTCCACTACTTAGTTTAAATTATAAATTAATGCTTGTGATATCCTATTAACTTAAAAATATAACTAATCTTAAAATGTGCTTAGACTGTTTAGTCTAACAATACTTTTTCTTTTATTGGCTTTGCCCTATTATATTTAAATACTAAAATATGATAGATCAAGAGCTTTTTGATTCAGGTAATGCAGGTCCTAGTGCTTGAAGAGCTCCCAAAATCAAAGGCATCCACTTAATATTTAATTTTTCTTGCACTTTTAATTTAATGAAGAGAATAATTGTATTCTCTATTTCCTTTTCCTTTAAATGGATTTGTAATAATTAAACTATAATTTGCTTGAGTTTGCTTAAGTTATTCTTACCTACTCTTGTATATCTGTGTTATAATTACTTATTTTGTAACTACTTGGGATGAATGATGGGATTATACTAATAACTTGTAGTGTGTACACTTGCAATGTTGTGTTTTCATGTATCTCCTAAATATGTATCTCTTATTGTATTCATTTGCAACCTTATTTTAACTTAATAACTACTCACAAAGTGACTTGGCCATTTAGCATTAATTTATTTTCTTCCTATCGAGTATTGGGTGCTAGGGTAACATCCTAATGTTTGGATTAATCTTCTATCCATTTATTGGGGTCATTACAGTCCCATACCCCAAAAGAGTGGAAGGCTACTACAAAGGAAAAGGAGAAGCATAGAGAGCAAGGAGCCAAGAGATTAGAGGAGGAAGAAGTCAAAGCGAATGCCACACCTGTTCCCTAGTATCGTATTCCAACTTATTCTTTTGTGTTTTTTTTTTGAGAGCCATGCAAAAGCTTAGCATTTCTTGTTGCTTTATTAGAACTTCTATTTTAGTGGCAACCTAAACCTTCCTTTGAGGAGTGTTGGGAAAAAGCTTGTTAAGACATATGAATGTAAAGTTTGCACTCGTTGTATCAATGAAATATTAATTAAATTTTGAATATTTGCTTCTTATGTATTAGAATAATTGGAAAATGAGGATTCCTTATATAAATCTATATGCATATATTATTAATTGTAAATTTTATAGAGCTCAATGATCACATTATTCTAAAGATGTGCATGCATGAGTGCCATCGCAGCGAATTCCCATGACAATATTCACCGTGCGAAAAAAGCCCATGCTTATGTTTGAACAAATGCTTGATCATTTGAGCCAAGAGGAAAGTCAATATTCTCTGAGCTCCATAGCTTACTCTTGATTTATGTGAGGAAATTGAGCACGTTAAGCAATGAGCTATGTGATAAGCTCATTTAGCTTTGTAGCACATGACCTTGGCTAAATCAAGAGTAGATGCATGTAAGCAGATGATAAGTCCAAGATTTATAAGAAAATAACAAATAAATATAAACAATTTTATGAATGGAATGGTCTACTTAGAGGAGTTCTTCTGCATTTTTAAGTAAAAGATCAAGTAGAGCAAATTCTAGAAGAAATCTAAAATTCTGGAAGAAAACTGCTGTAGCACGCCCCAGGGCGCTACAACGCGCCATAGCGGATTTAATACAAAAGTAAAGTTGCAACCGCACGCCATAGCGACACTTATAAAACCAAGCTCAGCACGAGAAAACTTAACATAACTACCATTGTGCGCCGCAGCAGATCAGATACGAAGGTTCAACTGTTGTCGCGTGCCGCAGCGGATCAGATACGAAGGTTCAACCGCTACTGTGCGCCGCAGCAGATCAAATACAAAGGTTCAACTGCTACCGTGCGCCACAGCAAAATAAAAAGGAAATATATATTTATTGATTTGCCACAATGCACCTCAGCGGAGGCAGCACGGGAGATGGGCCGCTACCGCGCGCTGCAGCAGGCTCGATACAAAAATGAAGCTGTTACCGTGCATTGCAGTGGTACATGAAAAGTAATAGATAAATCAAAGGAAATTTAATGCATCCGCCATAGCGTGCCTGAGCAGAATTCATACGAAGGCTAAGTGCTACAATGCGCCCAGGGGTGCTACATCACGCTACAGTGCGCACCGAAATTTTTGCCAGGAAATAAGCATTAATGACAGTATAGGGAAGGCTAAAAATTTAAACATTTTGCCTTCCCCAGCTGTTGGAAACTCCCAATTAACTCCTTGAAATTTCTTAAGGGAATCTCAGCATATTTATCATTGCAAGCAATTAAACATGGGAGTTGAAGGGATGGCAGAATTCATTGCGAATGGGCTGAAGGCTTTCCTATCTAAACAACCATTCATGACTAAAAAAGAGTTCCCACTTTTGACATTCATTGATCATAAACAAAAAGCTTGTTGTAAGAGAAGAGGAAGGAGACCTCTCCAAGGAAGGAAGAAGAGTATGATTGCTAAAAAAGGACAGAGAGGACTACTACCACAAAGATAGAAGAGAAGAAGATAGGAATGCCAAAGAAGAACCAGCGAATGCCATGAAAGGGTTGTTCCTAGTATTCTCCTTAACTCTTCTTGTTGATTTTCTCTTAGTTGAACCAAGAAAGGGTTCTATTTCTTGAATGTATCTTCCTTGTTTTCTGCTGTAATGGAAGGTTAAACCCTCCTTGGGGAGGGTTGGGCCTTTATCATGTAAGAATAAAGGGGCAAAAGGGCGTTTGTATGAATTTTTCATTAATGAATAAAATAATTTCATCTTATGTTGATATATATTATTGAATGCATGCTATGGAATGATTGAAAATATTTTATTAGTTAAGGTGATTGTAACAAAAATAATGCTAAGTCAACTCGACACTTCAAGCCAAGAGGGAATGCACATAAAGGTCCTTGCCATGAACACAAGTTTGATGTGCAATGATTCTTGGTGTAAAACACATTGGGATTGAATTGGAAGGTTGATTGAGTAACATTAATTCTCTTGCACCCCATAGCTCAGCAATTGGCATAAATCTAGGTATATGTGCGTTAGTGCTTAGAGTCCAGTGACAAGCTCTTGAGCATAACTGCATCATTCCTTGAGCTCAATCAAAAAGTCAATGCATGAAAGCCAAGAGCCACCAATAAACCTCCACAGCTCAGCAGACATTAAAGGAGGAAGAGGACTCATAAAGTGCTCATGGATGATGTGACATAGTCCATGTGGCTTGATGACTCCACTTCCTTATCTAAACAATGCATATGGCGCATGATGCTAGTTGGTGGAAATCAAGCATGTGTGATCACCAAATTATAAGAATATTTTAATAACCTAGACGTAGAAAATATTAATTAACTCAATGCGATCACATGAGAGTCTATGTGCTAAGATCGAACTCTTGCGTGTTCATCTTGTACACTAGACATGAGTTAGATGGAATTAGAGGGCCAATCTAAGGAACAATAATTTCACTTGATTTTTAACTTACATGAAGACAATTTCATTAATAGTTAATTGAATTTAAGTATTGACACATGCACCTTAACAATTGTATGATGAAAACCCAACTCTCCCTTCTTTATCAAATTTTTTTTTAATTAATATATTTGCTTTGTTAATTAGGAGCCACTAAAAATCTAAAATATCTTAGTTATTAAAAGTTGATACACCTTAGTATCAAAACACACAATTTCCTGAAGACGATAAATCTCGGAACTTACCTTCCAATTATTACTACGAACCACGTACACTTGCGTGCAAGCATAGATGTGTATTTTGGTCTGTCAAGTTATTGGCGCCGTTGCCAGGGAATGGTATCTGCATTTTGTATTAAGGAGAATTATTAGTCAATAGTGATTTAGACATCTTCTTTTGCATATACTTTTATTTTCTTGTAATTATATTTGTTGCTAATTGTAACTAGATTTTTAATTTAGTTTCTTTATTTGCAACTTCTGTGTTGTTAAACTCAATTGCTTAATAGTTTGATCTAGCTAAATTTTTGAAATTGCATGAGTAAGAGAACTGTTCTACTATACTGTTTGACCTTGAAATTGAACAAACATATTTATGAGCTATGAGAGAATAATCAAATTCAACCCAACCACAAGTAGAAATGGATAATAAAGTAAGAAATCCTGAGGAAGTTTTAGAAAATAATAGAGGTAGACCACGTATAGATTATGCCATGCCAACTGTAGGTGGAGTCCCCATTGCAATTGCTAGACCGGCCATTCGAGCTAATAACTTTGAAAGAAAACCTTCAACATTGAATATAGTCCAAAATAATCAGTTTAGTGGTTTACCTATAGGCGATCCTAACTCACATATTTCCAATTTCTTGGAAATATGGGACACTTTTAGATTTAATGGTGTGTCTGATGATGCTATTAGATTGAGACATTTTCCCTTTTTGTTGAGAGACAGAGCAAAAATCTGGCTCAGTTCTCTACATGGCGAGTCAGTTAGAACTTGGGACGACTTAGCTAGTAAATTCTTAGCAAAGTACTTTCCACCTGCTAAGACCATGAGGTTGAGAAATGAGATGTCCAATTTCTCTCAACAAAATGGAGAAAATTTGTATGACCATTGGGAGCACTTTAAGGACTGCTTACGGTGTTACCCCTGACAGACGACAAGTACATGTCTGTGTTTACAGGCAAGTGTACGTGGCCTGAAGTAATAAATGAAAGTTTTAATTTTGGGATTTATCATCCTCTGGGAATGGTGGTTCTGATACCAAGTTATAGTTTCTTTTAATAATGATTAGATGTTGATTTTTGGATTTATTTTTTATTCCTAAATTAGCAATACAAATTACCTTAAGATATGATTTGATTAAAAGGAGAGAGTTGAGTTTTTATTGTAATAATTGCAAGGGCTTGGTGATATAACTTCATTATTGAATATGTACTTTAAATATTCATGCTTAATTCAATCAAGTGAACACTATTGGAATCGGAGTTACCCTCTAATTACAATAAGTTCAAGTTGAGTGCACAAAGAGAACTCCCATTGGGGCTCTTCCTTAGCACACAAACTTTCATGAGATCACAATTTGTTTATTAGACTCAATTCCTTACGTCTAGGTTACCAAATGATACCTTTTGTTCTTATTGATCTCACAAGATTTCCATTAACCATGCATCATGCGCTTCATACGCAGTTTAGCTAAATAGCAGGATGTGTTTTGTCAACGGACTATGTCACATCATCCATCGAGTTTTCCTACATCCTCTCATCCCTTCTACTTTGCTGAGCAGTAGAGCAATGTTAATGGAAAAATTGGTGCACAAGCATCAAATCTCTTGGTAGAGCCTTTAAGGAAAGATGTAAGTGAGCTTGAGAATTTATCACATAATTCCTAGCTCTACTTGCATTGCCTTCCTTGCTCTTACCCAATTGATGAGCTTGGAACACAAGTTCTTTAAATAAATTAATGATTCATTTAGGTTTCTTTTTAGAAAAAATAATTTAGACTTTATTCCATCCAAGCATTCATTCTAGCATTAATAATAAATAATAAGAACATCTTTTCATTCATTCAAACAAATTCATTATAACACCATCATACCCCTTACAATTTCATACAATTATATCTCAACCTTCTCCAAAGGGATTTTAGCCTTCCATTACTAAATAAGCACAAGTATACATATAAAGGAAAGTGAACCTTGATATCAGTTTACAGTAGAAAGAAATAAGAGAAGGTTAGAAAGAAATACTAGGAATCACTTGGAGGTTTTCTGGAGTACTCTTGGATTCCTCCTGCACTTCCTCTTGATTGCTCATCCCTTTTCCCTTTGCTGTCTCCTTCTCCTTACTATTCTTGGTAAACCTTCTTCCCCTTAGAGAGTTCTTCTTTCTCCTCTACTTATAGCTTATCCTTATGGGAACTTGAATAACAAAAATTAGAACCCTCTCAAGGTCTAAGATTGGCCCTTAAATAGGGAAGCTCTCAACCCCAAGGCATTAATATGTGACTCTTCATCTTCCTTGGATTTATTTCAAACTTTTTAAATATTTATTTTGTTGTTCTATTGGAATTCAACAAAATTAATGTGCACTTCAGTTTTCACGAGGCTGGGGAAGGCCAAAGGTTGCATTTTGTGGCCTTCCCTATGTTGCATTATAGCTGTTTGACCGTTACAGCGAGCTGTAGCAGCTGCGTTCCAAACACTATTTCACTGTGGCGTGCTGCAGCAGCTGGAGTTCAAATACTGTTCTGTTGTACATTTTGATGAATTCCTTAAAGTCACCACCCATCCGCAATGCCACGCTGAAGGCACGCTACGACGGTTTCATTTTCAAAAAGGTGGAATAATAACTATTTTATTAAATCATATATAGTTTGCATAAATAATCAGAAATGCTACTGCCACACGTTGTGGCACACTGCAGCAGTTGAATGTTTGTGAACACAGAATAGTGACTATTCAATTATTCATATAAAGTTCTTAATGATTAATGAAATATGTCATCGTGGCGCGTCGCGGCGAGTTGCAGCAGTTTTGTTATAGGTCAGTGGAAGTCCTTATGGGGCCTGGGAGCGTGCTGTGGCGCGCTGGGAGCGCGCTGCGGCGTGCTGGGAGCGCGCTGCGGTGCGTCGTGGTGCGCTGGGAGCATGCGGTTTATTTTACGAGAAAGTGGATTTACCTTGTTCAATTATTCCGCATAAGGTTCTAATATTTCTCCCGGGAAATGATGTTGTGGCTCGCAGCAATGGGCTTCCTTCAAGGTCCTCAGGTATACTTCTAGGTGAGGGAAGTTTGATGGGCCGCCATGGTACGCTGCGATGATTTTCACCCAGAATTCAGTGATTCAGCTCATAGTTCCCCTTTTCTTCATTTTTCCTACAAAAGTATAATTTATACTCAAAGTATATGGATATATATGATGATTTGAAGGACAAAACACTATATTTTTGCTACAAATGTTGGATATATCACACTCCCACACATAAATTCTTGCTTGTCCTCGAGTAAGCTCACAAATAATTTTCTAAATTTCTTAGATAATGGATTCAATGTAGGATGTCAATGTGAAATAAATTAGTCACTATGTGTTGCTCTAAGTTAAGATGACTACATATTTCTCATCTCTACTATCCTTTTCAATCAAGCTCCAAATTTTAGTTATAATCTAGTTCCTTTCTCCAATGTTCATGCTTATGTCCTTATTATGGGGGTAATCACCCTTAGGAATTTTACACCTCAATTAAGCATTTGGTGAGTGACAAGTGTATTGTGCAATATGTGCCCCTTTTCATGATTCACAAGGAACATTTTTATATTTTTATGAGAGATATTTTTCTTCATCCTAAGTTCTCAATTTTTAAACATGAGAAAGATAGTTTTCATCATCCTTATTTTCTATTTTTGAATTCAGCTTAAGGGAGAGACATTTTTCTTCACCCCTTAATTTAGTTCCTTATGGTTATTAAGTCCCGCAGGAGCCTAGCACACTCATTCATTCACTCACATTTTGCCATCTTGGTTTTAATCCCTTAAGTTTTTCACCCCCACACTTAAACCTAAGCATATATTCATTCCAATTTATTGGAAACTAAATCATATTAGAGACTTGAACTTGATCAAGAGGTGTAAGATTTGAAATATGGATTTATCATCTTTTGATTTCAAGCTTATTAGTGTCCTTACTATCTCACATTTGTGTTCAGTATTGAGTCCAAGAGCTAATCATATTCAAAAAATTTTAACTTTTAAACATAAGCATAACAATGATAACAGTGCCAATGACCCAAAATTTACTTTATTGATTAAAAACAAAATAAAAACAAAAACAAAATACTGTAAAACAAAAAAAATATAACCTTATTAATCATTATTTTCTTCTTGCTCATTCGCATCCTAGTAAATATAATATGCTGACCAGTTGTCGTCCGGGAAGGGGTCTCCTACAGGAGGGCATGGTAGCCTTGACCCGCCTGGTCGTCCATGCAACACTCTTGGAACATGGTTCAGAGAGCATCATGGTATTTTGTTTGGAACTCATGCTGCTTGGCGACTTCTCCCTTGATGAAACACATGTCGCGTGCTAGGGAGATTCCCAAGTCCCATTGATGCGCGTACATTCACGTCATCAATATTTCCACCGTAGTCCGGCCAGTGGAAGTTGAAACTCCGCCTTCTTCTCCCCTCCTCTTCTTAGCTTGCACCCCCTCTTGGGTGCGGGTGCTCATATTTGTCAGTTCTAGAGGAGTACGGAGCATAATCATAACATCGGAAGAGGGGATCTTTACCCCTTGACTCTTGCAGATACATGAAATGAGTGACCCAAAAGCAAGAGCGGTGCAAGGCCTGATCAGGGCATTCCAGAGATGCTCCCTTATAATGTTGGAGATATGAATATCTCCATCGCTTTGTAATGCACAAAGGAGCAGTGCCAGTGACCGGGTCTCCTCGCTTAGATGCCCAGAGGGCATGCCAAAGCTATAGACAAACTATAGCGCCCCATGCCGTCGCCGTGCACAAAAGATAAGTAGTAAATCAGATCAACGACGGGGAGGGGTGCTACTCGGGAGGATGAGATTAAGCAAAACTCACCTTCCCAAATAGGTAAAAAGACTGAGCCATACTGAAGGCTGCTAACTCAAACCTAAGAGTAGGATCGAGAGCCAATACTTAAGATAAGAGTAGAATACTTATCTTAAGTATTAGGTTAATACGTATATTAGATTTAAGGAAAAAAGTAAGGATCCAATATATGTTATTAATTTATCAGCATTTTCAATATACTGATCACATCACAATACTAAGTATAATAGTATAATAGAGTGAGGAAGCTAAAAGGATATCATCCAAAATACATTCATCACAGAGCAATATGTAAACATTCATCTCAGAAAAGAAAAGAAAAGTACATCCAGAGTTATTACAATCTAATCCAACATATGAAAAGTAAAATCTACTGAAATAAAGTAAAAAGTAAAAGGAGGCAGACAGATCCTTTAGGGCTCCACGTACTCCTCCTAGTTATTCTACAAGTCCTCCTGTCCTGTCTCCACTAGCTGCTCGAGATCTAGCAAATTGCCAGATCCTAAAAGTATCCCGTGTTAGACAAGAAGTCTAACACATCGCAACTAACTATGTAGTAGTAAAGTAAATGCAGTAGACAATAATGTAAGGAAAGTTGAGAGAAATACTAAGTGACTGAAACTGCAAGGACTAAACAGAGTAGAACTACATCAAAAACTGAGTGCTAAAAATAAATGAAAATATCAAAGGCTCAAAAATCGATGTAAAAGGAATGCCAAATGTTGTACTATATGTCACTGGAATGATGCACCAAATATGCCAGAATATGGTGTACCACGGATATGTAACAGAATGATCACTGGAAGGCTATGAGTAGTACGGTCCAATATACACATACACCTAGTTGGGAAGACAATACGGTGACGTAGATGCACCCTAAAATTCCACAGTCTGTGTATGTAACATTCTGTAACCCATAATTCATCATTAATACTCATGCGTCACTGCTGAAATGATGTTTCAAGCTCATGCTTATGCTTATGCCCATTCTTCTATTCTATATGGGTAAAATCCAAAAATCCATGAAAACTTGGAATGCAGATAATTAATTCTAAGTCTCCACTATGCAGAATCCTTCTAAAGGATTCTGACTCCTAGCTTCTAGAATGATATTAGTTAAAGTTGTAGGTTTAATTAAAGATCACTAGATGGGATGATCGTATACAAATATTCAACACGTTTCTGAGAAAAGTGATTCTCGTCACTTACTCACTACCATACTTAGTGTTTTAAAGAAGGTGAATCTCATTACTTAGTTTGTTTGAGCCACACCTATTGAAACAGTCTTCATTAGGAGGCATTGCCCATCATCAATTTGTATTTCAAACAAACTAAGGAATGAATACCCATTTAACACACTCTTAGTTTTGAATGATTTATTCTAACGGGACTGTATTTGTCTAATCCCACAAGATAGCACCTGCTCACAAGTCCCCATTAGAGTGAATCAACCAATCCTGAATACTACTGGGGAACCAGTAATATGTGTATACTATACTACACCGCCCAATAATCGAGGTTCAAATAAGTCTATTTAATAAATCAAGGAATTATCAAGACTATAAGGGCCTATACTAAATAGGTAAGTCCCATACAAGGTTTCACAAAAATGTGATCAAGGATTACTTAACATGGATTATACCATAAGGAGGACTATCATTCTAAGGTCTTAAGTGATTTCTAGCACAAGGGATCAAGATCAACTTCTAAGGTTAAGGGATCATCTAAGCTTCTACCTCAATGAGTCATACAAGTTCTCCTACCTCAAAGTAAATGTAATTTAGGTCTTTTAAATGTTTCAAGATGATCTTATAAAGTGATGCTTAGGATCTCCCATTATAAATCATAATATTAACATTTTAGGTTCTATTTCATAGTTAGGTTTAGAATGATCAGATCAAATGATTGAGCCATCTAATCACAACTTAATCTAAGATCATGGGATTTAAATCAAGAATGTTATTAAAGTTCCAGATCACTTGTTCAATCAATATAATTTTATTAATCTTCTTATGCTAATGGTCTTATTTAGGAGAAAATTAATGATCTAAGAGTTAGATTCAGATTAGACAATCATATGGCTTTATTAATAACCTTATCATGTCTAATTCAAATGTTTAAGGTCAATATGAAATCAGATGCATTATTGGAGAAATGTCAAGTTGATTATCTTATAATCAAATTACTTTAGTTAAGGTTTTTAAGGATTTGGACCTTAATTAAGTAGATTAGGGTTTGATGCCTACTCTTATCCAATTAAGATCATGTGTTTGGTTATAGATCAATGTTAAATTAGAGTGTTAAGAGTGTGTTATTGGTGGCAATCTCAGACCTAGATCAAGTCTTAAAAGCTTGATCAAAGTCTTAAGATTTCTTAAGATTAATTATGAGGGTTAAGTTCACATTTCCTTGATTTGTTCAATTTACACATCATAAGTTTGCATATGATTTCAATACATTTAGCTTACTATTATGCATCAAATTAATAAGAAATTTTTAGAAAATAGAGAATACTTAATGTTAATCAAACCCTAATTTAATCCAAAAGGGATTAGCATATAAGTTTAAATCCAACCATTAGAATTCCATACAACTTGGCATACAAGTTCTACATTACCATATAATCAATCAGAGACTAAGTTTGCTAAGATCCAGTGATTATAAACCCTAATATTCACTAATCATGGTTTAACAAGATTATTACATAATTTAGAATACTGAGATTAGAAAAATAATTCACTTAGCACATGTATTCTAGTCATCATAAGCAAACTAATATAACCCTAAACATGCAATTTAGTTAACTATAATTGCTAATTCATCCTAAGTAAGATCTGCAATAATTAGGCAACAATTTAAAATATAACCATCAGATGTGCAATTTTATTTTATATTCAGATTCCTGATGATTTTTTGATCATTTTCATATATAATATCAAAGATTTGGACCAGTAGATTAAAAGTTATTCTAAATACACATTATGTATTTTTCTAATTTAATTAGGTTATTTTCCTTAAGAAAAATAAATATTAATCGAATTAATATTTATTTAAACGGTGCCGGCCCGTTCCCAAAACACATGGGCCGCTCGGGCCTAAAGGCCCATCACTGTTAGACAGTGCGGGTCACGGGTCGGCCTGACCCGCCTATCGTCTTCTTTTTCCCTGCCTGGTCCCAAATGAGGACCGATATGATTAACCCTAAATGCCAAATTCCTCAGCCAATTAGCCATGCCAGGGTGTAAGAATGATAGCTACGCATTACTGGGACTAGGACCAACCTTTAGAACCCTAGAATTTTATATGGGGTGGACTAATTCCTCGGAAGTCCATTTTCCAAAATTTGTGTGGAAACCCCTCACTATGAAAAGAAATTCTCCTCACAGGAAGCTCGCCCAGACTAGGGCTTGATCCATTCACCATCAGGGTGCACCGACAGATCGAAGCCCTACCTTGGCATGGCTTGGGAGGCTCTAGATCTCTGGGACCTTACTCAGTCCCAAGCTCCACAGGGAGGGTGATCCATTCAATCGATACGATCAATCGGATCACACCCAAACTGTCAATTCGATTGCACTGGATTCACCAGGACTAGAGATGAGTTCAGCAATTAAAGCTGAGAAGGATCTGAGCCTATGCGACTAAGTTCAGATTGGGGGGGTACTTAGTTTTGCTGGACGGAGCTTGAACCGGGAGACAAAACATGATCCACTCCAGCAGAAAGACTATAGAGGCTTTTAGGGGTCCTGAACTCCAGGAGTATCCCTCTATCAGCGGTACGCAAGCTCGGGAGCACCTGAAAGAAGCTCGATAAACCATCAATGGCGAGTGGGGGAGGGACTCCAATTGAGCTAAATTGATCAGCAAAAACCTTTTAAGAAGGGAACAAAGCCTATTTATAGTCTCAGGGAATCATCAAGAGTAGGGCTGAGGCTTGGCTTGACCTGAGGGCACAGTTCATGGATAGCTCTCAGAGCTTCCATTCCAGGGAGTATCGGGCCGAAGAGCTCAACCCAGAGGTTTCACAGCATTAGGGAAACCTCTAACGCCTATACTGAGCTGGCTAGGGGAGTGGGGGACAGACTCTGCTTATCGGGGATGCGAATCTCCCTGTCAGGAATGCGAGCAAAGAGGGGGAAGATGATGAGCAATGCGGGATCCACAGTAGCCACCTGATTGATTGATCGTTGAAGCGGGACGGCTTAGATTTTTAGACAGCTAACGGCCGATCGCGGGGAGCAGATCGTTCATTGGATTAAATCTTCGGATCCGATGGACGATCCGAGCTACTTACGGGGCGTGGTTAGATGCCGTCTGATCCCATCATCGAACTGCGGAACGGTCGGGATGGATTGCATCAAAACTAAGGTGCCGACCGCACGATCTGATCCAAGGAACGGATGGCTCAGATTGCGCCCGCTATTTTGAAAATGACCGACTGAAGGAATAGGGTAGGTTTGTAAATAAGGATTGTTAGGAACCCTAAAATGCAATTAGACCATTTTAATTAAATGTGAATTATGGCCTAAATGATTTCCAAATTGTACCAAATTATCACCCTTAACTAATTTGGGGGTGAGGAATTCAAAAATGCAATTAGAATTTAATTTTGAGATCAAAATATTTTGGGTCTAAACTAGGGCATCTAGACTAATCAAAATATTATTTTGGACTTAGAGAAGTCCAATGAACTTTAAATTTTTAGGATAGGTTTCATTTGATGTTCTAAAAGCAATGGGATCAAATTTCTAATTAAATTGTTTGATTAATTTAAGCGTATATTCTGTTGTTCGGAATGCTCGTTTTGCCATATAATACAATGTCCGAGCTGAATCTTAGCTGCTAATAATAAGATTACTGTTTTTAATGACTGCGAGCTCTCCTAATCTTGAGATTTAATTTCTTTCTATTGGCAACAATTTTTTTATTTATTTAATAAGATTCTAAAATAATAATTAATCATTTATTCTAATTCAAATATAAAATGACTACTTAGACTATAAATAATTAGGGTAACAACCTAGGGTTGTTACACAAACACATGCTAAACATTGCTCGACTCAGTTAGGAGTGCTCGAGGAATGTTTGCCAGATTTCCTCACTATTTTGCATCGGGGCAAATGATTTCACTTGCAATTGCTGTTGGTTCATATTGGGAGCTCAACAGTTGGAGGTAGGAGTAGTCCTGCACCTTATTTAAGATATAGAATCTTTCAATGTCCCTGCTCCCAAACTCCACAATCCTCCCCTCATAAAAATTTTATGCCCTACCACATTGATTGCGTTGGCATAAACCTCCTGCACAATGGAGAGGTAGGTTGGGCTTGTGGGACTTACCAAATGATCCCATCCCCTGTTCAAGACTTGATCAAGGTTCACAGGGTATGGGATCCCAAATCCCTACTCTGGGATTAATTTTATTTTTATTATTATCTAGTTGAAGCACTGTTCTTCTTCAACCGAAGAAAATCTTTTTTTATTGAAAGCTCCACTAGCTATGGGGGTAGAAGTTCCCTTGCTCGCCATGGATTTATTCTCTAAAGGCATTTCTCTCTTAATGCTGAGAATGAAGGGATTGAGAGAAATGATGGATTGATAACAGTTGGAAGAGCTTAGAGCTTAGGTGCTTGAGTTTACAAGGAGGTGCAGCCTCATACTCCCTTATAATAGCTTTTTACAGCAATGAGAAGAAAAGATTTTGGATTATTGGATTAATCACACTTATTGCATTTTAATTCATGGTCAAAGTTATTCTTAAATCATGCTATAAGTGTGATTCAATTTTTGGTGAAAAAGATGGAAAAACACATCTTTTGCAGCACCTAAAATTCAGATTTAAGGTCCCAAGGCACGATGTAGCGTCTTTGACTGCCTTGGGAATCTAAGGCAGTAAATTCTGGCTGCAGCTGGGCATATTTCGCTGTAGCGCGATATGGTGCCCTGGTCATTTTGTGCTGTGATTTGTTCGCTATAGCACGCGATAGCGAAAATTTTCGCTATAGCACGCTGTAGCGAAAAAATTCGCTGTAGCGCGCTTCGATGGCTTTTGAGCAGATATTTTTCCATAATTTAAATTTAGTTTAGAATTTTTTTCTGCATTTAGAGATTTGGTTGTTTATTAATTTAGAACTACTCCTAAGTGCTAATTTTAACAAAACGGAGTCTTAGGTTGCCTCCCAAAAAGCGCTTGGTTTAATGTCGTCAGCCCGACACGTTGAGGATCATTCTAAGTGGCTTCTTTAATTAGGGGTTTTCTTTTCCACATTTTTGTTATAAGAGTGAGCATTTGATGTGCCCAAATTCATAAAATCACAAGTCTCTTTCCCATCTTCTATATTAGCAAGGGGAGCTCCTAGTTTTCTTTTTCTTCTTACCTCTCCTTGTTTTCTTTTTCTTCTTTTGTCCCCTTGTCTCACTTCCTCCAAATGAGGTTTCACAGTGACCAGAAGCTTCATCAGTGCTCACAATCTCTCCCTTACTCTCCAGTTCCATATTAACCTTCTTCTAATCGGCCCTTGTATTTTTTTTCTTAAATAAAGCAGGCATTAAATCTATAACTTCTTCTAGTCCATTAACTCTCACAATCCTTAGCCCCCTTTCCACATCAATAATAGATCGAGAACTAGCAACGAAAGGTCTCCCAAAAATTACAGTAGAGGTTTCACTCCATCTGTCCCATTCACACACCAAGAAATCTTTAGGGATCACAAAGCTCCCTATTCTTACGAGAACATCCTTCACAATTCCTATGGGGGTTTGAGACTCTAAATTTGAAAATCTAAAATAATTGGTGTATCCTCCATCCCCTTTATTCCTAATTTAGTGTATACATGCCATGGCATAATGTTGACCGAAGCCCCTAGATCACACAAAGGATCTAAAAGGACTTCACACTCAATCACACATGGGATATTCATTCTATTAGGCCCCCTTCTTAGTTGTAGTTCTATCTTTGCCAATTTTTAGATCAGAAATTTTTATTGTTTTTTTCTCTTTATTATCATTTGTGGAATCAAGATCAATGTAATTCATTTTTTTAGTGTCTATATTAATTACACTCACCGTTTCTCTAAGATTCAACTTAGTTGAGCTAGGAGCATACCTTACTGTCTAGTAGACAGCTGGTTGGAAATCTGCCCCAATTGGACTTCAATATTCCTTAGAGAAACCTCAATTTCTTGAATTGAGATTTCATGATGGTTCATGGTCATTTCAGTTCATTTCATGAATTGCATTATTTTAGTTTTAAATGCCCAAAAGGATTCTTCTAATCTAACATCTTGTTTATTGTTTTGATTGTGCTTAAAAGAATTGTTAGTATTTTGAATTGGTCTATTTTGTGGTTGGGAGTTAAAGTTTCCTTATGCATTTTCCTCACTCCAAGAGAAGTTTGGATGGTTTTTTCATCCCAGGTTGTATGTGTTGGAGTAAGGGTTGTTATGGAGATTATTATTTATATTATTATTTCTCATGAAGTTAACTTGTTCGATTTGTGAAGGGGCAAAAGGATTGTTTAGATTATAGTACTCACTAATATGATTCCCTCCACACAACTCACAACCAACTTCATGAATAGCACTTACATTTAAATTTCAATATTGTTGGTTAATAATCCTACTTCCCTTTGTAGGGAGGCCAATTGGCTTGACTCGTTTAAGTTATTCACCTCTTTTTTGTTGGAGTTCAGCTACTCAGTTGGCCATTGGTAAGCATTGTTTGCCATTTCCTCAAGGAGATTAAAAGCCTCCTCAAGGGTTTTTCTACTTAAAGGCCCTCCTACGGCTACATCAATAAGGGTCCTTGTGGGTGCATTTAATCCATTATAGAGAATTTGCACCTGTATCTACAAAGGGAACCCATGATGCAGGCAACGCCTTAAGCATTAATTAAAATGCTCCCAACCGTCATACAAATTCTGTCCTTGTTGCTGAGAAAAGTTTGAAATCTCATTTCTCAGCCTGACAGTCTTGGCAGGTGGGAAATATTTAGCTAGGAATTTCCTTGCCAAGTTATCCCAAGCCTTGATAGACTCGTCGGGTAGAGAACTGAGCCAAACTTTCACTCTAACTCTCAGTGAAAATGAGAATAATCTCAATCTTAAAGCTTCATCGATTGCACCATTAAATCAAAAGGTGTTGCATATTTCCAGAAAGTTTGAAATATGCGCATTCGGGTCATTTGATGCTAGCCCACTAAATTTATTAGTTTGAATCATATTCAATGTGAATTGTTTAATTTCAAAATTATTGGCTTGAATAGGAGGTCTAACAATGTCATTGGGAACTCCTTCTATGGTGGGAAGTGCGTATTATTTAAGGAGTCTTCTCCTAGCATTTACTATTAGTTATACTGGGTTTACTTCTAGATCTTCCATTTGTGCATTTTGTTAATTGAGAATTACTTATTCTCTTCTAGCTCTCAGATAGGTTCTATCAATTTCAGGACCGTTAAAAAATTCAGCGAGGTTTCTCCTACTCATACAGTTAAAGATTCACTAGCTAGAGCAAGTTATAGCAATCAAATTCAGCAATGTAAATTCACACACAAATGGCCAACAGATAAAAATTTTAGTATTAATAATAAGCAATATCTTTCACCACAATTTTTAAGAAGTTTTTTTCTTAATTTTTTATTTTAGATTTTTTTCAGCAGCAGGTAAATAAAAAAAAACTAAGGCAATCTAGTTTTATGATAAAAATAATCACAGATATAATATAGCTATGTAAGATTATATACACAAATTAATTAGATCTAAATCACTAGTTACTAGGAAATTGTACTTGATATGAAATAAAATCGTTCCCCGGTGACGGTGCCAAGAACTTGACAGACGGAAAATACACATCTACTTTTGCATGCAAGTGTA
This sequence comes from Gastrodia elata, assembly GCA_016760335.1. NCBI lineage: Eukaryota > Viridiplantae > Streptophyta > Magnoliopsida > Asparagales > Orchidaceae > Gastrodia > Gastrodia elata. The sequence goes on along the minus strand of CM028677.1, from coordinate 7,760,640 downwards.
TGTGGTCGGAAGTAATAACTGGAAGTTTTAATTCTGGGATTTATCTTCCTCTGGGAATGGTGGTTCTGATACCAAGTTATATTTTCTTTCAATAATATTTAGATGTTGATTTTTGAATTAAATTTTGATTCTTAAATTAGCAATACAAATTACCTTAAGTTAAGATACAATTTGATTAAAAGGAGAGAGCTCAGTTTTCTTTGTAAAAGTTGCAAGAACTTCGTGATATCACTTCATTGTTGAATGCATACTTTAAATCTTCATGCTAAATTCAATTAAGTGAACACTATTGGAATCGGAGTTACCCTCCAATTACAATAGGTTCAAGTTGAGTGCACAAAGAGAACTCCCATTAGACTTCTTCCTTAGCACATAAACTTTCATGGGATCAAGATTTGTTAATTAGATTCAATTCCCTACGTCTAGGTTACCAAATGATATCTTTTGTTCCTATTGATCTCACAAACAAGATTTCCATTAACCATGCATCATGCGCTTCACACGCAATTTAGCTAGATGGGAGGATGCATTGGGTCAATGGATTATGTCACATCATCCATCGAGTTTTCCAACGTCCTCTCATCCATTCTACTTTGTTGAGCAGTAGAGCAAAGTTAATGGAGAACTTGGTTCATAAGCATCAAATCTCTTAGTAGAGCCTTTAAGGAAAGGTGAAAGTGAGCTTGAGAATTTATCACATAATTCTGAGCTCTACTTGCACTGCCTTCCTTGCTCTTACCCAATTGATGAGTTTGGAACACAAGTTCTTTAAATAAATTAATGATTCATTTTGATTTCTTCTTAGAAAAAATAATTTAGACTTTATTCCATCTAAGCATTCATTCCAGCATTAATAATAAACAATAAGAACATCTTTTCATTCATTCAAATAAATTCATTACAACACCACCATACCCCTTACAATTTCATACAATTATATCTCAACCCTCTCCAAAGGGATTTTAGCCATCCATTACTAAATAAGCATAAGCACACATACAAAGGAAAGTGAACCTTGACATCAAGTCACAACAGAAAGAAATCAGAGAAAGTTAGAAAGAAATATTAGGAATCACCCAGAGATTTTCTGGGGCTCTCTTGGATTCCTCCTGCACTTCCTCTTGATTGCTCTGCCATTTTCCCTTTGCTGTCTCCTTCTCCTTACTATTCTTGGTAAGCCTTCTTCCCCTTGGAGAGTTCTCCTTTCTCCTCTTTCTGCAGCTTTTCCTAATGGGAACTTGAATGACAAAAATTGGAACCCTCTCAAGGTCTGAGACTGGCCCTTAAATAGGGAAGCTCTTTGCCCCAAGACATTAATTATGTGACCGTTCATCTTCCTTGGATTTATTTCAAACCTTTTAAATGCATTTTGTGGCCTTCCCTATGCTGCATTTATAGCTATTTTGGAGAATTCTGGCACAACTGCTGCGGCGCGTTGCAGCGCATTATGGCGCGCTGTAGCAGCTGCGTTCTAAGCACTGTTTCGTTGTGGCGCGCAGCAGCAGCCGAAGTTCAAATACTGTTCCACTGTATATTTTGATGATTTCCTTGAAGTCGCCACCCATCCGCTATGGCGTGCTGAAGGCATGCTACTGTGGTTTCATTTTCAAAAAGGCAGAATAGTAACTATTTCATTAAATCATATATAGTTTGCATAAATAATCAAAAATGATATCGTGGCGCGCTGCGGCGGTTGAATGTTCATAAACATAGAATATTGACTGTTGAATTAGTTCACATAATGCTTTCATAAATAATCAGAAATGCCGCCACGACGCGCTGTGGCACGCAGTGGCGGTAAACTTTTGTGAATGATGAATAGTGACTGTTCAATTAGTTCATATAAAGTTCTTAATGATTTATTAAATATGCTGCCATGACGCTCTGTGGTGTGCCGCAACGAGCTATAGCAGTTTTGTTCCAGGTCAGTGTAAGTTCTTATGGGGCAAAGTGCACCGTGGCGCACTTGGAGTGCGCTGCAGCGATTTATTTTATGAGAAAGCGAATTGGCACTATTTAATTATTCCGCATAAGGTTCCAATATTTCTCCGGGGAAATGACGCTGTGGCCCGCTATGGTGCGCTGTAGCGGCTTCCTTCCAGGTCCTCAGGCATACTTCCAGGTGAGGGAATTTTGATGGGCCGCCATGGCGGCACGCCATGGCGTGCTGCGGCAGTTTTCACCCAGAATTCAGTGATTCAGCTCATAGTTCCCCTTTTCTTCATTTTTCCTGTAAAAGTATAATTTCCACTCAAAGTATATGAATATATATAATGATTTGAATACTAAAACACTACATTTTTGCTATAAATTTCAGATATATCAGCACCCATCATGGGTTTCCCTTGTGGATGCGACGACAAACATTCTACAATGGATTGAATGTACCCATAAGGACACTCATAGATGCAACTGCAGATGTATTTTTGAGTAGCGAAACCCTAGAGTAAGCCTTCGACCTCCTTGAGGAAATAGCTGAGAATGCGTACCAATGGCCTAATGAGAGACTTATCCAAAACAAAAGGGAGGCAAATCAAATTACCGAACTCCAAAATCAAATCTCCCAACTTAACAGAAGAATTGAATACATACAATTAAGTTCAATTCAAGGAGAGGAATGTGAAATGGGCAGTGCAAATGCTATAGTTAATTTTGGGAATAGTCATGGCAGGAGAGAAGGGAGCTTAGAGCATTCTTTGAGAGAATTTAAAACTCCACCATAGAATTCATGAATAAAATAGAAGCAACACTCAACGACACAAAAGCACTCTACTAAGATATGAAGAGGTAGTAAAAAGAATCGATCAACAAGTAAAAAATATTTTGAATCAACTTAAGAGCCCTGTCTTAGTGGGTGCAATAGGAGAGTGTGAGACTGAATTGGGGAGTTCTATAACCTTGAGAAGTGGAAAAACAACTGAACCGATTAGGTTTAAGAAGGCTAAAAAAATGTCTAAAGTAATAAATGAGGAACTGAGGGAGGAGGAAATTATTACTAAAAGTGAGGAGAAGAAATTAAGAGGGTTGTATTAAACTCATTTGAATAACTAACCCCAATTTACTCCACACATTCATTATCCTCAAAGAATGGCAAGAGAGAAATTGGATGTCCAATTTCACAAATTTCTCATAACATTTAAAACTCTTCACACCAATATTCCCTTTGCCGAAGCATTATAACAAATGCCTAGTTATGCTAAGTTTATGAAGGATATCCTATCTAAGAAAAGAAGTATTGATGAGAAGGAAACTGTAGCTTTAATGGAAGAGTGTAGTGCAATCCATCAACAAAAAATTTTCATCAAGAGAAAAGATCCGGGATGCTTCACAATCTCTTGCATTATCGGAGACAAAATTTTGAAAAGGCTCTTTGTTACATATTTAAAAAATTGGGAATAGATCACTTGAAACCCACCTCTATTCTTTTGCAACTAGCTGATAGATCAGTCAAAACTCCTATGGGAATTCTTGAAAATGGTCTTGTTAAGGTTCACAAATTCATTTTCCTAGCTAATTTTATTATCTTAGATATGGAAGATGAAAAACAAGAAATCTATATAATTATGGGTAGACCTTTTTTAGCTACTGGTAGAATATTGATAGATGTTGATAAAGGGGAGTTGAGTTTACGCTGCGAGGGAGAAGAGGTGAAATATAACATAAATGAAGCCATGAAACACCCATTAAAGCCTAAGAAAGAGTGTAGGAGAATTAATTTAATAAAAAATGTGATGATCTCAAGAGATATAGGAGAGTTAGACTTAGAGATAAATGAGGAAGTTGAGGATCTTGAGGGAGAAAGGGAGATTGAGAAATTAATATAAGAAAGGAAGAAAATGGAGTGATCCATTGATGTACCTACTGAATTAGAATTAAAACCCTTGCTAACTCACTTGAAGTATGTTTACTTAGGAGAAGGAACTTCATTACCAGTGATAATTTATGCCTTGCTGAACCAAAATCAAGAGAATCAATCATGCAAGGTTGTGAGAGATCATAAAAGAGCAATTGGATGGAGTATAGCTGACTTGAAGGGGATTAGTCCAACTATGTATATGCAACATATCCTTTTGGAGGATAACTCAAAACCTTCAATTGAACCTCAAAGGAGTTTGAACCCCAACATTAAAGAGGTTGTGCACAACGAAATTATAAACTCTTAGATGCGAGAATTATTTTCCCTATATCAGATAGCCCTTGGGTGAGCCCAATTCATGTTGTGCCCAAAAAGAGTGGGATGACCGTGATAGAAAATGATAACAATGAATCAATCCCAACTAGGAAGGTGATCGGGTAGAGAGTATGCATTGATTACAAGAGATTGAATAAGGCAACTAGGAATGACCGATATCATCTTCCATTCATTGATCAAATGCTCGATCAGCTAGATGGAAACCCTTTTTTCTATTTTATGGATGGGTATTCCGAGTACAATCAAATTTTGATTGCCCTGGAAGACCAAGAGAAATAACTTTCACCTGCACCTTTGGGACCTTTGCCTTCAGAAGAATGCCTTTTGAATTATGTAATGCTCCAACCACTTTCCAATGCTGTATGATGTCAATCTTCTCAGGCATAATAGGAGAATTCTTAGAAATATTTATGGATGATTTTTCTATTATGGGTACATCCTTTGATCATTATCTAGCCAATTTGAGTAAGGCCTTAAAAAAATATGAAGACATTAATCTAATCTTAAATTGAGAAAAATATCATTTTATGGTTGAAGAAGGAATTGCCTTGGTCATCTGATCTCAAAGAAGGGAATTGAGGTTGACAAGGAAAAAATTGAAGTAATTGAAAAATTCCCTCCTCCCATCAATGTGAAGGGAATAAGAAGTTTCCTTAAGCACGCTAATTTTTATAGGAGGTTCATCAAGGATTTTTCAAAAATAAGCTTACCCTTATGCCGGCTTCTAGGGAAGTATGTTGAGTTTAAATTTTATGATGATTATTTTATAAGTTTCAACACCATAAAAGCTATATTGATCTCTGCTCCCATAATTTTTGCTCTAAACTGGAATCTCCCTTTTAAAATTATGTGTGATGTGAGCAACCTTGCGGTAGGAGCTATCCTTGGCCAACAAAAAGAGAAAACTTTTTTTTTCCATTTGTTATGCTAGCAAACTTATGAATGATGCCCAACAAAATTATGCCACAATTGAAAAAGAATTACGAGATATTATCTTTGCATTCAATAAAAATGCAAGGCATAATTAATTGGGTAAAAAACTATTGCTTACACTGATCATGCTGCCATAAGATACCTCCTTCAAAAGAAAGAAGCAAAACCACATCTCATACGCTGGTTTTGCTTCTACAAGAATTTGACTTTGAAATTTGGAACAAAAAAGGGAGTGACAAGTTGGTGGCTAATCATCTTTGTGGATTGACCCACCTTGATCATGAGAAAGGAAATAATATTTGTGAAACTTTGCCAAATGAAAAACTTTATGCCATTGCTTCAACATCACCTCCTTGGTTTGCCGAATATGTAAACTACATTACGGGAGGGGTTATACCGAAAGACTTAAATTTTCAACAAAGAAATATTTTTTGCCGACATTAAAAACTACTTTTCGTATGATCATTTTCCTTATAAATTTTGTGTTGACCAGCTCTTAAGGAGATATGTTCCAGAATCTGAAGTCAACAATATTCTTTATCATTGCCACACATCTCCTTATAGTGGTCATCATGGGATTGATTGCACTGCTGCTAAGGTGCTTCAATCGGGGTTCTATTTGCCAAAACTATTTAAGATTGTTGTCGACTATGTTAAAAGCTGTGATAAATGCCAACTAACTTGAAATTTGGGTAAAAGAGATGAGCTTCCCCTAAATAGGATCTTTGAAGTCGAACTATTTGATATGTGTGGAATTGACTTCATGGTCCCATTTCCACCATCCTAATCAAACATGTATATTCTGGTGGCTGTAGAGTATGTATCAAAATAGGTGGAGGCTATTGCTTGCATGAACAATGATGCAAAAATTGTAATTAAATTTCTTAAGGAGCATGTGCTGGCAAGATTTGGAACACCTAGACTTCTGATAAGTGATGGAGAAAAATATTTTTGTAACAAACACCTAGAAAATTTACTAAAAAGCTATGGAGTGAATTATAATGTGGGTACAACTTATCATCATCAAACTAGTGGTCAAGTTGTGGTTTCCAATCAGGAACTAAAACAAATTCTTGAGAAAATAGTAAGCCAAAATAAAAAGGATTGGACATCTAAACTTCAAGATGTCCTATGGGCATACAGAACTACATTTAAAACTTCCTTAGGAATGTCCCCTTACAAACTAATGTGTAGAAAATCCTACCATTTACTGGTGGACCTGGAGCACCATGCTTTTTGGGCCATTAAAAAATTGAACTTTAATCTTAAACATGTAGGAAAACAAGAATGCTACAATTAAGTGAACTTAACAAATTTAGGCTTAATTCTTATGAAAGTGCCAAAATCTATAAAGAGAAAATGAAAAAATGGCATGACAAGTTGATAAAACCAAAGCATTTTCAATTAAGGAAGAAGGTCCACCTGTTTAATTTAAGGTTGAGATTATTTCCAGGAAAGCTAAAATCAAGGTGGACAGGTCCTTTTATAATCGAAAAGATTTACCCCCTTGGAGCGATAGAGATCACCTCAAAAGAAGGCACATTCAAGGTGAATGGGCAGCATCTGAAACCTTACTTGGAAGAAGAAAATCTGCATGAAAAAGGAGGACGGGCATTGCAAGACCTTTCTTTGGAAGAAATCATGCATGTGGTACTACAAGCGTCAGGTTGATACGTTAAAACAAGCGCTTGGTGGGAGGCAACCCATATTGACAAGGTTGCATCTTTTCTTTTGTTTTATTATTTTTATTACTTCATTAATTTAGTTTGTACTATGTGTGTTGTTTTTATTTTGAATAAATGAATCTTGGACTAGATTAATTCCCCATATGATGCTATAACAAGCTAAATTGCAAAGATGAGATAAGAAGTTTTCTAAAAATTTAAACTGCATGGATTCAATAAAGAGGTCAAGGGTGAAGAATGTTGTTATAACAAATACTAAAATAAAGTGTGATTAAACTTAATTGACAGCTTTAACGTTTTCCAAACAAGGTGACATTCTTGAGTTACATCAAGTTTCCAACTATTTAAAATGAATGATGCTAAGAGTCGACGTGTGGGGGTGAGAAAATGTAACATCCCAGGTTGTTACCTAGATTAATAGAGACTAATCTAAGCCTTAATCATAGTTCTAGTTCACTAACTAAGTCATTTAGAACTCATCTTTAAGATCTAGGTCAAATCAGGAATTAACTGGATCAAATCTGGATTTCAAGAAATCGAAACCCTAGAATTTGACTTTATATTTTGACCTCAAATCAAAAATCTGACTTTGCATTGTGTTCACCACCCCCAAATTAACTAGGGGTGAAGTTATGGATGCATTTGGAAATCGTTGGATTTTTTGTCGAATATTTTATTAATATTTAAATATCCTGAAAAACTAAATAATTAAATACTTGTCGAAATAAAAATACAATTGTACCGTTGCATTCCTCACCCCTCAATTAGCTAAGGGTGATTTATTGGAAATTTTAGGACTGCATTTAATAGGGTAAATATAATTAATAAAATCTGTATAAAATAATTTAAATAATAACAATTTATTTAAAACAAATGGCGCCATCTACTCCTCCCGCCATTATCCTTCTTTCGCTGTTATATCTCACGGTCATTCTTGATAGTCCGGTCGAAAATCAGATGGTCCGGGAATTCTCTTTCCTGATTTCGTTGAGCGTGGCATACGCGTGCGACGCGCGGCGTGTCGCAGCGATGCAGCTGCTCCAGATGGCTTCCACCGCTCGTGACTGCCACTTTAGGACTAGTATAAGGCCTCTGGAACCTCGGCTTTGCTTGGTTTCAACCCTGAAGTCCGGTACCTTGAATTCAAGCTCAAGTCTTCCCTGTCATTCTTTCGAGGTATGCTCCATTTCTTAGATTTATCCATTCGATGTTCAAATTAAACATTCATATGCTTATTCCCACTTATGGATTGTAACAATTAGTTGTCTGATCATTTGAATGTTGAGTCAATTGCATTAATTTGTTGTCATAGCCACAGTACATACCGTTAAAAAATGGGTGAGCCGCAACATAGTCAACTAGGGTTAACAATTTCGATCAAACTAGGCCACCATAGATCTTGATTCAGCCACCTACGAGTAGATCACATCTGGATCTATCTAAAGATGTGCGGTCCTAGTCGAATCACTGTTGGAAAGGCCTCAAAACTTCAAGCCCTAGTTCCCGGATCCGAGTGCCCCTTCGAAGAAGACGAAGAGTTCGGGTCGGGCCGGGTCGGCCCGGGCCCGACCCGTCCCCGCACGGGCTTTGTTCGATTCTGCAGACAACTTGAGTGCGCGGGGCCTGCACAGTCTGCCGTGCGAATAATATCGTGCTGTGTGTCGTATGGAGGGGCCCACCATACAGTCTACAGCGAACCACCGAGAGCCATAGCCTTCGTGGGACCCACTTCTACCGCCATCTTCCTCTTAACCAGTACGCTCGCGCCACGTGGATGGAGAGGGGCCCGCCAGATGTCTCGTCCAGTATAAATAAACAAATTATTAAAGAAAAATGTATTTATATTTATTGATTTGTATATATATATATACATATATAGTTTGAACAATAATAAATACATATATTGATTAATGATATATGTATATATACATATGTATATGTATACTTATACATAGATAAAATAATAAATATAATTAATCAGTAACAAATAGTAATACGTTATTTACTTTAAACAAATATAATAAACAGAGGATCAAATTGTACATTAGTATTAAATGAATTAAATATAAATCATATTTTTAAATATTTTAAAATCCAAACTTTAGACATCCATAACTCATAAAATATATGTCCAATTTTCATAATCAAATATACTACGTTAATCAAAAAAATTTAAAAAATTTATTAGTACTATTAATTTTTCATTTTGATGAATATATCACTTAGTGATATTTTAGGTATTTAATTAATTACCAAAATGTCCATTTCATTCAAATAGCCCTAGCTTTGCACACACTAACCCAAGCATACCCAATATGGGTCTCAAAGTGATTAACAAATCCTAAGGATTAATCTAATAGTATTCATTTTGTTATTTGGATTAGTTTTAGATTACTCACATTTATGACCTAATCCTAATTAGGTCAATTAACCATAGAACTTCAAGTTTTAGATAACTCCTAGAATATATTAAAACCTAGTGGTATGGTTGGTTTAGTGATTTGATGATTAATTTTACTAATCACTTACTAGTCATCCTAAACCCTAATTAGGCCATAACTTAACCAGTTAGAGTTTAAATTGAGCCTAATATCAAAGCCACTAATTTTACTCAATTTGGACACCAATTGGAGAAATTAGGATTTTTGACCCTTAATTAAGAAATCCTATATTACAATTTTAACCTTATGATTTGTATTGGATATAACTTAGCCATACATATCAAAATTCAGTAATTTTAGGTTTTATGAAAACCTTAGACTAGTAAGCAACAATAAACTGAAAGAAAATTTAGATCTCATTAGGCCAAATTACCAAAATGCCCCTATGAGTCAAATTCATTAATTTGAACTCATGAGGCATAATAATTACCCAAAATTAGTGTAATTACTGTTTAATCTTATATTAGACAATAAGAAATACTTTGCCACTAAAAAATTCAGGTTTGGAACCTTAGATCAAAAGTTGAACTTTTATACCCTTAAGTAGGGGCAAAATAGTCATTTTGCCCAAATTTAGGCATTTTAAAGCCCTAGAATCATATTCTAATGTTATAAATAGTAAGAATTGTAATTTAGATCATAATTTATGTGATTATATGGCTTAGTATGAACTTCGATTAAAATATTATTTTAAGTCCTTCAGAAAATCCTTAAGTAAAACTCTGAGCTTATCTTCTCCCTTAACTTCTTAGATCCTTTCATAAGTCTTAATAACATTAGTTAGAATGTGTGTCTGAGAGATACTCATAAAAATTAAGAACCTTAATTCCTAGGATTAAGAATAGATCTTAGGTTAGAATTCACCTATTGAGTGAATTGGGTTACTCAATAGGTGAAGCCTTGAGTTTACTAGTTTATAGATTTTTCTAGTTTATTAATGATTATTTGATATTTAAATCTTAGATCTAAGTATAGAGATCTATCCTAATGATTTGATTAATTATTAGGATTTGCCATAACCTAATCTGTGAGACTTGAGTTCTAAACCTTAGACCATTAGTTATACCTTTTGATTGAGTGACTAAGCCCCATCATTTGGAGTTTAATCCTTAATCATTTCATCTTGATTTGGCTAATCAAGATGAATTTGGGATTAATTAAAATATCAAACCAGGATAATGATTTGTTTATTTAAATCAAGTAGTTATCACTAATTTAGATATAGTTAGGGCTTGGCCAGTCCTAATTATGTTCAACCTATAAGATCGTGAGTCTAAGTTACATTTAGACTAAGAATTGATGATTCTGAATCTTATGTAACTTAGAATAGATAGAATGAATAAATTAGATAACATTGGATATCACTTGTGTCCTAGTTGAGTCTCTTGTTCACTTTGATTTGATGGTTTGCATACCTTGTAATTGAGCTTACACCTTGAGCATATATTATCTACATCGGATATTTGATGAGTATCCCATGTCAACTTTGAAAATTCATAAGTAGCCTTGGTTCTTTTGCTTGTATTTTTTTGATAGAGTATAGCTTAATTAGTATACCTCTTCATTTCATTTGCTTGGGATCGGCTTCAGTGTCAGGTCAGTCCAATAGTCTATGCCATGCCTAGTCCGCAGGATAGGATGGGTTATACGTAGACTTATGCCCTACTGATAGATTAGTCAGGATTTGATATGGTTATACATTTAAGTACACTTTTACTTGATATTTTCTATTATAGCATATCAGGCTAAGTACATTGATACTATATGTTCAGAGATTCTATCTTAGCCCATCAGGCTAAGTGAGACTATGTTTACTTTCAGTTTAAGTGGCTGAGTAACCAAGATAGCTTTCAGAGGTTTTTTGTGGCACCCCACCCCTTAATCCATAAGATTAAGCTAAGGGGTGGCGTGTCACTCTAGCTAACCATTCACTTATTATTGGATTAAAATGAAATCCACAATCCACCTAATAAGGGAAGGAGTAAGCATAGAATCAAACATTCAGTCACTTAATAAGAATTCATGCAGAGTGCGAAAGCGATTTACAATAAGTAACATCCAAACATCAAAACATAAATATTATGAAATACAACTCAGAATTTAAGCATAAAAATCTAAATACACAGTCAAGAGTACCTATATTATTACATCAATTTAAGTTTAAGCAAAAAGAAGAGAAAGCATGCTCATCCTCACAGGTGAAAATGAATAACTAGATAGCCTCAGGTCCAAGATGCTCCTCCTGCTCCAGGTAAGGCTCCTCCTCAGGTGCTGCAACCTCAGCCTGCTCTATACCTAATATTGTCGATTTCATAATGTAGGGCCCCAGCCAAAAAAAGAAAAATCTTGTATTAGACAATTGTCTAAGTACATTTTAAGCTGATAAGTTTTTATGTGTTTTATAATATCACTATTTTACCATTTCTAAGCAATAACCATACAAATATAGGAGCAACCAGCAATGCAAAAAAAAAGGAAGGAAAAGCTTTAAATAATCATTTATAACTTAAGCAAAAGAGAGGCTAATACATGCCTCAAATGCAAATAAACAAGGTAAGGTATATAAATATATAAACAAGTACTGGAAGAAAATAGTACATCCTAAACATGCTGGTGATCAAGAGATATATGCAAATTAAAATAACATAACTTAGTAGTAGTATATATAATAACAGCAAAATTCCAACATCCTAAAATATATAAGTAGTACAAAGAAATAGCTGACATAATAGAAATGCTGAAAAGTAAACAAACATCATGACTGCATAAATATATAAACATCCTTGTATCAACTGCCAAATAGAAAAGAGCTAATCTAGCCCACCGAATATCGAAGGATCTTAGTACCAGTATGGCTAAGGAACCAATGGTGTACCCCTAGTGTCATATGAGACTAGGCAATCAACACACAACAAAGTAACAGAAGATATAAATAAGGTCTTCCCCTAGTGTCATATGAGACTAGGCAATTAGAAGACATAACTGAGAGGCAGCTCAAATACATACAATTATTATCTTTAATTAATCACTTTAATATTTTAATAAGGAATCTAAGGAGTCTCTATATTTTTCTAACATTTTATTTATGCATCAAATATCTTATATTATATGCTCAAGGAGTTAAGGCACAAAAATACAAGGAATGTGTAGCAACAAAATATCAAAAGTAAGTAAGGAACTCTACTAAACATGGTGATATCATTTGTTTTCTACTTAACCATTCTAACTATTCCAAGTTACACAAGTTCATGATCACCATTTTCCTATTATCGAGTGTAATTTAGAAACTCGTCCTTATAAGTTAAAAGGATTAGAACTAATCAGGTTCTAATCTAATTCAATCAGATAAATGACTATGAGTTGAATCAATAAATCATACATCCTAGTTTTGTGGATTTAGACGTTCTATATAAAATCTGATCAAGATCTTCTGGACCTATAGATTATGAATTAAACACTACAAGATTTAGGTTTAATCACATAATCCAAGATGGGTAAGACTAAGTTCTAAGTTTTACTCTATAAGTGATCTACTAGTTAAGGCCAATCCTATTAAGTAATAAAACATAATAGGATGAATCTCCTATCTTAAAACTAAAGTCAAAAGACAAAATAATTAGAACAAGTTGTAAAATAAAGGAAAAGTCTAAGAACTAATAAAACCAAGGTTTCACCCATCAGGTAACCCATTTATCCTATGAATGAACTCTAACAACATATGATCTAGTCCCAATCTCAGAAAAGGTCCTTAAGGTGTAGTGTTAAAGACTTAGGGAAATTTTGGAATCTGACCTAATGGTTGATTTCACTCACATAAATGTCATTAATACAATTATAACATTGGTTTTAGTATTTTGGAATGTTAATTAGAGATTATGGGTGCTTAATCAAATCTTAAGACAAAATGACTATTTTGCCCTTACTTAAGGGTCCGAAAAGTCAACCTTTGACTTAAGAGTACAAACTAAATATTCTTAATTCCAAGTGATTCCTTACTGTCTAACTTGAAGATAGACAGTAAGTACGCTCAATTTGGATTTCAAATGGTCAAGTTATGACCAAAATGAGACCAGGGGTATTTTGGTCATTTTCTAAATTTCTAGGGTTCATATCCTAAATATTATTTCAGTTTATTGGTGACATCAAAATTCTAAACTAATTAGCATCTTGAAGTTTTGAATTTGGAGTTAATTTGATCAAGTTATGGTCATTTGAATTCTAAGGGCATTTTAATTAATTTTCCTTAAGGTCAACTAGGAATTCTAGGGTTGACTTTTTGTCTTGATATCCAAATGGGAATATAAATACTACCACAATGATGGGGCCACTCTCCTGAGCATTTTAAGACCCATATTGACTATGTTTGGTCAACTAGGTCAAAAATTACGGGGTCCTAAAGAGGTCCTAAAATGTTACATCATATGCGTATCCTGAAATTAATTTTTACATTACCTCATTTGATTATATTTATTTTTCAGAGTATTTTGAGACCTGTATTGGCTATATTTGGACCATCTTACAAAAAGTTATTAAGCTTTTGAGTTTTACTATTCAAAAATTCAATTTGTATTATTTTACTATTTATTTATTTAAATTGTATTAATTTACTGTTTATTCCTAAGATTAAGTAGATTTCTGTATTTATTAATTAGTAATCAATTTTAACCTATATTTAATTAATATTATTCTTTTAATTAGATAAATGATTAATCTATTAATTAATGACTTTAATATTTAAAGCATATATAGTATTTATTAATTAAGGAATTAGGTTTAATTAATCTAAGTTACTATTTACTTAAATTACTCTTACTTAATTTAATTATATCTTTATTGTTTGTAATTAGTATTAATTTGTAATTGATTTCAATTAATTAATAGTTAATCTGTATTTTAATTAATTCAAATTAATTATAATACTGTTTTATTTCACTACTTAGTAATTATTTAATAATTACTTGATTAGGATTAGGACCTTATTCTTAATAATTATTTAATTGGCCTAATCTAATCTAATAATTAATCACTGTATTAATTAAAGGAGGTTTAATTAGGATTAATTATACTAATTGATTTTTTGATTATTATAATATGCTATTAATTATTATTGAATTATTAATTACGTCAATTACTGATTAATTTAATTAGGTTTGGATTAGGTCTGATTAATGATAGATTAATTACTTATTACTATTAAGTCTATATTAATTATTTGTTAACTAACCTTAATATTCACTAATTAGTAATAATTATCTGCCTAAATTACTAATACACTTATAATTATACTAACTTAACTAATATTACACATACAATATAATTTAATAATTACATTTGTCATTCTGCAGGTTCAGACGGCGGCGGGCCCGATGCCACGCGGCGCGAGGACAGTGGCTGCTGTAGCGCAGGCCGGACCCTCATCTGACGCGGCTGAGCAATCGTGGGCCCCGCAGCGCTTAATTCTAGCAGGAGGCGGGGCCCACCCATCGAACGCGTCGCTGACGCGTGGCGACCCGGGTGCGAAGCGAGCGGGTCGGGCCGACCCTCTCCGGCCCACGCCTCTTTGGCTCCCCCTTCGAGTGCTCAAGGCGAACGACTAGGGTTTGCTGGCTGGGAGGCTTCCCGGCGACGGCACGACCCGGCTCGCAAGGTGTTGCGAAGGCCCCGACGAGGGCTAGCCAGGGAGGGACATGGCGGCCCCGCAGGTGCTCTGGGTCGCCGCTAGTGCCGAACCCTAAGCCTAATGGACGAATGCCAGGATATACAACGATACTCGCGCTCGATAGACGTCTAGTTGGTTTTGATTGTTCGATCGGAAGGCTTGCAATTGAAAGGAGCAATCATTCGAAGGGATTACGAGTAATAGAGAAGGTGAGTGAGGGAGGTACCTGATGGAGCTAGGCTGAACTGCGGAAGCTGAGTGTCGCAAGCCACTGAACGTCACACGAGCTGGTACATATCATCAGGTCTGAGCTTCGGAACTTTAGTGCGATGCTTGACGGAGCTTGCGAGGGTGGAGGTGCGGCGATAGGGCAACAGCGGCGGTAGGGCGACACTGGCGAGGGGCGGAGTTCGCGAGGAAGAAGGCTCGTAGCCGTCAGATCGAGTCGATCCAACGATTGGATGAGCACCGTCTGATCAGACGGCACCGTCTAGTAGGGTAACGGTGGGGCTTTAAATCAAACGGCGACCGTTTGATTTAAATAATAAAATATTATTATTTTTTTTATTTTTTTTAACATTCTAAGATTTTCAAAAAAATTTTCCTAGCTATTTGAGGGGTGAGGAACGCAATTGCGAGGTCGGATTTTCGATCTGACAAGTATTTTAATTTTCCAATTTTCGGGGTATTTAAATATTATTAAAATTTTCGTCGAAATTTCGACGACTTACGATTGACACGAAAACTTCACCCCTAGCTAATTTGGGGGAAATGAACGCTATGGCGAAGTCCATTTTCTGATCTGAGGTCAATTTAGATAGGTCAAATTTTAGGGTTTTTGAATTTTCTAGAAATCATGATTCAATCCATTTGACTCCTGATTTGGACTAGGTCTTAGAAGTTGACTCCAAATGACTCAATTAACACTCGATTAAAATTAGGACTAAGATTAGTCCTAATTGACTAAGGTAACAATTGAGTTGTTATATTTGTGCTTACTTCCTAGTTGTTTATAACCTTACCTTGTCCTTTCTTATGCAATATTGCTCCTATTTATATGCTTTTGTGCTTAATTATTAATGGTGATATATAATTAACATAATAAAATGATTACCCTAAAATGTACTTAGAAATTTTATCTAATTAAGATTTTTCTTTTGTTGGTTGGGGCCCTATCATTATGAAACCGATAATGATAAGTTCACAGTTATTTGAAGCAGTAGATCTAGTGGAGAATTTGCAATTGGAGGAGGAGCATGTACTTGAAGATTCTATGACTTAACCTTTTATTTATTGCATTATGATGATGAGTGTTTATTTTCAATTCTTTTAAACTGCTTTAATATTGTAGTAATACAGGTTAAACTTTTTCTTGCACTTTACTTATTCTAAGATGATGTATTTATATATGATGGATGGATGTTTGTATTTATGCTTCCGCACTTTGTTCTTTTTGTATTTACATTTAGTGATGCTTTCTTTGAGTAAATGACAAGGTCTTTGATTATAATGGGTTAGTATTAACCACTAACCTATTCATAAGCATGGACCTTGCCATTTGGTGTCTACCACACCATAATCAAGTTAACTTAAGAGTTAACAGGACCACGGCGGGGAGCGGGGCATCACAATTGGCATTAGAGAATTCCATAAGGTGTCAGATTGGAATTTGCATTCCTCTCTACCTAATGGATTGTTCTTCTGCCATATAATCACTAAATGAATACTTGAGACAACATCCATATCATTATAAGTATAACTCAGAGCAAAGTAAGGAATGAGAAAACCATAGTAAATACTAAGGAATAGATATCAAAATAATATATATATATATATATATATATATATATAAATATATATATATATATATATATATATATATATATATATATATATATATATATATATATATACGCTCAAAGAACTAAAGGAATTTGATTATAATTGAAGGCATAAGAGATAAACTAAAAAATGGCATTTATGAATTACCTGAAAGAATTTGAGATCATCTGGAAGTACGAGACCAAATTGGGTATAAAGTAAGGAAGATCCATAGAAGGGGTGTCTGATCAAGGAGCATAAATATTAAACAAATTGCTAAGAGAAGGCACATATAGAGGCCTTGACTTTCTAGTTTTGGCTAAAGAATAGCTCACAATGGTAGATCATATTCTTTGTGTTATGGAATGGCCCAATAAGATTAAAGTGGAGCTAGTATAATGTCTTCTATGAGATCAGGCAAGGGAATGGTGGATTGACTCATACGAGAGTCTACTCAAGAAACTTCAAGAAGAACATCATGAACTTACCTATGAGGACTTCTGTATAGCCTTCTCTATTAACTATATAGGGTGGAACTACTAATATAGTCTATTCTATGATGTAGTGAGCATGTTATATCTTTTAATTGTAATAAATAAATGAAAAGTCAATAAAAGTCTTATGTTTCACTCTAAATCTAAAGATAGTTATTTTGATTTCAAAAACTGAATCCTGCAACCTCACCCAATAATGTGCCAGTTGGCGCTCTCCCAACTAATGAAGTTCCAACGGACAATGCAGCAGCTTCAAATAATGAGAACTTAGAAGAAACAGTATCAATGAAAAGTATAATAAATACCCTTAACCAACAAGCACTAGCTATCCAACGGCTAGTATCCGCTATTACTTTTGAACAGTAACCTTAATTAATCTCCATTCTAGTGATAAGAATCACCTTTCTTGCAACACTGCTAAATATGTATATATAATCATCCATTCTAATGATCTTTAAGTAAATCTTCAACTTGAACCAATTATTATTCTAGAAGCTAGGAGTTAGAATCTTTTTAGCAGGATTCTGCATAGTGGAGACCTAGAATTTATTATCGGTGTTTAAAGTTCTATGGATTTTTGGATTTTTCCTCATATAGCATAGAAGCATGGGCATAAACATGAGCATGAGCATAATGAATGATTCAGTGGTGACGTATGAGTATCAGTGATGAATTATGGATTACAAAATGTTGCATACTTTGACTAGGGAATTTCAGGATGCATCGGCATCACTGTACTGTCTTCCGAACTGGGTGTATGTAAACATTGGACTATACGACTCATAGCCTTTTAGTGATAGTTCTGTTATATACCGTGGTATACCGTGTTGTGGCATATTTGGGTGCATCGTTCTAGTGACATATAGTACAGCATTGGACATTTTCACATTAATTTATGAGCATTTGATATTTTTGTTTATTTTCAGTATTCAGTTTTTGATGTAGGATGGGGTGATGACATGTAACATAATCAAATCCACCAATTAATTAATGAAATTAGCCTTGCATATTTAAGTTACTATAAGATATGCGAGTTGCTTATTGAGAATAAAGAGAAGTGTTGTAATCGTTCACAAGTAATGAGAGCTAGGATTAAACGAGCAAACTTGTAAGGTAGGAGGAAAGAAAATAATAATAAATGAAGAAGCTCTTACGGGAGCCTTATTACTGAATATGCCGCTTATGATAAAGAAGATTAACTTCTACGAGCAGTCCTTCACCGCAGATCTCATCTTTTTGAATGTTTCTATTGGAAATCTCTCAGATCTCATCCTAATTAGCAGCTTGTCACCTTCTTGAAATTCAACAATTTTTCTTCACTTATCTGCATTAATTTTATACTTATTATATGTAATGGTTAATTTATGTTCAATTTCTTGGTGGAGATCATGCATGCTTTGAGCAAATGATGATGTAGACTCACTAGCTCTATATGTTATGGGAAGATCAATTAAGTTGATTGGTTTTCATGGCTCATAACCAGTTACAATTTGAAAAGGGCTTTTACTAGTAGATCTATTAATTGAACTATTATAACCAAACTCAGCAGTGGGTAATATAAGATCCCAGCTAGCAGAATAGTTTGAGATTAAGCATCTAAGCAGATCTCCTAAGCTTCTATTTACCACTTCTGTTTAACCATCTATCTACGGATGATATGCTGTCAAAAATAAAGTTTTGTGCCTAGTTTCTTCTAAAGAGTCTTCCAAATATAACTCATAAAGCATACATCTCGATCAGAAACAATTGTTTTAGGGTTAATTACTTTTGAACAGTAACCTTAATTAATTAAGAATAATTAGAGATTAATTAAGGTTAATTAAACCCTAAATAGTTATTAGGGAAATTAATTATTAATGAACAGTAAAGTATAATTAAATATTCTTAATTAGATATTAACAGGTAATTAAGACTACTTAAATAGTGATTAGTACTAATTACTTTGCTACAGTAAAATATTAATAAATATAATTTAATTAATTAAATAATAGATTAATTAATATTAATAAATAATTAAGCCTAATTAATCACAGATTAATTAAAGATTAATGATTTCAGAAATTTTATATAAAAACTTTAGGAATAAACAGTAAAATAATACAATTTGAATAAATGAATAGTAAAATAATTCAAATTGTATTTTTGAATAGTAAATCTTAAAAGTTTAATAATTTTTTGTAGAATGATCCAAACATAGCCAATATAGGTCTTAAAATACTTAAAAAAATGTAAGGATTCAAATAACGTATTGTAAAAGTTTATTTCGGGGTACGTATAATGAGGTAGCATTTTAGGATCTCTTTAGAGCATCATAACTTTTTACCCGATTATCGAAACATAGTCAATATGGGTCTTAAAATGCTCAGGAGAGCGGCCCCATCACCATAGTAGTATTAGTTTTCTCATTCGGATATCAGGATAAAAAGTCAACCTTAGAATTTAGAGTTGACTTTAGTGAAAAAGGACCAAAATGCCCCTAGACTTCAAACGACCATAACTTAGTCAAATTAACTCTGAATTGGAAAATTCAAGATGCTGACTAGCCTAGAATTTCAATGTCATCATTATAACAAAATAATATTTAGGACTTGAACCCTAGAAATTTAGGTAATGACCAAATTACCCTAGCCTTATTTTAGTCATAACTTGACCGTTTCTCGCCCGATTTAAGCGTACTTACTGTCTATTTTCAAGTTAGACAGTAAAGAATCAATTGGATCTAAGAGAAATCAATTCTGACCACAAAGTCAAAAGTTGACTTTTTGACTCTTAAAGTAGGGGCAAAATGGTCATTCTACCCTAAAATTGGACTAAGTACCCTTACCCTTTGGATAACATCCCAAAATACCAAGACTAATATTATAATCATCTTAGTAATGTTTAAGTAAGTGAAATCAACCCTTAAGTCAGATTCCAGTAGTCTTTCTAAGTCTTAAGCACTACACCTTAAGGACACTTCCTGAGACTAGGACTATATCATAGGTTAGAGTTCGTTCATTGGGTAAATTAGATTACCCAATGGGTGAAACCTTGGTTTTATTAGTTTCTAAACTTTCTTTTATTTTATAACTTATTCCGATTATTTTATCTTTTAACCCTAGATTTAAGGTAGGAGATTCATCATATTAAGTTTAATGACTTAATAGGATTTGCCAATAGAATAAAACCTAGAACTTAAGTCTTATCCTTTGAATTATGTGATTAAACTTAATTCTCATAGTGCTTAATCCATAATATATAGGTTTTGAAGATCTTGATCAGATCTTAGTTTGAACGTCTAAATTCACAAAACTAGGACGTATGATTTATTGATTTAACTCGTAGTCGTCTATCTGATTGAACTAGATTGGAACCTGATCACTTCTAATCCTTTTTAACTTATAAGGATGAATTTTTGGGTCACACTCGATAGTAGGAAAACGGTGATCCTGAACTTGTGTAACTTGGAATAGTTAGATGGTTAAGTAGAAAACAACTGATATCACCATGTTTAGTAGAGTCCCTTGCTTACTTTGATGTTTGTTGCTTACGCATTCCTTGATTTTTGTGCCATATTTCTTTGAGCATATCATATAAGACATTTGATGCATGAATAAAATGTTAGGAAAATATGGAGACTCCTTAGATTCCTTGTGAAAATATTAAAGTGATTTATGAAAAATAATGATTTTATGAACTGCCTCTCAATTATATCCTTATTGCCTAGCCTCCTTATGTCGCTAGGGGAAGGATCCGTTTTGTTGTGTGCCTAGTTTACTAGCCTCCTTATGTCGCTAGGGGTACATCATTGGTGACTTAGCTGTACTGGCGTTAAGGTTGCCTTGTATGCTTAGTTTACTAGCCTCCTTATGTCGCTAGGGGCATACAGTTGGGCCTTAACCATACTGGTGCTAAGACCCTTCGTTTGCTTTGTATGCTTATTTTGCCTATCCTCCTTATGTCGCTAGGGGTACACAGTTTATGACTTAGCCATGATGGTGCTAAGCTTCTTTGGTATTCAATGGGCTTGAGTAGCTCTTTTCTGTATGGCAGTCGATGCACGTGTGGCTTTATATGCAGTTGTTGTTGTTTACTTTTCAGTATTCTATTTCATCAGCTATTTCTTTATACTACTTTTATATATATATTTAGGATGTTAGAATCTTGCTGCTATTTATATGTACCATTGCTGAGTTATTTATATTAATTGGCATGTTTTCTGTTGATCACCAGCATGTTTAGGATGTAGAATTTTTCTTACTGCACTTGTTTAGTTATGTATATTTATACGCCCTTCCTTGTTTAGTTTGTATGCGAGGCATGTCTCAGCCTCTTTCCTTTTCTTTGCTTAAGTTATAAATGATGATTTATAGCTTCCTTGTTTCTTTTGTATTGCTTGCTGCTCCTTTTCATACGTATATGTTGCTTAGATGTTGTCAAATGGTGATATTACTTAACACTTATAATAATTCATCAGCTTAAAATGTACTTAGACAATTGTCTAATCAGATTTTTCTTTTCTTTGGCTGGGGCCCTACATTGTGAAACTGACAATGGCAGACTCCTTTCAGTTAGACGAGCAGGAGTTAGGTGTGGAGCCATACCCAGAGGAGGAGCCCGTGGAAGAAGCTGCCGTTTAGCCCTCTTATATTCTTGAGTGAGGATGAGTGGTTTTTCATTCTATTTTTCCTTTAAACATTTTAAATTATGTAATAATACAGGTACTATTGACTGTGATTTTAAATTGTATACTTATATTATGAGTTCTATTTTTCTTTCCTATTTGTTTTGTGATACTTGGATGGTTTACATTTCCTTAAATCACTTCTGCACTCTATTTATTTACTTATACAGTGACTGTTAGTTTGATTCTCTATTAATCCTTCCATAATTAGGTGGATTATGGAGACTATCAATGATAAGTGAGGGGTTAGCCAGAGTGATACCCCACCCTTAATCTAATCCTTTGGCAGATTCAGGGTGGTGGGTGCCACAGGAGAGGGGCCCGCCAGATGTCTCGTCCGACAGAAATAAATAAATTATTAAGGAAAAATGTATTTATATTTATTGATTTGTATTTATATACATATATAGTTTGAACAATAATAAATACATATATTGATTAATGATATATGTATATACATATGTATATATACTTATATATATGTATATGTATATATATATACATAGACAGAATAATAAATATAATTAATTTGTAATAAATAATAATACATTATTTAAAATATAATAAATAGAGGATCAAATTGTAAATTAGTATTAAATGAATTAAATATAAATTATGTTTTTAAATATTTTAAAATCTAAACTTTAGACATCCATAACTCATAAAATACATGTCCAAATTTCACAATCAAATGAACTATGTTAATCAAAAAAATTTAAGAAATTTATTAGTACTAATAATTTTCCATTTTGATGAATATATTGCTTAGTGACATTTTAGGTATTTAATTAATTACCAAAATGGCCATTTCATTCAAATAGCCCTAGCTTTGCACACACTAATCCAAGCATACCCAATATGGGTCTCAAAGTGATCAGCAAACCCTAATGATTAATCTAATAGTATTCATTTTGCTATTTAGATTAGTTTTATATTAATCACATTTAGGACCTAACCCTAATTTGGTCAATTAACCCTAGAACTTTAATTGACTGTAAGTTAGTCAATTAAACTCCATATTAGGTAATCCATATATCCATTTTGATTAGGGAAACCTAATTAACAATAAACTGTAAAAATATTTAAAATCCAACTGTTAGATTTATTAGTCAACCCTAATTACTCTAAATTTTGATTAGTGAAGATTAACAAATTTAATGATCCAAATTGAACAATTCAGGTTGTTGAAAACTCCTTGAGTATATTAGAACCTAGTGGTGTAGTTGGTTTAGTGATTTGATAATTAATTTCACTGATCACTCACTAATCACACTAAACCCTAATTAGGCCATAACTTAACTAGTTAGAGTCTAAATTGAGCCTACTACTAGTTAATGAAATCAGTGGATCATTTGTGAACCATAACCACTGATTTTACTCAATTTGGATACCAATTGGAGAAGTTAAGATTTTTGACCCTTAATTAAGAAATCATAAATTACCATTGTAACCCTAGGATTTGTATTGGCTATAACTTAGCCAATACATATCAGAATTAAGTAATTTTAAGTTCTATGAAAACCTTAGACAATAAACAATAATAAACTGAAAGAAAATTTAGATCTCATTAGGCCAAATTACTAAAATACCCGTATGAGTTAAATTCATTATATTGATCTCATGAGGCTTAATAATTACCCAAAATTAATGTAATTGCTATCTAATCTTATATTAGACAATAAGAAACACTTTTCCACTAAAAACTTTAGGTTTGGAACTCTAGATCAAAAGTTGAACTTTAGACCCTTAAGTAGGGGCAAAATGGTCATTTTGCCCAAATTTAGGGTTTAGCATTTTAAAGCCCTAGAATCATTTTCTAAATGTTATACATAGTAAGAATTGTAATTTAGATTATAATTTATGTGATTATAAGGCTTAGTA
Organism: Gastrodia elata; assembly: GCA_016760335.1. Classification (NCBI taxonomy): domain Eukaryota; kingdom Viridiplantae; phylum Streptophyta; class Magnoliopsida; order Asparagales; family Orchidaceae; genus Gastrodia; species Gastrodia elata. Next base: position 7,736,871 of record CM028677.1, on the reverse strand, counting down.
TGAACTTGGATTAAAATCTTATTTTTAAGTCCTTAAGAAAATCCTTAAGTAAAATTGTGAGCTTATCTTCTCCCTTAACTTCTTAGATCCTTCCATAGGTCTTAATAATATTAGTTAGAATGTGTATCTGAGAGATACTCATAGAAATTAAGAACCTTAATTCCTAGGATTAGGAATAGACCTATTGAGTGAATTGGGTTACTCAATAGGTGAAGCCTTGAGTTTACTAGTTTATAGATTTTCCTAGTTTATTAATGATTATTTGATCTTTAAATCTTAGATCTAAATATAGAGATCTATCCTAATAATTTGATTAATCATTAGGATTTGCCTTAACCTAATCTGTGAGACTTGGGTTCTAAACCTTAGACCCTTAGTTGTACCTTTGGATTGAGTGATTAAGCCCCATCATTTGGAGTTTAATCCTTAATCCTTTCATCTTAATTTGGCTAATCAAGATGGATTTGGGATTAATTATAATATCAAACTATGATGATGATTTGTTTATTTAAATCAAGTAGTCATCACTGATTTAGATATAGTTAGGGCTTGGCCAGTCCTAATTATGTTTAACTTATAAGACCGTGAGTCTAAGTTACATTTAGACTAAGAATTGATGATTCTGAATCTTATGTAACTTAGAATAGATAGAATAAATAAATTAGTTAACATTAGATATCACCTGTGTCCAAGTTGAGTCTTGCTCACTTTGATTTGATGCTTTGCATACCTTGTAATTGAGCTTACACCTTGAGCATATACTATCTACATTGGATATTTGATGAGTATCCCATGTCAACTTTGAAAATTCGCAAGTAGCATTGGTTCTCTTACTCATATTTTTGATAAAGTATAGCTTAATTAGTGTACCTCTTCATTTCATTTGTTTGGGATCAGCTTCAGTGTCAGGTCAGTCCAATAGTCTATGCCATGCCTAGTCCGCAGGATAGGATGGGTTATATATAGACTTATGCCCTACTGATAGATTAGTCAGAATTTGATATGGTTATACTAATTTAAGTACACTTCTACTTGATATTTTCTGTAATTGCCTATCAGGCTAAGTACGTTGATACTATCCATTCAGAGCTTCTGTCTTAGCCCATCAGGCTAAGTGAGACTATGTTTACTTTCAGTTTGAGTGGCTGAGTAGCCAAGATAGCTTTCAAATTTATATTTTACTATTTTACTTTACTACTTTTACTTATAGTCTTTTCTAGCTTTGTTTGCATATAAGGTGTTATTTTTACTTACTACTTATACACTTGTAGGATGTTAGTCCTACTTATTATTTTCACATGTATAGGATGTAGGCTTTGTTTTTAGTTTTATAATGTCTTATATGCTCATTTACTTTTATGTCAATTAGCATAATCTTATATTGATCATAAGCATGTTTAGGATGTATTTTCTTTATGGTCATTTGCTTTAGTCTTTCCTTACTTACTTGACTTTGTGCAGTTGCTATGGAGGAGGTTTGTGCTTACTTCCTAGTTGTTTAAGTTATAAACTAGTTGTTTTTAACTTTACCTTGTCCTTTCTTATGCATTTTTGCTCCTACTTATATGCTTTTGTTCATAATTATTAATAGTGATATCTAATTAACATAATAAATTAATTACCCTAAAATATAGTTAGAAATTTTATCTAATTAATATTTTTCTTTTGTTGACTGGGGCCTTATCATTATAAAACTGATAATGATAGGTTCAAAGTTATTTGAAGCAGTAGATCTAGTGGAGAACTTGCCATTGGAGGAGAAGCCTGTACTTGAAGATTCTTAGACTTAGCTTTTTATTTATTACATTGTGAGGATGAGTGTTTAGTTTTAGTTCTTTTAAACTGCTTTAATGTTGTAGTAATATAGGTTAAACTTTTTTCTACACTTTACTTATTATAAGATATTGTATTTATATATGATAGATGGATGTTTGTATTTATGCTTCTGCACTCTGTTCTTTTTGTATTTACATTTAGTGATGATTTCTTTGAGTAAATGACAAGGTCTTTGATTATAATGGGTTAGTATTAACTACTAACCTATTTATAAGTAAGGACCTTGCCATTTGGTGTCCGCCACACCGTAATCATGTTAACTTAATAGTTACAGGGCCACAGCGGGGAGCGGGGCATCACAGAAAATTTAAGGAATTCAGTAAAAAGTGAAGGGCAAGAATTGGGTGAACTTAAGAGTGTGCTAGGCTCCAGTGGTACTTCATGATCACAATGATCTGAAATAGGGATGAAAAAAAATATCTCTCCCTTGAGCTAAAAAAGAAATCAAAATAAAAATCAAGTATGAAGAAAAATATCTCTCCCAAAGTTTAAAATCTAAGAGAAACAGGATGATGAAAAGTATCTCTATTGAATTTGGAATAGTTCATTATGATTTATAAGAAGGAGCACATATGGCACAAAAACTTTAAGTTATTCATTCATTCAAGCCCAACCTATTTAAGAATTCCTAAAGAACCCCCCTAATTGAGAAATAGCATCACATACTTGAGATTGGAGACTCGAAAGGTAATGAAGGAGTTGAACTTGAGTTTGGACTATATTGGAAGTTGAATTATTAGAAATCACACTAATCAACCAAATAATTAATGACAACACAATTCACATTGTAATTATAATTGAATCACATAATTCAAATTAAGAAAGATAAATTTTGAGCTTACTTGAGGACTAGCAAGAACTTAAGTGTGGGGGTGTGATAAGTTCAAGATTTATAAGAAAATAACGAATAAATACAAATAGTTTCATGAATGGAATAGTATACTTTGAGGAGTTTTCTTGCATTTTTAGGTAAAAGGTCAAATAGAGTGAATTCTGGAAGAAATCGAAATTTTTGGAAGAAAATAGCTGTAGCGCGCCCCAGCGCACCATAGCAGATTCAATACGAAAGTAAAGCCACTACCATGCGCCACAAAGGCACTTATAAAGCCAAGCTCAGCAAGAGTTATCTTAACAGAACACCCACAACGCACCGCAGCGGATCATATATGAAGGTTCAACCGCTACCGCGCGCCATAGCGGACAAGATGCGAAGGTTCAACCGCTACCGTGTGCCACAGCGGATCAGATACAAAAGTTCAACTGCTACCACATGCCACTGCGGAATAAAAAGGAAATAAATATTTATTGATCCGCCACAATGCGCCTCAGTGGAGGCAGCACGAGAGATGGGCCACTACCACGCACTGCAGCGGGCCCAATACGCAAATGAAGCTGCTACTGCACGTTGCAGTGGTACATGAAAATTAATAGATAAATAAAAAAAAAAATTAATGCATCCGCCACAGTGCGCCTGAGCGTAATTCATACGAAGCCAAGGCGCTATAGCGCGCCCAGGCGCGCTACAGCGTGCACCGAAATTTTTGCCAGGAATTAAGCATTAATGATAGTATAGGGAAGGCCAATAGTTTTTGCCATCCCCAGCTGTTGGAAACTCCAAATCAATTAACTCCTTGAATTTGCTCAAGGGAATCTCAGCATATTTATCATTTCTAGCAATTAAAACTTGGGAGTTGAATGGATGGCAGAATTCATTGCAAATGGGCTGAAGGCTTGCCTATCTAAATAACTACTCATGACTAAGAAAGGGTTCCCACTTTTGACATTCATTGATCTTAAATGAAAAGCTTGTTGTAAGAGAAGAGGAAGGAGACCTCTCCAAGGAAGGAAGAAGAGTACGATTGCTAGAAAAGAACAGAGAGGACTACTACCACAAAGTTAGAAGAGAAGAAGATAGGAATGCCAAAGAAGAACTAGCGAATGCCACGAAAGGGTTGTTCCTAGTATTCTCCTTAACTCTTCTTGTTGATTTTCTATTACTTGAACCATGAAAGGGTTCTATTTCTTGAATGTATCTTCCTTATTTTCTGCTGTAATGAAAGGTTAAACCCTCCTTGGGGAGGGTTGGGTCTTTATCATGTAAGGATAAAGGGGCAAAAGGGTGTTTGTATGCATTTTTCATTAATGAATAAAATTGTTTCATCTTATGTTGAGATATGTTATTGAATGCATGATGTGGAATAATTGAAAATATTTTATTAGTTAAAGTGATTGTAACAAAAATAATTCTAAGTCAACTCGACACTTCAAGCAAGAGGGAATGCACATAAAGGTCCTCATCGTTAACACAAGTTTGATGTGCAATGATTCTCGGTGTAAAACACATTGGGATTGAATTGGAAGGTTGATTGAGTAACATTAATTCTCTTGCACCCCATAGCTCACCAATTGGCTTAAGGCTAGGTATGAGTGCATTAGTGCTTAGAGCATAGTGACAAGCTCTTGAGCCTAACTGCATCATTCCTCGAGCATAGTCGAGAAGTCGATGCATGCGAGCCAAGAGCCACCAATAAAGCTCCGTAGGTTAGCAGATGTTAAAGGAGGAAGAGGACTCATCGAGTACTCATGGATGATGTGACATAGTCCATGTGGCCCAAAGAATCCACTTCCTTATCTAAAGAGCGCATGTAGCGCATGATGCTATTTGGTGGAAATCAAGCTTATGTGATCACCAAATTATAAGAATATTTTGATAACCTAGACATAGAAAATTTTAATTAACTCAATGCAATCACATGAGAGTCTATGTGCTACGATCGAACCCTTGCATGTTCATCTTATGCACTAGACATGAGTTTGTTAAAATTTGGACCAATCTAAGGAACACTAATTTCACTTGATTTTTAACTTACATGAAGATAATTTCATTATAAGTTAATTGAATTTAAGTATTGACACCTGCCCCTTAACAATTGCATGATGAAAACCCAACTCTCCCTTCTATATCAAATAGTATCTTAATTTAAGATCCTTGCTTTATTAATTAGGAGCCACTAAAAATACAAAATATTTTAGTCTAAATATTATTAAAAGTAGATACACCTTAGTATTAAAATACACAATTCCTTGAGGATGATAAATCTCATAACTTACCTTTCAATTATTACTTCAGACCACATACACTTGTGTGTAAGTGCAGATGTGTATTTCTGTCTATCAACAGATAACCACTAATTAAGCTCCATAGCTCACCCTAGGTTTATGCGAGGATCTTGAGCGCTAAGAGCTATGAGTGATGTGACATAAGATCATTTAGCATAGTAGCTCATTTCCTTAGCTAAATCAAGAGTTGATGCATGTGAGTCATTGGTGGAATCAAAATCATTTGATATTCTACATAAAATATAGATGTTATTACTTGGACATAAGAGATAAACTCATAAGCTAATGATCACATGAATGTCTATGTACTGAAATTGAACCTTTTAGTGTTCAACTCAGAGTATTAGGTAAGATTTAGTACATTAAGTTTACACAAGAAAGCTAAATCTTTTGATTATTAAAAATCAATTAATCCAAATGAATTGATATGATATTGAGAAGAAGAGTACTTGTATGAGCCCATGTTACTTTGTAAGCTTAATCCCAACTCTCCCTAATTTTTCCAATATAGTTTCAAATCAAAGAAACCTTGAAATAGTAAATTAGGACCAAATCCAAAACCAAATTGATCACTTAAATATTATTGAAATTAAGTATACTCTAGTAACAAAACTAAATACCATTCCCAAAAGATGATAAATGACGTGATCTTACCATCCCTAATACTTCGAACAATGTACACTTGTGTGCAAGTGCAGACAATGCATTTTTGGTCTATCAGTCCACCACATGAAACTCCTATGGTTAATATTTTAAAGTTAATTTCATGCACAATGTCTTTATGTATGTTTAAGATTGTAATCTTAAGGCAAAGTAGCATACAAGAAATTCAACTTGATTTCAAACCATGTGGTATCCATTGTTAATTAATTTAGTTATATACCTTAATGATTGGAGCTAATCAAGCTCCCATTTGACATAGATATTAGCAATTTCTAAGTCAATTGAAAGGTAATACTATAAGTAGTTGAGGATTGAAAAATAGTAGTTTGATTAGATTTACTCATGACAAAATAGGTTATAAGTATATAAATGTAAGGTGATTCTAATCCCATCTCATTCCAAAGCCTATCATTCCTCATTAATTACTAGACTTAGATTGAATCAAAGGTTCTATAATTAGGGAAATAGGTTGTATATTTACTACCATAAAACTCACTAAGACAACTAAGATTGAGGTGATTCTAGCTTAGAGGTGCACTAAATTAGTTAACTACTCACTTGGGAGGTCTTAGATGTAGAGTTAAAGGAGGGTCTATAATCTAATAGCTTCTATGTTTGCTTATGAGCATCAATTTTTCCAAAGTTTACTAAGAGGCTAGACCATTTTAGAGAGCTAATTAGTACTAAGTTGGAAGCTAGAAGGGCTAAGGTGGGGTTACAGAAGAAGAGGGTGAATCTTTAAACCTAATTCAAAATCAATGCTTAATGGTTCCAATAATGTTATTTCCTTCTAGCATGGGTAATTATTTAGCCAACATCATCAAAGGCTTAGGTTCACTACAGAAAGCTAGGTGTTCAAACCATTCTTAGGGTTTTGAATAATGACTACCTTTCATATATTGGATTCTTAATTTTAAGTTCACTAAACTACTCCTTTAGTATCCACCTATAATTTCTATGGCTAAGGATCACTTCCTAAGGTGTCCTAAGAGTCCATAATAAGATCTAAAGTATGCAAGCTATAAATCATGAAAAATGCATTTAATGAAAATTAGAGGTGCCAAAAATTCAAATTCTCCAAATGATGTTCAGTTAAAATAAAATCAACAAATATGGAGTCCTTCACATCACAAAGAGTAAAATGACACTAAGTAGGTTCAATTTGGACATCATTGGTCAAATTAGGGTTTTTAGAACTCCTAATTAAAATTTAAAAGTTATTAGTAAAATTAGTCACACAAACATAAATTAGATTTCTTAATATTATTCCTCTCATTTTTGATCAAAATATTATATAATTTCATTATTCTTGGAGTTGTATAATTAAAGTTATGAAGCAATGAATATGTTGCAATTTATTATTTATTTATTTAAACTTGCAGAATTTACTGTTCATAAGGTACCTGCACGCACGCAGTAGGTTGCACACACGTGGGCCGGGTTTTGCTTGGGTTGGGCCAACCCATATCGTAACCTGACGCAGCGGGAACCACACATCCAAATATAGGGCATCAAAATCACCCCAGCTTCAGTGGTCACCAGAGGATGTCTCAGAGAGACCTTTATAATGACACCTGAACCACTGCTAGAGGCTGCCTTTAACACTGAGAAAATCAAGCCCTATATGCTTAGGTGTGGGATTCAACTATTATTACTGTGCACTATTGTATATGAGTGTCGGATCGAGCTTGATCAAGCTTGATTGAACCCTACCCAAAAAACCTATTCCTATTGAAATAGGTAATCGTAATAAAAAAAAAGGTTTCTTAAATGAATGAAAGGAGGAGATTCAAATGTATCTTCACTGATGATCCTGATTTAGGGTTGGGTCATTTGCAAGAAGAAGCCCCGTCCATCTCCTGGCCTCATCAGAGATCTAGATCACCGAAAAAGAGCCTTATGCCCCCAATAAGGGAGCCATATGGGCACGAGAGAGCTCTGGTGTATGACTCTTGCGTCTCTATCGCGCACAATCGTGCACTATAGAGACGGTGCCATTAGGGAGAGCTGTCCGATTATAACAGTCAAATGGATAGACGATGGTGATTTGTCTCGTATAATGATCAGATGACGGGCATTGATGTTTGATCCTGAAATTATAATTTATTATTTAATTTATATATTTAACAAATATATGCTTTTTAATCAATCAAAAATTAAGTAATCAAATGAGATCTGAAAAATCTGAAAAATTCACCCTTAGCTAAATTGAGGGTGAGGAACTCAAAAATGAAGTCGGATTTCAAATCAGAGATCAGTTTAATTTTCTTAACTTTCTGAGCACTTAAAATATAATAAAATATTCAAAAAATTTGATGACTTCCAAAAAGTTCCATAATATCACCCCTAACTAATTTGGGGGTGAGGAGTTCAACGGCAAGCTTCAATTTTGATTTAGAGGTCAAATTAAATTAGGTAATTTTTAGGTTATTTAAAATATTCATAAAAAATGAACGATCTTCAAATCGCACAAAAATTCAGAAGTAGGTTTATAACGCCATAATAAGTGCACTGACAGTGATACTAAGCTAATTGAACTACCCAATAATGGGTAACAATACTAAGTTTGTTATAGACTCCCACTCCTGATTAAAGGTAGAACTCTGGGAACTTCTTCCGCATATCCTCATCCTTTTCCTACGTGGCTTCTTTAACAAAGTAATTTTTCTAGTGGAAATTGACCATGGGGATACTGCGGTTCCTCAATTGATTGATGTCTCATTTCAGAATTACGATATGTTTCATGATGAAAGTTAAATTAGGATGCAGCTCAAATACAGGAATCTGAACTTGCTGACTAGAATCAAACAAACACTTTCTCAAAAATGAGATGTGAAAAACATTGTGTATAGCTGAAAAATCCTTGGGAAAATCCAACATGTATGCTAACGTTCTCACTTACCAATCACCACAAAGGGTCCCAAATTTATAGGACACAACTTTCCTGACATGCCAAACCTTTGAATACCATACATAGGACTAAATTTCAGATAAGCTCACTCTTAAATTTGAATCTCTAAAGGTCAGTAACAAACATCATGATATTTCTTTTGTCTATCTTGTGCTGCCAACATATTACACTTAATATACAGAACCTTCATGTTAGTCTCCTCGACCAATTTAGAACCATAAAGCAGAGTGTCACCCACTTCAGTCTTGGCTACATGAGTATTGCATCTCCTCCCATAAAGCATTTCATAAGGAGCCATACCAATACTTGACCAATAGCTGTTATAAGCGAATGCAACCAAGGCAAAGTGATCTTCCCACGATCCACCAAACTCTTACACATAGAGATGTAGAAGCTCTTCTCAAATTTGGCTTACACATTCAGTTTGACAATCAGTATAAGGATAAAAGGCAGTACTCAATGCTAAATTGGTCCCCAGGTCTTGCTGAAGAACTGACCAAAATCAAGAAGAAAACCTACTATCTCTATCAAAAATAATATAGTTCTGTGTTCCGTGAAAACTAACCATCTCCTTAATATAAAGCTTGGCCAATTCTTCTACTGAATTAGTCTAGCGAATCAGAATGAAATGAGATGACTTGGTGAGTCTATCGACAATCACCCAAATTGCATCAGTTCTAGACTTACTCTTTGACAATCCTATGATAAAGTTCATGGAAATATCAGACCATTTCCATTCAGGGATCTCTAACGGCTTAAGAAGTATACCAGGCTTTCGGTGTTCAGCCTTTACCAATGAATAGGAGTGGAACTTAGAGATGAAAACAACAACGTCTCTTTTAATGCCCGACCACTAGAAGAACTTATTCAAATAATGATACATCTTACTGCTACCAGAGTGAACAACGCAACCTGAGTTATGAGCCTCAGAAAAAATTTCCAACTATAGACTCTTAGGAACCCACAACCTTTCCTTTTGAAAGATTATACTGTCAGCATCAAGATGCAATTCAGATTTCTTTCCTTTCTCGATATCGTACTTAATTTTGGAATACTCTTCATCTTTCCTTTAGGCTTTAACAATCCTTGAACTCAAGGAGGATTCTGACTGACAAGCAAACATAATTCTATGCAAGTATGCTGATCTGATCAGCTCAAGATTTAGCCTATCAAATTCTTTAATCAAGGTGTCATTGCAACAAAGGGAAGATAGCATTGCTTTACAGCTTAGGGCATTGACTACTATGTTAGCTTTACCCAGGTGATATTGAATTTCTAGATTGTCCTCGCAAATCAACTCCAACCATCTATGCTGTCTGCAATTAAACTCCTTTGTGAAAAAAATATATTTCAAACTCTAGTGGTCTCTAAATATCTCACACCTTACACCATACGGGTAGTGTCTCTATATTTTGAGAGAAAAAACTACCGCTGCTAATTCAAGTTCATGCACTGGGTAGTCTCTCTCATTAGGATTTTTTTGTCTGGAGGAAAAGGTTATCACTCTACCATCTTGCATCAAGGCACATCTAAGTCCCACATTAGAGGCATCAATGTAAACCTAAAAATCCTTTCCCTCTCGAGGTAGCACAGGACTGGCACAAAAGTTAACAGATGCTTTAACTTCTGAAAAGCTTCTTCAGAGTTTAAATTCCAGATGAATGACACTTTTTTTCTAATTAACTAAGTTAACAGTGTTACAATCTGGAAAAACCCTGGAATGAACCTTTTATGGTAGCCAAAAAGTCTCAGATCTTAGTTACATACTTGGGTTTCACCCAGTGCTGTATTGTATAGATCTTATTTTTTTCAACTCGTATCCCTTCAGCATTAATCACATGACCCAGAAATCACGTGACTCAAAAATGCCATGGAATTGAGCCAAAATTCATACTTTGAAAATTCAGTATAGATCTTGTGGCTTCTAAGTAGCTCTAGAATAGTACGAAGATGCTTCTCATGATCAGCTTCTGACTTAGAGTAGATCAAATATCGTCAATAAATACTATGACAAAATCATCGAGATAAGGTGCAAGTATGTGCTGCATTAGATCCATAAATATCAATGGAATATTAGTTAGTCCAAAAGACATGACTAAGAACTCATAATGACTATAACATATTTTGAATGCAATTTTAGGAATGTCTTCATTCTTAACTATGATTTGATAGTAACCTAATCTCAAGTTTATCTTAGAGAAGACTTTTGATCCTGCAAGTTGGTCAAATAGGTCGCCAATTCTCAGCAAGGGATACTTATTCTTCACGATCACTTTATTCAGCTTATGGCAGTCTATGCGCATCCGCATCGAGCCATCCTTCTTCTTCATGAATAAGATAGGGGCTCCCCAAGGAGACATGCTCGGACAAATGAAGCCTTTCTTTGACAGCTCATGCAGTTGCTCTCTTAGCTCATGTAGCTCCTTAGGAACTATCCGGTAAGGGGTCTTAGATTTTGGATGCATTCCTAGAATCAATTCAATGGAAAACTCTACCTTTCAGAAAGAAGGTAGTCCTAGCAAATTAGTTGGGAACACATTCAGGAACTCTCTCACAATATTGGTGTTTTCCATGGATCTATCTTTCTTGCCTTCACAAATCATAGTTACCAAGATCGCATCACAACCTTTGATAATGAGATGATCTACTTCTACCACGTTAATTAGAGATGCAGTTACACTTAGATTACCTTTGAACATTTCAGGTTTCTTTCCTACTCTTAACATAACCTTTTTCTTTCGGCAATCAATAATGGCGTACCTTTTTTGTAGCTTTGAGTTGAGTTATACTTTCTTACCTCATTTTTCTTAAGTTATAAATATATGGTTTATAGATTTTATTATCCATTTGATGCTTTGTACTTCGTATTTGCTTAGGATTATTTGTGATATCTTAAAACATAAAAAATTATCAGCCTAAAATATACTTAAGATAATTTGTCTAGCCAAGATTTTTTTTCTTGGCTGTGGCCCAGGCATGTAAAATCTAACATATTAGACTTAGTGTAGTTTGAAGAATCAGATCTAGGTGAGGAGTAGGAGCATGATGAAGACCCTTCTACTTTGGCTTAGATTTTATTTATATATGAGAGAGAGCATTTTATTTCAGTTTCAGTCTTTCTTTTCTTAGAAATATTTAATGGCTTGTAATAATTTTAATTTCTGTACTGTATGTTTTTTATATTTCAATAATATGTCTGGGACGTAATATTTACTCTTTACTTTATGTTATTTCTATAATGTGATGAATATATGTATTCAATTTAGCCAGCTTTCGCACTCTACTTATTTTTTGCACATGCCTATTTGTACTCCAAATTATGATTATCCTTATATAATAATTCAGGGCATAATTGTGTATCTAAGTAATTGAGTACTTGAACACCTTTGCAGTATTAGCATTAGCAAAATAAGTCACCTCTTAGTAGATATTTTCTTTGTTATTGCTAATCCCAGGGTTATTCCAGAGTGATGACCCATCCCATCACATAATTACACTCCACCTTGCGTGGAGCAGTGGGGCGGGGCACCACAGCCTGACATTAAGAAGGATAGGCACTATAGGGTGCCGTAGCGCCAGACGGGCTGAAATGCTGGCAAAAATGATGTCTTGGAAATTTTCTCCAAGTCAGTATTGGAAAGATTAAAAGACTTAATTCTCTTCATTTTCCCATAGCATAAAATAGTTACAAGCACTAAGAGTTTTTAGTTTCAAAGGGAACAAAGGAATAAGAATTAATTAAAACCCAAGTTTCAAAGAAGGGCTATTTGGGAAGAGAGAAGGGTTGAGGAAAAATTTGTAAAATGAACAAAGAAAAGCTTTATGAAGGTTGAAATTTTCAGTTTGGAAAAGAGACTTAAAGGCAAAACCTAACCCCAAAGGAGGAAGAAAAGGCTGCAGTTTCAAAAGAAGATAAGCACAAAGAGCAAAGAGAAAAGAGAAGATTGGAGAGAAGAGGAATCAAAGAGAACATCAAAGGTTGTTCTTGCGTATAGTATTCTCACCTATCTTTTTTTCTATTTCCTTGTAAGAGGTATGTATACGATCATCATCTTTTGTTGCATTCTTTTTTATCTCTTGTAATGGTAGCCTAAACCTCCCTTTGGGGAGAGTTAGGCAATAACATGTGGTAATTCATGGTTGAATGCATATAAAACTCTTTCTTAATGAAATGTTATTTAGTGCTCAAATTAATTTAATGCTATATTTTATAGAATTAGTTGATGAATAATGAATTTTATAAACATGTTTTAGATTAAACCCTTTAAGGAAAACCTCAAAGGGCTAAATGATTGCTTTGTCAAAAAAGTTTTTCACACTGAGCGTTAACGCTGTGAATAAATGTGACAACATTCGATGTGCGAAAATAGCTCGTGCATAACTTTTGGACAAAATCTTGATCGTTTGAGCCGTGAGATGTAACGACTCGAAGTCGGGTTAGTGAAGCTAAGTCACCATTAGGCGTTAATTGCCCAATCTCCTATTGGGAGATTTAGCAAGTGGCAATATAAGAAAATGAAATTAAGATTTCAACAAATTAATACAAATCCATTTAAGAGAAAATATAATATTTATTCTAGTCAATCTAAATTAGAAAATGTGAAAATGTAAGCTTTTATAATGTCCAAATTATTACAACACTTTAATTGGAACATTATTTGCATTAAACTAAAAGTCATATAATAAATCTTTGACTTTTACTTTTGCTCTTCCTAGTGGCAAAGCTCTTCACTCATAAGCATTAACTTGCTTTAAAATACATGTAGACATTGTGTTTAGATGATTTCTCTATTACCGCAAATAACAATGTTTATAATTAAATTGGTGGTTAGCACAATGTAAATAATAACATGCAATATTAAAATGCAAAGCAGAAATAAAATAAATGCATGAAATAAATGGCAAGCCTCTTTTGAGGTAGCAATAATGATTTCCCTGCAAAATATATATTAATCATAATTGCATTTATATGCATCATAATTAACATTGTTTACCAAAACACATGCAGAAACCTACTAAATAAGAAAAATGGAGCACAATTTAAAAGTAAAAGGAGGTATCTGGGTACCTTTATTTGTATATCAACTTTGTTAAGATTCAAGCGTATATGCGAGTGATGAATCCATAAAATATATCTAAAATAAAGAAAAATTTTATTTAATTCTGATCTTTAAACTGCTCATAAATTAGATTTTGTCTATCTTTTCAAGAAAATAGCCTCTCCAATGAAGTGCTGAGACATTTTTGCAAAATTACAAATTTTTTCAAAGGAAACCGCTGCCGCGCACTGCAGCGGGTTCATTTGCGAACCGCGGGCGCAGTAGCGCGCTGCAGCGGATCCTTTTTCAAACCACGGGAGCGGTAGCGTGCTGCAGTAGGTTCATTTGCGAATCGCGGGCGCTGTAGCGCGCTACAGCGGATCCTATTTGTGAAATGCTCCCGCCACAGCGCGCTGCAGCGGTACAATTTGCAAATGGAACCGCTACAGCGCGCTGCAGCAGGTAATTTTGCAATGCATAGATGCGGTAGCGCACGACAGCGGAGCACTTGGGTATTTTTGCTTGTGCCTTTGCACGCTACAGCGCGCCGCAGCGCGCTGCAGAGGCCGCCGCAATTTTTGCCAACTTGGAGCATTTATTGCGGCTGGGACAAGACCCCCAACCTGCGTCTTATCCCTAGCCATCATTCTTTATAGCAGCTCTGATTTTTAATGGAAAGTGGCCTCTTGATGTGATAAGAATGATAAACAAAGAAGGATATTGGTCACTTCACCCTTAATTTGGGATTTGCCATCATGACTTCAGAATTTTTAATTGTTAAATGTGGTTATGGAGAGGATGAAGGAGGATGCAGCCCCTCTCCTATAAATACACCTCCTCTTGACTAGAGAAGAGTTTACAATTATGCTCAAATCACTAAGTAAGGAGGAAGGGTGCATAAGTGGAAGTGAGGAACTCCCCAATGGTGGCAAAACAAGCTCTTGCTAAGGAAGAGAAGAAAGAAGGCAGCACTAGCGACCTAAGAGAGAAGCTTGAAGAAGGAGAAGAAGAAATCCGGAGAACTTCCAAGGAATGTTCCTTGTATTTTCTAAACTTTGCTTTTGTAGTTTCTTTTTTTAGTTGATCATGAAAGGGTCTTTATCCATGTATGTGTTTTATTTTATTTCCTTTGTAATGAGTTGTTAATTCTCCCTTGGGGAGGGTTGGGAAAACCCTCATGTGTATGAGTAAATTTTAATATATGAAGTTTCCTTTCTCAAGCACAAATAAAATGTGAGAACTCTATGCCTTGTTAAGAAATCCCTTTTATTATTTAGTCTTGAATGTGGATGAAAGGAAAATGAATTCATAATCTCAAGAACTAACTTGTCTTGTGCTCTATAGCTCACCTTAGGTTGGATGCTAGATTTATGAGTACATGAAAGCTTAGAACTATGTGACAAAGTTCTTGAGCTTAATGCACCTTAATCTAAGCTCAACCAAAGTGTTGATGTATGTGATGCTAAGATCTACTAAATGAGCTCCTTAGCTCAACATAATTGAGGTAGAGAAAAAAATAGTTGAGTGCTCATGAACTAAGTGACATAGTCATTAAGCCCAACTTATTAATCTCTCATCTCAACTATGTGTGATGCGAGTGATGCTCGTGATGGAATCAATGCTTATAAGATTTAAAAGACTTAAAAATAGAATGTCTCCTTGATCAAGAGATAAGATAAAAACACTAAACTTAAAATCTTATAGGAATTTTTGTGCCAAAATAGAACCGAATGTGTGTTCATTTTGAGCACAAGATTTGAACTTGTCAAATCTTGAGGTAAAACTCAAGGAAGCACAATGTGCACTTGATTAAATCAAAAATAATAAAAGAAAAATCTTGAGAATTAAACATGCATTAATAAAATTCTCATTGCATGCGGGATGAACCCAACTCTCATCTCTCTTTTATCTAACTTATTTTCACATAGTGATTTTTGTGCTAAATCTAGGGCCAACTCAACCAATCAATTGTAGCTTAAATATTAGTGAGAATAGATGGACCTTAGTGTCAAAACAACCAATTCTCTATGGTTCTATAAATCCCAGAAATTAACACTTTTCACTTATTACTTCAGACCACGTACAGTTGCGTGTGAGCACAGACGTGTATTTACAGTCTGTCAAGTTTTTGGTGCCATTGCCGGGGAATTGGTATTTGTTTTGTATCAAGGATAATCTATAAGTAGCTAGCAATTTAAGTATTTCATTGCATATATTTTTAATTATTTTTTTATTTTTGTAATTATAGAAACTAACGATTTACTTTTATATTTCTTTATTTTTAGTAATTTTTTTGAATACTATTGCTAAAATTGTTCTTGATAGCCTCATTATTAGTTGCATGAGTAAAAGAGTTTGTACTGAATATCTTTTTGATCCTGAAATTGTGAGAACTTACTTACAGGCTAGGAGAGAACAAAACCTTTCAAATCAACAAACCATTATGGATCATACTGTTATGGGAAATTGTAATGAAAATGAAGGGGAGCCATTAGGAGAGCCTAGGGGAAGAGCACTAAGAGACTATGCACTACCCACTATTAGGGGAATCTCCCATGTAATTATAAGGCCAAACATTGAAGCCCATAATTTTGAAATCAAACCTTCCAGACTAAGCATGGTTCAAAATAATCAGTTTGGGGGATTGGCTACTGAAGATCCAGACTCACATATTTCAACGTTCCTTGAAATATGTGACACCTTCAGGTTTAACAGCGTCTCTGAAGATGCAGTTAAATTGCAGTTTTTCCCATCCTCTTTAAGAGATAGAGCCAAGAGTTGGCTCAGCTCTCTACCTAGCAATTCCATCCGAACATGGGATAATTTGGCTAAGAAATTCTTAGCCAAATATTTCCCTTTGGTGAAAACCACCAGGTTGAGGATTGAGATCACCAACTTCACTCAGTTGGAAGGAGAGACTCTTTATGATGGGTGGGACCTATTTAAGGAATGCCTCAGGCATTACCCACATCATGGGTTCCCTCTATGGATGCAAGTGCAAACCTTTTACAATAGTTTGAACGCTCCTGCGAGGACACTCATTGATGCAGCCGCCGGTAGTTCTATTAGAGGAAAAACCCAAGAGGAGGCTTATGACCTCTTGGAAGAAATGACAAATAATGCTTACCTATGGCCTCTCCATAGGAATGTCCACCATGATAAAAAAGAATGTAACTCACTAGGAAATTCTCAGCAAATCCTTGAACTGCAAAATCAAATCTCCCAACTCAATAAGAAACTAGAATGTGGGTATGTAAGCTTTTGTCAGGAGAATAATGGAGGGTCGAGTGATGTTAATATGATCATGAATCATGGAAGGAATAGAGAGAGATTTGAAAATTTGCTTTTCGAATTTAGAACTTCCACTACTGAATTCATGAATAAAATTGACGCCACATTAAATATGCACGAGCACACTCTCCTAAGACAAGAGGAGACAGTTAAAAGAATTGAACGAAAACTAAATGACATAATGAAGTAGTTAGAGCAACCTTCTTTAGTCGGAGTGATCGGTGAGTATGGAAAGGAGTCAGGAACGCAATAACCTTGAGAAGTGGGAAGGCTACACTGGAGATTGTGAAAAAAGAGAATAGCAAAAATGTAGCAAAGATAAGAGAGGAAAAGAAGGAGGAAGGAGAAACAATCAGGGCAAAGAGAAGTGTTGCAAAGGATTTAGAAAAGGAAGAACCTAGAGATCAGCCTAAGGAAATCCCTCATATACCTTATCCTCAGCAGTTGGCTAAGGAGAAACTTAATGTCCAATATCAAAAATTCTTAGAAACCTTTAAAACTCTTCATATCAATATCCATTTCGCTGAAGCTCTAGAGCAAATGCCTAGTTATGCTAAGTTCATGAAAGTCATCCTCTCCAAGAAAAGGAAGATTGATGAAAGGGAGACCGTTGCACTAACAAAAGAATGTAGTGCAATCCTTCAAAGAAAGATTCCCATCAAAAAGAAGGACCCAGGAAGTTTCACTATCCCTTGCACGATTGGATGCTAATCTTTGGAAAAGGCCCTTTGTGATCTTGGTGCATATATTAATTTGATGCCTTTCTATATATTCAAGAAACTAGAAATTGATCATTTAAAACCCACCTCTGTTCTACTCCAATTTATTGATAGATTAGTTAAATCCCCTTTAGAAATTGTGAAAAATATTCTTGTAAAGGTTGACAAGTTCATCTTCCCTGCGGATTTCATAATCTTGGATATGGAAGATAAAAATCAAGAAATTCCTATTATACTAAGTAGACCTTTCTTAGCCACGGGACGAACCTTAATTGATATAGATAAAGGGGAATTGAAGCTGCGTTATGGGGAAGAGGAGATTAAATTTCAGGTGAATGAATCTATGAGACACCCTTCTAAACCAAATGAGGATTATTGGAAGATCAATTTAATAGAAGAAGCTTGGTTAATGGAAGATGTGGAAGAAGAGGGAATGTTAGTAAGTGAGGAAGATGAAGATCCCATTGACACGGAAGTTATTGAAGAGTTGATTAAGGAAAGAAAGATGATTCAACCTTCAATAATATGTCCTCCCAAAACTGAATTAAAACCTCTTCCCTCACACTTAAAATACACTTACTTAGGGGAAGATGAATCACTTCCTATAATAATCTCCTCATTGTTAACTCAACATCAAGAGAATCTTTTATGTAAGGTTTTAAAAGAACACAAGAGAGCAATGGGATGGAGTACTGCGGATCTAAAGGGGGTTAGTCCAACTCTGTGTATGCATCGTATCCTATTGGAGGATAACTTCAAACCTTTTATTGAGCCTTAGCGGCGATTAAACCCAAACATTAAAGAAGTAGTTCACAAAGAAATCATCAAACTTATTGATGCTGGAATCATCTTCCTCATTTCTGACAGCCCTTAAGTGAGCCCTATACATGTGGTTCCCAAAAAGAGTGGGATGACTATTATTCTCAATAGCAACAATGAGCTGATCCCCACTAGAATTGTGACTGGATGGAGAGTGTGCATCGATTATAGGAGATTAAATAAAGCCACTCGAAAAGATCATTATCCCCTTCCCTTTATTGACCAAATGCTTAATAGATTGGCAGGAAATCCTTATTTCTATTTTTTTGATGGGTATTTAGGATATAATCAAATCCTGATTGTGCCTGAAGACCAAGAGAAATTAACTTTCACCTACCCCTTTGGAACATTTACCTTTAGAAGAATGCCTTTTGGATTGTGCAATGCTCCAGCTACTTTTCAACGCTGTATGATGGCAATTTTCTCTGATATGATAGGAGAGTTCTTGGAAATTTTTATGGATGATTTTTTTGTTGTCGGAACCTCTTTCGATCATTGCTTAATTAATCTGGGAAAAGTTTTAAAAAGATGTGAAGAGTCAAATTTAATATTGAATTGGGAAAAATGTCACTTCACAGTTGAAGAGGGTATTGTTCTTGCTCATTTAATTTCTAGGACAGGGATAGAAGTTGATGAAGTAATGATTGAAGTAATTGAAAAACTTCCCCCTCCCATAAATGTAAAAGGAATTAGAAGTTTCCTTGGGCATGCTAGTTTTTATCGAAGATTTATCAAGGATTTCTCAAATATAAGTATGCCGCTTTGTAGACTGCTAGGAAAGGATGTCGAGTTCAACTTTCATGAAAATTATTTAAAAGGATTCAATGCTATAAAATCTGCCTTAATCTCTGCTCCAATAATTTCTACTCCAATTTGGGATTCACCTTATGAAATTATGTGTGATGCGAGTGACCTTGTAGTAGGTGCTGTCCTTGGGAAGTGAAGAGAGCGAACCTTCTATTCAATCTACTATGCTAGTAAACTCCTAGATGATGCTCAAATAAATTACGCTACCACAGAAAAGGAGCTTCTTATCGTCATTTTTGCCTTCACTAAATTTAGGTCATACCTCATTGGGTCTAAAACTATTGTTTACGCGATCATGCTACTATCAAGTATCTCCTCCAAAAGAAGGAAGCAAAACCACACTTGATACGTTGGGTGTTTCTCTTGCAAGAATTTGATCTTGAAATTCGGGATAAAAAGGGGAGTGAAAATGTGCTTGCTGATCATTTATCTAGATTGACCCACCTTGATCATGATAAGTTGACTGAAATTAGTAAATCTTTCCACGATGAGAAGCTTTATGGTGTGGCTACAAATGAACATCCCTAGTTTACTGACATTGCAAACTACCTTGCAGGAGGAATCAAACCAAAAGATATGAGTTACCAACAAAGAAAGAAATTTTTTGATGATATAAAAAATTACTTTTGGTATGATCCCTTTTTGTATAAATATTGCAATTATCAACTCCTAAGGAAATGTGTTCCAGACTCTGATACCAGAAATATTCTCTTTCATTGTCACACATCTCCTTATGGAGGGCACCATGGTATTAAGTGAATTGCTGCAAAGGTACTTCAATCCGGATTCGATTGACACCATTTGTTCAAAGATGCTGCCGACTTTATCAAAAGCTGTGACAAGTACCAAAGAACTGAGAATTTAAGAAAAATGGACGAGCTCCCTTTAAATTGAATTTTTGAAGTAGAACTATTCAATGTGTGGGGAATCGACTTCATGGGACCTTTACCCTCATCTCAGGCCAATCTGTATATCCTTATGGTGGCTGAATATGTCTCAAAGTGGGTTGAGGCGATGGCATCTGTAAACAACGATGCTAAAACTATGATTAAATTTCTCAAGGAATATGTGCAAGCTAGATTTGGGACACCCAGATTCTTAAATAATGATGGGGGAAAACACTTCTGTAATAGGCAACTAGAGAATGTATTAAGAAGTTATGGGGTGAGATATAAGGTGGGTACTCCCTACCACCCCCAAACTAGCAGGCAAGTTGAAGTCTCCAACAGAGAATTTAAACAAATCTTAGAGAAAACTATGAACCAAATTAGAAAGGACTGGACTTCAAAACTTCAGGATGCCCTGTGGGCTTATAGAACTACTTTCAAAACCCCTTTAGAAATGTCCCCTTATAAACTCATTTATGGAAAATCATGCCACCTTCCGGTAGAACTGGAGCACCGAGCCTTTTGGGCAATAAAAATTTTAAATTTTGATTCCCAAAAGGCAGGTGCGCAAAGAATGCTACAACTGAATTAACTTGATGAATTTAGGTTAAACACCTATGAAAGTGCCAAGTTGTATAAAGAGAAAACAAAAAACTAGCACGATAAGCTGATAAAGCCAAAATATTTTCAACCTGGAATGAAAGTACTGCTTTTTAACTCTAGATTAAGACTATTTCCAGGAAAACTGAAGTCAAGATGGACATGACCATTTACTATCACGAAGGTTTTTCCTCATTGAGCAGTTGAGGTCGCCTCAAAGATGGCACTTTTAAGGTAAATGGAAATCGTCTAAAGCTCTACTTGGAGGAAGGAATCTTTCAAGAAAAGGGGGGATGGACCCTTCAGGACCTCCCAGATGAAGGTATTACATGAGGATCTTTCTTATGTCAGGCTGAGACAATAAAACAAGCGCTTATTTTGGAGGCAACCCATAAATAAATAGGTTGTATTTTTCTTTTTATCTTTTTCTGTGTTTTCCTTGGAATTTTTATCTTTTGTGAGTTTTATTTTGAGATTTTAATTTATGAATTTTTATATTCCCTCATTTTTAGGGTATTTTTCAATGACATATTTTTTCTGAATTTTTCAAGAAAATGAAAATCACAAAAATGTCAAGTTGAAATTTGATATAAGTAAAAGGGAGCTTATCAAAAATAACCAATTGCATTATAAGCACTAAAATGTTTTAATTAAGGAATGAATAGAGGATAATCTAATCTCCAAAAATTCAACTTAATGCCTTGAACTAAGTGTGGGAGAAGGCATTGAACTTAGACTAGAAAATTTAGTGAATACTCGAAAAAGAGTGTGCTAAGCTCCCATAGGACTTCATGATCAAAAAGATGCATATTGGGGATGAAAAAAAATGTCTCTCCCTAAGATTGAAAAGAAAAATATATATATATTTAAAAAGGGATGATGAAAAATATCTCTCCAAAATGATCAAAATGTGAAAGGATGAAGAAAAATATATCTCCTTTAATCTCTTCATCTTTGTGATTCATAAGAAGGAGCACATATGGCAAAACTCTTGGAGTCTTTGACCATCTCTCTATTGTAAGGTCCACAATGAACTTTACCATTCACCTAGTGTCAAGCATGAAAAAATAAATATTTGGAGATGAATTGATTAACCCACTTATTGCTAGGATTAAAATATTAATATTGCTAAATGTTTCGTTTCATTATTGCTATGTTCACACCTTGACTTATATTCATTCTAAATACATTGTTGTGACTATCATCCCTACAAAATAAAAAAAATATCATTTTGAGCATACTCGAGGACAAGCAAGAATTTAAGTGTGGAGTGTGATGAATCCATAAAATATATCTAAAATAAAGGAAAATTTCATTCAATTCTGATTTTTAAACTGCTCCTAAATCAAATTTTGTCTATCTTTTCAGGAAAATAGCCTCTCCAATGAAGTGGTGAGATATTTTTGCACAATTACAAATTTTTTCAAAGGAAACCGCTGACGCGCACTGCAGTGGGTTCATTTGCAAACCGTGGGCGCGGTAGCGCGCTGCAGCAGATCCTTTTTCGAACCACGGGCGCGGTAGCACACTGCAGCGGGTTCATTTGCAAACCGCTGGCACGGTAGCGCGCTGCAGCAGATCCTTTTTCGAACCATGGGCACGGTAGCGCGCTGCAGCGGGTTCATTTGCGAATCACGGGGGCGGTAGTGCACTGCAGCGGATCTTGTTTGTGAAATGCTCCCGCCACAGCGCGCTGCAGTGGGTAATTTTGGAATGCGTGGACGTGATAGCGAGCGGCAGCTGAAGACTTGGGTATTTTTGCTTGTGACTTTGCGTGCTATAGCGAGCCGCACAGCGCTACAGCGCACTACAGTGGCCACCACAATTTTTTCCAATTTGGAGCATTTATTGTGGCTGGGACAAGACCCCCAACCTGCATCTTGTCCCCAGCCATCATTCTCTACAGCAGCTCTGATTTTAAATGGAAAGTGGCCTCTTGATGTGATAAGAAGGATAAACAAAGAAGGATTTTGGTCACTTCACCCTTAATTTGGGATTTGCCATCATGACTTCAGAATTTTAATTATCAAATGCTGTCTATGGAGAGGATGAAGGAGGATGCAACCCCTCTCCTATAAATACACCTCCTCTTGACTAGAGAAGAGTTCACAATTTTTCTCAAATCACTAAGTAAGGAGGAGGGGTGCATAAGTGGAAGTGAGGACTCCCCAAGGGTGGCAAAGAAAGCTCTTGCTAAGGAAGAGAAGAAAGAATGCAGCACTAGCGACCTAAGAGAGGAGCTTGAAAAAGGAGAAGAAGAAATCTGAAGAACTTCCAAGGAACGTTCTTAGTATCTTCTAAACTTTGCTTTTGTAGTTTCTTTTCTTAGTTTCAAGAGCTTGTCACTAGGCTCTAAGCACTAATGCACACATACCTAGATTAATGCCAATTAGCGAGCTATGGAGCCCAAGATAGATTATTGTTGCTAAGCCAACCTCTCATTCAATCCCAAGGTGTTTTACACCAAGAATCCTCGCTCAACAAACATGTGTTCGCAGCTAGTATCTTTATGTACATTCCCTTTAGGCTTGAATTGTCGATTGATTTAGCATTATTTTGTTACATTATGTTTATTAAACAAAATATCCTCAATATTTTCACAGCATGCATAACAATAACATATCTTAAACATAAAATGAAAAGGGTTTAATATATTAATGAAAATTCATACAAACACCTCTTTTTGTCCCTTTACTCTTACATGATGTAGGCCCAACCCTTCCCAAGGAGAGTTTAGCCTTCCATTACAAATTCAAGATAGATAGATATATACAAAGACAAGAACCTTGACATCAGTTCGACTATTAAAGAAACAAGAGAAGGTCGAGAGAAAATACTAGGGACGTCCCAAAAATTTCTTGGGGTCTCTGGATATCTTCATCTCCTTCCTCTTCCTTCCTCTCCTTCCTCCAAGCTCCTTGCACTTCTCCTGTCTCTTGATCTTGCAAGGGTCCTCTGATCCTACTTGTAGAGTTCTCCTTCTCTCTCTATTCGCAGCCTTCTTTTAGATTTCTGAATGTGGAAAATGGAAACCCTCCTTTAGTTTCAAAATGTTATTTATATATGGATTCCTTCAGCCTCTTACATAAATTATGTCTAACCCTTTCTCTTCCTTGAATTCATGCAAAGCCATTTAATATTATTCCTTTATTCCTCTTGGATACAGTAGGATTTATTGCTTTTGCAAGTTCCAAATGTCTAGGGAAGGCCAAAGGCTTAATTTTTCTGCCCTCCCTATGCTGTCATTAATACCTTAATTTGGGAAAAAAACTGCATCATGCGCTGTGGCACACTGCAGCGGTTCTATCTAATTCTACTATTCAAGGCTCCAAACATGCTGTTTACTGGGGATTCACTATTTCGCGCTGTGACAGTCTCATTCAAAATACTGTTCCACTGCAGCACGCTGTGGCAAGTCGAATTAATTCAGTTTATCGCTACGGCACGTTGTGGCGATTTGAGTTTTAAAAATATGGAATTGCCACTATTTATATAATTCATATAAGGTTTATATAAATAATATGAAATGTCACCGTGGCACGCTGTGGCACGCTGAGGCGCGCTACAGTGAATTTTGTCCCAGGTTTGTGAAATTTTCATAAGGCCTAGCGCGTTGTGGCGCGCTGCATCGGTCAAAAGTTCGAAATTGCAGATTTGGCACTATTCAATTATTTCATCCAATGTTTAAACATTTTTTGCCGAGATCTGTCCGGTCCTCCACGCATGCTTCATACTTGGAATATTGTTCCAAGAGTGTCATGTAATTCTTGTTGAAGCTCATGTTCTGTGTCATGGCTACACCCCAATCCCTTTGATGAGCGTACATCTGCATCATCATCTTATCAGCTATGGTCTGACCGATGGAAGTTGACGCTTCTCCTTCCTCCCCCCTCCTCTTCTTGGCCCACACCCCCTCATGCATGCGGGTGCTTAAGTTGGTCAGGTCTAAAGGAGCATGGGGAGGGATCGCAACGTCAGAAGAGAGGATCTTAACCCCTTGATCCTAAAACATACCTGAGATAAGTGACCCAAGAGCAACGCAAAGCCCGGCCACGGCATTCCAGAGCTGCTCCATTATAATATTGGAGATGTGAATATTTCTAGTCCATTATAAAGCACAAAGGAACAACATCCGTGACTGGGTCACTTCGCTGAGATGCCCGGAGGGCATGACAAAAATGGAGACGAATACGTGCCAAGCATTACTCGACTCCATTAGGAGTGCTCGAGGAATGTTTGCCAAATTTCCTCTCCACCCCGCATCAGTGCGGATGATCTCACTTGCAATTGCAGCTGGGTCGGATTGGGAGCCAAAAAGTTAGAGGTAAGAGTAGTTCATGACTTGATCAGGGTTCACGAGGTATGGGAGCCCAAATCCCCATTCCAGGATTAATTTCTGCTTTGATATCAATTGGTTGAAGCATTGTTCAGCTTCAACCATAGTAAATCTCTTCTTGGTATATTCCCCACCAACTATGGCAGCAGTGGTTCCCTTGCTTGCTATCAACTTTTTCTCGGATGACATTCTCTTTTAATGAATTGAAATAAGGAGAGATTGAGAGGAATGAGAAATTGTTTGCAGCTGAAAAGAATTTTAAGGCTGAGGTGCTTGAATTCTCAAAAGGTGCAACCTCACACTCCCCTCTCACAACCTTAAATAGCTATGGGCAGAAAAAATTCTGGATGCTTAAGTTAATTAATCACATTTATGACACTTGAATTCATGGTCAAAGGTAGTCTTAATTCATGCCATAAGTGTGATTCAAGTTTCAGTCAAAAAGGTGGAAAAATACAGCTTTTCCAGCACTGAATTTTCCTACATCTAGGTTGTCAAAATATTCTTTTAATTGTTCGCAATCATACGAGCTTGATTTCCACCAACTAGCATCACGTGCTACATACGTAGTTTAGCTAAGAAAGTGATTAACCAAGCCACATGGATTATGTCACATCATCCAAGAGCACTCGATTAATCCTCTTCCACCTTCAACGTTTGTTGAGCCGCGGAGCACAGTTGGTGGCCCTTGGCTCACATGCGTCGATCTCTCGACTGAGCTCAAGGTAGGATGCAATTAGGCTCAAGAGCTTGTCACTGGGCTCTAAGCACTAATGCACACATACCTAGCTTTATGCTAATTAGCGAGCTATGGAGCACAAGATAAATTATTGTTTCTAAGTCAACCTCTCATTCAATATCAAGGTGTTTTACACCGAGAATCCTCGCCTAACAAATATGTGTTGTGGTGCGCTGTGGTGCCTTGGGACAAATTTTGCTCCATGGCGCGCTGTGGTGCCTTGGGAAAAATTTTGTGCTGTGCAAGGCATCCGCTAAAGTGTGCAGTAGCGGCAAAATCCATTGTGGCGCACTGCAGCAGATTAATCCGCTGTGGCACTCGGCTGCGAATAAATCTGTGGCAGTGCGCTGTGGTGGATAAATCCACGGCAGCGCGCTGCGGCAGACTTCTGAGCAAAAAATTTTCCAGCATTTAAATTTCATCCAGAATTTTTCCATAGTAAAGTTTTGGGTTGTTTATTATTTTTAAACTACTCCTAAGTACAGAAGTCAAATAAAACAGAAATTTAGGTTGCCTCCGAAGAAGTGCTTGGTTTAATGTCATTAGCCCGACACATTCAGGATCATTCTAAGGGAATTCCATTCTTTTTCTTTTTCACACCTTAGAATTGTATGAGTGAACACTAGCACTGGCTGGGTTCCAACTCATAGATTCACTAGTTTCCTTACCATCTCCCCCATTCTCAGCATTTTGATTAGGAATTCCCTTCTTTTTCTTTTTTCCTCTCCTAGTCTTTTTCTTTCTTTTAATCACTTTTTCCTCAGCCTCCCCTCTAGATGGGAGCTTATACCAATTTTAGAATTTTTCTCACTCAAGACTAGGCTTTTAAGATGCAACACTTTGCACATGTCTTCTTCACTCAAATTCCTTTTCCATGCAAATTTAATCATTTTCTTTTTAAACAGGGTAGGTTTTAGATCGATGATAGTAGCCTTACCCTTGACCTTGATGCTTTGACTACATCTATTATTGCATTGGTGCTAGCTAGGAAAGGTCGCCCAAAAATGATAGTGAATTTTTCATTCCATGTATCCCATTCATAAATAGTAAAATTTGTGGGAATAATGAACTTTCCTAAGCCAATGGGTACATTTCTAATTATTTCTAAAGGAGTTCTTGAATCAATATTTGCAAATTCTAAGATCCTTGAGGTAGTGTCCATCCTTCCTAAATTTAGTTCATTATAAACATGGTATGGCATGATATTGACCGAGGCTCCAAGATCACATAAAGAATCTAGAAAAGCCTCGTCCCCTATCACACAAGGGAGATTCAACTTTCCAGGATCCTCCTTCTTTTCTATCACTAATCTATCAATTGTACTCTTCCCCAGTTCACTTATTAACCCCCATTTAGATTTATTTACTTCTATTTTGATATTCAATTTTATCTTAATGAATGACACTCACTGTTTCCCTTAGGTTAATTTCAGTCGAGCTGGGCAAAGTTCCTTGTTGCTGAGTGGGCAGCTACTGGGAGATTTGCCCTAGCTATACTTCAATGTTCCTGAGGGATTCCTCTATCCATTGGATAGAGGCATCATGCCTATTAAATGTTACTTCAATTCTTTTCATGAACTGAAGGGTTTTCACCTTAAAGAAATTAAAGGCTCCCTCAAGGTTGGACTGTTGGGTTGGATTATTATTAACTTGATTGTATACCTATTTATTTATATTATTTCCTATGTTAAAATTTCCATTGTTGTTGTTATTATTACTCCAAGAGAAGTTAGGATGTTGCTTCCATCCAGGGTTTTTTGCTAATGGAGTATGGAGTGTGTGCATTATTCTACCTAGCATTGATGTTTCTTAAATAATTGACTTGCTCAGTGTTAGAGGGTGCAAATAGGTTATTCAAGTTGTAGTTTTCCCTCATGTGTTTCCCTCCATATAGCTCACAGTAGGCTTCTTGAACATAGTTGATAGTCATATTCTCTATCTTATAATTCAGGGTATTAATCTCATTTTAAAGAGCTAAGATTTGAATGGTTACATTAACTTGGTTTGCTTTCCTCTTGTTAGGGTTAAGTCTCTCAGTGGGCCATTGGTAAGCATTACTAGCCATCTCTTCTAAGAGATCATAAGCTTCTTCCTGGGTCTTGCTACTAAGTGACCCTCCGGTAGCTGCATCAATGAGTGTCATCATTGGTGCATTCAAACCATTGCAAAAGGTTTGAACTTGTATCCATTGAGGTAACCCATGATGGGCATCACCTCAGGCACTTCTTAAATCTTTCCCAGCTATCATATCCCCCTCAAATTGGTTGAAATTGGTTATCTCAATTCTCAACAAGGCTATTTTTGCAGGAGGGAAGTATTTGGCTAAGACTTTTCTAGCCAAATCATCCCAAGTGCAAATAGAATCGCCCGGAAGTAAATTGAGCCAACTCTTTGCTCTATCTCTAAGTGAAAATGGGAAAAGCTGGAGTTTAACGGCGTCTTCAGAAATGTCATTAAATCTGAATGTGTCACAAATCTCAAGGAAGTTGGAGATGTGTGAATTAGGATCCTACATGGAAAATCCACCAAAATGGTTATTTTGAACCATGCTAAGTGTTGAGGGTATTTCAAATTTTATTTCTTCTATACTCGATCTAACAATCGCATGAGGGATGCCTCTAACAGTAGGCAACACATAATCTCTTAATGTTCTACCCCTATGTTCTCCTAACAACTATCTGGGATTTTATTCTATGTTTACTCTTTGTGCTCTACCCCATTGTTCTCCTAATAGATTAGCTTCTGCATTATCCATAGCAACCTGGTTCCTATTCAGCAAGTGTTATTCTCTTACAGCTCTCACGTAAGTTCGCTCAATCAGGATCAAACAAGATATCAACATTTTTTCTCATATTCATGCAGTTTACAAATTTAGCTAGACAAAATAATCAGAGCAATCAAGATGAACAATTTAGTAGTTCAAACCACTCTAAGAGAGCAAATAATTAATACAATTCCAACAAACAATTTTCAGCAAAACAAATTTAGCAATTTGGATTTCCAAAAATTCAATTCAACAATTTAGTTTTAGCAAATTCAATTTGTAGCAGTTCAAATATTCAGCAATTCAGTTTTTTAGCAAATAGTTTAGCACATATGTCAGCAATTAAAAAAAAATTCAAGCACTTAGTGAAACTAAATTAAAGATCTAAATTACCCTACAGTTAGCACAATGTGATATAATTACAGAAAATGAAAATTTATGCAAATAAGTAAAGAGTCTAAATCACTATTTACTTGAAGATTGTACTTAATACAAACTAAAAGCTGTTCCCCAGCAATGGTGCCAAAAACTTGACAGACCTTAAATTCATGTCTGCGCTTACAGGCAAGTGTACGTGGTCTGAAGTAATAAGTGGAAGATGAGTTCCGAGATTTATCATCCTCAGGAAACGGTGTATTTACTTTTAATAATATTTAGACAATGTCATTTTGGTTTTTTAATGGCTCCTATTCAACAATACAAAGATCTTAAATTACGATACTATATGATAACGAGGGGAGAGTTGGGATTCCATCAAGCAATTATTGAGGGATAGGTGTTAATACTCAAATTCAATTAACTTTTAATGAAATTATTTACATGCGAATTAGAATCAAGTGACATTAGTGTTCCTTTGATTGGTCCTCTAATTCTGACTAACTCAAGTCTAGTGCACAAGATGAACACACAAGGGATCGACCTTATCACATAGACTCTCATATGATCGCATTGAATTGATTAAGATTTTCCTACATCTAGGTTGTCAAAATATTCTTTTAATTATTCGCAATCATACGAGCTTGATTTCAACCAACTAGTGTCAAGTGCTACATACACAATTTAGCTAAGGAAGTGATTAACCGAGCCACATGAATTATGTCACATCATCCAAGAGCACTCGATTAATCCTCTTCCTCCTTCGACCTCTACTGAGCCACGGAGCATGGTTGGTGGATTTTGGCTCACATGCGTTGACCTCTTGACTGAGCTCAAGGTATGATGCAATTAGGCTCAAGAGCTTGTCACTGGGCTCTAAGCTCTAATGAACACATATCTAGTTTACGCCAATTAGCAAGCTATGGAGCACATGATAAATTATTGAGTCAGCCTCTCATTCAATTCCAATGTGTTTTACACTAAGAATCCTTGCTCAAAATACATGTGTTTGCGGCTAGGACCTTTATGTGCATTCCCTTTAAGCTTGAATTATCGATTGATTTAGCATTATTTCATTACATTATATTTATTAAACAAAATATCCTCAATATTTTCACAGCATGTATAACAATAACATATCTTAAACATAAAATGAAAAGGGTTTAATTTATTAATAAAAATTCATACAAACACATCTTTTTGTCCCTTTACTCTTTCATGATGTAGGCCCAACCCTCCCCAATGAGGGTTTAGCCTTCCATTATAGATTAAAGACAGATAGATACATACAAAGACAAGAACCTTGACATCAATTGAACTATAAAAGAAACAAGAAAGGTCGAGAGAAAATACTAGGAATGTCCCAGAAATTTCTTGGGGTTCTCTGGATTTCTTTTTCTCCTTCCTCTTCCTTCCTCTAAGATCCTTGCACTTCTCATATCTCTTGAACTTGCAAGGGTCCTCTGATCCTACTCCTTGGAGAGTTCTCCTTCTGTAACAACCTAGGTTGTTACTCAGATTAATTAAGACTAATCTAAGTCTTAATCATGGTTTTAGTAGCTAAATTAAGTCATTTAGAACCTACCTCTAAGATCTACGTCAAATCAGGGATCAATTGAGTCAAATCTGGATTTCTAGAAAATCCCGAAACCCTAGAAATTGACTTTTTATTTAGACCTCAGATTAAAAATCTGACTTCATCATTATGTTCACCACCCCCAAATTAGCTAGGGGTGAAGTTTCGGATGCATTTGGAAGTCGTTGGATTTTTATCTAATATTTTAATATTATTTAAATGCTTGAAAAAATAAAATAATTAAATACTCGTCAAAATGAAAATCTGATTGCACCGTTGCATTCCTCACCCCTCAATTAGCTATGGGTGATTTATTAAAAATTTTAGGAATGCATCTAATTACTTAATTTTAGAAAAAGTAAATTAAAAATTAATATTAATTAAGTAATTAATATTTATATTAAAATTAGGTTACGGTGCCATTTTTCCACCATCCAATTTTGGTTAACCATTTGCAATAATTCAGGCATTGGATCCTAACCATTCGATCAAGGATCGAACGGTCCTCCCTTCTCTTCTCCGCAAAAGGCGTAGAGTCTGCGCGTGGCAATTTTCCCCTGCACGCGGCATGATTGCCGTCTCCGTGAGGAGTTCTTCTCACCACTAAGAACTCTACATACAATCGAAGCTTAAAACTCTTTCGCAAGCCATCAACTACACCTCCTACCTTGCATAGAAGCAAGAAATCAGATATTCCTTCTACGGGCATCAGTAATGGTTGCTCGAACAAGCGATAGGTACTCCCCATGTAACCTTTTTATCATCTAAGTATTTCTGTGATAGAGTATTGATGGTTTGAAGTAATTGCAATGATCCATTTTAGGTTGATTACAGTTACTCCTCATTCAGTTGCAATCGATATATACCCTGCCATTTTCTTTAGAAAAATCACAGATATTGTCTTTCGAAATCCAGCTATTATACAATGTTTATATGTTAACTACCTCAATACAATCAATCGAACTTAGGAACAGTTCTATTAGTCAATTCAAGGTTCATTGAGATCATCTGGCACCGATGACATAGAAAATCTAGGGCATCATGCTGTACAAGGTTAAAATGAATTCGAGATAATGATTTTATACTTAATCGATTGGGAGGAGCGTGTTCTTCTTATCAGCATTCGAATCGAAGCTTGTGAGGCTCTATTCGGCATCTCCTCTTCATCCTTAAATTCTTCCTTCCATTTTCATCGCAAGTTCCCTTCCGTGATGAAGATGAAGGGGCGGGTCCCACTGGTCCACATGTCTGCCTGTGAAGGAAGCACGGTGGGCCCACTGCAGCTAATTTGCATATATTAAGAAGCTTAATAAAGTAAAAGAAATAAATATATTGAATTAATTTAAATTAATTACAATCATTCTAGCATCAATGATACTCAATTCAATGATCCAAACATAGTGATACTATATATCATTGTGACCAGTAGAAAATAAGGATCATTTTGGTACCCTCAAATTTCCATTTAGAGATATTTTTCACATAGTGATATTTAGAATCTCCACATTAAACCCTAAATGTCCCAAATATTATTTCATTCATAACTAAAGATCTGTAACTCCAAATATACTAAATTTATATATCATTAAACTTAGAAAAATGAGGGGAATATTGTAGTAGTGTTAACTTTACTATTTGAATTAGATTTAGGCTAATCACATTTAGGACTTAAACCTAATTAGGTCAACTAGCCCTAGAACTTCAATTGATCATAAGTTGGTCCATTGAGCTCCAAATTAATTGATCCAAGTATCCATTTAGATCAGAAAAACCTAAATTGCAATAATATATAAAAATATTTAGGATCCAATGATTAGATTTCCAAATCAACCCTTAATTACCCTAAAAATTGATTAGTGAATATTAGCAAATCTAATGATACAAATTTCACAATTTAAGTTTCAAAGAATCCCTAGAACCTATTAGAACCTAACTGTAGAGTTGGATTAGTAAATTGGTGATTAATTTCACTAATCACTCACTAATCACCCTAAACCTTAATTAGGCCATAACTTAGCCAAATGGAGTCCAAATTGAGCCTACCAGTAGTCGTTAGAATCAGTGGATCAATTGTGACATATAGCCACTAAAATTATTCAATTTGGATACCAAATGATAAAGTTAGGATTTTTGACCCTTAATTAAGAATCCTTAACTACCCTTTAAACCCTAGAACTTGTATTGACTATAACTTAGCCAATACATATCAGAATTTGATGATTTTAGGTTCTTTGAAAACCTTAGGCATAACCTACAGTAAACTAACATAAAATTTAGGTGTCATTAAGGTAAAGTTATTAAATTACCCTTTTAGGTCAAATTCCTTAATTTGACCCTATAAGGCTTAATACTTAACCAAAATTAATGAACTTACTGTCTAAACTCATATTAGATAGTAAGTAATCATTCCACATTATTAAAATCCAGAATATAACCCTGATTCACAAAGATGAGATTTAGACCTTTAAGTAAGGGGCAAAATGGTCTTTTTGCCCAAAATTAGGGTTTAATGAATTTAAGACCTAATTTCACTTATAAATCATAATATATAGTAAATAAAATAATTTAGGCCTAGATTTAGATAATTCTAAGTCTCAAATTAGAAGTTTGGTGAAAAACTTAAGTTAAGTCTTAAGTAAAAACCTAAGTGTCATATGAGAGATCTTTCCTTTCCTTTGAACTACTTAGATCAACCTTTAGGTCTTATAACCTTAGTTAAGATGTGTGTCTGAGTGATACTTAGATTTAAGAACTTTAATTCCTAAGACTAAGAATAGATCTTAGGTTAGAATTCATCTAATGGGTAAAATTGGTTACTCATTAAGGTGAAACCTTGATTTTACTAGTTTATTAGATTTTTCATAGTTTATTTAATGATTATTTGATCTTTTAATCTTAGAGATAGGATTAGAAATCTATC
Source organism: Gastrodia elata (assembly GCA_016760335.1). Classification (NCBI taxonomy): domain Eukaryota; kingdom Viridiplantae; phylum Streptophyta; class Magnoliopsida; order Asparagales; family Orchidaceae; genus Gastrodia; species Gastrodia elata. Next base: position 7,703,470 of record CM028677.1, on the reverse strand, counting down.
CTATTGAACTTGACTTAATTCAATAGGATTTGCCTTAACACTTAATTAGTGAGATGGGATTAAAACCTAGTCCTTTAGGATAGCCTTGTGATTAAGAATTAAACTTCATTCTTTGGAGTTTGATTCTTAATCCTTTAAATCTTTATTTGGCTAATCAAGGTTTATTTGGGATTTATAAAATAATAACTTAGGATTATTGATTTAATTATTTTAACCTTTTAGGCGACTTTGATTCAGTTATAATTAGGATGTGGCCAATCCTAATTATGTTTAACTTATAGGTTCGTGATTCTAAGTTACAGACAGTGCAGGAATTGAGGATTCTGAAACTTATGTAACTTAGAGTAGTTAGAACATTTAAATTAGAAAATAGGTGATATCACAAAGTTTGTGTAGTGCTATTTATTACCTTTAATTTGAATTGCCATGCTTTCCTTATCATTTGAGCTTTTTATACTTTTGGACATACTTAACATTAATACTTGATACATACTTTATAATATACTTTGAATTTCATTCACATATCATATGCATAATTTTAAAAGAAACATTAATAAACAACATTATACTTGTGGTTTATGTTTTACTTAGCCTGCCACTTAGTATGACTTTACTTTATGACAGTTTTTGCCTAGGGGATTTCCCCTATGGTATGTTACTTTGGCATTGGGATGTTTCTCCTATATGCTCTTTAGATACTTTGTGGATTTTACTTTAGGATCTAGGATGTTTCTCCTAGATGCCTCTTTGGTGGACATTACTTTAATCTGGGATGTTTCTCCTAGATTATCAGATGGACTTTACTTTTTGGCAGACTAAATAAAAGTATCTCACACGTACAGTACTTTAATCTACACTACTTACATTTACTTTTCAGTCATCTTTACAGTTCTTTACATATTTTCTTTATACTTCAGACTTACTTTACTTTACCGTTTCAGCATATTTTTCTTTCTTTCATATTTTTCATTTTCTGCAATTCCTTTACATTTCAGAACTTTCTGTATGTCAGCAGTTTTACTTATTTGAGAAGCATATTAGGATGCTAGTCTTAATATTTTCAGTACAGTACTTTTACTTATACTATAACTGGCATATTAGTTTGATCATATTCCTTAGGACTTTTCTTTGTACTTAGTAGCTTTGCAGTTGTACTTTACTTACCTTGTATTGCAGCCTGCGTTGAGGTGTGTTTCTACCTCATAATTTGTTCTTCCTTTCTTGTCGCTTTACTGCTTGCTATGCTTAATTCCAGTTGTGATATCATTAAAATACATTAAAATTCATTACCTTAAAATGTACTTAGATATTTTATCTAACAAAATTTTTCTTTTGTTGGCTGGGGCCCTACCATTATGAAACCGATAATGGTAGATTCTGAGCTTTTTGAGGAGATTGAACCTACAGAGGAGCAGATCCAGGAGGTGGTCCAGACTACTGAGGGACCTTAGTCTACTTACTAGATTACCTTATATTTACTCTGTGAGGATGAGAGCATCTTACATTATAGTTCTTTAAACTTTAAATATTTGTAATAATACAAGATTAAATTGTACTTTACTTTCCTGCATTGTATATATTCTGAGCTGGATGTCTTTATTTTATAGTATGGATGTTTACTTCAGTTGATACTTTTCTTCCGCACTTTGATACTCATTAAGTGATTGTTAACCTTTACCTTATTATAAAAAGTATATCTTTTCCTTAAGATTAGATTGGAGTCTTAAATTCCAACCTAATGTTAAGTATAAGATGTGCTTAGTGATGACCACTCCTTAAGCCTTATGATTAGAAGGGGCAGCCGCCACATCTTCTCTCTCTATTAGCAGCCTTCTTTTGGATTTCTGAATGTGGAAAATGGGAACCCTCCTTTAGTTTCAAAATGCTGTTTATATAGGGATTCTTTCAGCCTTCTGCATAAATTCTGTCTAGCTCTTTCTCTTCCTTGAATTCATGCAAAGCCATTTAATATTATTCCTTTATTCCTCTTATATACATTATGATTTATTACTTTTGCAAGTTCCAAACATCTAGGGAAGGCCAAAAGGCTTAATTTTTCTGCCTTCCCTGATGTCATTAATGCCTTTACCTGGGAAAAATTACGTCAAGTGCTGTGGCGTGCTATAGCGCGCTGTGGTACGCTGCAGCACGTTATGGCATGCTACAGTAGTTGTATCTAATTCTGCTATTCAAGGCTCCAGACATGCTATTTACTAGGGATCCATCCTGGCACGCTATGGCAACCTCGTTCAAAATACTATTCCGCTGTAGCGCGCTGTGGCGAGTCGAATTAATTTGCTTTATCGTTACTGTGCGCTATGGCAGTTTGAGTTTCGAGAACACATAACTGCCACTGTTCAATTAATTCATATAAGGTTTATATAAATAATTTGAAATACCGTCGTGGCATACTGTGGCGCTCTAAGGCGGGCTAAAATGGATTTTGTCCCAGGTCCGCGTAAATTTTCATAAGGCATAGCGTGTTGTGGCGTGTTTGCAGCGTGCTACAGCGGTCAATATTTTGAAATCACAGATTCGGCACTATTAAATTAGTTCATCCAATGTTTAAATATTTTTCCGGGAAATGACGTCGTGGCGCGCTATAGCAGTTCTACTTCCAAGCTTGCAGGTATGCTCCAGGTGAGCTCCATTCAGCAGACCGTCATGGCCGACTATGGCATGCTACAGCGTGCTACATCAATTTTGTTTCAGAAATTCTTTTTCTTCTCCAAAATTGCCTCTTCTCCCATTTTTACCTGAAAATGATAAGATTCAAATCAAAGTATGCTTTTTCATGTGCTATTTTTATTGTTTTTAATCCTTTATTTTGCTATAAAACTTGGATTTATCAATTAACAACCATAGCATTAAGTATTAAACTTTGTATTGAAGAAAAAGATAAGTTAAGGGAGGTACTTGTGCCTTCTCCACGCTCAGTCAAAATAGAAGAAATTTATGGTTAGGGCTTTTCCTCAATAGCTGCTCCCTCAAGCTCCTAAGCTTACTACAGTAGCACAACAATAGCGCAAAAGTGAAAAATCGAGATTAGGAAAGGAATATAGACCTAATTACGAGGAGAAGGCAGCTCGCACTACGCGGTGTACGCCTCTGTGCCTGATCGTGGCACAAAGAGACCTTTGCACACCACGAATCAAACTTACTTTCAAATACGCATGATCTCCCACTTGAAATGTTAACTGATGATGATGAGCGTCATGACATTTCTTCTATCTTTCTTGAGTTGCCATCATATTTTGCTTAATTAACATAACTTTTCTAGTGGTCTCTTCAATTATTTTAGAACCATAAAGTTGAGAATCTCCTACTTCAGTCCACACAATAGGAGTAGCATACCTCCTACCATAAAGAACTTCATAAGGAGCCATACCAATACTGGATTGACAACTATTATTATAGGCAAACTCAGCTAAGGCCATATGATCTTTCCATGATCCACCAAAATCTATAACACAAAGATGTAGAAGATCTTCCAAGATCTGATTAACACTCAAAGTTCTACTATCAGTCTAGGGATGGAAAGCAGTACTCAATGCTATGTTTGTCCCCAAGTATTGCTGAACAGTAGACCAGAATTTGGAAGTGAATTTAATGTCTCTCTCAGAAACTATGCAGTTCGATATACCATGCAAATAGATGATCTCCTTAAGGTAATGCTTGGATAACTTAGCAACATGATTGGTTTGACGGATTGGAAGGACGTGATTTGATTTGGTAAGTCTGTCGACAATCACCCAAATAGAGTCAAAATAAGACCTACTCTTAGGCAGACCCACAATGAAATCCATGGGAATGTCAGACTATTTTCATTCAGGAATGTCTAAGGGTTTGAGAAGCCCACCAGGCTTCTGGTGCTCAGCTTTGACTAAGGAATAGGAATGGTATTTAGAAATGAAAATATCAATATCCTGCTTCATACCCAACTACCAAAATGATTTCTTAAGACCTTGATACATCTCACGGCTACCAGGGTGAACAGTGTATATAGAATTATGGGCTTCAGAAAGTATTTATAACTGCAAACTCTTAGGAATCCATAATCTAGCCTTCTAGAAAATCACATCATTGGCATTAAGATGTAATTCTGATCTCTTACCACTAGCAATAACAAAAATCAAGTTTAAATAATTAGAGTCTTCTTTCTAGGCTTTAATAATCCTCGACCTTAGAGATGATTCAGACTGAATACAGATAATATAGTGCACAAATAAGAAAATATGATCGGCTAAAGATTCAATCTTTCAAAATCTTTGATCAAATAGTCGTTGCAACGAAAATAGGAAAAAGTCACCTTACAACTTAGGGCCAACTAATACATTAGCTTTACCCGGATGATACATAATTTGCAAATCATAATTGTAGATTAATTCTAGCTACCTATGCTGATGACAGTTAAGTTCCTTTTGGGTGAAGATATACTTTAACCTTTAATAATCAGTGAATATCTCACACTTAACTCAATACAGGTAGTGTCTCCAGATCTTAAGAGCAAAAGCTACCTCTGCAAGTTCTAGATCATGCACATGATAATTTCTCTCATTATGTTTAAGTTGTCTAAAGACATAGGCTATTACACGTCAATCTTGCATTAGAACACAACCCAGTCCTACCAAAAAGGCATCGGTATTAACCTGAAAATCCTTACCCTCTTGGGGTAGTACTAAGACTGACGCAGAAGTTAACAACTATTTCGCTTCTGAAAGGCTTCTTTACAAGCTGTGCTCTAGATGAATGGAACTTAATTTCTAGTTAAATGAGTTTATAAATAGGCAATTTGGGAAAATCCAGGGACAAACCTTCTGTAATATCCAGCAAGTCCTAGAAAACTATGAATTTCTATTACAAATTTAGGTTGCACCCACTGTTGAAAAGCTTGGATTCTCCTTTGGTCAACCTTAATGCCTTCAGCATCAATTATGTAGCCCAAAAATGCCATAGAGTTAAGCCAAAATTCACACTTCAAAAATTTAGCAAATAATTTATACTCCCTTAGCAATACGAGAACGGCACACAGATGCTTCTCATGATCAGTGGCTAACTTTAAATATATTAGGATGTCATCAATGAAAACTAAAATGAACTCATCAAGATAAGGCTTTATAATATGCTGCATTAGGTCCATGAAGATGGAAGTAGCATTTGTCAGTTCAAGAGACTTGACTAGAAATTCAAAATTCCCATATCAGGTCCTGAACGTAGTTTTAAGAATATCTTCATCCTTAACTCGAATCTAATAATATCCTCATCTCAAGTCAATTTTGGAAAAGACTTTCACTCCAGTGAGCTGATTGAACAAGTCATCTATCCTAGGAATAGGATACTTATTCTTCACCGTCACCTGTTAAGTTCGCGAGTCTATACATATCTGCATCAATTCATCTTTCTTTTTGACGAATAAAATGAGAGCTCCCCAAGGTGACATGCTAGGGTGAACAAAACCTTTTCTAGCAATTCTTGCAACTACTCTCAAAGTTCTTAGCATTCTTTGGGTGCAATCCTAAAAGGGCTTTAGATTTAGGTTGGGTTCATAGAATCAGCTCAATAGAAAATTCTACCTCATGCCAAAGAGGTAGTCCAGGCAATTCCTCTATGAACACATCAAGGAAAGGAAAATTTAATTACAACAAATAAAATTTAAAGCAAGAAGAATGGAAAATAAATGCACTTGAAATGAAAGAGAATGAGGAAGTTAAATATAAGACGTACCAGTAACAACATTGCTTTCTTCCTTTGCAATAGATGAGGAAAGAGTGTACACTCGTAGTACGAAGGGAGATTGGGCAACTATCTTTCCTTTGTCAGCATGACTGCTTTGCCCATGCCTCCAGGTTTGCAAAGGTGCTCTCTTTTGGCCTTGAGTACACCCACTAGTTTAAGGAGGCATTAGAGCAAAAAGTAGCACTTCAAAATTAAAAGGGGCAGGATTCTCAATCTTGGACTGGCAGTTGATTCACATTTTGTCTATCCTTCAGTTGGCATGGCATTCCCAATGAAGATAGTTAACTCGGTTGCAAATCTAATACTGGTTACTAGTGTGGTAACACTTCCCATAAGGGTGAGTCGATTACATTGATCGGCAAGCCTTTTTAGCCAATTTGTGTTCTAGGTTATCTGGAAAACTTTAGAACCCTAAGGATGGTTCTTCTTAAATGGTTCGGATCTAGAGGATTGAGGATGCGAGCACCTTTTGAGCTCCTTATGAGTTTGATGGTGCTCAATCATCTTTGCAGCTTCCAACAACATCAGAAAATCATCATGATGTATGGACATCATCTGACACTTGATTGAATCTTTCAATCCTTTCAGAAATCTGCTAATTCTAACCACTTCAGTGTGAACTAGATCAGGAGCAGAATGAGAGAGCTTCCTAAACTCTATCTCGTAATCATGTACAGAATAATTTCTTTGGGTAATCTGCAAGAATTTATCCTCAAAGATATTTTGAGCAGAGGGAAGGATGAGCCATCATGGAAGACTTGTTCGAATTCAATCTGGGGGATATCATCAACACAAATTTCAGAAAAATGAGCCTTTAGCTCACTATCCCACCAATACTCAGCCTCGTCATGAAAGAAGTGAGTAGCAAGGAGAATACAATCTCTTTCAGGGCATTTGATACAAGCCAAGATATTTTCTATGGTCTTGAACTAGTTAGCAGCTTCCATAGGCAAAGCAATGCCATTTGAATGCATGTGGATTTAAATAAAGGAAGGTTAGTAGAAAAGCATCTACCACAAGACCTGGAGTAAGTTGTTGTGCAATAGTAGCTGCCTTAGGAATTGGGGCAGAAACTTTAGGCAGGGTTGGAAATGATTGAAGTGGAATTGGAGATGGATGGGAGGAGTTGGAGATGGATGAGAAGGGGTACAAGTGGAGGCCATTCTTTCTGCAGCTCTAGTTTGAGCTTCTATCATAACCTTTATTATATCCATGATTTGCCTCATCTCTTCATTAGGAGATGGAGCAACTGGTTCAGCTTCCTTAACTACTGAAGGAACGAGATTATCTTGATCGAAATTCATTCTACAAAGATAAAGGGAGATGAAATTCAGAAACTTGAAAGAGGGAAAAACTTCTCATTACAACTTAGAAGATTTGAGATACAAATGAAAGATACAATAAAGTAGACTATGAAAATAGAAGCTACTATACAAAAGCTACTATGAAAGGAACTAGAAGATCATTTATAAAATTTTGCATAGAACATGATCTCAAAATTAGAGTAAAGAGAAGTACGAAGAAGATGTCTGCTTCCTCGAATGAGTACGTCAAATGTGTGAACCCACCAATCATCAGTGCAATTGTCAAAGAGTTGGTCCAAAATCTTGAGGCGAATATGATCGGGGCAAGCTATGACTTCAAATGTTGCAGTGACGTGGGAAAGCCATTCCCTTACCAACTACGGGATGCAGTTGCCTCGAAACACATAATATCTCAAAATCTTGTTCAACACATCACCTCTGGCTTCAAACGCTCCAAATTATAGACGACCATATGTCGAACCAAACCAATGATCATCCTCCCAATATTGAAAGAATGATCCATTAAAGTAACTTAAATTAGACTCTTGATTTGCCAAATGAGAGTCAATTTTAAAATTCAAGTTAAGTTTAAATCAATTATTGAAATAGAAGTGTGTTCACTTTCCTAAGGTGTCATTCTTAAACATTTTTACTTTTCTGTGTTGATAGCTTTGGATACGTGGATATCTCTTTTTAACTTAATGTTCTCAACCTTGGCTCTGATACCAATTGTAACGGCCCCAATATTGAATCAGGAACCTAATCCAACATTGGAATGCTACTATAACACTTAACACAGGATTAGAAGGAGACTAATCGAACACTAGGCATTATGTGGCCAAGTATCTTTGTGAGGGTGTTAAGTTAAGAAAATTGCAATAATAAGGGAATAATATGAAACAAGTGCAAGTAGAACATGAAAAACTATCCACTTAACCAATACAAGCATTAATAAGAAAGTATACTTATCAAAGAAAGAAGTAAGAACATCACATAAACTAATTATTACAAACTTAGGAATTAGAAATTAAGAGATAAGAAAAAATCTCTCTCACATAAGTAAATGAAAATGAAAATGAAAGAAAAGCATAAGCAGAAAATAATCTTCAAGCACTAGGTCCAACACCACGAGCCTGATATTTCTCTTGATCTATCGTATTTTAGGTATTTAAAATATGGTACAGCACAGCCAAGAAAAAGAAAAAGGTAGTTAAACTAAACTGTCTAAGCACATTTAAAGATTGGCTAATAGTAATTAAAATTTAGTTGGGTATCAAATAAGCTAATTTACAATTAGAAACTGCAGTGGAGCATTTAAAAGCATTAATTAGGAAATAAAGTAAAATATAAACTGTGAAAAAGAATAGTATAAAAGGAAGAGGAGAAGTAATTCACAAATATAATTGCTCTAGCCTGAAAGAAAGAGGTAAGGGAAAAAACATCCTAAATAAAGCTGAAAACTACTAATGTGCATTTGAAATGAAATGAAAATATGTATATATCCAATGAAAATTATGCTAAGTAAAGTAAAGGAAAAGTAGTAAAGTATTTAAATGAAATTAAGGCAACATACACTATATGTAAATATTAACTGTAAGTAAGTAAAGCACATTACTAAAAATAAAAGTGCAAAGTAAGTAAGGGAAGATCTTAGCCACTTGGTCTAAGAATACATAGCCTAGGACTATGTGATGTAAACATAGCCAAAAAGCTATGATGAGATCTCACTATTAATAAAATTGTAAGAGACTCATATTTTATTTATTAAAGTTATTTATGAAAAGTCTCATTATGCGAGCACATACAGAATGAAGCGAGAAGTTAAGCACGTCTGCCTAACAAGCAAAGGAAAGCGGAGTCTCATAGAAAACAAACACTCGCTCTCACCCTCTGAGAATGCAAGGTCTCATTATATCCCCCCCTTAAGCCTGTCCTTGGCTATTCGCCATGGAAAAACTTCTAGTATTTTATGAAAGTTTTATTTATGCATAAAGTCATGTATGTATGTTTCAAAAATATAGGCTCAAGACAAAGCAAGCATTCAAGGATTTTAAGTAATTTTAAATTATATGATATCCAAAATTATATAATCTTAATGATCTACTTAAGATTGGAGCTAATTGAGCTCCCAATTGACATACAGATATCAACCTCTAAGTCAATTATAAGTAATAGTATATTAGAGAAGTTTTGGAAAAGTAGTTTGATTTAATTTATTAAGTGACAAAATATATTATAATTATATTCATGCAAAAATGATACTTATTCTACACTAGTTCTAAGCCAATAAATTCAAGTAAGTTGTGATTAAGGTTTAGGAAACTAGTAGGGAAGAGTAAAATAAATGGATTACTAAACTAATTGAAGTGGAGGTTAACATACTACCTACTAACTTTATCTAATTAGTTTACAATTTAAAAATTTTCCAACAAAATGAATCACTAACCTAGCTAGGATCAATTGGTAGGATGGGCCTAAGTGTATGGGAGAAGTAAGATTAGAAGCTACAAGTTCTATGTTTACTATAGATTAAAAATTAAGGAAGTCTATAGGTTATCTAAATCATAATAAGAAACTACTTAAATTCTTAATTAAATCATTAGAGAGCTTAAAAAAGAACTAGAAGCTAGAGGGAAAATGTGAGCTAAGGATCCAATCTAATTATTGGAAACTAGTTCTATTAAGATCACTTAAGGAAGTAAGGCGTATTACTTAGCATACAATAATTTGTGGAATAGGTTAGCTAAGATTATAATGACTAATCAATAAGCTAATGTTCCTAAATTCCACATGTTCTATTCTAGGAATTGAAAGCTAAATCTAGAAATGTGCTATGAACTAGTCCTAATAGATTCATAACTTACAATCACATAAGTGCTAATGTCATCTACACTTATTGGGAATATTATCTAGCTCTAGAGATCACAAGCAAATCAAGATTTCAAATAAATCTTATAGCATCTCTATTAAGGATGATGGTTGAATTAATAATTTGTTAAGTATTCCAATTATCTAAATTATGAAATTCAAGTGTCGAATATATAGCTGAAATTATATATGAAATAAATAAAATAAGACTTGTTTGTTGTCCTAGAGTTTAAAAACTAAAAACATGCATTCTAAGAAACTATTAAAATGCAAAATTATACTAAATAAAGAGCCAAATACCTAGAACATCCAAATGTTGTCCGAATAAAATTATGTAAGCATATATGAAATCCTATAGCATGAGCAGAAAAATATCACTAAGTAGGTCAAAATTAGATAATTTTAGGAAATTAGAGTTTGGAGGACTCCTAATTAGGGTTAAGAAGTAATTTAAAAAATTATGGTTCAAAATATAAATCTAATTTTTAATTGTTGTCTTACAAAATTTTATGATTGAAATGGACTATTGAAATATCAAGTTTGGATAATAATTGATCAAGTTATGTTGCATGCAAGTTTAGGTTAATTTTATAATTAATTAATTAGCCTAAAAGTAGTGATTAATGAAAATAATTAGCAAAATTGAGATTTAATGTTATATTAATAATCTATGCATTTTTCTGGTCGAAATGAAATATAATATCCTATATTTTGGTTAAGTAATTTGCAAGATATAATTAAATGAAGTTTGCAAAAGTAAAATTAATTATATTAATCATTATATCAATCATGTAATCATTGCATTCAATTTAGCAGCCCTATGCTGAAACTGAGACAGCGTAAAAGTGGGTGTCAGCTGATAGCCATCATACACATGGAAACTCGTGCAACGAAGAGGCACGCGTCATTTCCTAAGGAGCGACGCGTGTCACCATGAATCGTAAGCGATCTGAGATAAGGCTCAGTTTGTGAGGGACTAAACCGACCAATCCGAAGGATCAAACTGCACAGGTCCTCCGTCCCCGTTAGAAGTCCAAAAATGCACAACCAGTATTAGGTCAATCTGGGCTATTCTAATGGTCCTAGGGCTCAGCCCGCACGTCGGCATGATTAATTAAGCTAATCCAAGTTTTGATTTTGATTCCATTAGATTCAATGGGTCATTTAAACCTAACCCTAGAAATTTGGAATCAATCGGGCTAAAATGGGAAATTTGGTATTTTGGACTATTTTTAAGCCCTAAAAAATACCTAAATTAAATTGATCTCCAAACCCAATTCTGATTTCATTTTTGAATTCTCCGCCCCCAAATTAGCTAAGGGTGAAATTTTGGGGATTTTTAGAGGTCATTTAGGCACATTTTGGATTTAATTTAAATTGGTTCAATTACAATTTAGGGTTTTAAGCAATTCTTAATTACAAATTTATCCTCTTCCAACGGTCGGCCGATTCCCAAATCGCGGGCGCCATTCGGGCCGTCCATTACGCGGATTTAATCCAACAGCCCGTGCCTTCGATTGGATCCGTCTCATCTCGATCATTCCGCGGTTCTGAGATCTTGATCCGACGGCATCTAGGTCTCCGTCTTAAGTATCCTCGATCGCTCGTTCGATCCTCAAATCTAATCCGACGGTCGATCCAGCTTCCTCGCGCGGACGTTAGATGTCGGGAGATCAGAGCTATTCCGCGTCAACTGGCGATCCATCAGACAGCCCTAGCAACCCCCGCAACTGTGGATCATCTTCTTCCCTAGCTCGCGCCCGACAGCCAAATTTTCCTGTACAGCCACATCCTCCAGCCGGTCTGCCACTCCCGTGCCATGTTAGGAAGACCGTTGTGACCTTGCCCTAGCCTGCCTAGCACTCCCAGCCAAGCTTGAGGCCCTGTCCACACCAATTCTGGCAATTGAGGGAGCACCCTCGGGCCAAGCCTATGCCATGGCTCCAGACCTCGGCAGCCACCCTGAACCTCCGTGGAGCCTATAAATACACTTGCGACTTTACAGTGAGTCCCTTTGCTCACAGTGAATCCCCAATTGCTTAGCTGAAGGCCTGCTGGAGCTCCCATCACCTCGGTGATTTCCCGGCATCTCTGGAGCTAAGGACTGCTGATAGAGAACTTGTCTGGAAGCTCGAAGGCACTTCAATTCCCTCGGCTGAGCCTGCGACCTTGACTTCAGGTACAGCCTTCACCGATGGATTCCTTCGATCCATTTCCTCTTCTGTCTCTGCATTGAGCCTCTGGATGTCGCGTAAGGAGCCGTAGCCACTTATGAAACCAGTTGTAATTGTCGCCTGGGGCTATGCTAGCTCGAATCAATCATATCGATCGATTGAGCCAGCAGCCGAGCCATGGCTGAGTCTGAGTAAGGACCCAGCGATCGGCTGCACCCAAGGTTATGAAACCTTAGAGGTTCGACTCGCCTCACCTACCTGAAGGTGTAGGTATCGAACCTCGGCCGATTAATGGCCTCTGTTAGGAGAACTGTCTCCTCACAGTAAGCCTAAAATGCCATATCGAAGGCGTCCCAGGTGAGTAGCACCCCATCGATCAGAGAGATCTAGATAGGGGTTCTTAGTCCAATCGATGCATCTCGACCCCAGGAACATGTAGGGATCGAGTTGAGCCGCTACCATCGTCGGAGCGCCGAGAATTTCAGCGTTGAATCTTGCCTGGGACGAACCCGTCGAGAAGAAGAAGACGACCCATTTTGGGCTGGGCCGACCCCGACCCACGCGGATTTGATTTGGGCCACGTCTATTAGTTAATTGTTGGGAGACATTTTTAATGGTTATGCATTTAATTAATCAAATCCTATAGTTTTAATTTAAATAAAAATATAGATTAAATTATTTAAATAACTTTTGCTATACTGATCCAAATAGTATGATCCAATATATCATTTGAATCAGAAAAATGCAAGGAATCTAAATATAAAATAAAATCACAGATCCAATGGTTGGATTTAAAATAATTGATTAAACCATTTTTGTTTTTAATTAAATCCTAATAAATTCAATTAATAACCAAATCAATTGATTAAGGGTTCTAATTGCTCATTAAATCCTAAAGAATAATTGTGGCCTCTTAAAAACAATTTTGGACATTTTATTTTCTTAATCACCCCTTAATTACCATAATTAAGGATTAGTGAATTAAACCCTACATTAACCTCTGATTGTGGGTAAGTTAGTTCCTAATGTCATATTAAGTCTATTAGAACCTAAATGTAAGGTTGAATTACCCTAAAGTGCCCTAATCTCACTAATCACCCTAATTGGCTCAATTAAATAATTAGTGCTAATTAAACTTAATTAGGTTATCAAAACCTGAAATAAGTATGTTTCACACTTCAGTAGTCAATAGGAAACACATTAAAATAGATTAGATCTAATTTGGATAACTAAACACAAAAATCCCAAAGTTAGCCTTAAGAGGGGTATTTTAGTCATTTTGACCAAATATGCTTAAATGCCCTTTAAACCTTGGAAATTTTAGTAAACTACCCTAAGATAGATTAGAAATGTTCTCTGAACTCTTAAACTAATAACAATACTATTATGGTCATTAATCTAGGAAGTCGTCAACTAAGCCTTAATTAAGACACTTAGATCTTAAGTGATCCTAAAGAAGTCACTTGAGTTCAATGCTTGAATCTAATAATTGCAACTGTTAAATCTCACATTGATAAGTTCAATTTAGTTAAATTATGATCTTAAATGTCAAAAGAAATGCAATTGGTAAAGTCTAAGTTAAAAACCTAGCTTAAGTCTAAAGTGATCAAATAATCAAATCTTAGATCTTAGACCTTAGACTTTAGATCTTCTACTTGAATTAAACCATCTCCTTTATAATTTCCTTAAGTGATTGATTGTTTAATCCCTTGAAGTATTCCATGTGGGTATAGGATGATTCGATCTTTAAGATAATGAGATTATCTTAAAGACTGAATATAGATCTTAGATTCTCAAGTTCTTAATTGATTATTTTATCTTATAATCAATAGAATAACCCATCACTAAATTCTTAGTTCCTAGATCCTTTAGCTTCTAGGATTCCTCACCTTTAAATTGGTATTCATTGTAAACCTTAGATCCTTAGTAGGATTTGACCTTGGGTTTAGGATTTGAACACCAAGGTGGAGTGTAAACCCAAAGCCCCTATATCTTGATTTATCCAGTTAAGATTTAGGTAAAAGAACAAAATATTAATAAATTAGGTCACTGATTAAATTATTAAACCTTATAGTCATCACATGATTTTGGATTAGAACTTGTTAAGTTCTAATATTAACTTTAAGGTCGTAACTCTGAGAATTTACTCGAAAGCTGGATATTGGAGATCCTAAACTTGTATATTCTCAGAATAGTTAGATTGGGTAATTAGACAACCATGGATATCACATAAGTCTAGATTGAGTCTCTTGCTTACGTTGATTAGATCGCTTGGCATACCTTAGATATTGAGCCTTATCCCTTGAGCATAATAGGAGAATTGAGGATAAGGATGATACATCCCAATTTAGTATTTGAATTGCATATCATTCAGGTATTTCAGTATCTGCAGTTGGTAGAATATGTCCTAGCTTAGTCTGCCTCTTCAGTAGTAGTATTGTATAGAATGGACTCAGACCTAGCAGATTTGGATGGCGAGGCTGGGGATTGATTGATTGATCTCATATTATGGAGGCCCTGTATGGCCTATTGGCTGGTATGGCAGTACTATGTCTTAGGCTTATTTTTACTTTAGTTGGGTTATTCAGTATCGTTTTCTTTTTGCTTTGCCACATGCTTCAATTGTCTTATTTTTAGTACTTGCTCGCTTTTGCCATATGTCTCAGTGGCTTTCTTTACTTTTTTTGTTCCTAAATTAGCATGTCGTATGTATACTCTTATGGCTTATTTACATATATTGGCATATTTAGGATGCTAGAATTGCATGTTTGTTTTCGGCATTTGTGTTCTTGTTATACTCAGCATGTGTTAATACGATCATAAGCATGTTAGGTTCAGAACTGTATTTGCTGTTTCTTTTAGCTTTTAGCCTCACCTTGTTTATTTCATATTGTATATGACTTTTCATACTAGTTGCTGGCTATAAATAGATAATTTATAGTTACCCATCTCTTCATAGCTTGTTGCACCCATTATTGCTTGCATGTTTAGTTAAATTCAAATGTGATATCTTAAAATATTCAGTTCATTAAAATAGCCTAAAATGTACTTAAACAATTGTCTAACTGTAACCTTTTTGTTTTGTTGGCTGGGCCATGGCATTTGTGATACCGACAAATGTCAGATTCGGACCTGTTCGTGGGTGAAGTCGCAGGAGAGGAGCAAACTCCGGAGGAGGATTGTGTTGCTGCTGTTTAGTTAGAATTCTGCTTTTTCTTTTTAGTGAGATTGAGAGACATTTATATTTTCTATTAAATTTCAGTCTGTAATAATTAATTCTGGATGTATTTCATTTCTGCATTGTGATGAGTTACTTATTATTTTCCCTCTTTCTACTATGTATGCTTATGGATGTTATATTATTATTTGTTGCTTCCGCCACTTTGATGCTTGTATATTAATGAATGTTATAGTGCTTGGTGACAGGTCCTTGGCTTAAGGCAGGTTGGGCTTACCTAACTTTACTTAAGTTGGGGATTTGCCACAATTGGAGCACCGTACTTCCTTGTTGTCAGTACGAGGGCACCACAGAAGCTCTCTTCACGGTCGACATGCCAAGTTAAACACGGAAGCCAGGAAATAATGGGATTAAAAAAGGCATGATGCCCTAGTCTCAAATTCGATGACTAGGATTCAACTCGGAAAGGTTGAAGTCCCCCAAATCGGTTTGGGGTCGATTCGACTCAATTGAGCATGATCAATTCCTCTCAATGATTAGCAACCATACCATTAAGTGTTAAACATGGTATTAAGGGAAAGGAGAAGTCAAGTGAGTTACCTACGCCTTCTCCATCATTGGTCAAAACAAAAGAAACTTAGGGTTAGAACTTTTCCTCAATAGCTGCTCCCTCAAACTCTAGTAGCATAACAGCAGCGCAAAAGAGAAAATCGAGTTTAGGAAATTGAATGGAGGCCTAATTGTGAGGAGAAGGAGCTGGCACTGCACGGCGCATGCCTCTACGCTTGATCGTGGTACATAGAGACATACATGAAAGCACATCCAAGCCATCCGTTCGATCAGGCGATCGAACAGCCAGATCAATACAAGCGGATCGTGTTGATCCTAGACCGTCCGATCCGCCTTTGAAAAGGTGGAACGGTCCAGATCTTCATGGATCGTTGTCCCACGCACTGGCCTCATGCACGGGATTTGCACGATTTTAAAATAACTGTTTGGAATTTTTATTAATTGTATATTAATTTAATATAAACGTAATATTTAATTAATAAATTAACCCTAAATAATTACTCAAAATTAAATACTCAAATGGACTTCAAAAAATCTCAAATTTTCACCCTTACCTAATTGAGAGGTGAGGAACTCAAAAATTAAATCGAATTTTTAATCAGAAGTCAATTTATGTATCCTGATTTTTGAGTATTTAAATATTATTAAAATAATCGGGGGGAAATTCGATGACTTTTAAACACTCCCAAAATACCACCCCTAGCTAATTTGGGGGTGATGAGTCCAATGGCGGACTCCGATTTTGATTCTAATGTCTAACTAAAATAGGCATTCTCAGAACTTTCGAGAAAATCAGAAATGTTAGAAAATGTCAAATGATCTCCAAAACACATGAAACTTGAGGTGGAAACTCTTAACACTATTTCAAGAGCATTGGAAAAGGAATGGAATTAATTATGTTACTAATTAATGAGTAATAACACTAGGGTTGTTACACTGCCTCTCTACCACGCAACTGTTAAAGTGGGGCCCACTTGTTCTGCTACTCATGCACGTGGGTCCCGCCAGCCTTCTCAGCACCTACCACGAGTCATGTTAGCACCTTTTCTTACATAGTAAACATTGGGGATTTCTGTATATAGTTTTTATTGATTATTAAGCCTGCTTAATGTAACTTAATTAATATCTTAATTAAGCAAATCTTCAATCATTCATAACTTAAAATCCATAAGTCAATATATATTGAAGTTATATCTCATTTTGCTCATGAGAGTGCCAAGAACATTCTGATAGTGTTACTTTTGCTATTTGGAGTGTATTTTGGCTAATGACCTTTAGGAACTATACTTAATTGTACCCTTAAACCCTAGAATTTTATTTGGCTATAACTTAGCTAAATTAACTTCAAATTAGGTCATCCAATATATAATTATGATCAAGACAACCTAAGGAATAGTAAACTACAAAAATATTTAAGTTTTGTTGACATATTTTTTAATTAGCCCTAATCACCAAAAATCTTAATTAGTAAATATTAGCATAACTAATTATCCAAATTTAGAAATTTTAATTATTGTAGACTCCTATAGTAGAGTAGAACACCTTAGTAATGTTAAATTCTCATTTCTGGATTTAATTTCACTAATCACTCACTAATCACACTAAATCCTAATTAGAGCATAAGTTAGGCAAATAAGGTTCAAATATACTCTCAGCTATTATACTCAGTGTGTTATAAGGAAGTTATATCCACTTAATTTACTAAATTTAAACTTTATTTGGAAAAGTTATGCTTTTGAACCTTTCTTAAAACTCATAAATTATATAATTAAATCTCAATCTTGTTTTGGCCATTACTTGGCCATATGATATAATAATTTAGTGATTTTGGACTCTATAAAATCCTTAGATAGTAAACAACATAAGTATAAAAAAAATTTCATATTTCAGTAAATAGAATTACTAATCTACCCATAATGAGCTAAAACCCTAATTTGAGCTCATAAGGCTTAATCATTGGTCTATTTGGGTGTACTTACTGTCTATCTTCATATTAGACAGTAAGTAATCATTTTGCATTAATAAATTTTAGTTTAGAACCCTAAATCAAAGAGTTATATTTTAGACCATTAAGTAAGGGCAAAATAATCATTTTACCTGAATTTTGATTTAAGTGCCCCTAAGTCTTAAAAATGATTATTGTTCCCTGAAAATCAGTAAAGTAAAGGCTTAGAAGCTGAATAAAGATCTTATGGTGCTTGATAATGTGATTTATTATCTTGATCAAACCTTATAATCTTTTGATTTCTCTTAATTAAAAGAATTAGCATAATTTGACTTACATCAATCATTAAAATATATTGATTTTTCAAATGATTCATTCATAATAATATGCTGATTTTATCCCATGACTTTATTATGTAATCAAACTTAGAAGTTATTGATATAAATTTGTTAATCTTCCATTGTAATTAAGTGATTGATTTTTTGGACCTTTAATTTTCTTTTCATGCCTCAACTCAAGTTAGAAAGCTAAATTATTATGTTTATAAGTTTTTAATCTCTTATTATCTTGTTAAATTTTATGAATTAAGTGCTTAATACCTTAAGTTAGGAAAATATTGAGGTAGGAGATATCTTATTGAATATACATTAAGATAGGCCTTTAGATGAACCTTTTTAAACTTAAAAATTTGAGCTCCTATTTTTTGTGGTAGTAATAACCTATGGGCTATAGATTGAGTTTAAATGAGGTAGCTAACCTAAATAGAGTGACTTCTATGTGAAAACTTTGGAACCTTTTACTTAGTACCCCTAATGGAGAATAGATTCATTAGTCTGAATTTGCTTAGTTTCTAAATAGTTAGTATAGAATAATAGCATTAGTATTTATCATGTGAAGATTACAGTGCATATCTATAAAGCTAATTTGATTCAGTAAAGATATGAAATTGGTTGATTCATCCTAAATGGAATTGTATATCATAATCTTGTCATAGATGGATCTACAATAAAATTATGATAAATTTCTCAATTTTATCAAGTGTGTTTTATAAGTGAAGGATTGAACATCTTAGTTTGAGAGAATAAACTGTAAGAGGATTATGTACCTTATCATTGTGTGCATTGATAAGTGCAATTAAATAAACTAAGTGTTTCAAGTTACCATTTTTAGGATACTTTAAGTTATGTTTTTAATTAGGGTATTGAACATCTTAGTCTAAGAGAATAAACTATAAAAGGATTATGTCTCGTATCATTGTACACATCGATAAGTGTAGCTAAATAAAATTAGTATTAAGTTACCCTTCTTAAGAATATAATATTTATGTATATGCACTCTCAACATATGATAATTTATGGAAATCTTAAGATCAAATTATTTTAATAGCATTTTTGCATACACTACATAAGTATAAGTATAAGTATCAATAATAATTATGAATTGTGGGATGTAGCATACACTAAGAGATGAATTATGGGATGCAGTGGGCATCAAGATATTGAACTCTTAATAGAATGTATGCGGGCATCAAACTGTGTATTCATGATAATTCAGTGGTATTTTAGATATATTTATATTGGCATACAATATAGTTCTAATATATCATGGCTACTCAATTTTCAATCGTTACAGTGGATTATTGCAGCATTTTCTTTCAGTTATTATCTTACTTAATATTTCAGCTTTTAGTTATTTCAGTATTTTCTGTAACATTTTCATGATTTATTTAAATGTTAAATTCTTTAAACTGTATAAAGGCATGTTGTAGTATTTTGTTGGTGTTAGACTGATTGTCTAACATATGGTACTTTTATAATTCAGCAATTTTCTAGATCTAGAGTAATTTGGTAAGCCAACATTGGAGTATATTTAAGTGATTCTAGATGACCCAGTGGAGCACTAGAAGATCCAGTCTTTACTCTTTTAGTTGCTTTTAGTTGTGAGATTGATAGACCTTTATTTCTGCTATTTTCAATTTTAAAAACAATAGTTTGTATTATTTATCTAGATGTATGTTCTTTTTTTACCTTTCAAATTTCTATGATGAAAGTTTGGATGAATGCTTTTAGCTTTCACACTTTGATTATTTCTATTTATACTTAGTATTATGATGTGATCAGTTGCAAATATTCATATTTAATACTCATATACATTAGAAATATTCTTCTTGTCTTATCAATTCCAATATATATAAGCACTCCAACTAATACTTAAGATAAGGATACTACTTGTCATAAGGATTAGCTGTTAGTTCTATCTTGCGTAGACTCTCAGTTTTCATATGTGGGAAGGTTTAGAAACCCTTCCTAGGTAACGCATTGTTCTGCCACCAACTATTTAGGGTACTTACTCCTTAAACACCTTTATTGTGCGCGACAATGGGATGGGGAGTTACACTAGACCTCCACAAAGGTACGCTTCTTCCTTAGTTTATATGTGTCCAATGAATGGTGATGAACCAGAATGCTTTGAAGAGGCGCTTTAGGTGAATGATTCAATCAAGTAGAAGGCTGTCATAAATAATGAAATTGAATCACTCATGTTAAATGGAACATGAAATAGTGTAGGTCCTCCTATATTATTATGTTATTATATGTGGATGATATATTGATCACAAGATTATACATGGAGGAGATAAGGTGTGGGGCCCCATACCTTCTGCGGCCATACTAATACTGATATTAGCATAATCACGAGGAGTATGGTCTCCAACTGTGGCAAATCCCCAACTTAAGTAGAGTCATGTATAACCCAACCCGCCTTAAGCAAAAGACTTGTCACCTGAAAATGAGAACATATATCCACATATTAAAGTAGCGAAAGCAGAAAATAGTATAATATAATATTCACATCACAGCATAGTATAGAAAGGTAAATGCAGCACTAACTCAGCTCAAAGTGCAAAAAGTAAATATATGCAGATTAATAATTACTACAGATTAAATGTTAAAAAAAAAAAGAGCACTCATCCTCATAGCAAAAATATGAAGTCTAACTAAGCAGCAATAAGAAGATCCTCCTCCTATCCAAGCTCCTCTCTAAAAGAACCACCAACAAATAGTTCCAAATCTGATATTTGTTGGTACACAAATGCCAGTGCCCTAGCCAACAAAAGAAAAATATTACAGTTAGACAAATTGTCTAAGTACATTTTAGGCTGATTAAGTGAACTGAACATTTAAAGATATCACATTATTACTGTAAGCATGCAAGTAGTTTAAGGTGCAACAAGCTACAATGAACATGATAATTATAAAATAATATTTACAACTAAACAACAAAGTATGCAAACTAATATACCATACATGAAGCTGAACAAGGTGAGGCTATAATGTATAATTAATCACAAAGTACTGAAAGTTAAACACATCCTAATATGATTATGATCATATGAATACATGCTGATTACATGAAGGAAAATTGTGTGTCATGAAGTATACAATTCTAACATCCTAAGCATGTAATTGCTGAATAAGTACTGAACTGGAATAAATGTACAAGTATGCAGAGCTAATAAGTAAAAGCCACTAAAGTATGTGGCAAAGCATGCCGAAACACTGAACTGAAATAGAAGTAAAGCCATTAAAGCATGTGGCAAAACAAACCCAAAACACTGAAAGTAAATGCATGCCTAAACATAGTACTGCCATAATAAAATTAGGT
Source organism: Gastrodia elata (assembly GCA_016760335.1). Classification (NCBI taxonomy): domain Eukaryota; kingdom Viridiplantae; phylum Streptophyta; class Magnoliopsida; order Asparagales; family Orchidaceae; genus Gastrodia; species Gastrodia elata. The sequence continues at coordinate 7,682,032 of CM028677.1, read as the reverse complement.
CATACAAGATCTATGGACATAAAGTTCAACATGTATCCATCTTAGGAATCATCAGAACTAGGTTCAAGTTGAACTCATAGAATAAGACATGTATCCATCATAACCAAGCACAGGGCTAGGATCGAGTCTATTCTATAATAGAAATGGTACCGAGGAGGCAAACTAAGCTATGACACACTCTACTGAACTAAATGTACTAAATGAACTAATTAATATTTACAATATTCAATACTAACTTAGGATACATCCTTAATATCCTAAGTTTACCTATTATGTCCAAGGAAAAAAAATGGCTCAATATATAAGGTGTGCAGGGCAATAATAGTCGAAGTAAGCAAGAGACTCAACTACACTGATGTGAATTTTCTAATAGGTCTCCAAATGGGAGATTGTTGGGATGTGGAGATCATTCAGATCATCATAGAGATGCTAATGGAGCTTTGACGAGCTTCCGGGAGGTTCCGAGGTGATACGAAATGATGTTGGGAAAGCTCAACTGTAGTAGGCGCCACAGTGCACCGTTTCGTACCGTAGTGCGCCATGGTGCCAAGCACCCTAGAGAGAGGCATTGCAGCATGCCCCTATGTCAAGAACTCAAGACCAAGGCATTGTAGTGTGCCCTGGTGCCAGTCTGCCCAAGACTAGGGCACCGTAGCGCATTGTGGTGCGTTGTAGCGCGCCCAGGCGCCTACCTACCCAAGGCTAGGGAGTTATAGCACGCCGTAGCACATGTCGGAAATCTACTCTAGTTCATACGTCGCTCTTAGCAACTTAGGGGGTATTTTGGACTATTTGGGATCTGAATGTTAGCAAGGGCAAGCTAAGTGTTTTGGTTGCTATTGGAGAGAACTCTAAGGGTGCTGGTTGCTGCTCTTCTTCTTCATTCTATAGTAAAAACTGGAATTCCCTATTGGAGAAGAAATTGATCGGGAGGCTGTGTTAGCGATAGATCTTTGTTTATCTTATGAAGGTGAAGCTCTTTGTAACTTTGTAACCCTTTTGATATATAGTGAAATTTCTGTGTAGTGTGGTTCTATATTTTTTCCTATGTTTGAGTTTTTCACGTAAAATCATTATTGTTTGGATGCATGTGTATGTGTTGTTTATATTTTTGCTATGCTTGTAATTTTGTTGATTGTTTGTTAACATTAAACGCAACCCCGGTCCTCGAGCTCAAATCGCTTCCGCTGCGGTGCTCTAGATAGTTCATCACAAATATGATGTTAGGCCATTAGTTTTTCCTATGGCCAGTGGATTGTGACTTCTTAAATTCTCTTTACGAAATTATTATTACATTGGCTTAGATTGCTATGATTAACACTATTAATATTTTATGATGACATATTTGGATCATGGTTCTCAATTGAAAAAATTGCAAACTAACTCATGAGATTATACGGTTACTCCTATGGAAAAGTGGATTGGGCTTAGTTGCTCCGAGAAAATTGCTTTTAAGTTATGAATTCTCTTTGTTGCCATATTTTGTGGAATATTTCCCTTCTTATGAGGTAGTGAAAGCTCACATTTTTGGATTTTTTTCATCTATTAGTAACTAGCACCTATCATTCTCATTTTAGGGAAAATTGAAGTTGATGCATCAATTTTGAATCATCATCTTCAATTGGCTTCTCGGCAAAGGAAATGCATATCATAGAATATATGATTTTGTACTCAAAGATGGTCATAGCATGCTTTTTGATAATCGTCCTAGTGTTTTGGTGCTTAAGTATATTTAGTGAAAAATTTTAAAGTTGAAACATTCTTGTGCCTTATGTAAAACAATTTGTAAGAGCTAAAATATCATATTCTAAACTTGTTGAGCTACTTGTGGTGTTAAAACGTGCATTTTGTCATTCATAATTCAAAACTCGTTCTCATCTTTTCTTAGTTCAGCCAATTATGTTTAATATGGTGAGGCGTACTTTTTCCAAAGCCAAATTTTGTTTTTTTGTTGTCACCTACCTTACAGCATGTTAATAGCTGTGTTGATCATGGCTTTGATAAATTACTTAAATGTGTTTACCTTTTGTTGGTGATATTTCAGTTTATTTTATTTGGTATGAAAGCAATTTATGTATTTTTTGGCCAAAGCAAGATGCATTACCACACTGACGAGTATTTTGAAACTGTGAAATATTGGAAATGACTTAATCATTGGAGAAATGCATTATCACCTCATTAACTCTTGTGTTCAACGATCCCCCTAATGACATTGATGGCAAGCTTTAAGATTTTATTTCAGTTGGATTCGATATGTGCTAAAGTTCATCAAGGTAATGCTTCGTGGAGGACTATTTGAGTTCCAAGATTGATCCAATTATGGCCTTTTCATATTACTTTGTGTTTGAACAAGCGGTTTCTACAATGATTTGGTAATTTTTTTAGGAAGATTTCCTTCCAATTACTAATCATGCATTGTCCTTTATTCAACACTACAGGATGTCAACGATAAAAACAGAGATCCTAATCCTAGCAAGCCCAACAATCTTAGTTCTTAGATACTACAAAAATGAATAGTTACTTTGCATGAAATACTACCTTAAACCTTGCAACCGCACAAGGATTAATTCTATCTTGCTCCTGGGAGTTCTAAATCTAGATACTTATTTTCTCGCCTTTTTATGAATTGAATTTGTTCAACTGCTGTTTGAATTTTCCTTAATGAATTCTAGATAAGCCCTAAAATTAAAAAAACAAAAAAAAAAAAAAAAAAAAAACAAAATTTCAAATGATTATTAGGCTTCAAAAGCGGATTCATGTCTCTCTCATAACTTCCTTTTAAATTTTTGAAAAGTAATTATTAATTGATTCTTCATCGGCGCCAACCAGGCATCCATGGCGGAGAAAATGGGGAACTAAGAGAAAGGACAAAAAAACATGTTACAAAATTCGAAGCTATTTGAACGCTTTGTCGTCACTTCAAAAAACAATTATTGTCACTGTTTCCCGTTTACTGCACAGTCGCATGCACAGCATCCTTTTTTTCTTCTAAAGTTTCACAACTTTGTTACCTACCCTAAATTTCATTCCTTTTCTGTTTCACCAACTTATTCAATCAAACATTACAAAAGAAAAGCAGGAGCTCTTTAGGATTTCAGTAGGTCCAATCTTGAGGCAAACCCATTTCGGATGAAGAGATGATTTTCTTGGCCGCTTTATCCCCCAGCATTGGATTGCATGTAGCGTGCTGAAACTGCCCATTTCCCTTCAAGCTCACTGAAAATCAGAAGACAAAAAATCAGTTTCCTCTTTTATAATAGAACAGGAGATTTAATTAAGAATTAAAAATAAAGAAACGAAAACAAAAAGTACTTTTCATTTTACTGCAAATAAATCTTAAATAGGTGTAGGATTGACGCTTGGCTGTATTAGAAGAGATGAATAGATTATGCACTATACTTTGGGATGGCTTTTCAAGGAATTTTAGAGACTGAAATTCTCAGCTCCACTTCCTTTTAAATATAGAACAGATTAGTTGATTTCCTTTCACAATTCTACTTTTTTAAATAATTAGGGGCTGCTATTGTTGTTATAATTGTAACAACTGCAGAGATTTTGGAAGGGAACTACAGTTGATTTGAGTGTGCTCTTCAGCTCTCTCCCTAACACCATCTCTTTACCTCCTGGCATTGTGCTGGGGCATCTCTTTACCTCCTGGAGTTGGGCTGGCAGCCCCTCCCTCTGGCAGAAATTGAATAGCCCCACAAAAGTCCCAACTATCGTCCAGAATTTGATCATCAATTGCTCTTCTTCCATATATCCAAGGGGATACTGAAGACAATTAATAGAAAAGAAATTCAAAAAGAGCAATAAAAAACTTTTTCTATGAAAGAATTTACTGACTAGTGTTGGCTTGCCGTAGAAAGTGGCAACACCGTCTGTTCCATTTCACAAGGCATTTTGACAAGCCAACTACAAATCATGCCACAAGAATACTCTATAATATACAGATCTAGAACAACTTCATATCTATCTAGATTCCTTGTTTGCATATTATGAAATAACTATAGAACATTTGGTATGATAATATCCCATTGACAACCTCAACATAATTTTCAAGGCCCTGAACGAATCTATTAAAAGCCATTTTTCGTTAAAAATAGTTACTTTTACAATCCGATTAAAGATAAAGTCAAGCCAAACCAGCAAGGCAACCCATATTCCATTTAGGTCGGAGCGGCTCCAATGGGGGTTCCGTTTGGAGAATCAATTATGCAGCACAACCTATAGTTCAATACACAGCCTAACAAAATCTTAATAAAAAATTTTCAGAATTACATTTAGTGAACTAGAAACTGGCTTAAGAAATTTATCGAAGTAAAATGATATGCCCCCTGAACATGTCCAAGTTTCTGCCAAAAAGCAAGAGCAAGATAAAACAACTAAAACGATGCCCATGCACAAGATATGGGCCATCACTTCGGGGAGTTTTGGGGAGACGGAACAAAACACGATAATATATTAAAACACATAGGTTGCAATAATGAAAAGATGCAGGGAGACGAAAGAAACAAAACCATCTAAAATGAATAGATGAGAAAAAAGAAACGAACAAGAGCAGGAGATGCATACAAGGTTTAGTTTTGGCGTCTTCACATAATACTCTTGGAAGGAAAACACCGGTTCCCCCACATTCCCTACCGAACCCGCTAGCCCGAACCGGCACAAACCGGTTCAATGCATAGCCCTGCTGCTGCCGATGTCTCTGCAAAACCCTAGCCCTCTCCAGTCGAAAATCATCCACCTGCAGGGGCGGGTGGATAAACATTAAAAATAAACCCTAAACCCTATTATAGGGAGCTAAGTCGGCAAACAAGAGGGAAAGTAAGTGCGGCTTCTTACACAACTATCCAAAGGCACTCCCCGGTTAAATTTATGAATAACCGGCGGAAAAGGTAAGATATGGTCCGTCCTGCCGCCGCCGCCGCCGCCGCCGCCGCCGCAAGTGGCCGTTTTAGCGGCTACTCTTCGCCCTAGCGGTGCTTTGTAGCCAAGGTTCGTCGGAGACAACCATGAAACTAGTCTTCCCTGTTCATACTGAAAAGAAAACATAAGAAACAATGGTGAATCAGTAAAAGAAGGTGATATTTTGAGACTTTAAAGAGTACGGTAGGCATGCGAAGAGATACGTCTGGATAAAAAGGAGAATCTCTGAAAGGGGAAACGGCTGGGATTGCATGGTAGCCATCAAAGAGGGCGAAAGATGCTAGCTTTTGGGTGAGATCGTCTGTCGGGTGGTGATGGCGGCAAATGCCGACCGCGCAGATGACATCGGACGGCAGCCAGAGTTCGCCATCGTCAAGGTTAGAAGGTAAGTCCGCCATAAAACCGCCGGCGATAGATAGAGATTAGACAAAAGGGCAGTTGTGGAGAGGGAAAAAGAAAAGCACTTTTGGGAATAGGAGAAAAACGGACACAAGGTCGGGGCGATTAATATAGCGGCGCAGTGGGAATCGTGGGGTCGTGGGAGCGATAAAGAGGGATTGGCGGGTATTTTTGAAATTTTGACGCCCTTTAAGAATAGGTGTGCTTCGATTCACAACAAAAGCATCCAATCGGCTGACTATGTTTTATGGATCAAATCTATTTTTTAAATTTTACAAGATTAAAAAAATAGCCAATAGTAATATTCTCTTTGCTTGGTATTTTTTAAAGTAGTATTGTTATATATATTAATATATATTAAAATATACAGTTAATATGAGATAAGTATATTATTGTTTGAATATATTTTTTTGTTGGATCTATATACAAAAAATCAAAAATAAAAATTATATTGATCTTGAATATTTTTTGATATATAAAAATCATAATTTTTGTTTTATAATTATTATAAAATTTTAAATAATTATAATAACTTTTCAAAAATATTAAAAATCTTTTGAAAGATATAAAGTTCATGAGAAAATAATTTGAGAAATTTCATAAGAAATTGAAGAAATCTTTTTTTTTTTTGTTTATTTATTTAAAACCTAAATTATAATTCTTAAAATATTATTGTAAGAATTTTTTTTAAGAAATCTTTTTTTTCTCTTTGAACACAAATGGGTTTATATGCATATGAGAGTAAAGATGAAAATTTAGTTTCATTTACACTAAATAGGGAATATCGTTATAATATTAAAATGTCACCATTTGGACGTTAAGGTCTGAAGTCAAGATATCTCTTTAAGAGATTGGCTAAAAACGACCTTAAGATTTGAATGGTGAGTGAAACATGTGTGGGAGACATCGCTAATGGGTTTATAATTCTGTAGCCCCTTGAAATAATATATCATATTCACCAAGTTAGCTAAATCAAGAATCAATATATACTGAAAACAATGTCGACCAGCCTAATTCTCCCTGATTTTCTAAACTTATTAAGATCCCCAACATAATCTTGGTTACTTATTTGCAATTTAAATTAACTTAGGCTAAAACAAACCAATATCGAATGGTCAGACATTAATAACGAAATCAGTAACTAGTAGCCAACAATTTGAGCCATGATGACGATAAATCTGAAACTCACTATTCCTTATTGCTTTAGACCACGTTGTCGCACCCCATCCCGTCACCGCGCGCAACTGAGGTATTGAAGACAAAATATTTGGCGACGGGACGGTGCGTTACTCGGGAATAAGAGCTAAATCTCCTCGAATTCTACTAAGATTTTACCCAAGGTTGAACTGAAGTCTAATGCCTAAGATAAGTGGGATAATCTTATCATAAATATTATATAAGGTATTTAAGTACATTGAAATTATGAGAAGTGGTTGTAATAAGAATTCAATATACATGAGTACCTACATAATTTACATGTTGATTACACCACAATATTAGGTATACGTAGTAGTAGTAATAGAAGAGTGTGGAAGTTATGGAATTCATCCATATCGTTCATCATATAAGTTAAGTAAGAAAATATTTATCTCAGAAAAAAAATAATAATAATAAATATAAAGTTAAGTTATTATAGACTATTTGCTTAAAATAAAAAGGGCAATAAATATCTCTCAACTCACAATAGAAAGTATCTAAAAATAGTAAGAAAAAGTTGAGCTAGCTAATGCTCTACGAACTCCTAAATCTCTTGAGTAGCCTCCAAAGCCTGCTCTTCAAATTGCTCAAGATTTGACAAATTATCGGATCCCAAAATGTCGGTTTTCTGGACAAAAAAAAAGAAGAAAAGTATATCGTGTTAGATAATAAGTCTAACACATCAAAAGCTACAACATACCTTATTATAGTTTAAAAAGATTAACATTTTAAATAAAATAAAATAATACTGTAAAAAATAACTAAAATATATAAAATTGTACATAACTGAAAGTAAAGTAAGACAATACCTAAAAGCCAAGATGCTAAATGCAACAATCTGTAAAGAAACTGAAACGGAATAAAATACTAAAATAAAATTATGATATATATCACTGTATATATATATCTGAATATGCCACAGAGTATTATGTTTTAAATATGCATAACCTTGATGTCCATGGCATCCCATTGATCCTAGGTGAGCAGAACCGTTCCGCTAACAGATTAAGTGAGCACAACACTCCGCTAACGTATCCTAGGTGAGCATAACACTCTGCTAATGCAAGGATATGCTTATGCGATTCATGAGAAGCTAATGTTGTAATAATTGAATGCTTTTAAATTATTAAAAACTAGAAAATAATCATAAACTCAAGTAAATATTCATTCGCCTCCACAAATTAGAAGTTTAACTGTATGAACTATATCAATCTATTTTAATTCCACTAAATTCAACACTTATTCCATATCAAGATTTTATAACTTTCTAACTCATAACATGCTAAGAGCACATATGCATGATCAGTATGTTCTAAGAATGGTGACTCTAAGCACTTAATTTGTTTAACTACACTTATCAATGCACACAAGAATAAGGGACAAAATTCTTTTATATTTTATTCTCTCAAATTAAGCTGTTATATTCCCAACTTATAACATACTCTAAACTTGGGATGTCTATCCTGACCTGAACTGTACTTATTGTTGGTACCTACAATTACAAAAAACTCAAAAATTAAAATAATATGCAAGAAAATGCTTAAATCATTAGTTACGTATAGATTATCCTTAATACGAAATAATTTCCAAATCCCCGACAACGGCGCCAAAAACTTGACAGATTGTAAATACATGTCTGCGCTCGCATGCAAGTGTACGTGGTCTGAACTAATAAGTGGAAAGTTTGAGTTTCTGGGATTTATTGAACCATAGAGAATTGAATATTTTGTTACTAATGTATATCTATTATCACTAATGTTTAAGCTATCGGTAACTTGTTTAATTTGGATCCAGAACGAGCAAGACAATCACTTAGTAGAAATTAATCAAATAGAAGGAATATGAGAGTTGGGTGCCTCCCACATAATATGATAGATTACTTAGATATGATGCCTCCTCAAGCATTCATCTTTCATTTGTTTTGATTTTAATTAAGTGCACATTGTTTTTTTCCTTGAGGTTTATCTCAAAGATTTACAAGTTCAAATCTTGTGCTTGAATTGAACACACAATCAGCTCTATTTCAGCACAAAGATCCTTATAAGATTTTAGGTTTGTAGTTGCTATCTCATCTCTTGATCATGGAGATGTGGGTTATTAATTTTTAAGATCTTATAAGCATTGATTCAACTAAAAGCATCACGCGCATCACACATAGCTGAGATGAGGGGTTGAATTTATTGAGCTCAATGACTATGTCACCTCATTCATGAGCACATAATTATTCCATTCCCTCTCAAGTATGTTGAGCAATAGGGCTCCATTAGTGGGTCTTAGTATCACATGCATCATTCCATTGGTTGAGCTTAGATTAAGGTACACTAAGTTCAAGAACTTTCTCACATAATTCCAAGCTCTCATGTACTCATAAATCTAGCATCTAAACTAAGGTGAGCCATGGAGCACAAGACATATTAGTCTTTTGATTCACATTTCAAATCCAATAATAAAATTATACATCTTTTTAGCAAGGCATTAAGATCACAATCTTTACTAACACTTGAGAAAAACTCATACATTTATAGTAACTATCAAAACATATGCGATTACCCAAACCCTCCCTAAAGGAGGTTTAGCTCTCCATTACAAAAAAGATGAAAAAGAACACATACATGGATAAAGACCATTTTATGACAACTAAGAAGGGAAATTCAAAACAAGAGTTTAGAAAATACTATTAACGTTCCTTGGGAAGTTCTCCGGACTCTTCTTCTCTTAGCATGAAGTGTCTTTCTTAGGTCGCTAGTGCTGCCTTTCTCCTCCTTCTCCTTAGTAAGTTGAGCTTCTCCACTCTTGGGGACTTCTTCTTCTCTTCTATGGAGCCCCCTTTCCTTACTTAGTGAAGTGAGCAATTTTTGGAACCCTCCTCTAGTCAAGAGGAGTGGTATTTATAGATGAGGGGTTACTTCTTCCTTCTTCATTTTAAAATCTAGCAAATGCCTCTTAAAAATTTGAGCAATGGTGGAAAAATCCACTTGATGGATGAGGTGACATATTCTTTCCATTGTTTTAGCCATTTCATCACCTCTAAAGATCATTTTCTCAAATAAAAACAGAGCTGCAGCAGGAGGAATGATGGCTGGAGACAAGAGGCTGGTTATGTGTCTTGTCCCAGTCGCAATTAATGCTTCTGCCAGACAAAATTGTGGCGAGATGCTGCAGCGCGCTATGGTAGAAACAATTTTGCAAAGAGGCACGCTGCAACGCGTGATCGCGTTCATTTTTCACAAAGTGACCCGCTGCAGCGCGCTGTGGCGCTAGCATTTTGCAAAGCGCTCCGCTGCAGCGCGCTGGAGCACCAGCATTTCGCAAAATGCCCTACTGCAGCGCGCGATCGCGCCCACAATTTGCAAAATAACTCGCTGAAGCGCGCTGGAGCGCGCGGCAGCCGTTATTCTTAAGAAAAAATTGGAAAATTTCTCAAATGGCTCAGAATTCCTTGGATAGACATTTTTCCTGCAAATATAGATATAATTTGATTAAGGGAGCAATTTTTGAGATAAGAAATGAATAAAAATTTCCTTTATTTGAGAGATAATTTATGGATTCATCACACCCCCACAGTTAAATTGTTGCTTGTCCTCGAGAAAGCTCATAAATGTACTTTTCTATTTTTTAGGTATGATAGTCGACAAAAGATATCAATTTAGATTTTGATTTGTACTAGACATGTACTTAATTGAAATGATCCAAATCATTTGGCATTTAGATATTCTAACCTTGGATATGAAGCAAGGTCAATCAGTTAATCTCCAAGTATTTGATTTTTATATTTGTTACTAAGTGATGAGGAAGGTTCATGAAAACTTAGACTAAAGAGGTAGTGGAATACTCAAGAGTTTTGTGCATATGTGTTCATTCTTATGAATCACAAAAATAAATAGATTAAAAGAGAGATATTTTTTATCATCCTTTTTATTGCATTCAATTGGGAGAGATATTTTTCATCATCCCTTTTTATGTTTTTCTCTTTTCATTCTTAGGGAGAAATACTTTTCTTCATCCCTAATTCAAATTCTTGTGATCATGAAGTCCTACGAGAGCCTATCACACACTTTTAGGGTACTCACCATAATCTCTAGTCATTAGTCCAATGCTTTCCCCCAACACTTAGTTCATAGCATTGACTTAAATTTTTGGAGACTAGATTAATCTTAAATTCATTCCTTAGTTAAACAATTTTAATATTATCAATGTATTTGATCACTTTTTGTTAAGCACCATTTTATTTCATATTATTTTCTTTATTGATACTTTTGTGACTCTCATTTCTTAAAAAATTTAGAAAAAATTTATCATTTTTAAATATTAGAAAATTTTGGGAATACTAGAATTCATAAATTAGGCTCTCAAATAAAACACACAAAATAAAAAGTACAACGAAAAACAACTAATACAAATAAAAATAAAAATAAAAGACAACCTATTTATTTGCGGGTCTACTCCTCTTCTTCTTCTTCCTCGTAGGCGAATTCGCAAGGGTAGCGTGAGTCAGGAATGGGTGCACCGACAAGAGGTCTCAGAAACACAGAAGGGTTTGGTCCTCCTTGCAAGCTCCAGTCCTCGAACATCAGTCCAAGGGCTTCATGAAATTCGGACTGAAACTGGCGCTGCTGGATGAGTTCTTATTTAAAGAACCTCATGTCGGTGGCTAGGGCCTTGTTAAGATCAACCTGCTGATTGTGGATGCGCAGCAATAGCTTGTTGGTGAGAGATTGGTTGGATGGCGTGGATGTTTCCCCTTGCTCGCTCCTCCTTTTCTTGGGCAGCTTCCGTTCACTAGCCTGGGCGTTCAGATTTAAAGGTGTAAGGGTGGTACCGGGTGAAACGACGGTGTCGGAGGAGAGGATCTTGACCCCTTAGGCCTCGCAAAGCTCTGATATCAAAGACCCAAAGGCCAATAGCACAGGGTCTCTTGAGAGCCTTCCAAAGCTGCTCAATTATAATACTCGAGATGGGGATCTCGCCCGGCCTAACCAATGAGCACATGAGGAGTGCTCTGGCATGGGTCACTTCAGTCAAGTGACTCGTAGGCATGACAAAGTTGGAAATGAAAACTGGCTATGCACTATTGGTATCCGTTAATTCAGAACAAAGAATGTTGGCTAATCCTCCCTCCCAGTCGGTGTTTTTGTGGACGAGTTCCGTAACGAGATCAAGGGGATCTTGGCGAGACTCCAAGAGTTCAAGGTAATAACAAGAACTTCCCTCCCCTAGCCCATAGAATTGCTCGATTTAAGCAATCCCAAGGGTGACACCCTTACCTCTACAAAAGATCCTTTGTTCAGCCGCATTAATAGCATTTGCATAAATCTCCTGGACTATGGATGGGTACGTGGGGGATCTCTTGGTCACCAACTCCCTCCATCCCCGAGGGTCAATTTGTTCCACCGGTATGGGCAAGTAGCCGCTGAAGCTCTTCTCTGAAATTAACTTTCGCTGAGAAGTTATGGATAAAAATAGGTGCTTGGCTTCAGCAGATAAGAACCTTTTCTTGTTAAAAGTTCCCCCGGAAGAAGAAGCTTTGGCCTCCTTTCTAGGAATAGCTTTCTTGCCGGAAGTCATGATGAAGAAGTTGAAGGAGAGCAAAATTTGCTAGGGAGTAAGAAAACTTAGAAGGTGCAAGGATAACCCCCCCTGCCTTAAATAGCCAAAGCATTCAAAGGGAAGAGAGGAATGGTCAAAGGGCTTCCCCATGCCATCAATGTGATGATCCATGTGAAGGGGGGTGGCAGCTTTTTCAGCCCACCTTTTTGACTGCATTGGAAGCCCAAATATTATAACTTTTTGACTGCATGGATTCCAAGGCAGTCAAAATTTTTTACAGCTGGAGCAGACCGCTGCAGCGCGCTATAGCGGATTTTCCGCTGTAGCGCTCTATAACAGAATTTCTGCTGTGGCGCAGTATTTCCGCTGTAGCGCGTTGTCACAGAATTTCCGCTGCAGCGTGCGGTAGCACTGTTATTATTATTATTATTATTATTTGGATTGCCTCCCAAGAAGCACTTAATTTAACGTCTTTAGCTAGACTCGCTAACGATTAAATAATCGGATCCGGAGGTTTTTTCTTCCATATAGTAAAGGTGCTAGAGTGAGCACAACCCTCAAGGTGGCTCGAACCCTTGCCCTCTCTTCCTTCTCTCATCGGATCCACTCCTTCGAGTTCTAACTTAGGGGGAGTCTTCTTCTTTCTTTTCCCCTTCTAGTTTTTTTTTTCTCACTCTTTCCTTGCTCCTTTTCTTCGAGGAAAGAGTTGAGCTATTATCAGAATTTCTTTCTTCTAACATAAGATTTTCAAGAACATCATCTACCCAAATTCTTTCTTCTCTCATTTTCTTCCTTACCTCATCTTCCATTTCTCTTTGTTTAAAGATGGTAGGTCTTAGGTCGATGACTTCAGATTTTCCTTTGATTTTATATTCATCACCCCGTGGCCTATGCCAATAATAGCTTTTATACTCATAAAAAAAGGTCTCCCAAAATAATTGTGGAATTCTTATTCCATCTATCCCACTCACACACCACAAAATCAGTAGGAACGATAAAACTCCCCAATTCAACTATAACATTCTTAATGATACCTAGAGGGGTAAGAGATTTTAGATTTGCAAACTCTAGAATCATGGAGGCATACTCCATTCCTCCTACCTTTAGATATTCGTAAATGTGGTAGGGCATAACATTGATTGAAGCACCAAGATCACATAAGGGATCTACAAATACTTCATTTCTAATTATGCATAGAATGCTCAACCTCCCAGGGTCTTCACATTTTGGAGCTGTGAGCTTCTCACATTCTGTGCCCCTCTCTCCTTCCCGATCCGCTAGCTCTTTCTCTATGGTACTCATTTTATCAGTATTTATCCCCCATACGCTTCTTCCGAATGAATTACACTAACCAGCTCCCTTGGATTCACCTCAGTGGAACTTGGTAGAGCTCTGTGCTGCTGAATGGTCAGCTGCTTGAAGATCTGTCCCAATTGGGTTTCTAGGTTCCTATGGGATGCTTGGATAGAAGCATCGTGATGAGTGATTGTGGCTTCGGTGCGGTGCATGAATTAGATAGTTTCAGCCTTGAAGGAATTGAAAGCTCCTTCCCAATTTAGGTGGTGATTGTTATGGTTAATTCCATTATTTACTCCCTGCAGATTTGATGAACTCCCTCCATATTTGTTTCCATTGTTATTAATGTTACTCCACAAAAAATGCTTAAATCACAAGTTACGTATAGATTATCCTTAATACGAAACAATTTCCAATTCCCCGGCAACGGCGCCAAAAACTTGACAGACTGTAAATACACGTCTGCGCTCGCACGCAAGTGTACGTGGTCTGAAGTAATAAGTGGAAAGTTTGAGTTTTTGGATTTATCGAACCACAGAGAATTGGATGTTTTGTTACTAAGGTATATCTATTATCACTAATGTTTAAGCTATCAGTAACTTATTTAATTTGGTTCCAAAATGAGCAAGACAATCACTTAGTAGAAAATAGTCAAATAGAAGGAATAAGAGAGTTGGGTGTCTCCCACATTATATGATAGATTACTTAGATATGATGCCTCCTCAAGCATTCATCTTTCATTTGCTTTAATTTTAATCAAGTGCATATTGTTTTTTTCCTTGAGGTTTATCTCAAAGATTTACAAGTTCAAATCTTGTGCTTGAATTGAACACACAGTCGGTTCTATTTCAGCACAAAGATCCTTATAAGATTTTAGGTTTGTAGTTTTTATCTCATCTCTTAATCATGGAGATGAGGGTTGTTAATTTTTAAGACCTTATAAGCATTGATTCCACTAAGAGCGTCACGCGCATCACACATAGCTGAGATGAGGGGTTGAATTCATTGGCCTAAATGGCTATGTCACCTCATTCATAAGCACACAATTATTCCATTCCCCTCTCTCAAGTATGTTGAGCAATAAGGCTCCATTAGTAAGTCTTAGCATCACACACGTCATCCCAATGGTTGAGCTTAGATTAAGGTGCACTAAGCTCAAGAACTTTCTCATATAGTTCTAAGCTCTCATGCACTCATAAATCTAGCATCTAAACCAAGGTGAACTATGGAGCACAAGACACATTAGTCTTTTGATTCACATTTCAAGTTCAATAATAAAATTATATATCTCTTTAGCAAGGCATTAAGATCACAATCTTTACTAACACTTGAGGAAAACTCATACATTTATAGTAACTATCAAAACATGTAGGATTACCCCAACCCTCCCCAAAGGAGGTTTAGCTCTCCATTATAAAAGAGATGAAAAAGAACACATACATGGATAAAGACCCTTTCATGATCAACTAAGAAGGGAAATTTAAAACAAGAGCTTAGAAAATACTAGAAACGTTCCTTGGGAAGTTCTCCGGACTCTTTTTCTCCTAGCTTGAAGTGCCTTTCTTAGGTCGCTAGTACTACCTTTCTCCTCCTTCTCCTTAGCAAGTTGAGCTTCTCCACCCTTGGGGAGTTATTCTTCTCTTCTATGCAGCCTCCATTCCTTACTTAGTCAAGTGAGCAATTTTTGGAACCCTCCTCTAGTCATGAGGAGTGGTATTTATAGATGAGGGGCTGCTTCTTCCTTCTTCATTTCAAAATCCAGCAAACGCCTCTTAAAAATCTGAGCAATGATGACAAAATCCACTTGATGGATGAGGTGACATATTCTTTCCATTATTTTAGCCATTACATCACCTCTAAAGATCATTTTCTCTATTAAAAATAGAGCTGCAGTAGGAGGAATGATGGTTGGAGAAAAGAGGCTGGTAAAGTGTCTTGTTCCAGCCACAATTAATGCTTCTGTTTGACAAAATTGCGGCGGGACGCTGCAGCGCGCTTTGGTGGAAACAATTTTGCAAAGAGGCACGCTGCAGAGCGCAATCGCGTCCATTTTTCGCAAAGTAACCCGCTGCAGTGCACTAGGGCACTAGCATTTTGCAAAGCACTCTGCTGCAGTGCGTTGGAGCGCCAGCATTTCGTAAAATGCCCCGCTGCAGCGCATGATCGCACTCGTGATTTGCAAAATGACTCGCTGCAGCGCGCGACAGCCGTTTATTTTTAGAAAAATTGGAAAATTGCTCAAATGGCTCAGAATTCCTTGGATATGAATTTTTCCTGCAAAGATAGACAGAATTTGATTAAGGGAGCAGTTTTTGAGATAAGAAATGAATAAAAATTTCTTTTATTTAAGAGATAATTTATGGATTCATTAGTACAGCAGGTGGTTGAGCAATGAACTTGCCATTTTCCTTCCTACTATAGCGACCTTGCTTGGTGGAAGATGAAGGTACACCCTTTTGATGCTGACCACTTCCACTAGTAGGAGGAGGCATCAAGGCAAGTGCTAGCGCTTGAGAATTTAGAGGAATTAGATTCTGAACAGAACCTTGATGGTTGATCTTTACCTTATCCATAGTCCAGTTAGCATGATAATCCCAATGTTTATGACTAGTTCTGCTGCATACGTAACACCTACCACCTGTGTGGTAGCACTTACCATAGGGATGGGGTCTGTTATATACTGCTCCTACTTTTCCTTGCTAGCCTTGCCTAGGGTTTTGGCTAGGAGTAAGTTGGAAGACTTTTGGACCATGAGAACGATTTCTCTTAAAGGGTTCTGATATGGAAGATTGAGGATGGGAGCGTTTCTTCAGATCCATCTAAGATTGATGCTACTCTACCTTACGAGCACCTTCCAAGAGCTTGGGAAAATAATCATGATGTTGAGACATCAAATGACTTTTTACAAAATATCTAAGACTGGAAAGAAATCTAGTGCACCTAGCCACTTCAGTATGGATTAGATTTGGAGCAAAAAGAGAGAGTTTACAAACTTCCATCTTATAGTCATGAACAGGATGATTTCTTTAGGTAAGTTGCATGAAATCATTTTCTATTATAGTTTGGGCAGAAGGGGGAATGAATTCTTCATGGAACACCTATTCAAATTCATCATGAAGGATGTCTTCTATTTGAACCTCAGAGAAGCGAGTTTTCAATTCACTATCCCACCAGTACTCGGCTTTCCTGTGAAATAGGTAGGTTACAAGGCAAAGACATTTGCTCTCCGGACACTTAATACTAGCTAGTGTCTTCTCAATGGCCTTCAACCAATCTATGGCTTCAAAATTGAGGACTGAATCATTGAAAGCTGGAGGGTTCAGACGAAAAAAGGTGAGAAGGTAGGCATCCACAATAGGGCCTGAAGATGGCTGTGGAGCTAAGGAAAGTTCATGGATAATAGGAGAAGAAGCTTGAGGAGGAGTTAGGAAGATTTGAGATGGGACTGTAGAAGGTTGGGAAAGGTTGCAGGATGAAGCCATCCTTTCCGCTACACGTGTTTGTGCTTCTACCATAACCTTCATCCTGTCCAACAAATTCTGCATTTGCTCAGTTTGAGAAGTCATAGTGGAAGTAGGCTCTACCACTATTGGTTCAATAGGAGTATTAGGATTTGGATCCATTATAAAGAAAGGAAAAAGAAAACATCATTCAGAAATTTAAGAAGATAAGAAAGGGAAATTCTCATTAAAATTTTAAGCTTTTAAGAGATTACAATCTTTGGAGGAAAAGAAGTAGACATAAGTAAGAAGAAGCTAATTACAAAGCTACTAAAGGGAAAAAAAAAAGAAAGAGCAAAAGCAAGACAAGTAGTACTAGTTACAAAATTTTGCAAAAAAAATATATTTGAAGTCTTCATAAGTGGGGGCACGATGAAGATGCTTACATCCACGAATGAGTACTCTATGCGCATGACACCACCAATTTATGGCATAGTCATCAAAGACTTCATCCAAAATTTAGAGGCATAAGTGTTCGGGGCATTATATGGCCTCAAATACCGTGGTAACACGGGAGAGTCATTCCCTAGCTAATTAAGGGAAATGATCGCCTCAAAATATACAAAACCTCAAAATTTTATTTAGAACATCGCCTCCTGCAGCAAATACTCCAAAGTAAAGTCTATTAAATGTCGACCCATACCAATGATCATACTCCCAATATTGGAAGAGAAATTTGGTATAAAGTCTTAGTTCAGTACAAGGATCTGCCATTTAAAAGTTAAATTAAAGTTTATGTTAGAAATTTAGATCACTTATTTGATTGAAAATGTGTTTACTGTCCTAAGATGTAATTTATTTATTTTTACTGTACAATGTTATTTTCTTTTGGATGAATAGATGTGTTTGTCTTAACTTATTATCAACTTGGCTCTGATACCAACTGTGATGACCCCAATATTAAGAATCACTTAACTCAACATTGATACATCACCACAATACCTAATACTAGATTATAAGAAAGCTAATCCAAATCATTAGAGATTGTGTTGGGCCAAGGATTTAGAAGAGGGTCTTAAGTTAAGATGGAAGGGAAGTTATGAATGGTATTAAGTAATTTATAATTGAAAATACAACATGTGTATTTATAAGAGAGAATGAAATATAACTAAGCATGTGATATATGTAAGGAAACATGAGAATGTAATTTAAAACAATTGAAATGAATACATTCAATCTTAAATATAAAATTCTAGATATTTATCGAGTAATTGACATGGGATTTATATGTCTACATTTTTCAACAAAATTTCTAAGTCCTAAAATTCTTAAAAAATTTTGCAGAATCTCCTTTGTAAATTATTAAGGAAACACCTGCAAAGTAGACATGCAAGACTTCTATTCCAATGGAAGTTATATTTTTAAAGAAAAGACAACCTGAATTAATATGCAATCAATTCAATTTAACTCTAATTCTAGTATATAGTTCAATCTATTACATAGGATTGCTCATTTTTAATTCTAAAGTAGAGTACAATCTATTTCATAGGATTGCTCATTTACAATTTTAAAATAGAGTTCAATCCATTTCATAGGATTGCTCATTTATAATTCTAATATATTGATGGGAGAAAATCACATATGAAACAATTATCTACCCTAAGGTTTGCTTCATCACAAGCATTCATACATACATACAAATAAAGAAAAGCTTCTCAACTTAAATGAGAAACTAATTTCCAATTCTATAAGTACTGTAATATACAACTAATTCCAATTAACATCCTAGGTAGACATGCAACTAAGGACTTGATTAATAGTCATTTTTATGCATTTATAACCATTCATCCATTCAATACATTCATCCATTCATTCATCACAAGCTCTTAAATATAATTTAAGCTCCAATAAAGTGTAGTAAAATTAAAGTAAATAACATTATTACAAACCAACAATAAACTGAAAATAAAAGGAAGAAATTTAATAGCTCACTTTGCAATTTATAATAAGCTATATTGTTTAGTATATAATAGGCGGAAGCAGTTAATTTTTAGCGCTTGGTCCAGCTCCACTAGCCTCCAAGTGCACCTGATCTATCACATTTTGGTATTTAAATGTGATAGGGCAAAGCTAAGAAATAGAAAATTTTGGTTAGACTAAATAGTCTAAGTACAATTTAATATTAGCTAAATATATTATTATTATAATTGGATATCACATCCTTGTTATAAAGTAAGCACAAGCATGGGTTCAATATAGTAAGCATACTAGTTAAGAAAAGTAAGTAAGAAAAACAAAGTGAGTTAGAATACTCACTTAAGTATACATCCTAGCCTACAAATAGAACAAGGGTAAAAGCATCCTAAATAGGCTAGAAATAAACTAATGTGCATATGAAAGTAAATGAAGTAAAGCATGTATATGTTCAAATGAACTTATGCTAAGTAAGGAAAGAAATAGTGAAGCATTTAAATGAAATTTTACAACAATCATTATAATCTAAGTAAACTGTAAATAAGAAAAGTACAATTCTAAATTATAGAAAATGCATAGTAAGGAAATTGAAGGAAGATCTTAGACTATTAATCTAAGATTCACATAGTCTAGAACTATGGAAAGTAACATAGCTAAAAGCTATGATGAGTTTTAACAATCTTTTTTAATAATTGAAGTTATTTTAATTTGTATTCATTCTATGGGCATATTCAAAATGAAATGAGGAGTTAAACACATCTGTTTAATAACTTAAGAAAAGTGGGGTCAAATCCTAAAATACTCACATTCACCCTCTAAGAATGTGAAGTCTCCTTATTACTCCATTTTCAGTCTTCCCTAGACTGATCCACTATATAACCCCTAATAATTTTAATATTAAAGTTTTATTCATGCACAATGTATTATATGAATGTTTCAAGTGAATGGGGCTCAAAGCTAAGCAAGCATTCAAGAAAATTCATCAATTTTAACTAAGTGATATCCAAAGTTATCTAATTTTAATGATCTACTTAATGATTGGAGCTAATTGAGCTCCTAATTAACTTTGAGATATTAATCTCAAGTTAATTATAATATAATAATAATTAGGATTTTGAAAGTAGTAGATTCAATTCAATTAATATGATATGACAAAATATAATTTATAAGTATAATTGTTGCTTTTAGAAACTAGCTCTTAATCACATCCTAAGCTATAAGATCTAATTGCAATAATTAAATCAAGGTTTAGGTGTCTAGTAGGAAGAGATTGAGATAAGAAAATATCTAACTTAAGAAATTGGAACTAAGATAAATCTAATAAGGTTCACTAGAGTTCACTAGCTAGGTTATAGTTTGAAGGATCTACTTAAACAAGTATTAGTCTAGCTAAGTTAAAATAATTGAAAGGTTTAGGGTAAGTAATTAATAGGACTTAAGAACTATAAGTTCGAAGTATACTATTAGTTGATATTTAAGGAATTCAATAGGATTCCTAAACTAACCTAACTAAGTTAGGGTTCCTATTACTACATCTTTAAAAAATCAAGAAAAGCCTTTAGGGATTAGGATGAATCAACTAGGTTATAATCTAATCACTAAAGCTAGATCTAATTGATTCAAAAATCTACAATTACTAAGGCATTAATACTATCTATCCTTAATGGGTGTCACTAATAGATCTAGGGATCAACTATAGATCAATTTGCAAATCAATCCTAGGATTTCTACCTTGGGTTGAAAGGTGAATTAAGCACTTGGCAATTAATTCACATAAATAAAATTGAGAACTAAGCTCATATAAATGCAATCTAATTGGTAAGGGAGATAATAAATGTGATATGTTAGCTATCCTAGGGTTTATAAAACCTAAAATATACAATCTAGAAATTTGGAATAATCACAATAATACTAAGTAAGAGTCAAAAACCTAAAATCATAAATTGTTGCCAATGATTTATATATAAATGAAATCCTTATATCATAAGGAGAAGAATGACACTAAGTATGTCAATTTTGGAAAACTTTGAAAAAATTAGGGTTTTAATAACTCCTAATTAGGGTTAAAAAGTGACTAAAAAAAATTAGGTTTCAAATATTAAATTTTATGTCATATTATTATTCTTCACATGTTTGTGAGTGAAATTGATTATTTGACCATTTAATTTGGATCCTAAATGATCAAATTAGGTCACATGAAATGATGGATATTAATTTGTAATTAATTAATTAATCATAAATATTGACTAACTAAAATATTAATCAAAATAGAAATTAGGTTACATATTATTGATCTACTCATTTTTGTGATCAGAATGGTATATAATATTGTATATTTTGGATTTGTATTTTTAAAGTTATTAATTAAATGAAATTAAGCAATTAATCATTTAATATCTATAGCAAATCATTTAATTCATCACTGCACATTCAAACGAATGGCACTGAAATCAGGTTGAAAACAGCGCAAAAATCCACAGCACAAATGATTGTGCGGCTCTTAAACCCGTGCACCGCCTTGACACGTGATAACTCTTGAGACTGCCGCGTGACAAGGGCGGGACCTATACCACGGACTTACGATCCACGGATCAGAAGAACCAGGCTGAACCGGTTCATGGAAAAGACGCAGACCGGTCGACGAACCGACCCAGACCACGTCGTCCCCAAGTGTTGCCCAAAAACTAAATTTTAGGTTTAGGATTACCGTTCGATTCACTGCTAGGGACAGATTGCAGCCATTTGATCCAGATGAAAATATAATGGTCAAATTTGTTCTAAACACCAGATTGAACTTAAGCCGTCGATCTACCCTAATTATTTAACAACAGACCAGATGAGTGTGCAGAGGTGTTTGGTGTTCGACGCCCTCTAATTGATTTCCGCGGCTCGGATTTTTATCTGATGGAATTAATTTATTTAATTTATATATATTAATTAATTCAATTTAATTAAATAATTAATATACACATTTTATTAAATAAAATAGAATAACTAAACACACTCCAAAAAATCCCAAAAATTCACTCTTATCTAATTGAGGTGTGGTGAACTCGAAAATGAATCAGATTTTCGATCGGAGGTCAATTTAATTATCTTAATTTTCTAGGTATTTAAGTATTATTAAAATATTCGGAGAAAATTTGATGACTTTCAAAAACTTCCAAAATACCACCCCTAGCTAATTTGGGTGTGGTGAGTCCAATGGTGGACTCCATTTTCAATTTTGAGGTCTAAATAAATTAAGCATTCTTAAAATTATAAAAAAATTAGGAAATATTGGAAATTGCCAAACGATCTCCAAATTGCACAAAAATTGAAATGGAGACTCCTAATACTATTATAAGACTAATGAAAAAGAATTAGAGTCAATTAGGTCAATAATTGATGGGTAACAATACTAAGATTATTACAAAATGTGCACTATAACTAACTAGAATATAACTAAACCCAATGTAAATATTATCCTGATTATTATAAGCTTTCATTTCATGAACAATATTATCTCATATGCTATGTTCAAGATGTGAGGCACAAAATACAAAGAATGTGTAAGCGACAAATAATTAAAGTGAGCAAGAGACACTATTACACAAGGTGACATCATTTGTTATCTAATTAACCCTTCTAACTATTCTAATTCATATAACTTAGAAGCACGGCCATATAAAGTTAAAAATAATTAGAACTGATCAGGTTCTAATTTAATTCAATCAAATTTGAGTACAAGTTAAATAATAAATCATCTCATCCTGATTAATAAATTTAGATGTTCTAAGCTAAGATCTGATTAAGATTTACTAAACTAAGGATTATAATCTTAACACCATGAGATTAGAGTTCAATCACATAATCCAAAGGTAAAGCTTAAGATCTAGGTTTTCAATCTAAATGTGAACTAAAAATCAAGGCAAATTCTATTAAGCACAATCAAGCTTAATAAAATGATTATCCTAATATTAATATAAAGTTAAAAGATAAAATAATCAGAATTAAGTTATAAAATCTAAAGACTAATAAAACTAAGGTTCCATTTATTAAATAGCCCACTTTATTCAATGAATGAAATATAACATAAGATCTATTACTAATCTTAAGGGAAAAGATCCTAGGGTGCAAGCGAAGTTCCTAAGGAAGCTCTTACTAAAAGAATTAGGCAATTTATAGAGTTGATGGTAGTTATTATAATTTACCTTTATTTGTTGATTTAATTCACCTAAGGAAGTTAGGGATGTGAAACTGAAACTAGGTTAGAAACTTATGGATTTTACTTGGGAAATTTTCAAGCTTTTAATGAGGTTTCTATCAAGTTACTCAATTATAAGGTTAAGGGTTCTAAATTGATTCCAAATTAGTTTTGTTACTGATTTCAATGATTTAAATGATATTTTTGAGGTTAAGGGCACTTAACCTAAATTTTGGGCAAAATGACCGTTTTACCCCTACTTAAGGGTTTAAAATACTAATTTTTGGTTAAGGGCTATAAATTGGATTTTGTTAATGCCAAATGATCTCTTGTTATCTAATATAAAGATAGATACTAAGTACTTCAAATTTGGACAAGTATTAAGTCCTATGGGTCCAATTTAAGAATTTTAACCTATAAGGATAGTTGGTAATTTCACTTAATTAAGTCTAAATATTCAATTAGTTTATTATTGTTTATTATCTAAGGATTCCATAGAGTCCAAGAACATTGAATTTTGATATTTAATGATCAAGTTATGGTCATTTCAATGTTATGGTTCTACTTTTATAAAAGAGGTCAAAACCTAATTTTTTCATATTCAAAAATCATATACAATTTTATACAATATTTAGTATTACTAAGACTAGGTTCAAATTTTATATATTTTGGCCCCATTATAGTCCTAGGGTCATTAGAATGCAAAAATATGAAGTTTCGGCCATTTTGGACAGTTATGGGCAGTTCGGACAATTATGGGAGCATGGCGCGCCGTGGCGCCTTCTGGTCGAAAGTCAGGCACGACGGTGCTGTGGCATGCTCCGGCACACTGCAATGCTTTTAGACATGGGAGCACACTATGGGGGATTGCAGTGTTGTGGCGTGCTACGGCGCGTAGCAACCCTTTTAGGCGCTGCGGTGGATTGCAGCACTTTTAGGCGCTGTGGCGGATTGCAGCGCTGCGACGGATAAATTTAATTTCATCAAATTTTTTTATGCTTCATCAAATTATTATGCCGCTATAGTGTAATACGGCCTGATACAGCATGCTACGGCATACCCAATTTCAAAACTCGGGCACTGCGGCGCGCAGCAGCGCCAGAGGGTGATTTCACCTGTGCGAAAACCGCAATGGGTCATCTTTCGGGCTCAAATACTCTCAACCTAGAACATTTCATGTGCAGTACCATATACTGATGGAAAGGTATTTCCAAGACCTTTCCATCAATACCAAAATTGGCACAAAATAATTATTCTAACAATATAAACAAAAGAGTTAAGGGCTTAGCAGCATTTCATATACTATGAAATTTAATACCTTAATGAATTTTAATGTCTTCCATATTCAATCACTGATTTCTAAGGATACAAAATAAGCATAAGAGTAAAATGGAGTAGCCATTGAATTATTTAATGGGGGAAAGGGAGGTACCTTTAGAAATAGAAGAAGATGGAGGAGAGCTCTATTTTCAGTGGAAACTTAAGAGCTTTCCTACATCAACAAGCACAACAATGGAGGAAGAAAAGAGGAGAACTCAGCTTGTCAAATGGAGGAAGAAGAGGGGCTGAGCTCCATTTTAAAGGAGAAGAGAGCATGGCCTTTATGATGGGATGAGATTGACTCATCCCATTACAAGCATGGGAGAGATGGCTTAGAAAAATGGAGAGAAGGAGAGGGGCTCTGCCCCCTTTGCGTGCGTAGGAGAGGAGAGGCGCTGAATGGGGGAAAAGAAAATGCTAGCTAGTAGAGAGAAAGGAGGAAGAATGGTTCTTAAGTAAATTTTTATTTAGTTAATTATTTAATTATTACTTTAAAATCAAATTTTACAAATGCGCTCCAAAAAATCCTAAAAATTCAACCATAGCTAATTTGGGGGTGAAGAGTTCAATGGTGAAGTCAGATTTCGATTCCAACAATTATTTAATTATTCTATTTTTTGAGGTATTTAATTATATTAAAATATTCACAAAAATCCGACGACTTCCAAACAAGACCAAATCATCACCTCTAGCTAATTTGGGGGCAATGAGGGTAATGGTGAAGTCAAATTTTGATTCTGAGGTCACACTAAATATCTCAATTTTCTATTAATTAAATATTAGTATTGACAAAATTTTGATGACTTCCAATTGCCACCAAAAGATCAATCCTAGCTAATTTGGGGGCAATGAGGGCAATGACAAAGTTCAATTTTTGATCTAAGGTTAAAATAATTAGGTCCAATTTCAGGATTTTTGAAATTCCCAAAAGCAGGATTTGATTTATTTGCCTCCTGATTTGGATTAGGTCTTGGTAGTGAACTTCTAATGACTTAATTAATACACTGAGATCATAATCATGACTCAAATTAGTCCTAATTGACTAGGGTAACAACTTGGGTTATTACAAAGTCTCTTTAGGTTATCCCATAACAAAGCATATGAGCAAACATCTAACTAAGGTTGTTAAAGTCCATCAAAGGTCCTACCTCAAAATGAGATAAATATGGCATTTTCCTTCCTTAAAAATAGCCATATTAAAGGTATAGCATTTACTTAAGCTTTAAATTATATTTATACCTTAAAGATCTAAAGTTTCTAATCATCACAATTAAAATCACCAGTTAATTCTAAGAAATCATGATGATGAAACCTCATGTAGGTTTATGAATTTAATCATTAAGTTAAAATACAAAATCACGTATGCTAATCTTCTAAACTTTATCTTAACTAAAGCACATGAATTGTGGGGTAAGATTATACACTTACTGGGAAGTGATTATTTATAAATCAATCATGTCTTATTAAGATTAATTCACGCTATTATCTTGCTTAGGAGAAAATCATGGATATTAAGATTTAATCAAGATAATTAATCACTTGAGTCACCTTAAGACCTATCATTTTACATTGCTAGTCTAGAATCTAATGGCAAAATCAGCAAGTGGTAATTTAATCCATGCGAATTGATGTGTGCAAGAACATTTATTGAACTTAAGTTTGATAAATTTCAAGAGTTCAACTTAAGGCTTTATTAAAATTTGAACTAGAAGCATATTTAAAGGTCTAACCTACAAAATTTGTAATGCACAACAAACATTAAGTTACTCATTCATCATCAAAGTTAGAATCAATAATAATTCTTATTTTACTTAATTCAAGTACTTAATTGAGCTAATTAGGGTGATATATAAGTTGCGACTAATTAAAAAGATTAATTGTAGGAATTCAAATCAAACTTTGTTATTAAGTTTAAAATATTAAAATGAATAAATGAAAACTAAAGACATACTGTTTGGATAAGAAATAAATTTCATATTTAAAATTACCTCTACATTTACACAATGCATGATTTTGCTGAAATCAGTCATTGTCTTAGTGTATTTTTACATTATTAGGATTATGGAGTCGACATAATACAAAAATATGAAGTTTGTACAAAACTAGGCATTATAGTGCGCTACGGCGCGCTGCTTGGCAGAAAGCCGGGAGCTAAGGTGCTGCGGCGCGCTATGGTGCCAGACATCCTGAGACACAAGCACTGCAGCACACAGGAGAGCCCCCTTGGCCGAGAGCCAAGCGTTCGACGTGCTGTAGCATAAAATGGCACTGTGGCGCACTGTAGCGCTACCTGGGTGAAAGTTAGGCGCTACGGCGTAAAGTAGCATGAAATGGCACTGCGACTCACTGTAGCACTCCCTGACCGATAATCAGGCACAATGGCACACTGCAGTGCTAGTCATCTTAAGACTCGGACATTGGATCGTGCTGTAGTGCTCCCTGGCTGAGAACTAGGCGCTACGATGCACTGTAGCGCCCGACGAACATTCCACACAAACAAAAGGCGGTAGTCCCCAAATAAAGCATCCAAATACTCTCGATTCAAGGCACCTCAAATGTGGTGTCATATACCGATGGAAAGGTCTTTTCAAGCCTTTCCATTGATACCAAAATTGACACAAAATGACAACTTTAACACCGCCTATGATGATGCCCTAGCTATATATGAATTTTTTTTTATGTGCAACACTACTCATCTTCCATTAAAATTAGATTCTAATCGAGATCTATTGAGCTCAATCACTCAAATGTAGGTTGTTAAAGATAAGAATAAGCAATGCACCAAGTATAGTTTATAATTCTGTAGCCCCTTGAAATAATATTTCATATTCACAAAGTTAGCTAAATTAAGAATCAATATGTACTAGAAATAATGTTGACCAGCCTAATTACTCTAATTTTCTAAACTTATTAAGATCCCCAACATTATTTTAGTCTTACTTATTTTCAATTTAAATCAACTTAGGCTAAACAAACCAAAATTGAATGTTTAGACATTAATAATGAAATCTGTAACTAGTAGCCAATAATTTGATCCATGATGATGATAAATCTAAACCTCATCATTCCTTTATTGCATTAGACCATGTGCATTTTCATGTATTCAATAGACACATAATTTTGTGGCATGTCAAGTTATTGACAACATTGTTGGAGATCAAAACGATAGGTATAGTGACATCACATTAATAATTTGAGCACTTTTGTTTATAATTCAATTTTTTTTAATTTTAATTTCAATTTATATTTTAGGTTTTTTTTTTTTTTTTTTTTTTTTTTTTTTTTGTTATCCTTGTATTTTACTCTGTGCTTTCATTATCATTATCACTGAAGTGGTTCCTTTTGAACTAGAGCCAAATGTGTATCTAAATCTAAGTTTGTGCATGCTAACTAAAGGAGTTCATAATTTAATTTGTCACCTTGAAATAGATAAAACCTTCCACAAATTTAGGCATCCATTAAGATTTAATTCAAAAAATATAACAATGGCATATCTAAATTTAGGAGATATACATAATAATAACAATGGTAGAGCTTTAAGGGATTATGTATTATCAACTAACCGAGCCAAATTTTATATCATTTTAACCTTATTTTAATGTTTGTTTTAGTATGCATTACATGTTATTCAAGTGTATTTTTGTATTGTTTTATGTTTGTGTATGTATTTAGAGTGATTATATTGACTACAAGGTTTGATGAAGAAAACAAGAGCCACTGGCACTCTGACGCATTCCGGGTCTTCCTGGGGAGCCCCGGCATGCCCAGGACCAATTTTTTTGGTGCTGCCCGAGACCCAGGCATTCAAGAACAAAGTCACGGGTGTTCAGACACACCCCAGCACCCTCCAAATAGAGCTATGGGGGCCCAGATGCCCAAAATAGCCTCTTGGACGTAAATAGACACCCTTTGACTTTCAAGGGGTGGATTTGGGTAGTTTAGCCAAATTGAAGCCCTAAAATGGAGAGGATCATTTTTGTGAGAAAATAATGGTTTCTAAGAGTGAAATTATCTACCATCATAAGAGATAAAAAGAGGAAAAACTCTAATGTTTCCAATGAAGAGCTATGAAATTAAGAAGAGGAAGAAGGCAAAGATGAATAGAACTTTGTAGGACATTCCTTCAGTAAACTCATTCCTTTTTGCTTTAATTGCTTTTTCATTTTATAATTGTGAGAAATCATGATGTCATTTAGAGTAAAGACATTTTATATTTTTGATGCCTATGTAATGGCAGCCTAAACCGCCCCTTTCGGGGAGGGTTAAACTAGGACTAGTAACAGATATTTCAATGTGAATCATGTGTTTAAGTTTGTGATTTTTTATGATGAATGCATGTGCCTCGTTATGTAATATCTTCTATGTTAAATGTTAAGAAATCAATATCCTTTAAAAAGGGCACTTTCATATCGCACTATGTCTTCGTTTAAACTAAAATCTTTAATCAAGACATATGTGCATGTGACTAAATGTCGTTCAAGTAAAACTAAAGCCTTGATCAAAATAAAATTCTAGAATAATGATTTCTGTGCACTTGATCATTTCATGTCTTTTATGTTACATTACTCATGCGGTCTCATGCTTAGACATAAGGTTAGACCGAGTAAAGGGTTGTCAGAGTATAGAGATCTGCACACTTCCCTTTGAACACAGAGATACTTATGTGCATATGAGAACAGAGATGGAAATCTAGTTCTATTTGCATGAGATAAGGAATGCTGATAAGAATTAAGGAAACCATCATTTAGATGTTAAGATCTGAAGTCAAGGGGTATTGTATGAGATCAGCTAAAGATGACCTTAGGGTTTATTAGTGAGTGTCTCATATGCATGAGATTACTAGTGGGTTTAACGATTCATAGCCCTTGAAATATAAAATTAGCATTTTGATGAGATGATCAATTCAAACTGAATAAGAACTAAATGTATTAAATCATAGTTGATTGGCCTAACTCTCTCCGATCTCTTAAACTTGATAAGATCCTCATTAACTTTAGGATTATTTATTTGCATGCATAAATTTAATTTTGTAATAAAACCATATGTTCAATTATTTAGGCATTATCAGAGAAAATAATAATCAATAACTATTATTTAATCCCTGAGGATGATAAAATCTAAAACTCACCATTCCATTATTACTTCAGATCACGTGCACTTGTATGTAATCAAAAGTCACACTATTTTGTGGCATGTCACCAATCATATGAGAGATTCCAAATACTATTATGAGGCTAGGCATAGAGGCAAACAATTTTGAAACTAAGCCTGCCACCCTGTAAATGGTGTAGAATATTCACTTTAGCGAGCTATCAAGCGAGGATTCAAAGGTGCACATCTCTAATTTTTTAGAGATTATAATGCTTTTAGATATAATGGTGTTATTGATGATGCCATTAAACTATAGTTGTTTCTATTTTCATTAAGATATCACGTGAAAAGTTGGCTAAAATACCTTTCTAGTGGCTCTGTCATTTGAGTCATTATATGATAATTACTAAGGCAAAGTATTTTTAGCTAAGTATTTCCCCTACAAAAATTATAAGACAGGGGAATAAAATCTTAAAATATATTCAACACAACATTAAGTCAACGTACAATAGTTGGGAGAGATTAAGGAGTTGCTCAAGTGATTCCCTCACCATGGATTTCCCCTATGGCTTCAAGTGCTAACTTTCTACAATTATATGAATGCGAACATGAGAATGCTCATATATGTAATGTGTGGTGGGTCATTGAATAACAAAATATAGGAAGAGGCTTATGAGCTCTTAGAGAAGATGGCAATAAACTCTTACCAACATCCTACTGAAAGGCTACATCAACTTAGGAGAGAGCAAGCCAATGTACTTATGGTGCCCCATCCCTACCGTGGTCATATTAACACTAATATTAACATGATTACGGTAGAGTGGTCACCGCATGACATATCCTCAATTATAGTCAGATTAGGTTTTCACACTAATCTGGGAATAACTGCAAAATTTGCCACCTATTTCTATTATTCATCCATCAAATATGCGTACTTAAATAATAGAGTGCAAAAATAAAGTATACAGCATCCATATCCATAATGCATAAGTAAGAGAACATGGCTCAACTCAGAGTAAAAGTGCAGAAAAGTAAGTACATTTAGATCCTGAATTACTACACTACTTGAATAAAGTATAACTGAAAGGAAACACTCATTCTCATAAATAGAAATAAAAATTATCTAAGCCTCAGTAGCAACAGGAAGATCCTTCTCTTGGCTAAGCTCCTCACTTTAAGCTATCTCCACGAACAACTCTGAATTTGATATGTTAGTTTTTATATGCCAGGGCCCCAACCTAGAAAAGAAAAATCTTGCATTAGACAATTGTCTAAGTACATTTTAGGTTGATTTAATAAATTTAATATTTTTAAGATATCACAATTAAACTTTAACAACAACAATAATAAAAAGGATCAATAAGCCACAAGGAAACAAAAAGCATGAATAATGCATTTATAACTTATCAAAAGGAAATATGCAAGAAATATACCTCATACCAAAAGTTGCAACTAGATTAGGCATATATACATATAGGCTATTAAGTAATTGTAACTACTGAAATAAAACTCTAACA
The DNA here is from genome assembly GCA_016760335.1 of Gastrodia elata. Classification (NCBI taxonomy): domain Eukaryota; kingdom Viridiplantae; phylum Streptophyta; class Magnoliopsida; order Asparagales; family Orchidaceae; genus Gastrodia; species Gastrodia elata. Next base: position 7,651,139 of record CM028677.1, on the reverse strand, counting down.
TGCGCATGATCATTTGAAAGTATGCTAATTAAATAGAAAGTAAAATTGTGCTACAATACATATAAGTAGATAAAGTCAAAATGTCCAATCGAGATTAACATCCTAACATGTATATAAGTAATAGTAAGAGATTGTACAAAAGTTAGAATTAAAGTAAAAGCATGCAGAAACATTAAATAATATGTACAAACTATCATATAAGAAAATTGGCTAATCAAGCTACTGTAATTGTGTTGTAACTGTAACTGTCATGTAAGTTATTTAGCTTATAAAAGCTAAAGTAGAAAAACTGAACGGTACTGAAAAGGTAGAAAATACATATGTAATAAATTTTAATTATTTTACTTTACTTATATGGATACGTTTATAATTAGCTGAGGAGTCAAACACATATACAAAACTGAGGTGGGTTCCCAAACTACACACAACTCTCCCCATGAGTACATGTTAAGTATCCTTATTTTTCCTTACTACATGTCCATTGGCTATAATGTGTATACACAATCAGCCATCCTGATATGAACTTGATGTAAATATTATCTTAATTTTCTATATTTTTATTTCATGCAACAAATTCATCTTATATAATATTTTCAAGGTACAAAGCTCAAAAATAAGGAATGCAAAGAAATAAAGTTAAAAGTAAGTAAGACTCTACAAAAACATATATAATATCTATTGGTATCTAATTTATCTGTTCTATTTTATTCTGAGAGAATATAAGTTCTGGATCTCAAATATCTTACTATCGAGTAAAATCTCAGATTCATAGCCTTAAGTTTAAGTACTAGAACTTAACAAGTTCTAAAACAAAATCAAATAATATCGCCTACTGAAGTTAAATAATTAATTAATTGACTTAATTGATGTATATCACTAACCCATAAGCAATCTTGATCAAAGTAATCAAGATTTAAGAAATTATAGTTAAACTCCAAAATTGGGGTTTAAGTTCTAATCCTAAGGTGCTAACATCTAAAGATCTAGGGTTTCTCATAATTCTTACTCTAAGGGTTGAAAATTCTAAAGAATGAAATTTCATTAAGATTGAATTACTACTCTTAAAAAGGCTAGAAGACTAAAGTCAGAAGATAAAATAATCAAACTTATAACTTTTAATCTTTAAACAAGATTCAATCTATTGAGTAATTTCATTACTCAATAGAATGAATTAACTAAAAGCTAGAATATTAAAATTTAAAAATTTCAACACTTAAGAATTTCTAAGTTTTCCACTTAGGAAACTACTTAAGATTTACTTAGGAACATAATTAAGAAAAGTCTAATACATGTTAAATTTAGTTATTTACTAATTTTATATGCATGCATTGACTAGCTTTGAAAGAGATAGTAATGTGGATTCTAAAGCCATATTGGAATATTAATACTTCAATTAACTAAGCTTAGGGAAAACTAGGATTTAGACTTTAAACATAATTTCATAAGTCTAAAGTATCTTTGTTTGGTTTTAGACATTTATCTTATTGATTTTAAGGGAAAGGACTGGTCTTAGGGTCTTAATGGAACTTAAAACGATCATTGGTCAAAATGACTAAAATACCCCTCCTTTAAGGGTCAAAATGAGATTATGAGTTCTAAGATTCCAAATTGAATATACTAAATTCTAATTGGCTCCTTACTGTTTAAGATGAAGATTGGCACCTTAACATCTAGTTTGAACTTAAGTTAAGTCTAATGAGCATTAAATAAGATTTAGATCTTTAAGAGGTGATTAACCAAATTAATCTATGAAAATAGTTTCTAAGCTTACCAATGGGTAGATATCACTTAAGGAATCCATAGATACTAGTTCATTAAAATCAGAGCTTGATTAAACTAATTATTCACTAATCAAAGTTTAGGGCAATTAAAGAGTAATTAGTAAAATTATTCACAAAAATTTTATTTTTAACCTCATAATTATGTTCTACTATATTTAAGAAAGATTTAGAGACCTTAATCATGAATTTGGATAAGAAATAAGATTAATAATCACAAATCAAGTTTCTAGGGTAGTTAGGCTAAATTAGAAAAATTTAATTACATAAACTAAAATTTTATTGCAGTTTATTATTCCTTGCATTCTACTGATCAAAATTATATATTGGACCATACTATTTGGATCTAAATTGAGCATTTAATTCAACTAATTTCATTGAAATGATTTTGTTTAAAGAATCATAAGCTTTAAAATTTAATAATTGATTTTCTTTAAGGATTTTAAATCCAAAAAATTAGCTTTTTAAATAGCCCAAAAGCAGATGGCACGAGTTGGGGATAACTTGGCCCAACACTATACATAATTTACGTAAGCAATCCCTGACAGACGGACAATTAGGGTTATCTTCAATGGATGAAATCGTGACACTCTGACCATCCCGTGACCCAATTTCAATTCATACATACTCCTTACAGTATAACCTTTTGATTGTGTGATGAAACCCCATGGGACAGGGATTGGATCTCCGAGAAGCTACAATCCTTAAATTGATTTGATTCTGGAAGAGGCGATTGGAGGTACGGAGGAAATCAGAGGAGTTAATGTGGATGCACAGTGATCAAAGAGCTCAGTGTTAGAAATTCTATAGCTATTTATAGCTGGGAGAAGCTAGAGTGGACAAGTTGAATCTTGAGTTCAGGTCAGCGAGCTCATCACTTAATTTCCAAACAGGGATTGCTTGAGCCACATGATCCGCCAAGATTTGCCTAACCAGTTTTAGGCTGATAAATAACGGCTTGTTGACATGGCACGAGAAGTGGGGGACAGCTCTGATAGCAAATTGTAAGAGGGAGCTCGCATTTCTAGTGTAAATGATCGAGGGAGATGATGAACTAGTGCGGGAGTTACGCGGATCGTTGGATCGATCGAGTGAAATTGTGCTACGGCTGTGACACACTCAATTTTAACAACTAAACATGGATCCAATTGAGCTCCAATTGACCATAAATTCTTAGGGTTAGGTTCTAATGACAAGTTGAGTCTAATAAAATGATAATCAAAGCTTAGTTTGACCTAGATTAACTTGGGTAACACTTAGAGCCATTATAGTACTAGAGAACAACCAAATAACCTAATTACAATAAGAAATAATAGTCCTTAACCAAAGATTAAATGCAATGATAGTTCATGCTATTCAGTATGTGAGTTGTGAATTGTGTGAGTGCGTACATGTGAATTCTACTTGTAACTTAAAAAGCACTTTCACAAAACCCCCAACCCACGTAAGTCAATTTTGTGCATAACAATAATAATTATTTTCAACAACAAAGCAAATATTATATGAATCCATATGATTCATAACTTAAGAATAGAAAAATCATCATTAAATAAATTTATGGAAAAATTTAAAATTTACATAACAATTTCTTGTAAAGGACGGATGCCATATTAAATAGATATGAAGTATCACTGAAAGCTCAAGAGAACTCTGTAAAAAAGATTGATGTACATTTAGAGTCGATGAGGAAACAATTAGCCAACTCAACATCTATAGCCATTGTCACTAAATATAGATAAGAGAAAATTCTAGTGACATTGTGAAGTGGAAAAATTTTAAATCATACCACAAACATGAGTACGAGTGCAGTGTTAGAAAACTTAATTTACTAAAATAACCTCCTCCATAAATTAAATATTTATTGAAACCATCTACTCCATTGCTTGAGAAATTCATACCCTTCATACCACCATTCCATTTCCTTAATGTTTAGAAAAGCAAAAAATGGATAACCAATTTGAAAATTTTCTATAAATCCTTAAAAAATTATCAATATTCCATTTGTTGATGCATTGGAGCAAATTCCTAGCTACATTAAATTCATGGAGGATATTCCATCTTAAAAGAAGAAACTTAAAGAAAAAGAAACTGTAATACTCACTGAGGAATGTAGTGCGATAATACAACAAAAAATCCCTCTTAAAAATCCCGAGAGTCTTACTATTTCTTGAATAATAGGAAACCAAAAGTTATCTAAAGTATTTTGTGACTTAATAGCTTTTGTAAACCTCATGCCATACTATGTGTATTAAGATTTAGGAACGATAGCATAAAACCCACTTCAATAACTTGTAGTTGGTAGAAAGGTCTATTAAAACTTTTGTGGTGATCATTGAGAATTTGTTTGTGAAAGTAGATAATTTTATTATTCCTGTTGATTTCATAGTGCTAGATATTGAGGAAGATAACTAAGAAGCTCCTACTATCATAGGGCAATTATTCGTAGCAATGAGAAAAACTTTAGTTGATGTGGATAAGGGAGAATTCATTTTATGTTTTGAAGGTGATGAAGTAACTTATAATATCGCTAATGCATGAAAAATTCACATGATCTTAATGAAAGCTATTTAAAAGTTGGACTCTTGGAAGAATCATTGAACTATGTTCTAAAAAATAAAGATCTATAAGATATCTTATAAGATGAAGATGATCAAAAAATTAAGAAAGCAATTGAAGAATAATTTGAAAATATAAGTAGATTTGTTCCTTCCATTGAAAAATAGCATGAGCTAGAGTTAAAGCCAATCCCCTCCCATTTGAAATACATCTTTTTTGGGCAGGCTTTAACTCCCATGTGATAGTATCAACTTCATTGAAAGTTGAACTAGAAGGGTGGCTAGGTATCCTATTAAAGAAACATAAGCCTACAATAGGATGGAGTATAGCTGACATTAGGGGAATTATCCCCACGATATGCATGCACCAAATTCTGATGGAAGATAGTTTTAAAACAAAAATTAAGCATCATAAGAGATTGAATCCAAATATAAAAGTAGTGCAAAAAGAAATTGTTAAATTGCTAGATTTTCCCCATTTATGATAGTGTGGAGCCCCAACCCTTCCATGGTCATGTTAACATGTATATTAACATAATTACGGTAGAGTGGTCACCATGACAAATCCTCAATTATAATCAAATTAGGCTTTATCTCTAATCTGTCAATAACTGCAAGATTTTCCACATGTTTTTGTAATTCAATCATCAAATATGTGTGCTTAAATAATAAAGTGCAAAAGCTATGTAAATAACATTCATATCCATAATGCACAAGTAAGAGAATATAACTCAACTTAGAATAAAAGTGTAGAAAAGAAAATACATCCAAATACTAAATTATCACAACACTTTAAGTTTAACTAAGAGGAAACGCATCCTCACAAATAAAATTAAAAACTATCCAAATATCAGCAGCAGTAAGAAGGTCGTCCTTCTGGCTAAGCTCCTCACTTGGTACTATCTCCACAAAAAGCTTTAAATCTAACATGTTGGGTTTTATATGCCAAGGCCCTAGTCAAGAAAATAAAATCTTACATTAGATAATTGTCTAAGTATATTTTAGGTTAATTTAATGAATTCTATATTTTTAAGATATCACAGTTAAACTTAACAGTAACAACAAGCTAAGAAGCAACAAGCCATAAAGAAAAATGGAAAGGTAAAGATAAAGGCATTTACAACTTATCAAAATGAAGTATATAAGAAACATACCTCAAGCCAGAAGCTGCAACAAAGTTAGGCAATATATATATATATATATATATATATATATATATATATATATATATATATATATATATATATATAATATGGATTGTAAAGTAATCGTAACTACTGAAAAAAAACATCCTAACATGCACATAATCATTTGAATGTATGCTAATTAAACAGAAAGTAAAATTGAGCTGTGATACATATAAGTAGACCAAGTTAAATAGTTCATCAAAGCTAGAATCCTAACATATATATAAGTAAAAGTAATGACTATACAAAAGCTAAAATATAAGTAAGAATATGTAAAAATAAAAATAAGTAAAACTGCTATATTAGAAGCATGGTTAATAAAGCCATTGAAATTGTAACTATAACTGTAACTGCAACCATTATGTAAGTCTTTTAGTTACTCTAAGCTAAAATAGAAATAAAATTGAACTAAAGAGGCATAAATACATATGCAGTTAAGTTTAGGTATTTTACTTTACTTCTATGGACATATCTAGAACTAGCTGATGAGTTAAGCATGTATGCAAGATTAAGGTGGGTTCCTGAACTTGACACAACTCTCCCCAATGATTATGTGTCAAGTATCCATATTTCTCTTTATCGCCTATCCATTGGAAGTAATGTGTATACATAATGACCCATACTAATAATGAACCTTATGAAAATATTATTCTAATTTTCTATGTTTTCATGATATGCATCAAATTCATCTTTTAAGATATGTTCAAGGAAAAAAAAAAGCTCAAATACAAGTAGTGCAAAGCAACAAAGTCAAAATTAGCAAAAATGTATTAGAACATATGTGATATCTATTGTTATCTAATTTATCCATTCTATCTTCCAAGAGAATACAAGTTCATGTTCTCCAATATCCTATTGTTGAGTAGTTCCTCAAATTTATGGCCTTATAAGTTTAAACACTAGAGGCTAACAAGTTCTAATTCAAATTAAAAAAGTGTTTCTTACAAAGATTAAAATAATTAATCAATCATGCAAATTGATACATTTATCATCCCCAAGATAAATCCTAATTAAGATAATCAAGATCTAAGGATTTAAAGTTAAATTGCAAACATAGGGTTCAAGCTCTAAACTCTAGGTACTGATATCTAGGGTTCTAGGGTTTGACAGACAAAAATTGCACATCTGCGCTCACTCGCAAGTGCACGTGTTCTGAAGTAATATTTGGGATGGTGATATCCCAAGATTTTTCTTCCTTTGGGAATGGTATTGGTTTTATTACTAAAGTGTACTATAATTCACTAATGTTTGAATAATGATATGAGTTGGTTGAAAGTTAGGTCCTAATCTTAACAATTAAGAGTTTCTTATATTAGAAACTTCTCTTAGAGAAAATAGGGAGAGTTGAGTTTCAGCATGCAATTTGTCAAGAATTTATGTAAGTAGTCTTCTATATTAATTTAGTGTCGAATGAGATGAACAAACTATTATTATCAAGAGACATAATCTTCTTTGGGGTGTACCCCAAATGTACTATGTCTAACCTAATGCTCAGAGATGAACAAGGTAACATTTAATCTCAGCACATAATCTTTCATGTGATCATAAGTGATTAAATTCAACACCTATGTCTAAGTTATGGAATCTACAATTTTAGTTTTGCATCACATGAACTTGATTCCACTAATGGCTCACATGTATCAATTTTAGGTTTATCTAAAGATATGACCCATTAGGCTAGATGGGATATATCACATCATGCTTAGCACTTAATGCATCTAGCTCCTTGCATAAACCTAAAATGAGCTATGGAGCTCAACTAGTGGATCTCGACATCACATGCGTCAACTACTCAACTTAGAAAGGAGTCATGCAATAACGGTCGTCATGCACAAACTTTGTACATAAAACTGATGGTGAGCAATGGAGATCAGAGATCCATAAATATTCCTTGGCTTTATTAACTCACTTAGATCTAAGGGGTTTCACTGTCCATTATCACATAGCGAATGTTGTCACTGACATTCACGACAAGTACACTCAACATGCAAACCCTTGGTTCTTAGTGATTTAAGAGCTCAATGGTTTTCATAATTTTAAATTTAATCATTTATTCAAGATATCTTTATATTGACATTCACTATCCATTTAATTCTTTACAGCATTTAATCATAAGAAATAAGATTAGAATACATTCATTAATAATTCAGGGAGTACAAACACTTTTAGTTCTTGATTTGTTACATTCTTACGCCCAAACCTCCCCAAGGAGGGCTTAGGCTGCTATTAATAAGAAAACACAGAAACGATTACAAGCACCTGGAAGCCTTTGCATGGCTTTTACAGAAAATAAAATAAGTTAGAAGGTGATACAATACAGGGAATTGCAATCGCATTCACCAGCTTGTCTTTCCTTATCACGACTCTTTTCCCTTCTGTTCCATCACTTGGTCATCTCTCCTTCAAGGTACATCCTTCTCCTTTCTTACACAGGGGGAACTCTCCTTCTCTATCTCTTGCAGGAGCTACTGTTAAAGTATCTTCACTTTTCCAAAATCAGGAACCCCCACTTAATCTTTAATTCTTCTTTATATAGACTCTTTTCAGCTGCTCCAGAATTTATTCAACCATTCACTCTTCATTTAGAAAGTTGTGTTTACATTCAATGTTTATTCTCTTATTATCTTGGTAATGAAGAGTTTCAACTATTTAGCATTTCTGGCCTTCCTTATGTTACTTTGAATGTTGTTGCTAGGCAAAAATTTCGCTGGGCGCTATGGCGCACGGTAGCACCAGAGTTTTGTCTCTGAGGGAGCTACAGCACGCAGTAGTGCCAAGGTCTCGGTTTTGGTTCCTCCATGGCGCATGGTAGCGCCAGCGTTTCTGTCTTTGGCTCGTTGTTGCACGCGGTAGCGCTAGTGTTTCAGTCTTTTGACCGCTGCAGCGCATGGTAGAATCATATTTTTTAACATTAATTTTTTTTGAAGTGCAAGATAGTATTTTAATTCCACTGTAGTGCACGATAGCACTAGCATCTCGGTCTTCGACCCGCTGCAGCACGTGATAGCACCAGAGTTGTGGTCCAAGGATTTTTACGGCACGTGGTAGTGCAATACTTTGAATATTTAAATACTGGAAAACATTATACATCTGCTATGGTGCATGGTGACGCCAAAGTCTCTGTTGAAGGTCTACTATGGTGCACGATTGCGTGGCAGTCTCAGGTTTTGGTTCGCTACGGCGCGCGGTAGAGTGACAGTCTTGGGTTGATATCTGCCACAATGCGCCGTGGCGCGTCGTAGCACATTTCTCCCATATTTTCTGATTTCTTCCAAATTTAATTTAGCTCCTCTTTTGTTCTGAAAAGTAGTGAAGGCACATCAAAGCACACAAGTTCTGATAAAAAGTATTCATTTTTATTGTCTTAAATTACTATAAATCTTAGATTTATCACACCCCCGCACTTAGCTTCTTTCTCGTCCTCGAGTAAGCATAAAAATGACTTTTCTGAATATTTTTTATTTGCATAACTTCAAGAATGGTAAATGGAATTTTATCTTCTTCTAGAATGTTACTTAACAATGTGATCAGTGAAATATATATTATAAATTGTATTTATCTCCAGTATTTTCTCCTATTTTCTTTATTCTGTCATCCCTCTCTCTTGATGCATTGTGTTAGATCCAAATGTTCTAGGTTATTTTTAGGATTTCTTAGTTAAAGAGAGATAAGATTCGGTATTTTAGAATTTTCTGGTGCTATATGTGCTTCTTCATAAAAACAGTAATGGATGTCACTTTTCAAGAGAGATATTATTATTTTAGGAGAGATATTTTTTTTTATCCCTATATTTTCTTTTTACATTCACTCCAAGGGAGAGATATTTTTCTTCATCTATTTTCATTATTCTATGCATTTAGTAAGTCCTACAGAAGCCTAGCACATTCTTGATTTCACCATTTCTTGCTCCTCTTAATCAAGCTCCTTAATTCCCACCCCCACACTTATGTTTCAGCAATACTAATTTTTGAGTTTATGGTACTATAGTGAATAAAGGGTACTTTTACATTCAGAAAAACAATTTAGACTCATTTAATTCTAAAGTTTCACATGTTGTTAAGTAACTCAGATTCATAAAAATTTTGATATACCATTGCATATTAATGTTTTTGCTATATAAAAAAAATGTTCCAAAAAAATGGAGATATGAAAGCAAAATTTCTGTAGCACAAGCAAGTGGAGAAATGATCTTCACTAAGGTTTATTAATAATAAAAATAAAGGTACAAAGTAAAACTAGAAAAATAATAAAAGTAAGGAAAAGAAAAGTGGAAACCTATTCAATCATCATCATCATCTTATTATTATTATTATTATTATTATTCATCATCATCTTCATCTTGTTCGGGCCACTATGAGTTTGGAGGGGGTTTATACTCTGAGGGTTGTGGAAGGAAACACTCACCCGGTCCACCATGCAGGCTCCAATTTGAGAACATTGTTCCCATAGCTAAGTGAAAGTCATGCTGGAATTGGTGATGGTTTGACAAGGTGGATTTGTAGTACCGCCTATTTTCCTCTAGACACTTCCCCATTTGATTTTGATATGCCCTCATCTTAGTAATTATTTTTTGCAGATTTCTTAATCTAGACATTATCTCTAATGATGATGAAGATGCTTCTCCTTCCTCCCCTTGTCTTCTTTTCTTGCTCTTCTTCCCTTCTTAGTAATGTGAGTGTAAGTTGTTATGGGTAAGAGGAACATGGGGAGGAATTACTATGTCACTGAATATTACCTTGTCCCCCTTGGTCAAGGAAAATCCCAAAAATTAATGATCCGAAAGCTAAAGCAGCGCAAGGCTCGGTCAAGGCATGCTAATGGTGCTCAAGAATGACCCCGGAGATATGGATATCTCTAGGGCATTTCAATCGCATAAATGAGCATCGCTCTTAACTAAGTCACCTCACTTAAATGCTCAGATGGTATTATTTTGCTGGAGATAAGAACATTCCATGCATTGCACGAGTCCTTAAGAAGGGCTTATCAAATGTTGGCAAGATTCCCTCTCTAGTTAGCATCGTGAGAGGTGAGATCATTCGCTATAGCTGAAGTTTTGAATTCAACGTTCAAACAGGCATGGAAGGCACATACTTCTACCTGCTTAAGTCCATAAAAATGCTCGATCTGCTCAAGCCTGAAGCTTATTTCCTTCCTTCACACAAAATTTTTTTTGCCCTTTCGCATTTATTGCGTTGGCAGAAACTTATTGTACGATCATTGGGTAAGAATTGGTCATCAAGCCAACCAAGCTTTCCCACCCCCGGTGTGCCACATCATTGTGGCTCACAAGGTAAGGGAGGTTGAACCCCCTCTCTGGGATGATTTTTTTTTAGACGTGATCTGGACAAAATGATATTCTGCTTCGACTGAGAACTTCTTATTATTAAAATTGCCTCCATAAGTTGAGGCTACTGCTCCCTTTCTTGCTACACTGTTCTTTTGGGATGCCATTAGTATAGAAGATGTGTAGAGTGCCCTAAGTATGAAGGCCAAATTTTGGTTAAGGGAAGGGTGTTTGATGATCCTCTCAATTCTTCTTAATTTATAGGTGCCCAAAACTTGGTTCTCCCTCTTTAAAGATAATATAAACACACTTAAATGGCTGGTCAAAAGTCTTTAATGCATGCCAAAAGTGTGAGCAGCAAACAGTTCTTGGGAAGGTAAAAAGATGATTCTTTTCTGCCAAAAAAACAAATATCAGCATTCAAGACGCGCTGTAGTGACTTTGACCACATGGGAATTCCCTCCCAGCAATTAAAGCCTATAGCTCAGAAATTCTGCATTGCACACTGTGGCGCGCTACAGCGCATGATAGCACTAAGGTTTCGGGATCAGGGGTGTTACAGCGCACTACAACGCCAAATTTCGCTGCAGTGCACTACAACACTGAGATGTAATGTAGCGCGTGATAAATCCAATATTTATAGTAAAATAAAGGATTAAAAAACATACAAAACATCACATGAACATACATACTTTGACATAAATTTCATCATTTTCAGGAAAAAATAGGAGAAAAGACAAATCTGGAGCAAAAGGGAATTTCTGGAAGAAAACTGTTGTAGCATGCAACAGCGGGCCATGGCGACCAAGTGAAACTAAGTCACTTGGAGCCATATCGGCAAGCCTGTAAGTAAAACTGATGTAGCGCGCCAAAGCTGGCCACAACAATTTTCCAAAATGTTATTTTGAACTATATGGAAAGTAATTGAACATTAACTTTCAAACTTCTAATCTCTCCAGCGCGCTGTGGCGTGCTAGGCTCCACTAAAATAAAATGCAGATCTGGAAGGAATCCGCTGTAGCACGCCCCAATGTGCTACAGCGGGCGATAGTGTCATTTCAGGTAAACTAAATAAATTAAGGAGAAAAATTAATTGAATAGTGGATTAAAAACTTAAACCACCACACCACATCGTGGCAAGAATCTGAATTAAAATGAAGTTGCTACGGTGCACTACGACGGATCCCTGGTAAACAGTATGCCTGGATCCAGACTCAGTAGAAAGCAAATGCGATCGCTGCAGCGTGCCACAGCACCCGACATAGATTTTCCCAGGTAAAAACATTAATAACAACATAAGGAAGGCTAAGAAATCAAACCTTTGGCCTTCCCCAGCCATTGAGAAAGTTAAATAATATTAAGATATGTTGTATTCCAAAAGAATAAAGGAATAACATTAATTTGATTACCATGAATTCATGGAAGATGAAAGGCCAACATAATTTATTCTCAAGGGCTGAATGGCTCTCTATTTAAGCAATATTTTGAAACCAAACAAGGGTTCCCATTTTTGAATATTTTAAGACCCTAAAAGAGGTGCTGTTGGAGAAAGATAGAGAACTCTCTAGGGAAAAATTTTAGATCGACCTTGCAAGTTCAAGAAGGAAGGGAAGCAGAGGAATGTGGAGAAAGAAAGAGAAGAGCCAAGAGAACCCTAGAAATTCAAGATTGTTCCTAGTATCATTTCTCATCCCTATCTTAATTTTTGTATTTGTGAACCGATGTCAAGGTTCATGTTCTTTTATATCTCTTACTGTATTGAATCTATAATGGAAGGCTAAACCATCTTTGGAGAGGGTTGGGCTGAAATTATGTGCTGAGTAAGGAGTATGGCATTGTATGTTGAAGTTGCAATAAATAAAATTTGAGTTTAAAGTTTATTTATTCTTATGCTTCAAGTTAAATGCCTGAATTGTTAATCAAATATAAATCTTTATTAAAAGACTTGTGCTCCAATGCTCATTAATGGGAATAGAGCAAGGAGTGAGGGAAATAGAGCTGAGAGCTACGTGACAAGTTCTCAAGCCTATTAGCACCACTTCTTAAGCTCATCCAAAAAGTTGAAGCTTGTGAGCCAAGCCCCATCCAATCATGCTTTGCGACTCAGCAAAGTAAAAGGAGGGAGAGATCATCAAACACCCATGGATGATGTGACCTAGTCCATTGGGTCCAATGAATCCTCTTCCTTAGCTAAACCGTGTGTGTAGCGCATGATGCTGATTGGTGGGAATCAAAGCTTGTGAGATCAATGAACTAAAATAATGTTTTGGTAACCTAGATGTAGGAAATTAAAATTAAATTAATTATAATCTCATAAGAATCTATGTACCGAGATAGAACCCCTGAGTGTTCTGCTTGTACACTAAATTTGAACTTGTTGGAATTAGAGGACCAATCTAAGGAAGGCAAAATTCACTTGACTGATTAGGCATAGTAAAATTACTTTACAAATTGTAATGACAATAATTACAACACCAAATCCTTATGAGTCACATAATGAGATCCCAACTCGCTCTTCTTAATCACATAGTATCCTAATTTAAGTGCTTTGTATTTTTCAATTAGGAACCAAACTAAAATAACAAAGAATGATTATTCTAAACATTTTTGAAAGAAGATAGAACTTAGTATCAAGACCATTGTTCAATATGGACGATATAAATTAGGAACTAACCATTCCAACTTATTACTTCGGACTATGTACACTTTCATGTGAGCGCAGACGTGTATTTATAGTCTATCAGCGCGCTGTAGCGCCTGCTAAAAAAAAATTTCTTGAAGTTAACAATTTTTCAATTTTTTTTTAATTATATCAATCAGGTTACTAGTCGATAAATCTAAGATTTATAATAAAATAAAAGAAGAAATACAAACATTTTCATTATAGAATGGTGTACTTTGATGGGGTTTTTACTATTTTCAGGCAAAATGACAAGCTGAGAAATTCTGGAAGAAAACTGCTGTAGCACGCCCAAGCACCCTATAGAGTGCTAAGGCGGATTGAACTCGAAACCTCACCACAACCGCGCACCACATCGGCATTTATAAAACCCAAACTCAGCAAATGAAGATTTAATAGAATCGTTGTCATGCGCCTAAGCGCCCCACAGCACACCAAGGCAGATTGAATTTGAAAGCTCACCGCTATCACGTGCCACAATAGAGTAAAAAATGAAATAAATATTAATTGATCCACTACCATGCACTGTAGCGGATCCAATTCAAAACCTCACCACTACTGTGAGCTACAGCAGGGTTAGACTTAGCATAATTTTTAATATGTCCGCTATCGCGCGCTGCTGCGGGTTCAGTTCGAAAGTTCAGCGCTACCGTGCGCTACAGCAATACAAAAGGGCCTGAATACATATAAATAAAATAAAATTTAATACACCCGCTGCAGTGCGCCCAAGCGTGCCACAACTCGCCTAGGCAGATTGAATTTGAAAAGCTAGGCGCTCCAGCGGGCCAGGACCCGCTACAGTGCGCCGCAGCGTTCGCCAAATTTCCAGCAAGGATCAAGTATTAAATTCATGTGGCGCCCCACCCCTTAATCCACCGTATTAAGCTAAGGGGTAGCGTGTCACTCTGGCTAACCCTTCACTTATCAATGGATTAGGATGAAATCCACATTCCACCTAATAAGGGAAGGAGTAAGCACAGAATCAAATAACAGTCACTATCTAAGTAAAACATACATACTGTAGAAGCTAATTAAAAATGAGAAACATCTAAGTATCACAGTACAAGTATAATGAAATATGTCTCATAATAAATAGCATATAATAATCCAAACACACAGTCATAGGTACCAATATTATTATAACAATTTATATTATTAAGAATAAAAGTGAAAATACACTCATCTTCACATATAAAAACTAAGTAAATAAATGTCCTCTCGTCTAAGCTGCTGCCCCTCCTCTAAGTAAGGCTCCTCCTCAGGTATAGGACCCTCAAGCTGCTCAATACCTGACATTGTCAGTTTCACAATGTAGGGCCCCAGCTAAGAAAAGAGAAAATCTTGAGTTAGCCAATTGTCTAAGTATATTTTAGGCTGATAAATTTTTTGTGTGTTTTATAATATCACCATTTTATATATTTTAAGCAACAATTGTATCAAAAATAGGAGCAACTAGTAGAACAATAAGAAAGGAAAAAGCTATAAATAATATTTATAACCTTAAGCAAAAAGTAGGCTAAGGCATGCCTCAAATATAAGCTAAACAGGATAGGCATATATAAATAATTACAGAAATACTGAAAGAAAATACTACATCCAAAACATGCTTGTATTAAAAAGAAATATGCAAATTAAATAACTTAACTCAATAATGATACATATAATAGCAGCAAAATTCTAACATCCTAATATATATAAGCTGAACAAAAGGATAGCTGACTGAATAAAAAGATTGAAAAGTAATCCAAGTATCAAAACTGTACATAAATCTAAATATATGTGTACTAACTGCCATATCAGAAGAATTAGCCAATCTGGCCCATATATATCTTTTAGTTATTTTACTTTATTTCTGTGGACACATCTAAAAATAGCTGAGGAGTCAAGCACGTCTGCAAGACTATACGGGTTCCAATCTTAACACACACTCCTCAATGAGTAATATTAAGCCTCCTTATTACTTCTTACCCCTATCCATTAGGGTAAATGTGCACTAGAATCCACCCAGAAACTGAACCCAAAGGCAATTATTATCCTAATTATTCTAAATTTTTATTTTATGCAAAAAGTTCTCTTATATGATATGTCCAAGGAAGTAAGCACAAAAGCAAGGAATGCGTAACAACAAATATCAAAAGTAAGCAGGGGACTTTACTAATATGGTGATATTATTTGTTTTCTAATTATCAATTCTAACTATTCTAGGTTACACAAGTTCAGAATCACCATTTTCTTACTATCGAGTGTAACTTAGAAACTTATCCTTATAAGTTACAAAATATTAGGACTAGATAGGTCCTAATATGTTTAATCAAAGTCCACTATAAGAGTTAAATAATAAATCATCACGACCTTATTAATGATTTTAGACGTTATATACTAAGCTATAATCAAAACTACTAAACTATAGATTATAGATTAAATACCCTGAGCTTGGGTTTAATCACATAATCCAAGAAGGATAAGGCCTAAGTTCTAGGTTTCATTCTAAAAGTGATCTACTAATTAAGGCAAAATCTATTAAGTAATCAAACTTAATAGATTGAATCTCTTACCTTAAATTTAGAGTTAAAAGACAAAATAAATTGTAAAATTCTAAAAACTAGTAAAACCAAGATTTCATCAATTGAGTAACTCATTTACCCAATGAATGAACTATAACCTATAAATTAGTCCTAGTCTTAGGAATGATCCTTAAGTGAGGTGTAAAGATCCTAAGAAAAAACTTAGAAGAATTTTCAAGTATTTTGTAGATTGACCTAATTGTTGACTTTACTCACTTAATTGACTCTAATATGGTTCTAATGTTGGTTTTAGAATTTTAAAAGACTACTCAAGGGTCAAGGGTACTTATCCTAAATTTTGGGTAAAATGACTATTTTGCCCCTGCTTAAGGGTCCGGAAAGTTAACTTTTGATTTAACGTCTAAACTAAAGTTTCTTAGTTCAAATGATTCCCTACTGTCTAACTTGAAGATAGACAGTAATTATGTTCAATTTGGACTTCAAACGGTCAAGCTATGACCAAAAAGAAGCTAAGGGTATTTTGGTTATTTTCTAAATTTCTAGAGTTCAGATCCTAAATATTTTCTTAGTTTATTGATGACATTGAAATTTTAAACTAGTTAGCATCTTGAATTTTTAATATTGGGGTTGAATTGACCAAGTTATGGCCATTTGAATCCTAAGGGCATTTTGGTCAATTTTCCTTAAAGTCAACTGTGAGATCCAAGGTTGACTTTTTATCCTGATGCCCAAATGGGAAAATTAATACTACTACAGTGATGGGGCTGTTCTCCTGAGTATTTTAAGACCCATATTAACTATGTTTGGTCAACAAGGTCAAAAGTTATGAGTCTTAAATAGATCCTAAAATGCTACTTGTCTAAATTAGTCCAAATAGAAAAATAAACACTACTGGGTTATTCCTTAAGGTTTTTTGATCACTTTGAGACCCATATTTGATAGGTTTGAATTAGTGTGTGAAAAGTTATGGTTAAATAAAAATTTGTAATATTTTTAGAATTATTTAAATATCCTAAATGTCACCATGTGATATATATCACTCAAAATGGAAATTTGATAGTTTCAATAAATTCTTTATATTTTTCTGATGAATTTGATATATTTATTTATATAATTTGGATTCATAATTATTAAGATATGGTGACCTAAAGTTTAAGATTTAATAGAATTAATTTAATACATGTACTTGCTTACTTAATAGTCCTAATTACTTTACTAAGTAATCTGTTTATTATTTATATTACTTAACATTATTTTTCTGTCTAATTATAACTATATATATATATATATATATATATATATATATTTATACAGCTTTAGAGAAGTTATTAGGTAATATCTAGGTATCTAATATATATTTATATTTACATATATTATTTTAAAACTAATCCTTCTGCAGGATTTGGACAACCGACAGGACCCACAGGGACGGGTGGCAAGCCCTCACTGGCCGCGGTAGAGGGGGTGGGACCCACCCTACCACGCGGCATGCGGAGGAGGGCTGGAAGCCTGCGCGTGGGCCCCACAGGCACGTCGGCTGACGCCCACACAGAGGCGGGCCCCACTCCCCGGGCGCAGAGCCCGTATGCATTCAGCGTGTGCGGTCCTGGGCGGGACCAGGTCGACCCGATCCGGCCCGATCCGAGCTGCGGGGCTCGTCTTCCCGAGAGACTACGCGTGATAGGGCACGCGCTTTGGATGGCATCCCGGCGGCGTCGGCGCTCGGCCCGCACGGCTTTGGAAGGGGGACGTCTGGGGCTCCCCATTGTTGGCTGGTTCGAGGCTGGGGGACGACGGACGGACATAGAATCCCTAACCCTAGACGATGACCCACACAGCGATTATCCTAACGGTAAGTGCTGTACACGATCGAGCCAATTGGCTCGATTGAGCCGACGGATTTTCGATCGAAGAGTGGATTCGTGCAATCAAAGGTGTGAAATAAGCTTACAATTTAACAATGCATTGATCGAAGAGAATGGACAAGGAAATCCGGAGTACCTTAAGTGGACGGCTCGCGCTTTAGGGTTCGGCATAGGGAAGATTATCCGCTTCAAGGATCCTGATTCGCATGAAGACGCAATCCTACGTGCCGATGGAGGCTTAATGGACGGCGTGATGGAGGTTGATGCTCGCAGCAGAGCGACGAGGGGCTATGAGGCGTCGGGAGGTGGAACGACGATGTCGAGCCGTTCGATCAGTCGATCGAATGGTTCGCGTCTCCTGTCAGATCAATGCAAATTCTACAAGGGGAATTTAATCTTCCCTATGCCGACGGATTTTCAATCAGAGAGTGGATTCGTACAATCAAAGGTGTGAAATAAGCTTACAATTCAACAATGCATTGATCGAAGTGAATGGACAAGGAAATCCGGAGTACCTTAAGTGGACGGCTCGTGCTTTAGGGTTCGACATTTAATTTCTTATTAAAATGAAATAAATAGTTTATATTTAGAAAAATTCCAAATATTCACACTTAGCTAATTAAGGGGTGAGGTACGCAACGACGAGGTCGAATTTTCGATCCGACGAGCAATTTAATTTCCCAAATTTCGACGTATTTAAATATTATTAAAATATCTGTCGAAATTTTGACGACTTTCAATTGACACGAAATTATCACCCCTAACTAATTTGGGTGAAATGAGCACAATGGTGAAGTTCGTTTTTCAATCTGAGGTCTTTTTAGACAGGTTAAATTCTTGGGTTTTTGGATTTTTCTAGAAATCAGGATTCGATCCATTTGACTACTGATTTGAACTAGGTCTTAGAGGTTGACTCCAATTGACCTAATTAGCAATTATGATTAATTTTAAGACTAAGATTAGTCTTAATTGACTAAGGTACAACTCAGGTTGTTACAAACTCCCCCACTCAAGAACGATGTAGTCCTCGACATCACTCAAGTGGAAATAAAGGCAAGAATTAAGTATGACTTGAATAAGAACTTGGAATTGAATAACCTGGACTTTCGAAGAGTCTAGGATATTTGGATCGCATATCAGATTTCCTCTCCCAAGTGGCTTCGTTGCAAGCACGATTCTTCCACTGGACTTTGATCATGTCGATAGTACGACTTCTGAGTTATTTGCGATCATGAGCTAGGATTTGAATTGGCTCCTCGGCATAAGACAGATCTGGCTGGATCTGGATTTCTGGGAACTGCACGAGGTGAGACAGATCTCTAAGGTGCCTTCTTAAGGATGATACATGGAATACATTGTGTACTGCAGTAAAATCTACTGGCAGTTCCAACTGGTATGCTGCCATTCCAATTCTCTTTAGGACTCTGAATGGTCCAACATATCTCGGGCTGAGTTTTCCTATAACTCCAAAACAATATACACCCTTCATATGGCTAACCTTTAAATATACAGAGTCTCCTTCCTGAAATTCTAGGGGATGGTGATGGATGTTGTGATATTTGCTCTGCCTATCTTGGGCTGTCCTGATTCTTTGTTGTATGAGCTTCACCTTTTTATTTGTCTCTTCTACCAACTCGGAACCATACAACTGAACATCTCTCGTTTCTGCCCATGCCATTGGCGTAGAGCATTTCCTACCATATAAGGCTTCATAAGGAGCCATTTTAATACTCGCCTGGAAGCTGTTATTGTACGCAAATTCTACAATGGGAATATGTTCTTCCCAAGATCATGTGAAGTCTAGAATACAGAGACAGAGCAAGTCTTCCAGAACTTGATTTACTCTCTCTATTTGACCATCTGTCTGAGGATGGAAGGCTGTACTCATGGCTAGTGTAGTACCCATATCTTGATGGACTGCTTGCCAGAATTTAGATGTGAATCGACTATCTCTATCCGATACAATAGTCTTGGGGATACCATGAAGTCGGACTATCTCCTTGATATAGATCTTCGCAAGCTTCTCAACTGAATTAGTTTTTCAGACTAGAAGGAAGTGCGCAGATTTAGTGAGACGATCTACGATGACCCAGATTGTGTCAGCTCTAGACCTCGCACGAGGTAGGCCCATGACGAAGTCCATGGATATATCTAACCACTTCCACTCTGGAATTTCTAGTGGGTGAAGCAGACCGCCTGGTTTCTGGTGCTCTACCTTTACTAGGCAACTTATGTGGCACTTAGCCACAAATCTACTACACTCCTTTTCATCCCTGGGCAACAAAATGATAGCTTCAGATCCTAATACATCTTTGAGCCTCCGGGATGAATCTGATATCTGGAGTTATGGCCTTCAATCAACACCTCCTGGTACATGGACTTAGGGATCCATAAGCAATCCCCTTGATAGATGGCACCCTTGTGGAATCGAAGATCGGTATGGCGACCACTTTCAATGGCCTGTTTGAAGTATAAGTACTCTTCATCCTTGGTCTATGATATGGACACGTCTCTGTGAAAGGTAGGTTCCACATTGATGTTTGACAGCGCTGACCTGAGTTTATCTCCACAGACAGGTTTGATGCTCATCTTGCAAAATTCTTCTATTAATGGGATCCTTGATATAATGGCATTCAGGGTGTCCTGACGACTTAGGGCGTCAGCTACGACGTTGGCTTTCCCAGGATGATACTGTATATCCATATCGTAGTCACTGATTAGTTATAGCCATCTTCTCTGCCTCTAGTTTCGTTCCCTCTGGGTGAATATGTATTTTAGGCTTTGACAATTTGTGAAAATTGAGCATTGAACCCCATACAGATAGTGACGCCAAATCTTCAAGGCGAACACTACAGCTGCTAACTCCAGATCATGTACGGTATAATTTCTTTTATGGATCTTTAGTTGGCGGGAAGCATATGCTATGACATTCTCTTCCTGCATCAATACAGCACCCAAACCTATACCTGAGACATCTGTGTATACCTGATAGTTCACCCCTTCTCTTGGGAGGACTAATACGGGGGCAGAAGTAAGTGCATCCTTAAGTGCTTGGAATGCCTCTTCACATGCCGGTGACCATTCGAAGGGTACCTCCTTCTGAGTAAGTTTGGTGAGTGGAGAGGCTATCTGAGAGAAGCCTCTCACAAACCTTCTATAGTACCCTGCCAGACCCAAGAAACTCCTGATCTCTGTCACTGTCTTGGGTTATGCCCATTCTTGAATTGGGCTAACTTTATTCTGATCCACTCTGATCCCCTGTGCATCTATAATGTGTTCTAAGAAGGCGACAGACTCCATCCAAAACTCACATTTTGAGTATTTGGCGAACAACCGGTGGCTCCTTAGCTCTTCTAGTATGGTTCGGAGATGTCCTTTGTGTTCTTTCTTCATCTTAGAGTATATCAAGATATCATCTATAAACATGATGAAAAATTTGTCAAGATAGGGTTTCAGGATCCACTGCATCAAATCTATGAAGATAGAGGGTCCGTTGGTCCATCCAAATGATATTACAAAGAACTCATAGTGACTGTATCGAGTTCTGAAAGAGATCTTAGCAATATCGGACTCCTTTACTTGCAGCTGGTGGTATCCAGATCTCAGATCGATCCTTGAGAACACTTTCGCCTTGGCCAATTGATCAAATAAGTCGTCAATGCGGGGTAGAGGATATTTGTTTTTAATGGTCACCTTCAGCTCTCTATAGTCAATACACATCCTCATTGACCCATCTTTCTTTTTCACAAACAGGACTAGAGCTCCCCATGGGGATGAACTTAGCCTAATAAGACCTTTATCCAGCAACTCATGCAGTTGCTTATTTAGTTCCTGCAACTCCTTGGGTGCCATTCTGTAGGGTGCCTTTGAGATAGGTTGAGTTCTTGGGACCACATCGGTTATGAACTCTACTTCTCGTATAGGCGGAAGACCGGGTAGATCTTTGGGAAACACATCGGTGAATTCACAAACGACTGGATTCTGGGATATGGAAACTTCTTCTTTCTTTTCCCCTAATATTGTTACTAATAAGGCACTACAACCCTTGTTTATTAGTTTCTTGGCTTGAATAACATTGACTAGGGAAGCTCTTGTACTAAAGTTCCCTACGAACAACTTAGCTTGTTTACCACTGCCTAGGGTGATCTTCTTCTTTTGGCAATTGATGGTGGCGTCATGCTGACTTAGCCAATTCATGCCTAGAATAATATCGAAATTGGCTATCGGTAGTACTACCAACTTGGCTTCAAATTTTGTTTCTCTGAAGGGGACTTGTAGCTTACAGAATTGATTGGCTTACAATTGAGCTCCGAATGGTAATCCTACGCTTAGGGGTTTTGCTAAGTGATCTACTGCCAAATTGAGAGACTTTGTCCAGCTCTCAGAGACGAAGGAGTGGCTAGCTCCAGTATCAAATAGAATATTACAGGGTTTATTATTTATGCAAATGGTACCTAATTATGGATGAAGTAGTTTGCCAATTACTATTTAAGCAAGTAATAAGAAATGATAAATTGGTTCAGAAGAATGTACCTGACACCATATGGTTGTCCTCAGTGGCCTCGGTAGGTGTGAGAGCGTATACGCGGGCCTGACCGGTAGGCCTGTTGTTGTAAGGCTGCTTGAATGGTAGCCTCGAGGTGCTAGGGCGACAGTGGCCTCGAGGTGCTAGGGTGAGAGGTAGGAAGTGGCTCATGTCGAGGAGCAGGAGGTGGCAAAGTTGGGCGAACTGCCACAGGTTTTTAAAATAAGTCAAAGACTTGGCGGCGCCTGGAACGATCAATCTAAACACCATCAACCGTGTTCGTGGCAGTACAGTTATAAAATACATGGCTAGGCCATCCACAGGTAAAGTAGACATGACCCCCGTGGTAGCACTGATCATATGGGTGTGGTCAGGTGCAACCATTAAACAGATCAGTAGCTGAAGTTTCAGCCTCGAGCTGGTACACTTTGGCTCATTTGGGAGTGTTCTGCTGGAATGATGTGGACCCAATACTTCTCCTGGTCCTTCCCTGGCTTGATCTTGCTCTACTACTTTAGTCGTTTCAAGTAACTCCAAGAAATCAGTTATGCATAGGGGAATTAGTTGACTTCTGATAGAAGGTCGCAAGCCATCTTAAAACTGGTAACAGCGATCTGACTCCGTAGGATATAATCTTGTGGAAAATCTAGCAAGGCGATGAAATTCTGCCTCGTATGCTGATACATATCGATCACCCTGCTGCAGTTTTAGAAATATTTCCCCTAATCGATGTTTGGCGGAGGGGGGAATGAATCGAGCCTGAAATACCTCGATGAATTCATCCCACGTTATTTCCGCTAGTGGTATCTCAGTGAATGTTGTGCTACGAGTGGTGTCCCACTAGTATTCAGCTTCACCCTGCAGAAGGTGGGTAGCGAGACGGACCACCTCTAACTCGGAGCACTGTATGCTTGTTAAGTTATTTTCCACCATTTTTATCCAAGTGGCCGTGTCAACTGCTAAGAGAGTCCCATCAAAAGTGGGGGGTCTCAATCTGAGGAAGCAGTGCAGCATCCCTTATGTGGACTGATGTTGATGCGGGTTCAGTGGTGCTGGGGCAGCTCCCATTGTGGCTCGGTTCTGGTTTATTTGGGCCACTAGGAGCCGCTCCATTCACTCGGCTTATTTTGTTTGTGCTTTCGCGACCTTCCTGGCCTGTTTTTGGCTTTCCTTTGCTTGTTACTGGTGGGATTCCACCATCATCTTTACTGCCTCCAGTAAGGCGCTCACCTCACTAGACAAGGAGCTAGAGGGAGCAGGTGAGGAGCTCTATCCTGGGTTCATGGTTAGTTTGCTAGAATCTGAATAAAAAATAACGTACTTTCAGCATCTCAGAAAATAGGAGATCATAACAGCTCATCCCTTTTTATTAATTAATAGATAAATGATATATCATTGGAAGTAGTAGTTAAAGTATAAGGAAGGAAAGACAGATACTGGGAAAAATACAAAATCTATCCTATGTATTTTCTCGTGAAAGCTCGAGAAAAGTCTGCGTAAGTTATCTCTCGGCGGCGGCGGGCAAATCTACGTTCAAACACCCATACTTCGCGAGCCCACCACTCCTCCGCATAGTCTTGGAGGAGGATTTTGATGATATCGAGTCGGTCGCAATCTGGGCATTCCAGCTCGTCAAAGACTTTGGTCACCCTTCGTAACCATTCCTTAGCTAGGATGGGGAAGTCCAGCCCCTAGTACACCGCATCTTCCAGCATCCTTGCTAGTATGCTGGCTCCTGCTGGGGAGACCCCTTAGACTTCTCTCCCATATTTCTTTGACAAGTACACATCCAACTTCCACCTATCTTTAAAGTGGGTGAAGAGGTCGTATCCTGTCATGCTCGCACAGTAGTATTCCTAGATATCCAGATTAAGTGACATAGAAATAATTATTTAATTCAAAAATTAGGCTACAAGGATGCATGAGATAGTACAGATAACATATGAATAAAAGCTAAGATATCTATTCGATGTATCGGGCGGTAAATGCACGACAAAAGTCTTCATAGGTGACGTCAATTCGCATTCCTTCACGTTGACGAGTAAGTGCTTGAAGTGTGACGCTCCACCATTCCTTGGCTCCATCCTGTAGGAGGCGTGTCATGAGAGAAATCTTAGCATTATTCGGAATGTTCATAGTTTCAAGCATGGTATCTGTCATTCTTAGCCATCTCTTGGCTAAAGCGGGGAGGTCATATCCTCTGAATATGCTTTGTTAGAGTAGTTGATTCAACATCCGGGTTTCAGGGTCTGATACTCCTTCTACGTACACCTCATGTCGTCGATGGAATTGGGCAATGCTTTCCCAACCTTCTTCAAATCGTCGGTGATGCCTCTCAATTGTCATCCTTATATATTTAAGTATGTCTATTAAAATAGTTAGGTTGTGTAGTTAAATTTTAGGGTTCTATTCTATAAAGTTGCTTATATATTTTGATTAATAGACTTCTTATTCTGAGTTGATATTATGGTGTCTTGGAAGTGACTCCAATGTTTTCCAACATAGTGACTGAACTGGCAGAATAATCTTCCATTAGGTAGATGAGAATACAAATTCTAATCTGACACCTTATGGAATTCTCTGATACCAACTGTAGCGCCCGACCCCTTAATCCACCGTATTAAGCTAAGGGGTGGCGTGTCACTCTGGCTAATCCTTCACTTATCATTGGATTAGGATGAAATCCATAATCTACCTAATAAGGGAAGAAGTAAGCACAGAATCAAATAATATTTACTATCTAAGTAAAACATACATAGTGCGAAAGCTAATTAAAAATGAGAAACATCCAAGCATCACAGTACAAGTATAATGAAATATAACTCAGAATAAATAGCATATAATAATCCAAACACACAGTTATATGTACTTGTATTATTACAATAATTTAAAGTTTTAAGAATGAAAGTGAAAATACACTCATCCTCACATATAAAAACTAAGCAACTAAAAGTCCTCTAGTCCAAGCTGCTGCCCCTTCTTTAAGTAAGGCTCCTCCTCAGGTACAGGATCCTCAAGCTGCTCAATACCTGATATTGTCAATTTCACAATGTAGGGCCCCAGCTAAGAAAAGAGAAAATCTTGAGTTAGCCAATTGTCTAAGTATATTTTAGGCTGATAAATTTTTTGTGTGTTTTATAATATCACCATTTTATATATTTTAAGCAACAATTGTATCAAAAATAGGAGCAACTAGTAGAACAATAAGAAAGGAAAAAGCTATAAATAATATTTATAACCTTAAGCAAAAAGTAGGCTAAGGCATGCCTCAAATATAAGCTAAACAGGATAGGCATATATAAATAATTACAGAAATACTGAAAGAAAATACTACATCCAAAACATGCTTGTATTAAAAAGAAATATGCAAATTAAATAACTTAACTCAATAATGATACATATAATAGCAGCAAAATTCTAACATCCTAATATATATAAGCTGAACAAAAGGATAGCTGACTGAATAAAAAGATTGAAAAGTAATCCAAGTATCAAAACTGTACATAAATCTAAATATATGTGTACTAACTGCCATATCAGAAGAATTAGCCAATCTGGCCCATATATATCTATCCATTCCCATAGCCTTTCTTGGCTAGGGCAAATATATATATATATATATATATATATATATATATATATATATATATATATATATATATATATATATACATATATATCCATCCATGTAGCCTTTTTGGGCTAGGGCAAACATATCTATCCCCATAGCTTTTCTGGGCTAGGGTAGACATAACTGGATAACACTGTGTGATTAAAGAGGCAAGCAATACTATACAATATCTTTTAGTTATTTTACTTTATTTCTATGGACACGTCCAGAAATAGCTGAGGAGTTAAGCACGTGTGCAAGACTATACGGGTTCCAGGCTGAACACACACTCCTTAATGAGTAATATTAAGCCTCCTTATTACTTACCCCTATCCATTAGGGTAAATATGCACCAGAATCCACCCAGAAACTGAACCCAAAGGTAACTGTTATCTTAATTATTCTAAGTTTTTATTTCATGAACAAAGTTCTCTTATATGATATGTCCAAGAAAGTAAGCACAAAAGCAAGGAATGTGTAGCAACAAATATCAAAAGTAAGCAGGGGACTCTACTAATATGGTGATATCATTTATATTCTAATTATGTATTCTAACTATTCCAAGTTACACAAGTCTATGATCACTATTTTCCTACTATCGAGTATAACTTAGAAACTCATCCTTATAAGTTACAAAATATTAGGACTAGCTATGTCTTAATATGTTTAATCAAAGTCGACTATAAGAGTTAAATAATAAATCATCACGCCCTTATTAATGATTTTAGACGTTCTATACTAAGCTCTAATCAAAACTACTAAACTATCGATTATAGATTAAATACCCCAAGATTGGGTTTAATCACATAATCTAAGAAGGATAAGGCCTAAGTTATAGGTTTTATTCTAAAAGTGATCTACTAATTAAGGCAAAATCTATTAAGAAATCAAACTTAATAGATTGAATCTCCTACCTTAAATCTAGAGTTAAAAGACAAAATAAATTGTAAAATTCTAAAAACTAATAAAACCAAGGTTTCATCAATTGAGTAACTCATTTACCCAATGAATGAACTCTAACTTACGAACTAGTCCTAGTCTTAGGAATGATCCTTAAGTGAGGTGTAAAGATCCTAAGAAAAGAATTAGAAGGATTTTCATATATTTTACAGATTGACCTAATTGTTGACTTTACTCACTTAATTGACTCTAATATGGTTCTAATGTTGGTTTTAGAATTTTAAAAGACTAATTAAGGGTCAAGGGTACTTATCCTAAATTTTGGGCAAAATGACTATTTTGCCCCTGCTTAAGGGTCCGAAAAGTCAACTTTTGATTTAAGAGTCCAAACTGAAGTTTCTTGGTTTCAAATGATTCCCTACTACCTAACTTGAAGATAGACACTAAGTACGTCCAATTTGGACTTCAAACGATCAAGCTATGACCAAAATGAGGCTAGAAGTATTTTGGTTATTTTCTAAATTTCTAAGGTTTAGATCCTAAATATTATTTCAGTTTATTGATGATATTGAAATTCTAAACTAGTTGGCATCTTGAATTTTTAAAATTGGAGTTGAATTGACAAAGTTATGGCCACTTGAATCATAAGGGCATTTTGGTCAATTTTTCTTAAAATCAATTGTGAGATATAGAGTTGACTTTTTATCATGATGCCCAAATAGGAAAACTAATACTACTACAGTGATGGAATTGTTTTTCTGAGTATTTTAAGACCCATATTGACTATGTTTGGTCAATTAGGTCAAAGTTATTGGGTCTTAAATAGGTCCTAAAATGCACCTTGTCTAAACTAGTCCAAATAGAAAAATAAACACTACTGGGTTATTCCTTAAGGTTTTCTAGTCACTTTGAGACCCATATTTGATAAGTTTGGAATAGTGTGTGAAAAGTTATGGTTAAATGAAAATTTGTAATATTTTTGGAATTATTTAAATATTCTAAATGTCACTATGTGATTTATCACTCCAAATGGAACTTTGATAGTTCCAATAAATTCTTTGTATATTTCTGATAAATTTAATATATTTATTTGTATAATTTGGATTCATAATTATTAAGATATGGTGGCCTAAATTTTAAGATTTAATGGAATTTAATACATGTATTTGCTTACTTAATAGTCCTAATTACTTTACTAAGTAATCTGTTTATTATTTATATTACTTAACATTATTTTTCTATCTAATTATAACTATATATATATATATATATATATATATATATATATATATATTTATACAACTTTAGAGAAGATATTAGGTAATATCTAGGTATCTAATATATATTTATATTTATATATATTATTTTAAAACTAATCCTTCTACAGGATTTGGACAGCTGGCGGGACCCATAGGGACGGGTGGCAAGCCCACACTGACCGCAGCAGCGGGGGTGGGACCCACCCTGCCACGCAGCATGCAGAGACGGGTTGGAAGCCTGCGCATGGGCCCCACAGGCACGTCGGCTGATGCGGCCAGCGTAGAGGCGGGCTCCATGCCCCGGGAGCAGAGCCCGTACGCATCCGGCGTGTGCGGTCCTGGGCGGGCCCGGGTCAACCCGACCCGGCCCGATCCGAGCTGCGGGGCTCGTCTTTCTGAGTGACTACGCGTGCTAGGGCACGCGCTTTGGATGGCTTCTCGACTGCGTCGGCGCTCGTCCCACACGGCTTTGGAAGGGGGACGTCGGTGGCTCCCCATTGGTGGTTGGTTCGAGGCCGGGGGACGACGGACAGACCTAGAATCCTTAACCTTAGACGATGACCCGCGGAGTGACTATCCTAACGGTAAGTGCTATACACGATCCAGCCAATTGGCTCGATCGAGCCGATGGATTTTTGATTGGAGAGTGGATTCGTGCAATCAAAGGTGTGAAATAAGCTTACAATTCAACAATGCATTGATCGAAGAGAAGGGACAAGGAAATTCGGAGTACCTTAAGTGGATGACTCGCACTTTAGGGTTCGACAGAGGGAAGATTATCCGGCTCCAAGGATCCTGATTCGCATAAATAAGTGCTGAAATGCAGAAAATAAATTAAAAGTGGTAAATCAAAAATTAAAAACTGTCATGGCTACATAAGCCATTCAAAACTAAAAGTAAACAATCTCACTTACCTTGATAGGCTAAAGCAAAAGCTTTGAACTGAAATACACTAAAAATATCACTTAACCTGATGAGCTAAGGCAGAAGTACTGAACCAAATATCATTGAATAGAAATCCACGCACAACTAGTATTACCATATCAGATCCTGACTAATAAAGTCATATGGGCGCAAAATCTATTTCTCTCCACCCTGGGACCCACACTTAACCAGGCATGGAGAGACTTACCGACAATAGCAATCCAGCGTGCTATGCCGAACCCATGGATTGAAGATGCATATTAGTTAGGTCACAACCTACTAAAAACCATAAAGTTGTAAACATCGATAAAACATGAATGATATGTGTGCAATTAAAAATTAACATGAGATACTTATCAAATATCCTATATCCAATATATGTGTACAATGTATGAGTTTCAAAATAAGGTAAACAAAGCATCAAATACCAAAGTGAGCATGAGACTCTACTAGTACAATAGTGATATCCATTGTTGTCTAGTTTAGTCGTTCTATCTACTCTAAGTTACACAAGATCATAATCATCAATTCTCATGATATCTGTAACTTAGATTCATGACCTTATAAATTACAAATAATTAGGACTGGCTAAGTCCTAATTTGATTTAATCACTATCGACTATAAGTTAAATAAATGAATCCAATCGACCTATTTGATAATTTTAAGAATCCCAAATCATATTAAGTAAAGGCATACTTAATATAATAGATCTCTATTCTTAAGTCTAAAGTTATAAGATTGAAAAATCAATAATAAATAATGAAAATTTATAAACTATCAAAATTAAGGCTTCACCTATTGAGTAACCCAATTTACTCAACAGATGAAATCTAACCTAAGAGCTAATCATAATTCTTAAGAATGAGCTCTTAAATTCTAAGAGAACACTCAAGTTTCAAACCTAACTAATATTATAAGAAGAATTAAGAACATATTAGGAAGGTTAAAGGAGTGGTATGATGTGAGATTTATCTCATATCAAATAGCTAATAAATTGCTTATGATTTTCTTAAGGAAAATTAGGGTTTTAGATCTAAACTTAATTAATGACTTAAATAATTTAAATTACTTTACTTACTGATTTTAATTATTATAACAAGAATTTAAGGCCTAAAAGCACTTAACCCTAAATCTGGGCAAAATGACCATTTTGACCTTACTTAAAAGTCAAAAATCTACTTTTTGATTTAAGGCTCTAAATTTGAAATTTTTAGTGGCAATTGATTACTTATTGTTTAATATGAAGTTAGACAATAAGTTTATCAATTTTGGATAATTATTAAGTCTTATGAGATCAAATTAAGGAATTTGAATTATAAGGGCAATTTGGTAATTTTACTTAAAGGATTCTAAATTTTTCTATCAATTTATTATTACTTACTGTCTTAGGGTTCCATAGAACTAACAATTTCTAAATTCTGATAAGTATTAGCTAAGTTATAGCCAATACAAGAATTATGGCTAACTAAGGAAATTAGTGTTTCCTAAAATGGGTGAAAAACCTAACTTTTCCAAATTATGTCTAAATTCAGTAAAATTAGTGACTATAGCTTCCATATAGTCCACTGATTATTTTATTTGGGAGTAGACCCAATTTAAACCTCATTTAGTTAAGTTATGGCTCAATTAGGGTTTAGGGTGATTAGCGAGTGATTAGTAAAATTTATCACAAAATCACTAAACTAACCACACAATTAGGTTCTACTCTACTCTATGAAAAATCCAAAATTGAAATCACTTAATTTGGATCATTAATTATGCTAATATTTACTAATCAAGTTTGAAGGTGATTAGGGTTGATTGAGAGATCTAACCATTGGATCTAAAATATTTTTGTAGTTTACTATTGATTAGGTCTTCCTATTCAAAATAGTATATAGGAAGACCTAATTTGGAGCTCAATTGACTAAGTTATAGTCAATTGAAGTTCTATGGTAATTTAGGATAATTAGAGATAGGTCCTTAAAGTGATTAAGCTCATACTAATCCATACATAGAAAATAATACTACTAGGTTGTTCTAGAGGTCTTACTGATCACTTTAAGACCAATATTGCCTATGTTTGGACTGGTGGCTAAAAAGTTATGATCAAATGAGATTTTGGGTCATTTAGGGTTTAATTAGGGGTCCCAAATGTCACTAGGTGATAAACACCTCCAATTAGAAATTTGATAGTGTCAAAATGATCCTGGCATTTTTCTGATTTCACAGATATAAAGTTTTGCTATGATTGGGTTAATATATTTTATTTTATGAATGATTTGGATAATTGTAATTTAATTAATTAAATTTATTAAATCTATTTATCATTTCTTATTTATTTGGCCGATTAAAAAGGCGTGCATGCGGGTTCCACACCCTGGCTAAGAGGACCGGTCCAGGACTTCGACCGTTGGTATACATCGAAACTGGTCCAGCGGTTCGATAGGACCGAGCATCTTCTTCGACAGTTCGTGGGAGTCTAGGCGTCTAGGGCGGAGCTCCAGCCGATGAACAAAGCTTCAATCAGCGAGGTTCGTATACCATCTGGAAGATACCACTCTAACGTTTCGATGGAACTTATAAACCCTAAGATGGATGACCATTAGCAGGAGATGATAGCATGCCCTAAAATCATCATTCACGATACCAGCCATCCCATATGTACTTGAAGTTAGATCGATCGAACCCAAAAATTAATTTAATTGCAATTCAATGCTGATAACGCAAATGATAATTATAAATAAATTGAATGGAATGCTGATTGATGTTGAATGAATAAGCATTGACGAAATGAGGTAAAGATCATAATCAAATAATTACTTAATTTCATTCGATTTTCCATTTGGCTTCTTAATTCAATTACAACAATAAGCAAAGAACACAATATTTCGAATGGAGGAAATGAATGAAAGTTAATATAGAAGAAGTTTGGTACCTCGATTGATGAAATTCTAAGATTTCAGGATGCAGATGCCGAGGGTTCGAATCCTCCAAAGGATTAATGTTGCTGAAATTTTGATTAAGATCTTAGTTTAAGCATTTGAGGGAGATCACATGAAAAGGGAGGCCACACGCAGAGGTGCACTCACCGCGTGCCCTGAACGATAGACGCATGCCCTAACGCAAATGAGGGAGGCGACTCGTAGCTTCGACCGAACCGGCCGAATTGCGCTGGACCGGTCCACGCTGGACTGTCAATCTGGTCTAGGAAGGGAAAGCGAACCGAGGGTTAGCGCAAGTGGGTCCTACCAAAATTTAATTTTAAACGCTTATATATATATATATTAATTAAACATTTTCTTTATTAAAATTAATTAATTAAATGTATCCCAAAAATTCCCAATAAATCACCCTTAGCTAATTGAGGAGTGAGGAATGCAACAGCGCAATTGGATTTTTGATTTGATGAGAATTTAATCATTTGATTTTTCGGGGTATTTAAATAATATTAAAATCTTTGATGAAAATCCAACGTCTTCCAAATACCTCCAAAACATCACCCCTAGCTAATTTGGGGGTGGTGAGCGCAATGGCAAAGTCTAATTTTTGATTTGAGGTTAGTTTAGATAGGTCAATTTCTAGGGTTTCTGAAATTTTCCAAAAATCAGAATTTGTTCTATTTGATTTTTGATTTGGACTGAATCTTAGTGATGAGTTTCTAATAACTTAATTCGTGTACTAGAACACTTATTAGGACTTGGATTAGTCCTAAATGACCCAAGTAACAACTTGGGTTGTTACAGACTCCCCCACTTAAGAACGATGTCGTCCTCGACATCGCTCAAGTGGAAGGAATAAAGTAGATATAGAATAATGAATTGAAATAAGGCAGAGTGAAAGAAATATTAGGACATTCAAATGGCCTTTGGTACTTTAACTGTAAAACATACTTCTTTTTCAAGTTGATTCTTTTAATGGATTGGACTATAGGAATTGATCTACTCCTTAAGTGATTTTGATTCTTACCCATGATCTTGACGAGCTTTTCCAGTAATAGATGTGATTGAATTATCATTAAGGAGATGATAAGTCTCATAGAAATACTAATCCACACTTAATTAGGGATTATAAGGAGATGAAGGAGATTTAAAGACATGAATTAAACTACAATTATGGCATCTTACCACTAATATTGTAATGAATTTAGAAATGTAATCCTCAGTAGAATTGCATTGTCTTAAGAATTGAAGATCCAATTGGCAATCACTTCTTCTGGCTGCCAAGAATATAAAAAATATGAATTTATCCAAAATAATTAAAACTTAAGGATATTTTGAAAATTCAAATATTTTCCATTTAGAGTACACTCTTTAAACTTGCTATACTTTCAAAATTCTCACTTATAAACTAGAGCAAAGAAATTATATCTTATGTTTTAAACCTAAGGAGGTTAACCAAACTAAGTGATAACCATCACTTAATAAGGATAACAATAAAATATGAGAAGCTAATATTCATTCAAGCTGAATACAACTTCAAGGGTTTAAAGGTTAGCTTCTAAATTCATAACTTATAATTTATCACTAAGATAAGATTAGTACTTAGCAGGTGACATCACACCCTAAGTAAAGGATGTTATAAGGATTAAAGATCCTAAAGGTCTTACACTTAAGTGATATTCACCACCTAAGAAAGTTTAGGTGAATTAGTTTAAGCCACTATAAGACTTAACGAAGATTAACGAATAACACGGATTCTATTTTAATGAATTGGAATCCCAAGGACTTAGCATCAAAGAACTAGTAATCCTTGATTATTTATTCTATTAGAATTTTAGGATTTGGATTAAAGATTTATCATTAGAATCTAAGTCTAATAATGAATTCAAAGGGTTTGGCTTATAATTTCTAACTAAGGATAAGATGAGGGTGGACTAACTATTTGAATTAGTCCATACTAGGTTTGAACTAATAAAAAGATATTCATCTCTTACTAAAAGATTCTACTATAGCAAAAAGAGCAATATTCATTTAGAATACATAAACTTAAAGTTAAGAAGGACTTAGGTCATAATTTCTAGGACCGGTTGCTAATATCTAAGTCACAATATTTGGCTTAGATCTCTATAATCTAAATGTTAAATTTACTTTATTTTGAATGAGAGCTCATTCCAAAGGAATGATCACTAAATGCTTAAGTCATATTATGACCTAGGCATACATTTAATGATTGAACTTAAACTACTTGGGAGAGGAGATTTTCTTATTCAAAGAGAATAAGATTTTCCATAAGTAGACTATTCACTTAAGTGACAATCATCACTTAATGAAGATTATAGTGAAGTAGAATTCTTATCCAATCAAAATGGACAAGAGAAAGTACTAAATCAGCTTATTTAGTTATCATAAGTAGTTTTCTTTTTTTTTTTTAACTAAAAAGGTTTCTAAGGGATTGGCTATAAATTCTAATACAAAAATTATATTTCAAAATGCTTTGCAGTTTAAAGGAAGGTTTAATTTTCAAAGAATAAAAGTTCTGACTTAAAATGGGTTATATGATTAAAACTAGATAGAGCATCCTCATTAAGTTAGAACTAAGAATGGAACAAGGTTCATTATAGCTAACTTATGAGCATACACATACAGGTTAAAATAATCTAACCCTTATGTAATCTCACCTTAAGAAATATAGGGTGAACTAGTCATAAAAATTAATTCACTCTTAGGCTTCTATTATTAACCAAGTAATCATACTTGGTTAAGAAATAATACTTTTATAAGACAATGGATTGCTTATCATTTTGATAAGATTTAATCATAGGTTACTACTAAGATTCATAATTATAACTTAGTTACTAAGGTCCTAAGATTATAATTTTCCATTTTAAAGGATATGGATACACTCATCCTAAAGGAATGAGATGCTTTAGAATCTAAGGGATAAGTTAGGCTATTATTTTAAGTTGCAATTGTGACTTACTTGGCCATAGATTCTAAGATATGAATCAATATAATCTAAGAAACTAGAAGTTATTCATCCAAATTGGCTAAGCTACTTCTTTGAAGAAGAATTATTTTTATAAGTTACAAAAGTATGACTTTGCCAAAAAAATCTAAGGTTTGATTGATTAAGTTAAGGAAGAGGCAATTGTGAAATCAAGGATAAGACATATTTAACACAAGATTAAGCTTATGCACAAGATTCAAATTAAATGATGACCATAATTAAATTATTACAATTTGAATTTGTATGAAATAATAAAACTTTAAGGCTGAAAGAATTAATGGAATTGATTATAGATACCTGAGACAGAATTGTTATATATTTCCTTTGCTCATAGATGATTTTGCTCTTGAGGTTTAGGAGCAACTATTTGCTCCTTGTCAGCTGGATACTCTTCCTCAGGCGGTGGTGATGTTAGAGTCATTCTTGATTCCAAACTTTTAAGTGAGGTGTTATGGAATGCTTTGTTCTGGTGAGAATGGTTGATTAAAATTCCATCCACTATCTTTTTAGCATGGCATTTCTCATATCTGTGGCCATAATGACTACAAGTAAAACAGCAGTGATCATAATGATAGCACTTTCTATAGGGGTGTGGTCTCTTACACCCTTAGTTTGGTCCTATTGATGTGCTAGATTCCTTTTGGCATGCTTTGCACTTTCGATCCTTTTTGGTTGCCGTATGTTGAGTCTCAGTATCTATGGGGGATAAGTTTTTATTAAAGATTTAGAGGTCTCAATCTTAAAAAGCTACTAAATAGCTCATTAGTAGATGAATAAGAGATATGGAGAATATGAGGAATAAATGATGCAGAAGATGATACAAGTATTTGCAATACTAAGAGCAGATACTAGTTTATGGATAGTCACTGCTTGTTGTAATTAGTTCTCTAACATGACAGTTACCATACTCCTGAGTGACATAAGATTCATGATAAAATTATAATATTCTGATATTAAGCAGTCATTATTTTGATGATATCTATTGAATTTAAAGGTTAATCTTCTTTAATGAATATTAAAAGTGATTAATAATATATGTTTGACCTCGTATTAATGTTCCTGATGTTTTTCTGATTGATTTGATATATTATTTCATTTGTTTGGATTAGTATTCTGATAATTATGAAAATTTTAAAATTTGTAATTTAATTAATTTAATTTTAATCCTAATTCTAACGGTGAAAACTAGCATAGCCCCTCTTTTATTCGACAAGGTCCAACCCAAAGATCAACATCATGCAGCTTGATGGGAGGCCCAGAGATCGGCCCGTGCCAAAAATTACATGGGGTGGGCCTGATTTGGCCCGGCCCAGAACGATCCCTTCTTCCCTGTTGTAACAACCCTAGTTGTTATCTCAGTTGAACTTAGATTATTTAAGCTAAACCAAGCCTTAATTTTGATTCAATTGAACTCAATGGGTCATTTAAATATAACCCTAGAAGTTTGGAGTCATTTGGAGCAAAAATAGAAAATTTAGTATTTTTGGCTATTTTTAAGCCCTGAAAAATACTTAAATTAATTTGATCTCCAAATCAAAATCTGATTTCATTTTTTGAATTCCTCATACCCTAATTAGCTAAGGGTAAAATTTTGAAAATTTTTGGAGCTCATTTGGTCCTAAATTGGATCTATAAATGTAATAGGAATTAATATGATTATTAAATTGAATTATATTAATTAATTTAATTATTTAATTAAAATTTAAGCCTTAGGATTCGCTGTCGGGACCGCGGCAGATCCGCTGCGGGGTCCCGATAGCAGCGCATAGCTATGCACCCATAGGATGCCTAGCACGCATCTTGGCGTAGCTTGTCCAACGGCGCGATCTTCCCACTCCATGATCGAATCGTAGCCGAGCGATCGGCATCTTAAATTCGACGTGCAGGATTTGATCCACGTTTCCGTTTTTTAGTCCCCGCATCAGGCCGTTCAATTCCAACGGCTTCGGCATCAGACGGCGGAGACGAGTCCTACTGTGATGACCCACTTAAGTTGTAATAAGTGAAACTCTTAAATATCGAGGCGCCTTTTCAGATAACGGTGGAGTTCTTGATAAGAACTCTAAAGTTAAGCGTGCTCATGTGGGAGCACTCCCAGGATGGGTGACCTGCTGGGAAGTTATCTTATGTGGGCAAAACCGTGAGGCCTTTCAGGCCAAAGCGGATAATACCTTGGTGCTTAAAAGTTTGGGCTATTACAAATGGTATCAGAGCAAACCATAGGGTGTTAGATAGGAAGCTAAGTGCCATACAGGGCAAAATACCACTTCATGTGAGCAGCCTCTTAAACCCATGATGGTTAAGGTGCTACATGGTTGTGGGTACCTCTTGCGCCTGTAGGGGTCACCTCTAGTCCTATATACCCAATGGATGGTTCTTGGATCTGTGTGTGGATACTGATGAGGACGTCAGTTACTTAAGTTGGGGAGATTGTGATGACCCACTTAAGTAGTAATAAGTGAAACTCTTAAATATCGAGGCACCTTTTCAGATAACGGTGGAGTTCTTGATAAGAACTCTAAAGTTAAGCGTGCTCATGTGGGAGTACTCCCAGGATGGGTGACCTGCTGGAAAGTTATCTTCTATGGGCAAAACTATGAGGCCTTTCAGGCCAAAGCGGACAATACCTTGGTGCTTAAGAGTTTGAGCTATTACTTCCCACTTAAGTAGTCATAAGTAAAACTCTTAAATATCGAGGCGCCTTTTCAGATAACGGTGGAGTTCCTGATAAGAACTCCAAAGTTAAGCGTGCTCAGGTGGGAGCACTCCTAGGATGGGTGACCTACTGGGAAGTTATCTTATAAGGGCAAAATTGTGAGGCCTTTCTGACCAAAGCGGACAATACCTTGATACTTAAGAGTTTTGGCTATTATAAATAGTATCAGAGCAAACCATAGGATGTCAGATAAGAGCTAAGTGTCATA
This sequence comes from Gastrodia elata, assembly GCA_016760335.1. Classification (NCBI taxonomy): domain Eukaryota; kingdom Viridiplantae; phylum Streptophyta; class Magnoliopsida; order Asparagales; family Orchidaceae; genus Gastrodia; species Gastrodia elata. The sequence continues at coordinate 7,613,194 of CM028677.1, read as the reverse complement.
CAGGGCAAAGTATCACTTCATGTGAGCAGCCTCTTGAACTTATGATGGTTAAGATGCTACATGGTTGTGGGTACCTCTTGTGCATGTAGGAGTCAACTCTAGTCTTATCTACCCAATGGATGGTTCTTGGATCTGTGTGTGAATACTGACGAGGATGTCAGTTACTTAAGTTGGGGAGATTGTGAAGACCCACTTAAGTAATCATAAGTAAAACTCTTAAATATCGAGGTGCCTTTTCAGATAACAGTGGAGTTCCTGATAAGAACTCCAAAGTTAAGCATGCTCAGGTGGGAGCACTCCCAGGATAGGTGACCTTCTGGAAAGTTATCTTCTGAGGGCAAAATCGTGAGGCCTTTCTGACCAAAGCGGACAATACCTTGGTGCTTAAGAGTTTGGGCTATTACACCTACCACTCTGGACCTTCGTTCTCATGGGGATTCTGCCGACAGCGAAAATTCGCCACGTAGACCTTGTCTCCCACTCCCACTGCCACGTCCGCCCAGCCGTTAGGATCTTCCCGGTTTAGGTAGGATAATGCCGTCGGGACCTGAGGGCCTACTTGCCCCAAATTGTTGAGGCTCGAGACTCCACCCCTGCCCGAGCCTGAACCATGGCGTCTAGCCATGGTATTCTTCCCTGAACCTCCCTCGGCCTATCAATAGCCATTCCCTAGTCCATTGAGTTCATTTGCTCACTAAAGTCCTCTAGAACTCCTCCCTTCCTCTCGGCTAGCCTCCATTAAAGTTGTTGCCGTTCCAGAAGACTCCCAGGGCTGCAAATTGCTGATAGTGGGTGCGGTTTGGCGTTCAAACCCCCAGGAACCTGCTTAGAGCTTAGCTGCCCCCGCGTCTCCATCGTGCTAGGCTCGCCATTTCCTCAGGTACAGCCTATGTCCATTTCAATTGAGTTGGCTTCAGCTCGTCTCTTCCTTGCTCAAGCCTTAGATACTGTGTAGGACCTTTCCTAAGCTCCTCTGTGGACGTCCGAGTCTGCGGGTGAGGTCTGGCAGTAGGACAGACAGCGTATTCGCCGTCTGAGTGTACTGCCAGAGGAACCTCCAGCTTATTCGATATGATGTTCTCGTGCTCAATTAGCTGTCTAGTTAGCCTCAAAACCTCCGAGCAATGATTGTAATCTGGTATCGATAGGTGGGTTCGACCAGGTCGATTGATTCGACTGGAATCGATCGATCCAGTCGTGTCTCTAAACGGCAGAATACGCCGAGTAGTCCCCCTAGTGATCCAGACCACCTCATAACCTCTTGTTTCGCCCAATCGCTTCCTCTCAGGTCCCTGAACGTGTAGCGATTGAGACGGCACCAATCCGTGGCCTCTGTGATGAGAGTTAACTCATCATAGGCGCGACTTCAGAGACGCTTCGGCCGAGTAGTCCCTCGGCGATCCAGCTCCTCCCACCTGGGGCTTCTTGGTTTAATCGACGCGTCTGGAGTCAGGGATGGAGTAGCTGTCGAGATTGGGGCTTGGCGTGACCAGAGTGCAGAGAATTTGGCACTGGAAGCTAGCTTTAGGGTTCGGGCTGCGGGCGCGTGCGAGAGGGAGAAGACGATGGCATTTGGGCCGGGTCGACCCCAGCCCGCGTGTTTTGAGAGCGGGCCGACAATTAATAAAAGGATTTTTGTTACTATAATCCTTAAGGAAATTAAATATTAATTGGAAACCTATGGTTTTAATTTAAATAAAAATTCAGAATAAATTTACTTAATAACTTTAGCTATACAAATCCAAATGGTGTGATCCAATATACCATTTGAATTAGAAAAATACAAGGAATCTAAATATGAAATAAAATCACAGATCCAATGGTTGGATTTAAATTAATTGCTTAAACCTTTTCTGTCTTAAATTAAATCTTATTAAATTTAATAATTATCCAAACCTGGAAATTTAGGGTTCTTATCATTTATATGACCATAAAAAATAATCAGGGAACCTAATTTTGGACATTTAATTTCTTTAATCATGCCTTAATCACCCTAAATGAGGATTAGTGATTTAGACCCTAATTAAGTCTATGAAATTGGGGAAGTAAGCTCTTAATAATATTTAGATCTATTAGAACCTAGGGGTAAGGTTGGATTGCCCTAAGGATGCCTAAATTTACTAATCACCCTAATTGGCCTAATTAAGTAATTAGTGATAATTAGCCTAATTAAGTGGTCAAAAATCTGAGATGAGTGAAACTTCTACTTCATAAATCAATATTAAACATAATAAAATAAATTAGATCTAATTTGGATAGCTGAACCCTAAAATCCCAATTATTGCCTTAAGAGGGGCAATTTGGTCATTTTGACCAAAGTGTGTTTAAATGCTCCTTAAACTTGGAAATTTCAGTAAACTACCCTAAGTTATATTAGAAATGTTCTCTGAACTCTTAGACTAATAATAATGTATTGGGATCATTAATTTAAGGGATCTTCAATTAAGCCCTAATTAAGACACTTATATCTTAAGTGACCTTAAAGAAGTCTCTTAAGCTTAACCCTTAAATGTAATCATTTCAAAAGTCACTTGGTAAGTTCAAACTAGTTAAATTATAAGCTTAAATGCTAAAAGAAACAATATTGGAACATCCTATATTAAAATCTAGCTTAAAGTCTAAAGTGAACAAATATCAGATCCTTAGATCTTAAGTAGCCTAAAAGGATCAATTTGAGTTTGATGTTTAATTTAATACTTAAAATTGTCAATTTCAACCTTAATAAGCTCCATATAGTTTAAATATGAACTTAGATTCTAACAGAATCACAAATGAAAACTCTTAAGATAAAACTCTAATTTAGAAATTTAAAGTGATCAAACATCAGATCCTTAGATCTTAAATCTTAGACTTAGATCTTCAATTTGAATTAAACCATCTCCAATTGAAATTCTTTAAATTATTGATTGTTTAATCTTTTGAAACCTTCCATGTGGGTATAGGATGATTCAATCTATAAGATAATAAAATTATCTTAAAGATTGAATATAGATCTTAGATTCTCAAGTTCTTAATCGATTGTTTTATCTAATAATCAGTAGGATAGCCTTTCACTAAGTTCTTAGTTCCTAAATCTTTTAGCTTCTAGGATCCTTTACCTTTAATTTGGGTAATAAGTGTGAACCCTAGATCCTAGTTAGGATATTACCTTGGATTTAGGATTTGAACTCAACATAGGGTTTAAGTCCTAAATCCTTAAATCTTGATTTACTTAATCAAGATTTGGGATAAGAGAGTAAAATATAAATAAATTAGGTCGTTGATTTACTTAAACCATATAGTCATCACATGATTTTAGATTTGAACTTGTTAAGTTCAAATATTAACTTTAAGGACGTAAATCTGAGATTTTACTCGATAGTTGGATATTAAAGATCCTAAACTTGTACTTTCTCAGAGCAGTTAGATTTGGTAATTAGATAAAACCAGATATCACATAAGTCTAGATTGATTTTCTTGCTTACTTTAACTAGATTACTTTGCATACCTTGGATATTGAGCTTTCTTCCTTGAGCATAATAGGAGAACTTAGGATATGGATGATACATCCTAAGTTAGTATTTGAATTGCATATCACTCAGTTATAGCAGTGTTTTGTACTTGGTAGAATATGTCATAGCATAGTCTGCCTCTTCAGTAATAGTATTGTGTAGAATTGACCCAAGCCTAGAGGATTGGGATGGCCTATTGGCTGGGTATTGATTTGATATTTCAGTATTGGAGGCCCTGTATGGCCTATTGGCTAGTATGGCAGTATTGTGTCTTAGGCTTATTGCTACTTTAGCTTGATTGTTCAGTATTGTTTTCTATTTTGCCTTGCCACATGCTTCAGTGGCCTTATTTTCAGTACTTGCTTGTTTTGCCACATGTCTCAGTGGCTTTGCATTATTACTTGCTTTGCTTTGCCACATGTCTCAGTGGCTTTCCTTTCTTTTTAACCTGCATATTGTATGTATATTTTTATGGATTACTTATATATATATTGGCATGTTTAGGGTGCTAGACTTTCATGTTTTTAGTACTTGTGTTTCTTCTATAGATTCAGCATATGTTAAAATGATGATAAGTAGGTTAGGTTTAGAATTGTATTGTAGTCGCTGTTCTTTTAGCTTTTAGCCTCACCTTATTTATTTTGCATTGTATGCTGGCTATAAATGGATAGTTTATAGTTATCCATTTCTTTCATAGCTCGTTTCACCCTTTACTGCTTGCATGTTTAGTTAATTTAAATGTGATATCTTTAAACTATTCAGTTCATTAAAATAGCTGAAAATGTACTTACACAATTGTCTAACAGTAACCTTTTTGTTTTATTGGCTGGGGCCCTGGCATTTGTGATACCGACAAATGTCAGATTCAGACATGTTCATGGGCAGTGTCGCAGAAGAGGAGCAGGTTCAGGAGGAGGATCGTACTGCTGCTGTTTAGTTAGGTTTTGCCTTTATTTCAGTGAGATTGAGAGACATCTTTATTCTCTTTAAACTTCAGTTTATAATAATTAATTCTGATGTATTTTATTTCTGCATTGTGATGGGTTACTATATTGCATTCTCTTTTCCTACTATGTATGCTTGTGGATGTTACTCTATTATTTATTGCTTCTGCCACTTTGATACTTGTATATTGATGATGATATAGTACTTGGTGATGAGTCCTTGACTTAAGGCAGGTTGAGTTTACCTAACTTTACTTAAGTTGGGGATTTGCCACAGTTGGAGCACCGTGCTTCCTTATTATTAGTACGGGGGCTCCACACCTGTCGAGTGATCGGTAGGTAAGAAATTAGGGCATCATCCATTCTTTTGAGTAGCAGGTTGCAGTTTGCGAGCCATAAACTAAAAGAATGATATCACTGAGACCTACCAACTGGACATTAAGAACCCTTTTGGTATTAAGTAAACAATAAATTTTGATTTCACTTTAGGAGACTAGGGTTATTCTTAATATTATGAAAATTGAATCGTAATTGGATACAATTTTTTTCAACTATGATTCGATAAATTGCAGGACATATACAAGTATGATTGCAAATCAAAATTGAATACCAGAATGTTTGGAAGGTACATGAAATTGCGATTAGGGTTCCCTAGTTTGCCTTCGTTATGCCGCATATTAGGTTTCCTGATCTTACTCAAACGGTAGGATGAGAAACTGAAATTCATCAAGATAAGAAGATAGACGAGGTATGGACTTAATTTTGCCAGATTGAGGTTCTTAGCTATCTGATCTGGACGGCTGAGATGATCAGACGGAGCATATCAATGTGCCACCTGATCTAATGGCAAGTGGTCTGCAGGCGATGGTGAGTAACGACACCATTTGAACTAATTAAATAATTAATTTATTTAAATTTTAAGTATTTTATTTAATTAAAATTATAAAATTAAATGTGTTCAGAAAAAAATTCTAAGAATTCATCTTTAACTAAATCGGGGCCGAGAAATTCAAAAATGCAGTCATTATTTCAATCAGAGACTGTCTTAATTATTTTGTTTTCCTAAGTATCGAAAATAGAATAAAATAATTAGAAAATTTTGACAATTTCTAAAATTTAGCAAATTTTCACCTCTAGCTAATTTCGAGGTGAGGAGTTAAATGACGAAGTTCGATTTTTGATTTGAGGTCAAAATAGTTTTCTCCTTTTTCTTATTTAAATAATTATCCAAAATTAAGGTTTTTATCATTTGATCTCCAAACTGGACTGACACTTCAAAGCTCGCTCCTAATAATTAATTAAAACTATTAGAAGAGATTTGAGGTTAATTGGACTGTTAAACAATGATTAACAACCTAGGGTTGTTACAGAGGTGCCACAAGGTAGTGAGGATTAATTTAATTTAGATTGGTCAGGCTCCTGATGTTAAATCAAGTCCTTATTAGGAGGCAACCAAAAATTTTGGTTAGATTATTTTATTCTATTAGATTAGATAAATTGATGATAATTTCTGAAAAAATTGCATTCCGATTTCCTTTTAAATTTTCTAAAAAATGTAAGAAGAAGAAAATTAAAAATTATTGAAGTTAGTGCGCCACAGGCACTTCGGGCTGGAATTTGCAATCAAACGCTCCAGTGTGCCATAGCAAGCTACAACGTGCAGCATCAAATATTCATAAATCTGGGCAAATAAATTGTAGAATTTCATGAAAATAATCCTATCCGCTGTAGCGCGATGTATTCATTAAAAATGGTCAAAAAGTTGAGAAAAGCTATGCCCTTTGGTCTTCCCAATGGTTGGATGTTAAATCACACTTATGGCACTTAATGGGAACTTTTTGACCAACCATTGGAATGAGGAAATGTGGAATTAGGAGTAGATTTCAGCTCTAAGATTTTCTTTAAATTACATAGAGAGGAGAGCAGCTCACTTGTACACTCAGAAAATATCCTCTCCTTCTTCAATTGCTAGAACTTGAAACAATTCTTAGAGATGGCCTTTCGAAAGAAATAAACCATAAACCAGATGGCAGCATCTTCTTCTTCGGGGAGGAGTTTTGATGATAAGAGGTTTTTCTCTTTAGAAGCTGAATAACGATTCCAACAAATTACCTTCAAGAAGAAGTTGATTCATGAATGGAGATTTGCATAACCATATCCAATAAACCCTTCCAACATCATCATCTGAGGATGGGTGAACCTAGTGGGGCAACATGATGTGACCCATCCAATCCTCATTCAAAAAGTATTTTCCAATGCAATAAACACTCAATGGAGAAGCATTTTTGCTTGAGGAAAAGCTATTGAATTTGAACTCCTGCAAATTAAAAAATTTTATGAGATAGAATTCGTAGGCACCTATGCCTATAATCATTATATGAATTTCAATTTTGATCCCAATGAAGTTATACAAACACTCACGAGCAAAAATGCCAAATGGAGTGGGAATGTTGCCAACATTCTAAGAGCCTTGCTTACTGTAGCATGAAATGCTAGGCACATTCTTATTTTCAGTAGAATAATACCATATGGGAATTTGAGTGAAGTGACCTAATGAAGAGCTATACTAATCTATGCTATTCAATATCTGAGAGCTATCAATATTCTTAGAATCATCATTGAGCACATTTGGCAAGCCCTTGGAGAGCCATGTGCAGCTCTTTGCTTTGGGTCCCTTATTACTGGGATCTGCCTCGAGCAAGGGGTGAAAATAGGTAGTGATGAGCCCCTATGTACGCTCCAAGCCCCTCTCACTTTCAGAAACCTGCACACTCACTAATCTGGGGTGGAAAGAGGCATGAAAAATATGTAATGAGATGGGGAAGGAACTTCATCCTCAGCAAGCCAAAACTCCAAGTTCACAAACCTCCAAAGGCAGATGGACAAGTTGGAAGAGTATCAAATGAAATCTAGTAAATTTGTGGATGCAAGGCTTAAGTATTGTGAGACCATCATGTACCAACATTACAAACACCCTAAATACTTTAGCACAACTCTTAGGGGTATGTTTGTAAATTGGCATTTGCATGGTGGTTCAGACAAAACAGTTTTTTCACCACCACCAATGCTAGTACCTCCTCCAACCATCCCTTGGCCTAAATTTACTGAGGGAGAAGAAGATGGAGAAGAAGATGAAGATGATGAGGACTAAACAACTAGGTTGTAGTTTTTTTTTTGTTTGCTTTTTTTTTTTTAGTTATTTATAAGAGTCATCCATCTCCTATATAACTTCTTACTCATACTTAATGAAATTAATATTATCACTTGTTGGAAGCTTATATCTATACAATTAAACTCTAGGAATTGACTTGCAAGTTAAGAATCATTATGTATTAATTAGTTTGACATAAGTGTATTGAGTGAGTAAGTAACCATAATGTGTTAAGGATTCAATAAAAACTACTTAACCACTATATTAACTATTCTATTAAACCTATTGATGTAAAAAATTAAGTATGTTGAAAAATATGACTCATATGAGATAAATAAATGATTGGCTAAAATCAGGAATATGATGGCTTCTGTGTGATTTCATAAATGTAATACATAAAAATAGGATGATGAAAAATATCTCTCTAAATAAGCAAAAAAAAAAAAATCAAAAGAAAGGAAATGGGAATAAGAAAAATGTCACTCCCATAAAATATTGAAAGAAAAATGAAAGGATGAAGAAAAATATATCTCCCCAAAACTCAGTATACATTGCATTTTATAAGAAGAAGCACATATGACATAAAAATTTATAAAGACATCATCATCCAAATATATTTAATATGGAGCCTAAAAATTTCTCAACATGTGTTTTATGTAATCATAAAAGGATATATAGAGAAGGATTAAGAATAGTGGGAAGGGCATTTAAATATTAAACCAAGGCAAATTAAGGTTACCATCAATCAATCATCTTATTTTTGAATCTACATTATGTTATAAGGAGAGTTTAAAATATGATTCAAATTAGAGCATGATTATTTAAATTTTGCTATTCCAAAAAGTTATATAATGCTTACTTGAGAACGAACAAAAAGTTAAGTGTGGGGGTGTGATAAATTCAATAGATATAGGGAATTTTATGTTAAATTTTATGTTTTTCTTATATTTAGTTGTATATTGAGTATGTTTTTGTGGCAATTTAGGAAAGAAGATCTCACATTGAAATAAAAAGGAAAGTTGAATGAAAAATGTGCTGCATCGTGCTATGGCGCACCACAGTGCCCTTCTTCTAATGCAACGTGATACAACATGCTACAGTGCTAGAAATCTAGAGACTCAGATGCTACAGCGTGCCACAGTGCCAGAATTCTAAAGGATAATAAATCTCAGAATTTTACCATCCCGTATTACTTTGTTCCACATACACTTGCATGCAAACACATACATATGTAATTTAGGTTTGTTTCTACCCATAGATCCACTAAAACAAAAGGTAGTATTTAATAGTGGGTTACAATATACTAATACAGTATTAAGTACTACTGTAACACTTGTTATTATGTTAAATTGCCTAATCTAATAATGAGGTGTTACATTTATTACAATCTTAGTCTTACTTTCCTTTTTTACCTATGTGTTTTCTTCTTTTTTAGTTGGGGACGACACTCCAAAATATTATTGTAACTACTTTCTTCACTAGTAATATTAATTTCTTCACTCACCTTAGCCTTCTCAAAATACTCATAACACATCTCCTCTCTCTCAATTTCTTCATTACATACCCTCTCTCTCAATTCATTGGTTTTCACTCTTCTCCTCAAAACAACAACATTCAATAAATAAATCTCTTCCACTCTATCATATATGTGTAATAACATAGTTCCCTTTTCTACCTCTATCAAAATACAAGTGGTTGCTAAGAAGGGTCCTTCAAATAAAATTATAACTTCATCACTCCATACATCCATCTCATATACTAATAAATTGACAGGAACTTTAAAACTACCAACTTGCACTATCACATTTTCCAACATCCCCAATGGAATCATGAAGGCTAAATCAGCTAGTTAATGATTACCGACTCATCAACCATTACCCCCAATACTAGCCTTCATAGGTATGTGTAATGGCCCATTCCATTGCCACGCACAATAGGTTCATTAGATAACTGATTGGCGGCGAGACGGTGCATCACTCGGGAAGGATCCAAACATGACCTCCCCGAATAAAACTACTACTGCTACAACACCTCAACCCAAGAGAAAAATGTTGAGTACTAATCCTTAAGATAAGTGTAATATCCTTATCTTAAGTATTAGATAGGGTACCCATGCATATTGGATATAAATATAATCCAAGTTACACGAATAATAGTATTTTAAGTATATTGATCACATCATAATACTAAGTATAAGTAGTAAGAAAATAGAGTGCGGAAGCTAAGCACATATCCAGATATATTCATCACAGAAACTAAAATAAATATTCATCTTAGAAGCAGAAAAGAAAACATATAGAGTTATTACAATACTTTTTAATAAAATACATAATATAGTTTAATGCTGAACAGGAATAAAATAAGAAGAAATAAAAGTGACGAAGGGGAGTTCACAAGTGCTCAACAAACTCCTCCTGGATCTCCTGTGTGTCCACCTGATCTGCCCCACTAGCTGCTCTGGATCTAACAAATTGTTAGATCCCAAAAGCACCACATGTTAGACAAGAAGTATAACACATCAAAATATATTCTAATTAGTTATAGTTATCAAAACTTAGCATTTAATTAACTTTAAATAAAATGACAAAAAATAGAAAAATCAGCTGATAGCTTGAAAGCAGTAAAACTAAACTGTAACTAAGCACTAAAATATGAAGAAAATAGTAAAGAGTTTAAAATAGAGTAAGTAATACTGAAAAATTGTGTCACGTGCCACTGAATATAAAACTGATATGCCACTGAATTATGATGTCATTATGCATTTGTTGCCAACTGTACCCAAAGAAATCCTAATATCCATGATGCCTGTTGCATCCAGTAGGTCCTACCAATCTTAATGCATGTTGTATCCTGTAGTTCACATCATTGCCATGCTTATGCTTATGCCATAATGCCAAGAATTTCAATTCAACATGATTCGATAAATCATCTAAAAATAGAAATCATTTTAATACCCAATATTGATTCCTTTATCTCCATTATGTAGAATTTACCTAAATGAATTTTGACTCCCATTTATAATTTTATTGGGTGACTATAAGTGAGATTACTCTTAGAATCACCAACTAAAGGGATTATATATACATAGTTAGTATGTTTCCAAGAAAGGGCTACTTTAATACTTAGTTTGTTTAACTGCACTTATCAATGATCACAAAGATAAGGGGACGAAACCCTTTTACAGTTTATTTTCTCAAATTAAGCTATTAAATGTGCTAGATACAAACATACTCAGTATTCTAAGAAGAGTGGCCTGAGATACTTAGTTTATTTAACTGCACTTATCAATGCGCACAAAGATAAGGGGATGAAATCCTTTTACAGTTTATTCTCTCAAACTAAGCTATTCAAGTTTTCTATTTATACACTCTTAAGTTTTAAAGATTTACTCTAAGCTAGACTGTATTTATCCAATCACTTAAGAAAAGACTGAGATGGTACAATCTTACTTAGAGTGAATCAATAACCCCAGGTTTTGCTGAAGTGACTCAGCACTATGGATATATACTATCACATCCAATTGGTAATCTACTGATTTTAGAAATTCTAATTAATAGACAAGAATCATCAAACTAATAAATCCACACTATATTAGGGAGAATCCTACACAAATTTATAATGATGTGACCAAGATGTCACTCAATATATGTTACTGCCACATGGAAGAATCTCATTCTAAGCTCATAGGAAATCATATCGCAAGGGTCTAAGATTAAGTATCTAAAGTTAAGGGGGAGCATCTAAGGTTATACCGCAAGATCAAATAATAAGCTCATCCTACCTCATTGAATTATCTATTTATGAGGCTTGAATTATTAATACTAAGGCAAGATTATCATGACCTTGAACTAAGAAGCATAAATACTACACTAAGATTTAGGATTAATGTTACTTTCCTAGTTCTTGATTCTTCAGATTAAGCTAACCAAATCAGACGGGTGAGCCCACCTGATCACTAGATAACAAAGTTATGGGATTTAATCACACATGTTATTAGAAATTGATCATCTTACAAATCAATACATTATTATGGTTTATCACACGCTAAGGATCTTACTTAGGAGAAAATTGAGGATTTAAAGGTAAATATTCAGATATATTAATCACATAATTTTATTATAGACCTTAGTATTTATAGTTCAATGATTTAAGATCAATGTCAAATCAAATATATTATTGGAATTATGCAAGTTGATTTTCTTTCAAATCAAATTTGTTTACTTAAGATGATAAAGGCTTGGATCTTAATCAAGACAAGTTAGAATTTAACTCCTAACTTAACCCAAACTCTGACCAATTGTTTTATAATAGATCAATGATCAATCAATACATTATTAGTGTATTATTGATGATAAATATTAGATTTGAATTAAGTATTAGTTACTTATTCATGCTTATTTAGATCTTAAGTTAAATTAGAGATTAATGTCAATTTAATCAAATCAAGTATCCAAGATACACATGAGAGGTTCATTGCATTCATACTACTATTATGAAAACAAAATAATAGAAATTTGCATAAAATAGAAAATAATTTGTACTCATTAAATCCTAAATCAAGCAAAATGGATTAGCACCTAATTACAAATCCAACCATAAAAATTTGATGAAACTTAACAGGGATGTTCTACTTTTTCAAATAAACATTCAGAGACTTTGTTTACTAAATTTGGATAATCAAAAACCCTAATTTTCACTAATCATACATTTATAAGATTAAGACATAATTAAGAATACAAAAATCAAAAAATTATTCTACCTAGAACATGCATTCTATAAGGTATAAGAATCATAATGGTACCTAAATCATGAAATTTGGCTAAGTATACATGCTAATCAACCCTAATTAAGATCTAAGATAATTAGGAAAAATTAGAAAATTTAACCATTAAAATAGTAATATTTTATTATATTCTTATTTTTAATGATTTTTTTGATGAGTTTGATATATAATATCATATAGTTTGGATTAGTGGATTAAAAGTTATTTAATTAATTTATTATGTATTTTTCCTGTTAAATTTTCCTAAGGCTTGATTAATTGGATTATATTTCTTAAGGAAAATAATTCCAATTAATATTCTTATTAATCCACGGGCTCGGCCCATTTCCAAAACACGCGGGTCGACCGGGGCCTGAGAGACCCGGGAGTGTCGCGCCGCGCGGATCACGGGTCAGCCCGACCTACACAGTAGCGTCGTCCCCGCTTCCTCGTCCCGATAGAAGACCGATTAGGGAAACCCTAATCGTCCAATTCCCGTGCATTCAGACCATGGCATGACCAACCGAAGGTTACTACACCTTCACCATGACCAGACGCACCGGTAGAGACATAAAGCCCCAAGTGAGGTGGTCTGGATCAACCAGACCTTACTCACCCAAGAGCCTCCACTACGGCACTACTGTGGGGAGTCAATTCTCCCCACAAAGAGCATGATTTTCCCCGAGTTCGATCCCTCCACCTTCAGGGAGGTGAGATGGATCTAACCCCTAATGTTGTTGGGTCTAGGGTTACCGAGATCGCTGAGTCCTTATGTGACGACCCCAATATTGAGTATCACTAAACTCAACATTGATACGCCACCACAATATCTAATACTAAATTAAAAGGAAACTAATCCAAATCATTAGAAACTGTGTTTGGCCAAGAATTTAGAAGAGGGTCTTAAGTTACAATGGAAGGGATTTTATGAAAACATTACATGAAATGAAAATGAAAACATGAATTTAAAAATAACATGTGATATAGATACTTACAAATTTAGATGTAAAAATTCTAATAATTAGCATATGAGATATGAGTGTACATATGCAATATAAGTTTATGTCAATTAAATCTTAAAAATTTTAGCATGACCTCTACTGTATTTGGTCAAATATACACCTACAATTTCAACATACAAGTCTTCCATTCCAATGGAAGATTAATTAAAATTATAGAAACTTTCTAATTTTAATATAAAGTCAATCTGTTACATGGGATTGCTTATTTGCAATTCTAATATAAAGTCAATCCCTTATATGAGATTGCTTATTTTCACTTCTAATATAATTTGAAGTGAGAAAAACATATGAAGTAATTTTTTATCATAAAGTACACACATCCTACATCATTTACATTTATAAGAAAATGAAAAAGTAATAACTAAATTTCTAGTTAAGTATGCAACTAAATTTTTATTTAAGTATTCATTCATATATATATATATATATATATATACATTCATCTCTAACCAAGCGTTTAAGCTAGGAATTTAACTTACAACACAAGCATAGTAAATACAATGTAAAAGACTTTAATTATTACAAGCCATGAATAAACATTATAAAGTAATTAAACAAAAATCTCTCTCTCACTTTTAATATAAAGCAAGAATTCTAATAATTTAAGTGGTTATATTTCTTTAAGCGCTTAGCCCAGCTCCATCAGCATCCAAGTGCACCTAATCTATCACATTTTGGCATTTAAATGTGATAGGGCAAAGCCAAATAAGAGAAAATATGGTTAGATTAAATAGTCTAAGTACAATTTAAGATTAGGCTAAGCATTTTATTAATTCAATTGGATATTACTACTAGTTACATAATTTGCATAAGCAATGGTGCCAAAAAGGTAAGCATAAAAATATGAAAACAAAATGAAAGTAAATAAAAGGGAAAATGAGTAAGAATACTCACATAAATATACATCCTAGCCTGCAAATAAAATGATGTAAAAGTAACTTAGATAGGCTAGAAAAGAACTAAAGTGCATATAAAAGTAAATGAAGTAAAGCAGGTATATGTTCAATGAACTTATGCTGATTAAGTAAAATAAATAGTGAAGTGTTTAAAATAGAATTATATAATATTCACTAAAATTCTATAAGAACTGTAAACAAGTAAAGTACAGTACTAAACATAAAAATACAAAGTACGGAAACTGAAAGAAAATCTTAGCCTCTTGGTCTAAGATACACATAGCCTAGGACTATGTAAGGTAACATAGCTAAAATGCTATGATGAGTATTCACAATCAATAAGATTGTAGGAGAACTGACATATAAATTAATTGCAGTTATTTTAGGGAATTTCTCATTCTGCAGGGACTTACAAAATGAAGCGAGGAGTTAAGCACGTCTGCCTAACCAGTGAAGGAAAATGGGGTTTCAAATATAGCAAAACACTCATATTCACCCTCTAAGAATATGAGGTATCATTATCTCTCCAATTTAGCCTGCCCTTGACTACCATAATTGTCAACCTCTATAGTTTTAAGTGTGAAAGTTTTATTTATGCACAATGTCTTATATGAATGATTCAAATGAAAAAGGTTCAAAGCTAAGCAAACATTCAAGAAAAATTTAATAATTGCAACTAAGTGATATTCAAATTTATCTAATTTTAATGATCTACTTAATGATTTGAGCTAATTGAGCTCCCAATTAAATTTGAGATATTAATCTCAAATTAATTGTAATTAATAGTAATAATTATAGTTTTGAAAATAATGACTTCATTTTATTTATTATGATATGATAAAATAATTTATAAATATAATCAACACAAAAAGAAACTAGTTCTATTCATATCCTAAGCTATAAGATTCAATTATGATAACTAAATCAAGATTTAGGTGACTAGTATGAAAGATTGTGATTAAGAAATTATCAAACTTAAGGAATTAGAAGGTAAGATTTAATTCACTAAAACACACTAGTTAGATTGTAGCTTGAAGGTTCTATCTAAATCAAATACTATTCTAGCTATGTTATAGTGAAATGAAAGGCTTAAAGTAAATAAAATATGGGATTTAAGAACTACAAGTTCTAAGTTTCCTAATAATTAAAGGTTAAGGAAATCAATAGAATTCTTAAACTATTCTAAGTGAATTAGGATTCCTATTACTAACTCTTAAAGGATTCAAGAGAAGTCTCTAAGATTTAGGATGAATAAACTAGGCTCTAATCTAGTCACTAAAGGCTAGTCTTAGTTGATTCAATATTCTACAATTACAAATACATTAAGACTAACTACTGTTAATGGGTGTAACTAATAGATCTAGAGATCAACTACAATTCATGTTGTAAATAAATCATAGGGTTTCTACCTTAGGGTTGAAAGGTGAATCAAGCAAATTGTAATTAATTCACATATCTAGAAAAATGAGAACTAAGCTCAAACATAATTAATCTAATTTGACATGGGGAAAATAAATGTGACATATTAGCTATTCTAGAGTTTTATAAAACTTAAACATGCTATCTAGGAAATTAGGATTCATCATAATAATATTAATTAAGAGTCAACAACCTAAAATTATTAATTATTATCCAATAGAAATGATTTAAATAAAATTGTAATCCTTATATTAATAGGATTAAAATGACACTAACTAGGTTAAATTTGAATAATGTTGGAAATTTTTGTGACTCCTATTAGGGTTAAAAGTGATTAAGGAAATTAGGGTTCAAATATTAAATTTGATTTTATATTAATATTCCTCACATTTTTGTGAATGAAATAGATTATTTGATTATTTAATTTGGGTATTAAATAATCAAATTATCATCACATGAATTGATGGATTTAATTTATAACTAACTAATTAACCCTAAATATTGATTAATTAAAATATTTATAAAAATAGAAATTTAGTTGTGTATTACTATTCTACGCATTTTTACGATCAAAATGATATATAATATTATAATCATTGAGTAAATATTTTCCAATTTATGGATGAAATGAATTTCCTATTATATAATTCATTAAATTTATCTAATGCAATCTATTATCCACGTGTCATAAAGACAACGTGGTTCAAGAAACATTGAGCCATCCGATTCAAGAAGAGCGGTCTTAGACCGCCTTCTTCCCCCGACAGGTGCTCTGCAAAAGGTGGCTTAGGACATCGACGCCGAGACGATACTAAGCTCCTCACGGCACACATAAGCTTTGAGAGGAGGAGGATCCTACTACCGTATATCTATACTCGACACTTGAAGCTAAGACTTAACTGAAAGTGTAAAAAGGTAATGCCCTAAATCTACTCCTTCTCGAATTACAGAGCATTTCACATGGTAGATCAACATAATTTAAATCAACACCATATAACAATTATATAAACAATAATTTAATATAGAAGTTTCTAAATACAAGATCAATAATCACTGAATGCTATGATAAAAGAATTAGTGTTAAGGGAAAAGACAGAGATTGATCAAAGATTTATCATGTGCAAAGCATTTGCAATAATTGATTTAACCTATATTATAAATATGCTACACCAAAATTTCTGAATCAAAGTTCATCGAACCCCACTTTATATATTCTAAACAAAAAATCAATTCAACTAATGGAAATCAAATGAAGTAGGGGTGGATGATTGCACATTGATACAGAAAATGGGAGAAGAAAAACATGATTGACGTCATTTTTAAAATAAGCGAACGAACTCTAAAATAGTTCTTCCTAAAGCAATCAAATTTGATAGATGAAACCTAAAGTTTGATCTTATATCAAAATAAATAAAAAGGAGTAAGGTAGAATGGAGGTAGTGCACCTACTAAACTACAAAAGGATGCTCTTGCTGAACTTGAAGACGAATTCAAGCTGCAGAAACAAAGTTTTTCTGTGAAAAATGCCATTTCGCAACTCTCCCCTGCTAACTCGAGCTTTCTGAAATGGTCCCAGATTTAGATAGAGTAAAAATGAAGAGAAATTAGGGATAGCAAGGAGAATAGGGCTTGGCTAGGACAGTTAAAGGGAAGGACCTGACGACGGGTACACCTCTGCCATTCCACCATCGAGCGCAGATAGGAGAAGGTGTACAGAGGGCTTGTCGTGGTCGTCCGCTGCTTACGATTGAATGAAAGATTGAACACATGATGGATCTCATACCTAAATCTGCGAATAGGCCAATTCGATCAAGTCGTTGGATGAACCTGATAAAATCCAATTGTCCGATTAAATTGAGGAGAGACAGAAGGTTTCCCATTGGGTAATATGGGTGTTTTGTGTTTTGCATAAAACAGTGGATCAACGCCTTTCATTATATTAGCCGTTGTATTAAAAAATATATATTATTTATTATATTTAATTATTTATTTAAACACAAATTTATTACTCAAAATAAAATAATAAAACGAACACTGAATTACCTAATTGAGGTGTGGGGAACTCAAAAATACAATCATATTTTTTATCAGAGGTTAACTTAATTATCTTAATTTTTTGGGTATTTAAATATTTTTAAAATATTCAGGAAAAATTTGACTACTTTCAATCACTTCCAAAATATCACCCCTAGCTAATTTAGGGGTGGTGAGTCCAATGGTAGACTCTATTTTTGATTCTGAGGTCTAAATAAATTAATCTTTATCAGAATTATCAGAAAATCAGGAAATATTGAAAATTACCAAACGATCTCCAAATCACACAAAAATTAGAATGGAGGCTCATAATACTATTATAAGACTAATAGAAAAGGATCAGAGTTAATTATGTCACTAATTGATGGGTAACAACTCTAAGGTTATTACACCTTACTCGTACCCAGCCCCATTACGGGGCCTAGCCCAATCAATTGATTTTGATCGATCGGGACTAGCCTAAAGCTCAATTACAATAGCTCTGAGTTTTATTTTATAATTACATGCCATACGAATCAAATGAGAAGACTCTGAGCCTCATTGGCTCAAAGCTCACAAAGGGGGGTACCTGGTTCTTTAGCTGAGCTCAGGTTGATTGTCAGAGAGCAACACAAGGGCTAGCTTAGCTTCCAGATGACTCTTAGGGTCTTGAACTCCAGGAGACACCTACTATCAGTAGTACGCATGCCTGGGATGCATGGGAGAGCTCAAATGGACTGGGAATGGTGGAGAGGAAGAAGACTCCAATTGATTAGCAAGCCAATCTTAGGGGCAGGCCCGCGGCTATTTATAGCCTCAGGGAGGGAATGGGAAGGTTCCAGAGACTAAGTCTCAGGGAGGCCCGAGAGATCGGGCCATGGCCGAGCTCTCAATTTTCCAAATTATGGTCGGTCATGTCACGAGGCTCGATCGGGACTCTATACCAAGATGGGAGAGATCCTAACGACCTGTTGAAGTGGATGCGCGAGTGGGAGACAAGCCCGATAGCTGGCAGTACGAGAGATCCCTTCTATCGGGTGTGGGCACAATTGTGAACGAAGATCCACAGTAACAGGACCTTCGGATGCCATCTGATCAATCGATCAGATGGCAGAATGGCTCAGATCGCTTGGATCCTAACGGTCGATTACGAGAGCAATCCGGGCCGTATTATCAATCAGGCAGATCCAATGGCAGATTCGTGACTTCGCGGAACTAAATCCTAACCGTAGGATTAACAAAATAGACAGCTAGATAATGTTGGGCTTCGCTGTCGTGTGGCCCGAGCTCCACAACGGATTGCCCGCGGTCCGCACAGCGAATCTCGACGGGTAAATTGGTTCATGATATATTTGCAATTTCAAATTATTGGGATCCATTATGTGCAATTATCCCAATTTAATTTAAGTTGAATTATTGTCCAAATGACCTCCAAGTATTACCAAACTTTCACCACTAGCTAATTTAGGGGTGAGGAATTTAAAAATATAATTAGATTTTCATTCTGAGATCAAAATATTTCAAGTCTAAACTAGGGCATTTAGAATGATCAAAAAGCTAATTTGATTTAGAGAGGTCCAATTGAGCTCAATTTTTTAGGGTTAGATTAAATTAGTATTTTGAATGAAATGGAACTAGAATTAATGCCTGATTAAATTAAATTTAAGCAAGGTAACAACTTAGGATTTTTACAGTATGATAGAACACTACATTCACTGATGCTCCCAAATTATATAAAGGGTTTAAGAAATTAATACCCTCTATGGAGCAAGGAATGTTAAACCTACCATAATCTTTAAGTTTGGGTGGTATGGGGATCTCATCCATTGATATTCTAAGGTAAATTTTAGTATTTGATGATGTGCATATTATAACTTTTTCTAAATGATTTTCAATGAAAGATTTAATACTGCTAGCATGTGTATTAAGTGATGTTCAAGTGTTCAATTCAACAATTTTAGATTTCAATGATTGTGAATGAATCATATCCACCATCTCTTTGGGTTCACCTCAAATGTGCTTGGCACTGCACCTTGAGGTCGCTAGCTAGTTGATGTGAGAGTTGGCTAATATGCACCACTATATCTTGTAGGACTACTTCAGTTATTTGAATTGAGGCATCATGGCGATTGATATTAGCCTCAATATGTTGCATGAATCGAAGTGTCCATGTATTAAATTCATTGAAAGAGTTTTAAAAGGCTGATTCAGGTGGTTTCCCTTGAGTGCTTGATTGACCATAAAAATTTGTATTCTTATGTTGAGGCTATGGGGAAGCTCCCCCTTGATTGTTGTTTCAAGAGAAATTAGGGTTATTTCTTCACTTGGGGTTATATGTGAGGACCTGGTGCCAAGTCAGCGGGAGCTAATTCAGCACCGGTTTGCTTGTGGAATAGTAATAGCAACAACAACAAGCAACAACAAGTCCTCTAGCCGTAGGATCATATTGAGTGATTTAAGATACAGATATATAGACATCAAATATAACTCATTTATTCATTAATTAATGAGTCTTGGATACATAGATTAAAATATAAGAAAAATACACACTTTTTAAGAAATATAGAGTCAAAAATGAAAGCGGAAGATCAGCAGGAAGCAGTATCAGCACTGCTTGGTTCTTAGCACCTTTCTTCAAGGATGAACTCCTGATCTGAGCATGTTTCAAAAGTGCAAGCATTCGAATACCAGTTAGTTGTGAAATTAAGTACTGATAGATGTCATCTTTACAAATGTTAAATAATAAGCAAAATAATCAATGTTTGATAGGAAATAAAAGTTGTACAAACTTATCCCTGCAAACCTGTTTTAACTGCACTTGAAAATTAGCATAAAAATAATTGCAGTCATAAAAATAAATACAGAATTTTAGTGCTTGATATCTGAGGCAAAATATAATTTTGTTGGGCAAGTACAAAATCGAGGAAAATTGGGGTTTATTTTTGTGTTACATATCTCAACTTCCCTCTATACCTGCCCCCTCAAAGGCTTATCAGTTTAGGCTCCTTATGATTCCCGATGTCGGACAGCCCCGTCCTAGTGGTTGTCTGATCAGACAAAAAGTATAAAGCAATATGGAACCCTTGCTTCTCACTTATCCAAACTTATTTATATATCATTTTATGTGACTTTAAAAAGTACTTTTATCAAATTTGTGCGATACTAAGCAGAAAAGTATATTTAAACAAAAGTAATGAAAAGACATCTGGTACCTTGTTCTTTTAAGTTCACAAGTTCAACAATTCGGATGAGTGACAGTTCGCTCAATCTGCATTTAGGTTTTGGACATTTTTAAATTAGCTCTTAGCTAATGTTTTTAGGAGTAACATTTATTTTTATTTCGATTATGTTCTTCTTTCGCTTTCTTATTATAATTGAAGTCTAATTTTTAAAGTACTGCGATGACAATAATATTTATAATGTTTATTAAGTCGCTGCGGATAGAATCATATTGATATAACATTATTATTATCATTATTTTAGTGATAATAATAATATATGAATGAAAAAACATAATAAAAATAATTATCAAAAAGAAAATACTTGAACTGAAATTATAATCATTTTATAATATTTGCATAGTTTTCATTATTAATTAATGAGAACCATATTAATGTGAATAACGGTATTATATTGTTATTATTTTCATAATAATGGCTATTAAGTAGGTATAAACGAACAAAGAACTAGCAAAATCAATTCTCCTATTTTCTTTTCCACCTTTTCTTTCTCTTATACTTATCTTCCTACCTTTAGGATTAGGATTTCCGGAAAATAGAGGGAGGCCGGAGCGGGGTGGCCAGAGGCTGATAAGTGGCTGGCCGACTGGAGGAAGGCTGGCTGGGCTGTTGTTGGCGGGCCGGAGGAGGGAGGCGGCTAGCCGGGCTATTGGGAGAGGGAGGAGGGGCTGAGGGATGCTGCTCTTTGGGAGAAGGAGGGGAGGGGAAGGCTGAGGGAGGAGAGTGGCTACTATGAGGGGGAGGAGAGGGCAGCAGGTTCAGGGTTTGGAGGAGGAGGAGGCTGTGGGGGAAGAAGGAAGGGAGTGGGGAGGGCTTATGTAGAGGGAGAGGGGAGAGGGGGGGTCGGCCAGGTGGGCCGACCAGCTGCGCCAAAAATGGCGCATGCAGCCCCATCCTATGCAGAACCTTCCATCCCAGAAGCCCTGTTGGGTGAGCATCGCGGGAAACAAGGGGGGGGGGGCGAACAGGGGGGGAAGAAGGAAATAGAGGAATTTAAAAATATATATATATATTTACTTAAACTTAAATTATTTGCATTCTTCAACTGTTTGACGTCCAAAAATAACAAACCTTGACACTGAGATGTGTTATGACATAACAAACATCCTTGCGCCAAAATTTTTGATTCGGACAAATATTTTATTTTTAATTAATTTCTGAAGCTTAAAACTTCAAAAATTAACCACGATCAAATCGGCGCTCAGAATTTGATGAAACTTTTCGAGCAGCCTTTAAATATTATACTTAACACAACGACACTAAAATCAATGAATTTTGACATGTATTTTAAAGTTTTGATTTTTAGAATTTTAATAATTCAGAAAAAATTTTTTGGGAGTTTCTATTATCTGAATTCTCTTAAACTATGGCAACTTGATCTTAAAATTATTCTTATTTAAGAGTATTTTTATTTGTCATAATTAGAAATTCCCCAGGGTTTTGATGTCTAAAGCAGTCTCTGACCTAATTTTGAAAAATAACGACATTGAGTCGTTACATTATATGTGTTTGAGTACTGGTTGATGTATTGTTGTTGCGATTGATTGTTCTTACGACCAAAATTCAATTTCTTAGTATGTGATAGTGTGAAGGGGTTGTTTAAATTGTAATTGGAACTTATGTGTGCGCCCCTCACAACTCACAATTTAACTATTGCAATGCATGAATCAACATGACATTTAGTTTTCCATTTAGGACTTCTATCTCTTATTGTAATTGAGCTATTAGATCATTCTTTGTTGCACTAGTTTGTTCATTCCAAGAGTGTAGTAGCCTTTTATTAAGCCACTAATATGAACTCATAGTCATTTCCTTTAAAAATTTATAAGCTTGATCCCGCTCTTTGCTATCAAGTGACCCATCCAACACTGCATCTATTAGTGTTCTCGTGCTCACATTCAAACCATTGTAGAATGTTCGCACTTGTAGCCATAGGGGCAAGCTGTGGTGAGGGCATCCCCTATGAAATTCTTTGAATAGTTCCCAACTATTGTATAAGGATTCATTATCGTGTGGGATATACTTAGATATTTCATTTCTGTATCTTGCAGTTTTAGCAAGAGGGAAGCATTTGCTAAGAATTTTAAGGCTAATTCATTCAAAGTGTGATAGAATCACTAGAGAGTGAAGTTAACCAACTCTTTGCACGATCTCTCAACAAAAATGGGAACAACTTGAGTTTAATGGCATCATCAGTAATACCATTATATCTAAATGTATCACAAGATTCAAGGAAAGTTGAGATATGCACATTAGGGTCTTCATTTGGTAACCCACTAAATTGAATGTTTTGACCATCTATAGGGTGGCGAGTTTAATTTCAATATTATTTACTTGTATACACTGTCTAACTATGGCAATGGAAATTCCCCATAGAGTTGGTAATGCATAATCCCTTAATGTTATAGCATTATTGTTGTTGTTGTTGTTGTTGTTATTGTTGTGATTCTCTCCTAAGTTTGGATCTGCCTTTAGTTGATTTTCTAAAGTAAATCCTATTCATCACTTAAGTCTATGAAAGGTTTGTCAATCTCAGGATCAAGAAGCATATTTTGGTCTCCTAAACTTCACATACACTAACTCAGAGTTTAGTTATCCTAAGATATCTTTAGATCTCAAACAACCAATATAGAATAATCACATGCATAAATAAAAGTAAAAAAATTTGAGATATAAGCAAAAAATATAAATAACAAAAATAAAATATAAACAAAAATATTAAAATCACTAGCTTAAATTTTATTGCTAATATCATCTTTTGATCCTCGAAAATAGTGTCAAAAATTTGACATGCACAAAATAGTATCTTTTTGATAAATGCAAGTGCACGTGGTCTGAAGTAATAAAAGAATAACGAGCTCCTGATTTATTATCTTCAGGGATCAAGTAATTATTACTAACTACTAATATCGCTAATAATGCCTAAATAGTTAATTGGTGGTTTTGATTTTAAGCTAAAATTACTCCATGATGCAAATAAAGTAAATTGATGATTAAATGGGGATCTTAACAACGTTTAGGAAATTGGGAAGAATTAGAATGATCAACTATGGTTCATGATTTTCAATAAATGTTGAGCTTAATTTGAATAACTTATGTGAATCAAAATTAGTGTTTTGAGGAGCTACATAAATATGAACCCACTACGATGTCTCACGCACATGGGTCACTTGTTACTGAACCATAAAGTCATCTTTAGCCAATCTCCATTAGAGATCTTTTGACTTTATACTTTAACGGTAGTTTCTTAATGGATATTAGCATTCTCTATTTAATACAGATTGAACTAGATTTTCATTTCTGCTCTCACATGCACAAAAACAAACTCTTGTTCAAAAGGAAGCATGTAGATATCTCTACTCCGTCACCCTTTACTCAATCTAGCCTTATATCTAAGTGAGAGATTGCATTTAACAAGAACACAAAAGAATGAGAAATGTTCATTTGCACATAAATTCTCTTCAGAACTTTTGCTTCAATCAAGACTTTAGTGCAACATGAAGGACAAACATTCATTTGCACATAATTATTCTTTGATCTGATCTTTTGATTCGATCAAAGTTTAAAGTGTGACATAAATGATGTCACACAAAGATAATGAATTTGCAATCCATACATTCAATGATTTTATAATACAACAACAAGAATCCATCATAAGATTATCATAAACTAAATCTCAGCATTACACATAAAAACATTACTACATAGGTCTAACCTAACCCTCCTCGAAAGAAGGGGGGGGGGGGGGGGTTGAGGTTGTCATTATAATGAATCACGAGTAAAAAGTGTATGAACTTTCAATGATAACATGATTTTTACAACAATAAATTGTAAAAGCAAGAAAAGCAAAAAGATAGATATTACTGAAGGTACATGCCTTAAGGGTTCTCTTCGTCTTTACTTTCTTATTCTACCACCTCTTATAGTTTTCCAATGGCAGCTTTAGGGTTTTAACCTTTTTTCTTCTTGAGGTGACAGAAAATTCTCCTAGTGTTCCCCTCAATAATTGTCTTAAAAAAGGTTCTCCCTATTAGGGTTTCAAGGTGTTGCTTTAATACCTCTTGAAAATTGCCCTTGGAATGCCAAAAGATTTCTTTTCATCATTGTATTTTAGTAGTTCGTATTCTAAACTGCATCAACGGGCATGTGGCTCTTTTTGATACAGGTGCATCTGGTGCCTTAGCGTGTCTGAGTGCCGTAATCTTTGTCTGTTCAATGCCTGAAGAGCGCATGAGTGCTTGCCTCTATGTATACCTGGCGCTTGGGCACACTGGATAGCGTTGCTCTTTATTTGGTGGGCGCCCCAGGGTGCACCTGAGCGCCCGACTCTCTGTCCACTGTTGCTCAAGTGCTAGCTTGAGGCACCTGACTGCTCTCTTTAGCCAATTTCGATGATAAAATCGTTGGATTTGCTTTAAATGCTGTGATATCAAAAACACAAACAAAACATACCAAAATATATTAACATTAACTCATTCTGACACAAATAAACACAAAAAATTAGAGTTAATTTGGTGTAAATACATGGCTTATCGTGAATAATTATGAAAGGATCAATATGTGTATAATTTTGATCAAACTCATCTTTCGTGTGGTTTCATCTGTTCTTTCCATTTTGTTTCACAAAACTTCGTTTCTATTTTGACCATCAATCACCGCTCCAACGAGACCTATGCAATCCCGACACCCACTTTCTTGTCCATAAGCTCCTAAAACAATTATAAAAAAATCTAAAAATATTCCTTAAATTCTTAATACCCTCCCAAAATTACAAATTATTTCTTAGACTTCATTTGACCCATCAAACATTTTTCCAAAGTTGAACGATTGATTACGCACATAACCGTCTTTTTACACTTCACACCACCAGTATTACTATATTATCCCACACCCCCAATTATCCCCAAATTACTTTTTCTGGATCTGTCCAATTTAAATGTCCATTAAATAAAATTTGGAAATTATTTCATTAATATTTATTTATTTATATTAAAATAATATAAATATTATTTTTAAAATTTGTATTGAATTCCAAAAAATAAATTTTTTAGGGTATCACATCAGTGAGTCTAAATGACATTTAAATATATATATTTTTAATAAACGTACACATAAGAATAAATTTGATGATAAATTCTTATGATACAAAAATATATTTAAGAGCTGCCTGCATAAACAGATTGAAAATATAACAAAACTTAAGCAAAGCTCGTTACTGTAATTTATCAAAAACACAACATAAGCCTTGTTCAATCTCTGTAAGCATGAAGCCCTGAGAATAAAAAAAAGAAGAGAAAAGGCAATAATAAATCTATAGTTTAGCACATACATTTGATGAAATAAAATTTTACAACTGCTTTATTTTCTATTACAATTTGGTAGGCTTTTCTGATGAACACTATAGTTTATATACGGCAATGGAAGACATTAAGACGGATCCCATCCACAGCTTTCCATCCTTCTCCTTGACTTCGCTGATAGCTCTGACCACCTTTCCCTGCGCATCCTCCAGCAGATCGACCAGCTTTCCTTCAGGGCTGTACTTGACCAGAACAGCATGAAGCCTCCCCCCTATACGAAGCAAGAACTGCAGCCTCACCGGAATCGGAAGCTTCAACATGAGCTTCGACAGCTGAGGATGCTTGCTTATGAAATAGACAAATCTGGAGGCGCGGCAGTGTATTGCCACCCAGAATTCGCCCTTTTCGTTCGTCCTCACGTTGTCCGGAAACCCCGGAAGAATAGCCAAAACGTCTGACGTTCCAGCCTGCTCGCCCTTCAGCCAATACCTTCTCAGCCTGCATCCCAGAGAACAAGATTTTACTTAGCCTTCTGATGAGAAGCAAAATTGGAGGCTGATATATGCTGACCTTCCGGACATGCCGTCACAGAATACAAAGAAAGATCCATCCTTGCTTAGAGAGACGCCATTGGGGAATTGAAGGCCTCGCAGGAGGACGGTCGTCTCCTTTGTGCTCGGATTGTATTTCAGAAGCCTCCCTGAGGGCTCAGAGTTGAGCACCAGTTGCATGAAGTGCCTGCAAAGCCCTGGATGCGTCAGTGCTTACTCACTTCCTTTGGCGTGGGTATACTACTAATTCATAAGGTTCCAATTAACAGATCGAAGCTCAATGGGCTTATATGATTAGTGTACTGTCCTAACAATGGATCACAGAAGCATCTATAATGCCTGTGTCCAGTGTTTGCAGCTGCATCAGTTATAGATCGGTAGTTACAAGACAATCGAGAGCTATTGTGGTAAAAGCTTTTGGGAGTAAATTAGGCTGCCGGAAGCTGTAGGCTGTTGGAGACGAGAGAAACTCTTTATAAGAACCCGGTAACTTAATGGTTTTAGAGCACTTTCCGGTTGAGAATGTTGCCATTCAGGTCAGGGTGAGTAGGAGGAATTTGAAAACTTTTCTAAGCTCAGTTTTCTCAATTTTCTAAGCTCTATAAGCAGTTCAGGTTGGCTGACCTTTGATAAAAAATTGAATATATCATTCAAAAAACAAAAAATAAATCTACTTATTACATTTCAATCAAATAGTTTAATCATGCAAGTTGTAGTATATTATCAAGCAAGATGTAAAAGCCGCGGATTTTTTTTTAAGTGCAACAATTTAGAAGAACATGTGACACTTATAGCATATACTCATTAGAAAAATCAATATATCTATGATTCATAACTTCAATTCCTTTTTAATTTGGATGATCAAATGCATCATTTGCTGTGTATTCGTGCCTCTATGTTTATAGAAGTCTTCATTCAATTTTTAATTTGGATGGCCAAAAACATCAATAATGACAAGCTGGCCTTTGAAACGCCATCCTTCAAGAAATAATTTAGACCACCTCCAAGGAGAATAATGATACTCTTCAACGACAAGATGCAAAAGCTCATTGGTTTGATATTTTTATCTCTGGTTTAAAGAAAGAAAGAAAGATAACTGCTAATTTAAAATTCAACTTGGATTTGTTCTTTATGGTCTAATTCTATTACAATATTTTAACTGGGATTTCATCCACACCATAAAAATCTTTCTTATTTATAAACACTAAATCTCTATATTACAAATTTATCACTCAAATTAGTATTATTAAATTAAAATTACCATCTAATTTAATATCTTCTAATCATCTGAAATAGAGAGAAGTTAGATGTTAATTTTGTAAATAGCAAAACTTAGGGGTAAGATGTATAAACACAAATGTTTTTTATGACACACAGGTAAGTATCTCTTGCTGCTCTTACAACTTCTAACAACTTCTGCACTCAAAAAAAGATAAGAAACTGATGAGGGAATTAATGTCCAATATGCCTATCTATGAAAAAAATGGGCATGCACCGAATCAGGGAAACGATGCAGACAATGTGTTGGAAGGGATGTGCATTTTCTAAAATATAAACACGATTATCAAAAGCAACCAGCTTGCAAAGAATATATAGAAAAAAATTCATTAAATGGTTATCAAAGCAAATCAGATCTTAACTATTCTATAAGAATATCACAAAATTATTAGGCTTTAACCCTACTAGAAAATGAACATTGGGAATAATGCGGGAACATCAGAATACATGAAAGCAAAATAAGTTTATCTAAAGGAGATTTATATCATTTCTAACTGATTTACTCAGCATTTAAAGAATATTAACATATGCAAAAAGAATCACACGAGGGATACGAAAGAACAATACCTTCTCTGAAAGTTACTGCTGCTATCGGTGAAATAAATATTTCCATCTTCATCAACATCGAGGTCATTGGTGAACTTAAATGGAATACCTTCTGCCTCTGTAGTCAGTGGCGTAGCCAACCCACCTTCTGGACCTACCTTCAGCAACCCAAAATATGCATCAGCAATATAAAGGTCTCCAGTTTTCTTGTTGAATCTAATACCCAATGGCCGCCCACAGATGTGCTCATTTTCCAGATAGCTAGATAAAGATGATTTGAAGTTGCATATCTCTGACCTGCTCATAAAATAAAATAATTGTCGTTGTTAAAAACCAGAACAAAATAAAAGAAAGTAAAACTTTAACAATGCCATCATTCTTCATGGTGTTTTCAATTAGGGCTGCAATCCATCATTCTTGAGCATTTTTTTATTGGCATTTCAATAATTTATTGTTATGTAATCAAAGTTAAGTTATGTAATCACTTGAGATTCATCATTATACTAAAAGTTTTATTTAACCGGTATCTACAAAACGACAACACTAAGCCATAGTCCCACTACGTGAGATCAAGCTAGGTGAGGTCAAGCATTAGCTTTATATACAACAACAGCAGCATTAAACCTTAGCATTCTCTAACAAGGATCTCTCCACATTGATTTTAAATACCTATTTTACCTTAACTTTATACTCCATAAAATTTAATTTGGTTAGTAGAAATAAAGCTATCAAAATTAAAAATTAATAATTGACAAAGCAAAATCTATCTATTCTCATGAGAAGCCTTACTCACTACACTATTTTTGGCAAAAAAGTCACATGTGAAGCTAGTAAACCCAACAATAATTATTGGCATCATTGCCAAAGATTGAAAACATTTAGATGTGTTAAAATTATTTTATTATTTTAAAGCAAATATTAGTTTTTAGTTATATTTTATCTCTTATTTTTATTATTTGTTTGATTTCTTTTTTGTTTTCACATTGATTAGTACCAGAACCCATCACCAACATTAGAAATAATAGAGAAGTTGGTTAAGAGATCAACACTACACTATTAGACAACCTAACCCCAACAAGTTGAGTTTCAACAAAGCATACTCATGATCAATTGAGTAATTATCACCAATTGCTAAGTTACTCAAACTCAACTTATCTATCATCTAGATAGATGATGCAACCGACTATAGGCCAGAGCGAAAAAATATCTTGTATTATATCTGTCGAAATGATGCAAGCGATTATAGGCCAGAGCGAAAAAATTTTCTTGTATTATATTTGTCGAAAGGTAATCTTGATCAGAAGAGCACTAAATATAAAAAATTCAAAATCTCTTTGTGTCGTACAAAAGGTGAGGATGAACTTATTTGTGTAATTCTCATTTTAGCTTCTACTCTTGTAATATCGTTTTACAACTTTAATTAATCATAGTTAAAATAAAAAAAAATAAAAAAAAATATATAGGCTGAATTTCCTAATTTACTTTATTCTTCAAGGTAGTAAATATCATTGTTCTTTTTCAGTTTTGTCCATTAATTTATCCTCATCCATTTCCTAAAAAGCATAATGCGAAGGATAGAGTCACACTTTAGTTAATTTTAGATGGAATTAGGTTTGATAAATAACTAGGCATGTGAAAAAATTTCAAATTTCATGAGTAAGGAAATTAATAATAATCTCATTAACCGACATCCATTGTAACTATAATCCATCAGCAGTGGATATTCTTTTGTTGCTCAAACAAGGGATGTATGAGAAACTTTTAAATGATAGAAGAATCATATGATCAAAAGTTGGTGAATCAAAGATTCA
Source organism: Gastrodia elata (assembly GCA_016760335.1). Lineage (NCBI taxonomy): Eukaryota > Viridiplantae > Streptophyta > Magnoliopsida > Asparagales > Orchidaceae > Gastrodia > Gastrodia elata. The sequence goes on along the minus strand of CM028677.1, from coordinate 7,582,771 downwards.
AACATAATGAAAAATTCTATTTGAATATTAAGAGAGTGAGAATGAAAGGTGTTTTCACCTCTAAGTGTCTTCAAGAGATTTTTCAATTTCTTAATTTCTTTTTCATAAAATTACAAGTCATATTTTTATTTTCTTTAACTACATGAGCTTATCGTTGTCTTCTTAGTAGATATTTCATCTTGTCTCTTTAAACATGAAGTTTACAATACATAACTTTGTTGTTGTGGCTTCCCTATATGAAGAGCACCAAAGGCTTATATCTATTAAGTGCTTTTAACATCCCTTAATATATACTTACCTCTATGAAAGATGCTCAGTCATAATTCCGTTTTGTTTTTTGTTGAATTCACAACCTTTTCAACCACAACATTAATTCTTCCTTCTACAAGAAATACGGAGATCAGCTCATTCAGATAACATAGATTTTCTCTTCCAATTATCTTGATCTAAACAACATCAAACGGAATGTTTAGTCTACTAGAAAAGCAAAGATTTTTTTTTAATGAACCTTTTAAGTGAAATAACATTATCACTGCACTTGTCGCTATACATTGATAACAATTGAATCCTTGCCAAATGCGATATAGGAGATAAGAATACCAGGAAATTGAAATCCTTGCCAAAGCATATTTTTATTAGTATTATTGCAAGGAATATTGCTACACTTACACACTAGTATACACCAAAATATATAGATGATGTGTCAATTCAATGTGTAAGTAAATTATTAGTTAGATATATTTTTTTGTGATGCCTATATATAAAATTAAAAAAAAAAAAATTCCTATTAGTACTAAATACTTTTTATTGTATATTCTGTTAAGCATAATATTTTTTCTATTGCAAGCCCTCCATATGGCAATACATTAATGAAAGATGTTAACATTTTAATTGTATATTTTTGTTCTTGTCTTTTGACTTGTCGACAATATATTCTTGTTTTTAATTAAATTGGTTGTTCAATTAGTTAAATTTGAATATATATACATAATATTATAGATTCATTATATTCCAATTGTATGAATTTAAGTATTTTCACCCAATTTTCATTCCAAATAAATATAGAAAATAATAGCAGTTCATATGTGATCAAAAATAAAAATAATAAGCATACAATGCAACCTGTTGTAAGAAAGATAAAATACAAACTCATGAACTAATAAGGAGCCTTTGAGCAGCTTAGAGGAGTTATGTATTCAATATCGAGGTTGTGAGAGAATCAGATCATTCATATCAACAACAAAGAGACAAACAACTTATGCCGTAATATGTGAGAATGCATCAATCAAAACCTTATTGCAGCTTACAATAAAAAATAAGCATCTTCTAACAGTACCGAAGTTAAGCGTCCTAGTGGACAACTCCTGTCGAGTGGAACCAGGTTTCTCGAGCAGTTCCACAGAGCTGGGTTCGTAGCAATACAAGTTTAGTTATGCCTCTCGCATACCCTTCCTCGATTTGTCTGCTCTTCATGCCACCTCTTTTGCCCCCACAAATTATCCATCATAAAAGTATCTATTTCCCTCATTTTCAAAAGCTAATAAAGCATTTAAGCTAGCCTTCCATCCTCCAGAGGACAAAGCCCTCGTCTTCGAGAAGAATGAGCTCGATGTTGGAGCGGAGCTGTTGAGTTATTGTCTCACCGGTTATGTGCAAGGTAAAAAGCATCCATACCCAGCACTTACTGGACCCATGCAAAAATTTTGAAAGCTCAAAAGTACCTTTGAAATTTTAACTATGGAATGGAGCTCTTACATACACCATTTTTTTTGCTCTGAAAACATTGTTCCGATTCTCGAGGTCGGACCTTGCTCCTTTTTCGGAAGTCCATTTCTTGTTTGGAAATGGGATCCATCTTTTGCGCGTGGAAAAACTTCATCTAACACGCTACCGATATGGATTTGGTTCCCTAACCTTCCTCTCACTCTTTGGAAGGATTAAAGCATGACCCACTTAGCTAGTAAATGGCAATCACTCTGCTCAAAAGGTAGAGTACTAATAGAAGTTAGATCTTTGTGATTCTTGCTCAAATTTTTTGGGCTCTTGTGCATATATTTCTTCCGCACCAACTAAATCCAAAAAAAACAGATCTCTCCATCTAGCTACTCATAGAGAAACTCACCACCCATCCTGTAACAACTCGTGTCGTTATGATATATAGTAATACTTAATTATATCACTAAAAAGACATGCTTATATCAAAACATCATTGACCAAAATTTGGAACAAAAACCTTACAAAATATTTTTTATTATTTTATTATATAAATAAATGAGAACAATAAATTGACCTTGGATCACAAAAATTTTGGTATTTTTGAATTCATCACACCTAAATCAGCTAGGATAAAAATTTCGTATTTTTTTGTCGCAAAATGGAGGAAAACATGCAAAATACAATTGAAGTTAATTAATTTAAAGTTTATTTAAATTAATTAAATGACAGGCTGCTAGAGCGAATCACCGAAACACCGTTCGACGCCTCAAGGGCCGTTGGATCGGCCCATCCAATGGCCCAGATCTGATCAGGCTTCCACGACGGATATCCTAACCAGCAAGCTGGATCTCGAACCGGAAAAATGGCTTGATCTTGACCATCAATAGATCTTTAAATAAACTTCAACGATCCACGTTTAATCTGGGACCGCTGATCAGATCAGGCCGCCGAATCGGAGCCTTAGATTCAATAGCCTAGAACTTTTCCTATGCCTCTTCCTCGATCGCTGCTCGCTGCAACAGCCCATCACTGTAGGGCATGGAAGTCGCATGGTGCACCAAATCCGAATGTCTGTCTGCTGCGAAATGAACCGCAAGGCTTCCACCTCACCCCGCGGTCCCGTTCGAGCTATTCGACGCTTCGGTGGGCACCGATCAGCCCCGTCAGCAGCCCATAAATGGTTAGGCATAAACCCTAGCCGCCGCCCTAGTGGCCCAAGAAGGATATGGATTGGGCTATAAATAGCCCCCAACCCTCTCAGCTAATCCCCACACCCCCTCTTTACTTCCCTAAGCCCTCTCCCAAAGCTCCCCCTCCCACTCTCGGCATCCGGCCTTCAGCTACCACACCGCCGTCGTTCAGCCACCTCCAACCCTCCCCTAGTTCTGGCTATTATGATCTATACGGCGGGTTTGCATTGAGGCTACCAGAACAAAGATCACGAAATGTAAACCAATACAAGCAAGAAATTCCACAGCACAAAATACTAATCGCAATATAAACCATAATAGCATCCAAAGACTAGAATTTATGTGGAAAACCCAAGAATGGGAAAAACCACAGAATCACACTATACAGAAAAATCCGCTATGAACAAGAAGTTTACAGAGTTACTGAGAGCTTCACATTCGCAAGAACAAGAAAGATCTACCGCTTACAAAGCCTCCCCATCAACTTCTTATTCTTCAGAAATTTTCTGCTCTCACTCTAGGTTGAAAGAGACCAACAACAGTCACACCTCCAAATTAGGGTTGATAACCTTGAGGAAACATCCTCATATGTTTCTTTTAATAGTTAGGCTTTACAAGGATCCCAAATGACCCAAAATGCCCAAATAAATATTTGGGGCACGACCAAAACTAGTTATAGGGCTTCCGCGGGCACCATGGCGTGTCGAGGCATCCCATATTTGAACTACAGGGCGCCAGAGCGCACCAGAGTGCCTCGATGGATGCCACAGAATGTTGTAGCGCCTGCCACTCGATTCCCAGGTGCCATGGCGCACCGGGGTGCCTAGACCTCGACTGTAATGATAGCAGGGTGTGTCGGAGCGCTCGAATTGCCCTCGACTTATCCCAGAACACCCCGAGACTCCCAGAAACCCACTGGAGCTTCATTGGCGCATCTATGGATGATCTAAATTGTCTCCACATCCCAACTATATTACCCTTAGAGACCTATTGAGATCATTCCACCTTTAAACTTGAATCTTCTTAAAATCGCTTGCTTTCATCCTTGCGAAAGGATGTGGTGTGGCTCTCCCCGCCCTCTCATCAACTACCGAAAACAACTGACGCAGCACATAGCATTAGTTTCTCCATTGTTGCAGTTCTTGTAAACATGTCAGCTGGATTCTTTGATATGTGAATCTTTTCCAATGCCAGATGACCATCTTCCAATAGTGTTCGGATAAAATGGTATTGAAGCTATATATGCTTTGTCATGGCATAAAATGCAGCATTTTTTACAAGATGAATCACACTCATATTATCATAGTAGAGCTTCACATTATCCCATTCATTACCCAATTCTGCCATAAAGTTCTTCAACCAAATCATCTCCTTACTCGCCTCAATGATGGCGATGTACTCAACCTCCGTGATGAATAAGGCAACAATGTTCTGTAGCCTGGAGATCTAGCTCACCACTATACTTCCGAAGGTGAACACATATCCGATAGTGCTCCCTCAGCTATCAACATCTCCTACAAGGCTTGAATCTACAAAGCTCTATAGAGTAATATTATACATACCAAAGCATAGTGCTTTATCTACTGTATATTTCAAATATTTCAAGATCCACTTAACCACTTCCCAAAGTTGCTTCCTTAAGTTGCCCATGAATCCGATGATCACTCCCGTTGCATGTGCAATATCCAGTTTTATGCAGATCATCACATATATCAAACTTCTAACCGTTGAAGCATAAAGAACCTTCCTTAAGTGTTTATTCTCTTCAGGCTTCGACATTTGATCTTTATTGTTTTATCTCAACATTTATTCAAGTTTCAGCTTCTTTACTGTTTTTTGTTTCCGGTACTTAGTCTTTTAGCTACTATTTTACCTTCAATTTTATACAATTTTCTACTTTTCAAATGTTTTAATGCTTTTTTACATTATTGTTTTGCTTACTTAAGTATTAAACTTTAGATAACTACAAATATATATAGTAGCTTTAGATGTGTTAGACAATATGTCTAACACGTGGTATTTTTGAGATCCAGCAATTTGCTAGATCTAAAGCAGTTTGTGGAGCAGGCTCAGGAGGATTTACAAGAGATCCAGGAAGAGTTTGTGGAGTGTTAGCCGGCTCAGCTTTCAGCTTTATTTCCTGCATTAATTTACTTTATGTCGTGAGTGAGAGACTCTTTTTACTGTCCTTTCTTTAAAGCAAACGATATATAATAATTTAATTTTGGATGTATTTTCTTTTCTTTTCTGGATGAATGTTTTTTACTTAGCTTCTGTGATAAATGATCTAGATGGATACTTTAACTTCCTCATTCTGTATTTATTACTATTTATACTTAGTATTATGATATGATTAGCATGTAAGAGATGCAAATACTCATATATATTAGATTCTCATTTAATCTACCACAAAAAATCCAATGTATGTGAGTATTATATCTAATACTTAAGATAAGTATTTTACTATGATCTTAAGGATTAGTCCTCAGCTCTTATTTGGGGTTGAGTTTCAGCAGTCAGTAGTAATTTGGGGGGGGTTAGAAGTCCGTCCCGAGTAATGCACCGCTTCGCCGCCAATTGTTATTATCTTTAAATTACCTCGATTGCGCGTGGCGACGGGACGGGGCATTACATAGATCCATCAACAACTTGAAAATCTAAGATTTAAAGTTCTCGGTCGAGTTTTCCATAAGTACCTGACCAAGTACTGTAAAGAAAAAAAGACCAAGATTGGAATTTCCAATAATTAGAGAATACTCTAAGTACCGTAGTAAATAATAAAATATTACATTTTATATTAACAGATATGCGATTAGCAAAAAAAAGATATAATAAAAATGTATAAAAAATAAAACAATAGTGCAAAAGGGATAATTAATTTCCTGCAAAAAGTATTATCGCATAAATGTATGTTACTGATATCATTTTTCCAATAACCAATCAATGTACGTTATTGATGTCATTTTTCTAGTAATCAATCAACATATGTTACTGATATTATTTTTTTCAGTAACCAACTAACATATGTTACTGATGTCATTTTTCAAGTAACCAACCAACGTACGTTATTGATGCCATTTTTTCAGTAACCAACCATTTTATAAAAGGATGTTGGTTTCAAACAACCAACGAAGCATCAAATATGAATTTGGCTCGAAGTGAAGCTAAGCAACAATAAAGTTTAAAAAATATAATACATGTATATATATTGGATACCTTTTTCTTTAAATTTCAAAAATACAACAGTTGATTGAATCTGCATAAATTTTTGAAATTTTAATTAGCCTTTTTAGCCAGAGATTTATAAAACTTGAGATAAAAATAAAATGGTATGATATTATTTGGGAATATTTATTATCTTTTATTTTATTTTATTTTTCTTTCACTTTCTCTTATTGATAGAAGACAAAATTTTAAGTTACTGAAAATAGCAATAGTGTTATTATTATTATTATTTAATGATAATAATAATATATGAAAGAAAAGATAATGGAAATGACTATAATTAAAAATTGCAAAAAGTAGTAATAATAATAATAATAAAGAAAAAATAAAGAAAATGACAAAATAAAAATGACTGAATTGAAATTGACAGAATGAAAATAATAGTAATCAAAATATAATAATTTTACTGTTATCATTATTAATTAATGATAAAGAAAAAAATAACAATAATAATGTTAATAATATATTTATTATCATCATTATGATAATAATAACATTTTAGAGATAAAAAAAGAAATAATATAATAATATTATTATGTAAATAATAATGATTGTATTAAAAAAGTGCAAAATAAATAAAGAATAATAAATAAAAGTGCAAAATTTATGCTCTTTTCTTCCTCCTCTCACATAGAGTTAGGGTTGTTAAGAGTCGGAGGGAGACCGAACGTGGCTGAAGGGGGTGGTCGGAGTGGGGTGGCCGGAAGCAAAGGAGGCGACGGTTGAGGAGGAGGGCTGGCTGCTTGTTGGATGTGGGAGAGGAGGTTGGGCTGAGGGAAGAAGAGAGGGGAGGGTGTATATATAGGAAGGAGGGAGGGAAGGGAGAGGGGAACGGCAGGCCAGCTGGCGGCCGGTCGGGTGCCGACTAGGGCGACACGTGGAAGGCGGCATAGGTCCCGCCTGGCAAGCTTTGCGTGCAACAGAGCTTGCGCCCCGCGTTTCGCGTCGGAAGGTGGAGGGGGAACAGGAAGGAAAACAGGGAAATAAAAAATAATTAATTAAATTTTTTATTCCGTCGTTCGACTTCCAAAAATAATGAAATTTGCCACAAATGTGTGTTACGATGAGATGAACAGCTTCACACCAAAGTATTTTCGATTCAGAGCAATATTTTATTTTATATTAATTCCTGAAATTTAAAATTTCAAAAATTAATTACGATTGAATCAGAGCTTCAAATTTGATGAAACTTTTAGTGTAGCCTTTAAATAATATACTTAACACAATAACATCAAAATCGATGAATTTGAACTTCTATTTAATTTTTCTCTATTTATTGAATTTAAATAATTCAAAAATAAAAGCAGGAGTTTCTGTTATCCAAATTTCTCTCAAACTAGAGCATTTAGATCTAAAAACTATTTCTATTAAATAGTAATTTTGGCTTGCCCTAATTGTGAAGTTGCTTGGGATCCTGATTTTTGAATCGAGTTTTGACCTAATTAGCAAAGTAATGACATTGAGTTGTTATACAAATGAACACAAAGAAATTATGTGGAAAACCTAAGACATGGAAAAATCATGGCCATACAACCAAGAAAGATTCTACTATGAAGATTACATATTTTTTAGAGTACCCGAGAAGCCCTAATCATTGGAAGAAAAAGAAATGCTCACCTGCTAGGGAAACACAATCCTAGCGAATCACTTTTATTATGCCCTTTCATTGGCTCTCCAGCTCAAACCCTATCCATCATAAGATTTATCCCTCATAAATCTTTCCTTAACTTATTACAATCAACACAACTATTTAGGCATTTAAAAGGGCTTTAGACTAAACCTTAAAACACCCTAAATATGCCGGTGGAAGTTCAATATACCCCTAGGATTACTTAGGGCACTGCCTAAATCCATGACAAGATTTCTACTGGCACCACGACGAGCTGTGGATCCTCGCTCTTGAATCTCAGGCGCTGGGGCGCGCTGTGACTCCCCGTTGTCGATTCTCAGGCGCTGGGGCGTGCCGTGGCGCCCCCTCTTGAATCCCAACCGCTGAGGAGCGCCATGGCGTCTGATCTGCTGCTAGGCTAGTGCTTAATTTGCCATGAAACCCTCTGGTACTCGCCGGAATTCCGTCGGCACCTCCCGTGTTAATCTAATCAGTCTTCACATCCCAACACTCAGCTCAGGATAGTTCGATTGTGGGAGGATATCGCATAAACTGCCAGACAAAAGAACGAGCACCTAGGCGCTCCCAGGCATAAGCCTTGCCAGCTCTAGCCAGAGGCTGGAGCGCTTAGACGCTTGAGAGACTAATAATAGCAGAAACTGAACCGGTCCTAGTGTGTGTGTGTGTGTGTATATATACACATACTAATGTAATGTTATGCTCATATATGAAAAAAATTATTGAAAGCATTATTTGTGGAACCAAGTCTTCTTTCTCTTCAACCTTTCTATGAATAGGCTTCTTAAATCAAATGCTAATGAGTGATTCCACATGGTATGTATACTTGGCAACCCGTATAAAGTACTCCCATCTTTTATCTAAAGTCTCAGGTAAAATCCCATGGCAAATTTATAAAGTACTCCCTAAAATCAAAGATTTAGTAAATTCAAAATTCTTTAATCTTTTCAGAGGATTATTGGCTTAGCTAGTTAGTATGGCTATTATCAACAAACAACATATTCAATAACATTATTTATATCAAAGAAGAAATGCAAGAAATATGTAAATTACACTTAAGAATATAATTAGCTAACGTAAGAAAATATAATTAATAAATATTGTTTGGATTTTAAATTATAAAAATGATATTAGAAATTAAATTTATCATTAGTACTTTAATACAATTTTCATAAATTTCATTTAACAGCTCAAATTAACAGTTAATTAATAAGGGTGTTAGCGAGCCGAGCTTATGCAATCCAAGGCTGCGCTCAAGCTCGCCTCGTTAGGCTCTGGTTGGAGCTCACAGCAGGCTAAAAAAAAATCGACTAATCAGCTCTAATACAGCTTCAGAACAGACTTTGATCTCCTCTATCAATGAAGAACTTTGTAATCTTCTCTCTTGGGATCTCTTCCTCTCCTGCTTCGGCTTATTTTTCTAATTTGTAATTCGCTAAACAGTCTACAATCTGGAGGGATTTGGATATATGATATGCTGGAATTCCTTTTTTAATAAAATAATATTAAATAATAAATTCAGAATATTAATCTAAATAAAATAATATCAGATCGTCGATGAATCAAAAACCAAAACTGGAACATAAGAAAAATATTCGCAGTCTAATCCCGCGTTTTCATCTTCCAAAGAAAGAGCGCAGACCTGTTGGGAGATGTGTATGCAAAGTCTGACCAGGACTCGCCGTTCCAGAACACAACCCTGCCATCGGCAACTCCGGTGTACGGGCCGCGTCCGAGAGGATCAAAGGCGACGCTCTCCGGTCCTTGAACCTGATTTATGAATCTCAACTCAGCCTTCTGAAGACGGTTTTCCGAGTCCTTCGCTACTGGAATCTCCGACCACGCCGGCAAATCCACCGGATAAACCTCGAAGCCCGGAAATTTAGCCATAGGACGGTGATTGAAAGGGTCGGTGCCGCAGTAAAGTGCGACAAGGAGAGCTAGGCCTGCCATGAGAATCCCAGCAGAAGTCATTGCCGATCGTCCTTGGAGACTAGTCGGCTTTGCATTGTCATACTTGTAGGCTTGTGCCAACGATTATAATAATGCAATTTAAATTTATTTCAGAGGCAGTTTATGTGTAATCTAAAAAATTCATCAAATAAAATTTAGGACATATAAATATATTTTATTAATGTATATTTATTTAAATTAAAATAATACAAATATTATTTTTAAAATTCATATTGAATATATCAAAAAATTCTATTGAATGAACTTTTTTAAATGCCACAATTGAACATCATTTTTCTTTAATTTATTAGCATTCCAGTTATTTTAATATATTTTCAGATGCTTATTATTTATTATTTATAAATTTTTTATTATTTTAATATAATTAAATAAAAAATAATATATGATATTCAAATCCCAATAAATTAGTTTTTTTTATGCAATATTATTTTTCAATTGCAAACGCTCCACGATGCAATACAATAAATGAAAGATGTTGACATTTTAATTGTATATGTTTTTTTGTTGTATTTTGACTTGTCGTGGATCTATTCTTATTGAAAATATCTCAAATATATCTTCTCAAATCTTTTAAATTCATTAATATATTTAAAATTAATAATTAATTCATAATAAATAAAATTTATTAATTAAAATTATAATTAAAAATTTATTAAATACTAATAATAACTAAAAAAAAATGCTAGGACATTTATTTAGGCATAAAAGTGGTGCATTTTTAATTCTTGTTTTTAATTAAAATGTTTGTTCAATTAGTTAAATTTAAATATATATATATATATATATATATATATATATATAAGAATGAAACTATTCAATGCATGCGAAAAAATTTCAAAGATCGTGAATGATTCTTCAGCAAACAACACGATGAGACTCTCTCACGTGATCTTTTTATGTCATATAAAACAGCAAATAAAAGAGATGGCAAAACTATCAGTTTCAACCATATGGAAATATATTAGACTTGTCTTTAAACGAAATTACAGCAACTCCTTGCAAGTTAAGATTTGTTCATGTGGCAAAAAATGTGATTGATGTTCTAATTAGTTTATACCAAAATAATTATCTCATACAAACAAATCAAATTTAAGTAATATTTTTAACAATCCATCTTTGAGAAAAAAGTTCATGTAAGAAATATTTTCCTTAAGCAGCGTAAATGAACTGTTCAAGCAGCGTAAATGAAAAGGCTGCAATAGAAGAAATTGCGGCTGTGAAACTCAAGCAAAAAAAGAAAAGGGAGAAAATTCTCCAAAAATTAATAAAGAAGGTCACGGAAGCACAATTGAGAAATTTCTCTTCCTTTTTCTTAGTCTAATGAACAGATCCTTCAATTTCAACGGGTCATCCACTTATCAATACGATTTAAAAGAGATATTCACCTTGAATCAGGATCATGCATCCAACTTCAATATTGTTCAGTATCTCCCCCCACACAATTCCAAGCTCTTTGATGGATAGGATGAAGCACTTGGCCCCAGTCTCTCTATCCAAAGAAAAGCCCTAAATCATCAGCAAAAAAAAAACAGCAATTAGAAACAAAATGACTAAGATTCGCATAATAAATCCAAGAGAAAATAAAAATCTGAAATTGGATCACAGAATGGCTTGGAAGCTGCATCTTCTGCGGTTATCATCTATGCTAATGACGATTGCGCCAACGACGTCGCTTTGCAGAGGGAAGGAAAGCTCAACATACGAACTGCTCCGCAGAGGGAAGGAAAGCTCTCTTTTTTTTTTTTTTTAATCATGAACTGTGAGCCCTCCCGATTAACCGCGAGTTCTGAGCAGTTTGAGAGAAAAGTCACACCTCTTTAAATCTCATACATTTTATTTTTGCAAAAATTCATTTTTTTTCTGCTTATGTGAATTTTTAACCGCAAGCTGTGAGAGCTTTTGCATTCCTGTAACTCATATTTCTCTCATCTATACACATATACTAAATAATAGATAATAGATTGGCACATTTTTCTTGTGAACTATAATTATGTTACTATGTAGAAGTTAATCGTTTTATTTAGGGGTCTAGAAACTATTTGAGTGACTTTCATAGTGTCACCTCCCAAAAATATAATTCATTGAAAGAAATGTTCAATCATTATTATGTATAGTAACAAAATATTATTAAAAGAACTTTCAGTAATTGTAAAGAAAGATTTCAAATCTTAGCAAAATTGTGTAAATATACATTCAACATTTAGGATTATATTATCATTGTTTGTGCATAATTTCATTGGATATTATTTACTTCAATTTGTTGCACATATAAATGTAATATAATCGTGATCCTAGTGAAGTTACAAATGGTGATATTGAACCGGACAAAAAAATATTAACAAAAGAGAAGGTGCGAGGTGCTACTCCATAGAAGTCTATTGCATTCTCCACTTGAAATTCGTAAGTGATTTTTCAACTTAATATAAATTTATAACATCATGATTTATTATTACTATTATTATTATTATTATTATTATTATTATTGTTATTATTGTTGTTGTTGTTATTATTAAGAATTATAGAATATAGAATATTCATTAAACTTAAACATGGAGTGAATGGGTTGCAAATTGGATGCACAATAATGAAAAGATCTTAGGCAGATCAATAATAATGAGATTTTATATAAGAATATTTATTAGCATGCTTTTTTAATTAAGCAATAATGAAATTTTTATCTCAAATTAAAATTATGCATCCATTGATTTTGAAATATTATTTTATTTAAAAACTTAGAATAACTCTCATAGATTTTATTATTTAATATGATATTTTTACAAATATAACAAACTATATTAACTACAAAAATCTTCAAAAAAATTTAGTTAAACTCTCTCAGAATTTGAAGAATTTATTAAATCTAAAACTAAACAATTTTCATAAATTAACATCCTCAACGTTTACTAAATTAGGATTTAATAAATCTAAATATATAAAATAAAAAGAATTAAAGTATATTTTAATGAACTTACCTCCATTCTATAGTAAAATCAATATAGTAGTATTTGGGATTGTATTTCTGTACCCTGAAACATACATATCATGGAATATCAAAATGAAAGCATTTATCATATAATTTAAATATCTATCAAACAAAGACAAAGCTATAGACAACTTGACAAATATATATATGTGTGTGTGTGTAAAAAAGCATGAAACTCGCACAATGTGCAGAGTGACAACACACAGGAAAAAAATTAAACAGAATTAAAATATGTGAATTCTCTATAATAATTAAAAGACTCGTTAGAATTTGAATGCTCTGAATTCAAATCTCTTTTTAAGGATGATTTTAGAATTTAAAATTATAAACAAAACTTTAATTAAAATACATTTTAAATATTATACCTTTTTTAAGATCATAAAATTCTCAATAATCTGTAAATTTAACAATTATGCATAAAAGCTTAGCCTAATACAAAGTAAGAAAAGATTTAATGTGATAATTCTGATAACTTTAAAAAAATGCTCTAATATCTCATTAAAATTAAATTACTATTGATAAATATAAATAAGATTCTATATATCGAGTTCATCATAAATTTCATGCAAAAGGTCTTCCTCAATAGCAAATAAAAAAATATTTAAGGACCGTTTGATTTACAAACATCATAATAAAGTGAATAGTTATTGATACTATAAAAGCATTCATTTTACACCAGTATTGCCCAAAACAGCCACGATGTAATAAACATACGTGGGCTAAAAGTAGCCACAATGTAATAGAATAATATTTCCAAATTAAAACTAAATCAAAAGAAGAGAGCATAATGAATTTAAAATTGAAACAAATTCATACAGCAAATAATCAAAAACTATCATCCAACAACATAATAACATCAAAGTCTTAGTCCCACTATGTGGAATGAAACTAATTTAGTAAGCTCACTGATTCACCTAAGTAAAAAAAAAAATTAGTAAGAACTTCTACTGAAAAAAAGAACACAAACTAAATGAATATTAAGAAAAAAATAGTAGATCAACCTATAGAAAATGAACCCAAACAAACAGTAGCAATGAGTTATCTATAAAAGCCACAAAAAAAGAATAGCAAGTTTGATGGGTTCATTAATGCCCTACAATCGAAATAAAAAGACATCACTTAAAAAAAGAAAAACTAAATTGAGTTGGGTAATAATGAAAAATAATATATTGCTATATGTATTCAATCATCTCTAGAAAGTATAAAGTTGTTGTTTGATACCCAACACATTAGGATTTAGATCTTGAAACCTTGTTTAACGTAAAATAAAGAACTTGGCAAATGATCTCTGCTTTACTGACATAGGTTTTTAATAACAGCTATAATAACCTCAATTTCAAATGAAAGCTAGTGTAGAGCCATTCTCAATGCTCAAACAAAGAATGGTGGCATTGGCTACCTAAATATATCAAACTACTCTTGATGCTACTAAAATCATGAATTAAGAGAAAAAGTTCAACCTCAAAAAATTTTGACTGGTAGAAAATATAATAGTGCACCTATAAGATGAGCACCCATCTTTAATGTTTGATAACTACATAAAATAAATAGCTCCATCCACAACAAATATACATTTGTAATTATCTAATATAAGAAAACTTATAGCAGCATCAAATAAAATGCAAAAGACTATATTTTATTTGCCAAATAAATTATGTATAAAATAATTAGTAACAATGCTTAAATGATTATGAAACAATAAAGCAAATGTTATTTAGAAACTAACTTCTTTGGTCAAAGTATTGTTCGAAGTCTCCAATCCCTGGTGTCGCACCTACAGCACATGAAAAAAAATGTCAAAAGCCCCTTGCCTCTCCCCCTTCGCAATCCCCCACCTCCTAAATAAAAGATGATAAATGGAGAGTACATAATTAAAATGTATGCATGCGTTAAAAATAAAATCAGTACTTAAGAAATGGCAAGCATGCATTGAAACCAAAATTAATTAAACTCTATCAGGTATGATAGAAAAAATTGACCCAAACAAAGCTTTGAATCCAATAGAGAGATCAAACCTACTTTTTATTTTGGGCAAGATTCCAAATTCACCAGCGCATATTTTCCAGCATTGTATTCCTCTCCTACGAACTCACAACCGCCTATCCAAATAAGGAAAACAAAAAAATAAAAATAGAAGAATCGATTCAATTGTAATGCCACAACCCGATGAGCATCCATCCATTTCAGCCACTTTGACACCACAGAAAGATCAAGAGTATAGATCCCTCACCCAAATTCATCAATCCATTGTATCCCACTTTGACACCACAAAAAGATCAAGAGTAAGAGTTCCCTCAACCCAAATATAGTGAGGACTTTCTCCACGAAGTACCTCGAAGGCTAAAGCTCCCTCTCTCGTGTAACAACAACGATGAGTTGGAAGCATCGTTTGTAGGCCTAGAGTATAGAATCGCTTCTAGGTAGCCATTGCCGAGAAGACCCAGGAAAAAGCAGCAAATCAAATGGAGAGAGGCGGTTTGCTTTCCCTCATTGAGCTATTCCCTCTTGATGCTGAGAAAAATCTACAAAGAGGAGATGGCGGAAGAAATTGAAGAAGAAAATGGGTCTTGTGTGCTTTAGAGAGGGTATTATCTGCTTCTTTAGCGAGAGAATTGGGAAGACGAAAAGACTTTTCTCTCTCCTCACAAAATCGTAGGATTTGTAAATGAAGAAAAGGGATTCACTCATAATTTTCTCTCACATATACACATATTATATACTATAATATATATATATATATATATATATATATATATATATATATATATACATATATGCATAATACTATATTCCAACTTTATGAATTTAAGTATTTTCACCCAATTTTCATTCCAAATAATATAGAAAACAATAGTGGTTTAAGCATATAATGCAACTATTGTAAGAAAGATAAAATACAAACAACTAAAAAGGAGCCTTTGAGCAGCTTAGAGGAGTTGTATATTCAATATCGAGGTTGTGAGAGAATCAGATCATTCGAATCAACAACAAAGAGAACAACAACTTATGTCGTAATATGTGAGAATGCATCAATCAAAACCTTATTGCAGCTTACAATAAAAAATAAGCATCTTCTAACAGTACCGAAGTTAAGCGTCCCTAGTGGACAATTCCCGTCGAGGGAACCAGGTTTCTCGAGCAGTTCCACAAAGCTGGGTTCGCAGCAATACGAGTTTAGTTAGGTCTCTCGCTACCCTTCCTCGATTTGTCCGCTCTTCATGCCACCTCTTTTCCCCCACAAATTATCCATCATAGAAGTATATTTCCCTCATATTCAAAAAGCTAATAAAGCCATTTAAGCTCACCTTCCATCCTCCATAGGACAGAGCCCTCGTCTCGAGAAGAATGAGCTCGATGTAGGAGCGGAGCTGTTGAGTTATTGTCTCATCGGTTATGTGCTAGGTAAAAAGCAACCATACCCAGCTCTTACTGCATTCCATACCCAGCTCAAAAGTACCTTTGAAATTTTAACTATGGAATGGAAGCTCTTACATACACCATTTTTTTGCTCTGAAAACATTGTTCTGGTTCTCGAGGTAGGACCTTGCTCCTTTTTCGGAAGTCCATTTCTTGTTGGAAATGGGATCAATCCTTTGCGCATGGAAAAACTTCATTCTGACACGATATCGATATGGATTTGGTTCCCTAACCTTCCTCTAACTCTTTGGAAGGATTAAAGGCATGGCCCCTTAGCTAGTAAATGGCAATCACTCTGCTCAAAAGGTAGAGTACTAATAGGAGTTAGATCTTTGTGATTCTTGCTCAATTTTTTGGGCTCTTGTGCATATATTTCTTCTGCACCAACTAAATCCAAAAAAAGCAGATCTCTCCATCTAGCTACTCATAAGAAACTCATCACCCATCTTGTAACAACCCTGTGTCGTTATGATATCTAGTAATACTTAATTAGATCACTAAAAGACATGCTTATATCAAAAACATCATCGACAAAATTCGAAACAAAACCTTACAAAATATTTTTTATTATTTTATTATATAAATAAATGAGAACAATAAATTGACCTTGGATCGTAAATTTTTGGTATTTTTGAATTTATCAGACCCAAATCAGCTAGGGTAAAAATTTCAAATTTTTTAGTCGCAAAATGGAGGAAAAATATGTAAAATACAATTGAAGTTAATTAATTTAAAGTTTATTTAAATTAATTAAATGAGAGGCTGCTAGCGCGAATCACCGAAACACCGTCCAACGCCTCAAGGGCCTTTGGATCGGCCCATCCAATGACTTAGAACTAATCAGGCTTCCACAACGGATATCCTAAGCAACAAGCAGGATCTCGTACCGCAAAAATGGCTCGATCTTGACTATCAATAGATCTCTAAATAGACTCCAACGATCCAAGTTTAATCTGGGACCACTGATCAGATCAGGCCGCCGAATCCGAGCCTTAGTTTCAATAGCCTGGAACTTTTCCTGTGCATCTTCCTCAACTGCTGCTCGCTGCAACAGCCCATCGCTGTTGCTCATGGAAGCCGCCTGGTGCACCGGATCTGAAAAGAATTGCAAGGCTTCCACCTCATCCGTGCAGTCCCGTTCGAGCTATTGGACGCTTCAGTGGGCACTGATCAGCCTCGTCAGCAGCCCATAAATGGTTGGGCTTAAACCCTAGTCCAGCCGCATCCTACACCGCCCTAGCGGCCAGAGAAAAAGATGGACTGGGCTATAAATAGCCCCCAACACTCTCAGCTAATCCACACACCCCCTTTTTACTTCCCTAAGCCCTCTCCCAAAGCTCCCACTCCCTCTATCGACATCCTCCCTTCAGCTGCCACACTGCCGCCATTCGGCCACCTCCGAGCCTCCCCTAGTTATGGCTATTATGATATATACGACGGGTTTGCGTTGAGGCTACTAGAACAAAGATCACAAAATGTAAACCAATACAACAAGAAATTCCCCGCACAAATACTAATCACAATGTAAACCACAATAGCATCCAAAGACTAGAATTTACGTGAAAAACTAAAGAATGAGAAAAGCCACAGAATCACATCATACAGAAAAATCCGCTATGAACAAAAAGTTTATAGAGTTACTGAGAACTTCACCTTCACAAGAACAAGAAGGATCTACCGCTTACAAAAGCCTCCCCAACAACTTCTTATCCTTCAAAAATCTTTTGCTCTCACTCTAGGTTGAAAGGGACAAACAATAGTCACACCTCCAAATTAGGGTTGATAACCTTGAGGAAACATCCTCATATGTTTCTTTTAATACTTAGGCTTTACAAAGATCCCAAATGACCCAAAATGCCCATATAAATATTTGTGGCATGACCAAAACTAGTGACAGGGCTTCTGCGGCACCATGGCGCGTCAGGTCGCATGTGTGAACTACAGGGCGCTAGAGCACGCTCGAGTGCCTTGATAGATGCTACAGAATGTTGTAGCACATGTCACTCGATTCCCAGGTGCCACAGCGCCCGGGGCGCCTGGACTTCGACTATAATGATAGCAGGGTGTGTTAGAGCGCTCGAATTTGCGTACCTGACTGTTTTAACTCAAAATCAATCAATTCAATTTCTTTGATCTGCCAAAATAATAAAATTTATTAATTTAATGTTTTTATCATGATTTGTAGTATTATGTTTATAAAATGACTATTTTGATTTATTTGAATTATTTTTTAAGTTATATAATTATTTATGCTTATAAAGTCAAATTGGGAATTTGACCTTATAAGGGCATTTTAATAATTTTACCCTTAGTGAAATATAAATTTTCTGTTAGTTTATTGTAGATTATGTTCTAAGGTTTTTATAGAACCTAAAATTATTCAATTCTGATATGAATTGGCTAAGTTATAGCTAATCTAATTTCTAGGGTTAATAATTAGGGTTAAATATGATTAGTGAGTGATTAGTAAATTTGTTATAAATTATTAAATTAAATACAGTTAGGTTCTTATTTACTTTATGAGTCACTAAACTAAAATTATTTAATTTGAATTATTAAATTGCTAATATTCACTAATTAAGTTTTTAGAGTAATTAGGGTTAATTAAGAAATCTAACCGTTGGATCCTAAATATTTTGCAGTTTATTGTAAATTAGGATTTTTTGATCTTAATAGATATTTGGTTTACTTATTTTGGAGCTAAATTAGCTAACTTATGGCTATTTAAAGTTTCTAGGGTTAAAGGCTTAATTAGGGTTAAGTCCTAATTGTGATTAGTTTAATTTTAATTCAAACAACAAAATTAATACTTTTAAATTATTCCTTAAGTTTTTTGAGTATTTAAGATGCATATTTGATATGTTTGGGTAAGTACACTTAAAGTTATGGTTAATCTAAATTTTGTATTATTTTTATAATTATTTAAATATTCAAAAATATCATTATGTAAATATTACTCATACTGAAATTTGGATAACACTAAATTATTCCTTGATTTTTGCTAATTAATTTAATATATTAATTGTAATTGGATGTGTATTTTATGAAATATGGATATTTAAAGTTTTGATATTAATTTAATTATATTAATGACTTTATATATATTTATTTTACTGTATTTATTATTTAATAATACTTAGTGCATTATTTTGTTTCTAAATTAATTATTTTATTTATGAAATTTTCTGTTATTATTATTTATGTATAAATTGTTGTTATTATTATTATTTTTTTTACTTTTCTATTTATTATATTTATTAAAATGTTATTTATTGATCTAATAATTAATATTAATTTTAATATTTAATTATTATGTTATATTAATTATAAATTTATCTGTTTATATTTATTTATCTATTTATTGTATTTTATTTTATGTTTATTAAATTTCTGTTATTATTAAAGTATAGATTATATATATATATATATATATATATATATATATATAACGTATGTATTTATATATTGAGATTTTTATAAAGATTTTCTATATTATTTGATTTGTTTTTCTGCAAGATTAGACGGTGGCGGGCCCCTCGTCCACGTGGCACTTTCTTATTTGCTTACGGGATGCAAGTGGGACCCACGACTGATCAGATAATGATGTTACTGACCAATCCATGGGGCCCACCATTCATCAGCTGCGCCTCACACGTGGACCCAAAAGTGGGATGCCCGCGGGTCGGGCTCGGCCCGACCCGATTCACGGCGTCTTCGTCTTCTTCACTCGCGACGTGAAGGATTAGGGCTCGAGGATTAGGGTTCTTCTAGGCAATTATGTGGTTCAGCCTGCACAACAACGTGTAAAGGAGATCAAGACCTAGCTAATAACATAGGTTTCAAACATTGGGGTGACCTACTCAGCACGAAATCTCTAACCCTAAGAAGGTATGCCAAAGGAACTTACAGATTAACGATAAGTACTGTGGCAGTCAACCATAATTAGCATAAATCAAATACGATCGGCATAATCCAGACCATAAAATTTACAATCTAGCTTATGAAATCATTAACCAGTACAATAATCAGAGTATTGATTGAGTAATTTGAAAGGTAAGGATACCTTAGATGGACAACAGGGAATGCTCTAGTTCGATCTTGAAGATTCAGACTTCCTTGATCTGTGATTGAAACCAAACAAAAGAATAGGTTGAGGCTTTTTAAGTTGATCCTAAATGGTGACTAAAAGCGGTGGTCTTCATCCAGATGGAGGTGAATGGCGCTGGCGTTCGTAGAGCCAGCCGCGCGTCTGATGCCAGTGACACGCGCCGAAGCGCGATAGAGACGATACGGGGATCGTCCGATCCCCGATCGAATGGCTTAGAAAAGCCGTTAGATCCAAATGGCGAGTTCTTAAGGAAAGAAATGGCGGATACTATTCTGGACGGCGCCATTAAGATTTAATTAAATAAATAATTATTTAATTTAATTTAGTCAATTTAATTAATTAAACTTAACTTAATAATTATATTCCAAAAATTTTAAACATATCATTCCTAGCTAATTGAGGGCTTCTAAACACAATGATGCGCTCGGATTTTCGATCCGACGAGTATTTAATTACTCGAATTTTCAGGTATTTAAATAATATTAAAATATTTGTCAAAATTTCAATGACTTCCAAATGCGTTCAAAACTTCACCCCTAGTTAATTTGGGGGTGGTGAACGTAATGGCGAAGTCAAATTTTCAATCTGAGATCAAAATTATATAAATATTAATAAACAAATTGGAAAATAATTTCTAGTCTTTTACAATTCATTACCTAATTCTGCCATAAAGTTCTTCAACCAAATCATCTTCTTACTCGCCTCAGTGATGACGATGTACTCAGCCTCCGTGATGAATAAGGCAACAATATTCTATAGCCTGGAGATCTAGCTCACCACTACACTTTCAAAGGTGAACATGTATCCGGTAGTGCTCCCCCAGCTATCAACATCTCCTATAAGGCCTGAATCTACAAAGCTTTATAGAGTAATATTATATATACCAAAGCATAGTACTTTATCTACTATATATTTCAAATATCTCAAGATCCACTGAACCACTTCCCAAAGGTGCTTCCCTAGGTTGCCCATGAATTTGCTGATTACTTCCATTGTATGTGATGTATCCAATCTTATGCGTATTACCACATATAAGCTCCCAACTGCTAAAACATAAGAAACCTTCTTTAGATGTTTATTCT